>CM057050.1:19861682-20486682 GCA_029948455.1 Solanum rostratum | reverse complement strand
GAGAGAGAGTTTGGTGGTGGAAGAGGGAGGCGACGGAAAGGAGGGGAAATGGAGAGGAGGGAGCAGCGGCGGCTTGGGGTGGCGCCGCCTGGGGTTTTCGCAGAGGGGAGAGGGAGGCAATGGTGGTGGCTGCTGGCGGCGGCGGTCGAGAAAGGAGGAGAGGAGCGGGGTACAGTTGCCATGGGGTTGGCAGCTGCGTCGGGGTTTCGGGGTGAGGAAGGAGAAGAGGTGGGGGCTGCCGGCATGGTGAGGGAGGCGCCGGAGAGGGAGACAAGGTGGGGGAGGCGGCAGCCATGGCTGCCTCCCTTTGAGAATGGAGAAAAAAATGAAGAAATATTTTAGGTTTTAGGTGTTTAAGGATTAAAACGGGTCCGGGTCGGATCCGGGTCAAAACGGGTGACCCGGATTTGAAAAATAGCCATAAATTGACAATTCTGATTTAAATACTAGTCCAAAATCATAGTAATTTAAAATTAGGCCACGAATTGGTAAATCGAATTTAGATATTAGTCAAAAGTTGTAAAAGCTTAGGAATTGAGCCACAAATTGATAATTCGGATTTAAAGACTAGTCAAAATTGTAAAAGTTAAGATTAAGTCGTAAATTGACTCAATTTTGAATCAAAAGTGCAAAGATTGAAATAAAAAAAATGAATTCGAACAAAATGAGATAAAAATTGAAATAGTTGTCATCTAATTAACAATTAAAATGTACATTATTTTGAAATAAAAATTTATTCAATGAAAATATTTCAACGTATTAAGGTTGTTTAAAAATTGGTAATATTTAATAATTAATGTAGCAAATAATGAACATTACTACTCCGGTTTGACAGATTTATTAAATCAAATTTATAACAATAAAGAAGATAATAATAATAATAATAATAATAATAACGGTAATTTTAAAATTGCTATAATAATTAGTGAACATATGTTAATGTCTTTTAAACTTGAGAATTTTATAAAATGTGCGAAAAAAAAAGAAATAAAACTCAAAGTTTTGAAAATACCCATTTAATCAAACGACATCGTAAAATACGCTATGGGTCGGTCAAAATTGGGTGTCAACAGCTGCCCCTTCTTTGCTCGGGAATGAAGGATGAATTGTTGAGCAAAGAAAGTTGACTGAGTAGCCGATTTTGTCCGACCGATGGAACTTTATCGGAGAAAGAGTGTACGAGAGTACGAAAACTAAAATAATTGATGTGGTTAAGGTGGTAGCAGGAGAGTGGGAGCAAAGCATATTGAAAAATGTCTGAGATTTGTTGCGAGGGCATGTATCCGAACCGAAAGCTATAACATACAAAACTCCATAACATTCGAAATCTGTAACCTTTAAAACACTAGGTTAAACGGTTAGAACATGTGTATTAGATAGTGAAATGAATTCATAAACATGATGCAAGTTCCCATTCAGACCATGAGATTTGCCATAAAACGATAAGGATGACGTTTAGGCTATGATGTCTTGGGCCATGCTAAACATAAATTATATCCTCGAGTCATGAAATGATGTCCGTAGGCCATGAAGGATGGTGCCTTTGGACGATGACACTCTCGGATCATGATAAACATAAATTAAATCCCCAGGCCATGAAATGATGTCCTTAGGCTATGAAAATGATGCCTTTGGACTATGACGCCTTAAGGGTATGCCATTTTCATGCGATTTTTCAGGCCAATGTAAAATTTACAAAAGGAGGCCATGCAATTTCAGTAGGCAAAATGTAGTGTCAGAGGGCCGTATAAAAGAAATTTTCTTATTTAAATATGAATGTGATTTCAGTAGGCCATGCAATTTTCAATGCGTTCTTGGTAGGCCAAATATGAATTTCATTCGCTGAAAAATGTCATTTTATGCGAAAAAAAATGCAATTTCACGTAACTTAGTAGGCCAATGCGAATTTCACATAATTTGGTAGGCCAATGCAAATTTCAGTAAGCTTGGTAGGCCAATGCAAAGTGCAATTTGCAACAATTTTAGTAGGCTAATGTCAAAATGCAAAGTTCAAGAATATTAGTAGGCCAATGCGAAAGTACAATTTTCAATAATTTCAGTAGGCCAATGCAAAATGCGAAGTTCAGTAGGCCGATGTAAAAATGTAATTAGTAGGCCCATGCAATTTTCATGCGAGTTTAGTAGGCCAATGCAGAACGTAATTTCATGCAAATTTAGTAGGCCCATGCAAAATGCAATTTTCAATAATTTTAGTAGGCCAATGCAGAGATGCAATCTTCAGTAATATTAGTAGGCCAATGTGAAAGTGCAATTTTCAAAATTTTCGGTAGGCCAATGTCAAAATGCAAAGTTCAGTAATTTTAGTAGGCCAATGCAACAATGTAATTTCATGCAAATAGTAGGCCAAATGCAAAATGCAAAGTTCACGTGAGTTTAGTAGGCCAATGCAAAATGCAACTTTCATGTGAATCTAGTAGGCCAATGTAATTTCATGCGAATAGTAGGCCAAATGCAAAATGTATTTTCGGTAGGCCAAGTACGATTTCGGAGGCAACAAGAAGTAGATTGATATAAAAGGAAATAAGATAATCTGACCTTCGCCCGTTGTGAGGAATTGTCGATGGCTTTGCATGATACGAAGAGATTATTCCAAACATGTGTACCAGTCTACATTCGAAGAAAAATCATTAGCTTGAAAAAGGGGAGGTTGATCTGTAGCCCACACGTCTTCTATTGATATCTCGCCTTTCGTCTTGATGTCCTCGTTGTCGTTTTTCAGTTAGAAATTTTTGAGAGTTGCTCAAAAATTTCTGCCCCAGTTTGTAGAAAATGATCTAAAAAAAAATTTTTGAGATCCTCTCAAAAATTCTGCCCCAATTGTCTTGTCTACTTATGCTCTCTTTCCAAAAGAATTTTTGAGATCCTCTCAAAAATTCTGCCCCAGTCTGCGGTCAAGTGGGGAAATAAGATTTTTATTATGGCAAGACCGAACTCCAAAGGAGCGCCTACGTATCCCTCTTAAACGGGAATCAGGTCTGACGTAGTTCCAAATACAAGGATGAAAGAGATCCAATAAAACACTTGAAATAGAGGTAGGCCAGATTTCCTGGTTTATCATGCTCACTTATGATTTGGCAGGGGATTGTTGGAGGTACTTGGCGCAGAGTCCTTCAGATGTATGACCTTAGTATCGATCAAGTTTTGAACCTTATCTTTCAATGCGCGACATGCATCAGTTGTGTGTCCCTTCATTCCTGAGTGGTATGCGCAAACTTTATTTGGATCATACCATTTGGATTGAGTGTCTGGATTCAAAGCAGGAATAGGAGTGATATAGCCAGCCTCTTTCAGTCTCTCGTAGAGTTGTGCTATGGGTTCAGCCAGAGGAGTGTAACTTTTGGTAGGTTTTCTTTCAAAGTTAGGACGATTTCTATAGTTTGGTCATTGAGGAGGTGGAGGTGGAGGTGTTTGAAAGTACCCTGGTTGTGTATGATAAATGGGGTATGTAGGTTGTTGATATGGGGTGGGAGGAGTTTGATAAGGGGTAGGTGGTGGATAAAAGGGGGGAGGTGCGGTGTATGAAGACGTAGGATAGTGAGGGAGAGGCAAAGTCCAGATTTGGTGTCTGGTGGGAGCTTTATGTGCCATCATTACCGAACCCACCTCTTTCTTCTTTCGAATATCAGGCATACCTCCAGACTGCAAGGCTTTGTTAGTAGCTTGTAAAGCCTCTAAGTTGATACTTGTGCCATTTTTTATGCCCTCCTCAATTCTTTCTCCTAACTTGATGATGTCTGCGAAACTTTTTTCTGCCACAAGCATCATTCTATCATAATATTGAGGCTCTTGGGCGCGAATGAAATAATCCTTCATTTGAGATTCCTCCATGGGAGGTTTAGCTCTAGCAGCTTCAGACCTCCACCTTATAGCGTAATCTCGAAATGACTCACTTGGCTTCTTCTTCAGGTTTTGAATATAGAACCAGTCTGGTGCATTTTCGATGTTGAACCCAAACCTATTCATGAAATCGGAAGCCAAATCCTCCCACCTTGTCCATTTTTGTGAGTCTTGTTCTAAATACCATGTCAAAGCTTCCCCTGTAAGGCTTCTTATGAACAACTTCATCCTGATCTTTTCATTCTTTCCCACTCCTACCAGTTTATCACAATACATACGCAGATGAGCCCTTGGATCTCCAATGCCATTGTACAGTTCAAATTTTGGAGGTTTGTATCCTTCTGGTAACTCGACATCTGGGTGCATGCATAGATCTTCATAGCTCAAGCCAATTACCCCCTTATTTTCCTCTACATGTTGCATGCGATTGCTCAGACTATCCAATCTCTCAGTCAGGGATTTAATCAGCATATCCTTTTGAGAGGATTCTGACTCATGGTAATTGTGGATGAAAGGGGATGTCTCGACATATATCGGATTATGAGTGTGAGTTCCAGAGGCATGGGCTTTTAGGATGTTGGCAGTGGACTTGGGAGGCATATCTTGGACGTAGGTAGGGTTTTGTGGATACCATGTTGGTTCATGAGTGCTTAGTTGATGTGGGTTTGGATGATTGCTTAACGGGGGTATATAAGTGGGGTCGGGCTGGTTTTGAGAGGTTGGATGAGTTGAGAAGGTGGTTTGAGTTGTAGTGACTGGGTCATCCATGTGTGCTCCGAAAGGAGTGCCGAGAGAAATGGATAGTCTGGCCAAGTTGCGCATGCTGGCCATTTCATCCTCCAACTCTTGAATTTTCCTTTCCAGTCTTAGAGTTAGATCATCCGGTTGGACTCCCCTTTCAGAAGACTCCACTCTCTCAATGGCATTATTGTCATTCATTTTATCCCTTCTTTGATGACTCAAACTTGGAGGAGTAGGCGGAGGACCTTTCGATCGTGTGTGGTAGGCCAGGATGTGTGCACATATCAACCTTTGGGAGAGGGGAAGACATGGCAATAAAAGTACAAAAAGGAGATAAGAAGAGAAAAGTAAAAAATAAAGTTAGTGCCATGATAACAAAAGCATATATTTAATTAAGTAAAAATATAAACGCCCTAAAATGCAGGGAGCCTCTTTGAGCCAGAGGTAGGCCTAACGCGACAAGCAAGTGATAATTAATCCAAGCCTTAGATTATTAGTTGGAGTTTTAGAGTTAGAGACAAATAATAAAAAGCATACTATTTTATTCCTTAAATAACAAAGAAACCAAGGGAAAGCTAGAATATCCGACACTTTCGAGAAAGACAAAAGCTAGGCCTAAGGGACAAATAAGGGAAATAAACTTTTAAAAGAAAGAAAAAAAAGATAAGCCCTCTAGGGATGGTGGTTGTCGTGATCAATCTCCTCAGCATCTCTTGTAATCCACTCGGAGTACTCTAGCGTGATGTGAGGCTCATGTCTGAAAATGCTGATGACGATAGATCTCACCCACCTCCTCATTATGCCACGAACTTGTGGGACTCCTGGCCCAAAATCATACTCGGAGGCCCTCATGTCATCGGTTGGTGGAACCCTTTGGATCTGCCCGAACTGTCGAAGGACTCGCAGTGGAGCATATGGTTGGACACCAGTCAGACCAATGAGCTCAAGATAGCCCAATTCCTCTCCTCTTGTCATGGCGTGATATATGTCTAACCAGGGGTACACCCACTGAACGTGAAGAGCAGAAAAATCTTTCAAGAAAGCATACCATTCCTCAGTTCCTTTAGGAGCAACAAACCCCACCATTCTTCTTGAATGACTGTGAATTTTGTTCTGCAGCCCACCTTGAATATTATTTTGGTGGAAGTGTTCGATGGCCCATAATTGGAGTAGCATGTTGCATCCTTCAAAGAACGTTCCACCTCTGACACACTTGGAGGATGCCCTCATTATCTCTGCGACGATCATGGGCACCAGAGTTGCATTGCTTCGCTTTCTAGCTAATACCTGAACCACATGACCCAAGGAAGTGTCTATTTTTCCGTCCTTTTTGGGGAAGACTAGGGTACCCAGTAATGCAATGGCAAAAGCATTTACGCGATACTTTTCCCACGCTTCCGCTGAACACAAGAAGTCTTCGCTAAAATTTCTGTATCCGTCTTGATGTCCAAATCGGGAATACAGAAAATCCATCGAAACCCAATTGTGATCCAAGGTAATTACCCCTGGCATGTACTTCAGTCCTAAAGCTCTCAAGAACCTGTTTGGCGTCTATTGGTGAGGTATAATCATGCTTCCCCCATAATATTTCAAGTCAGTAAAACCCCCGATTTCCTCGATAGTTGGGGTCAGCTCAAAGTGTTCAAATTTGAAGACTGCTCTAATGGGGTTCCAGAACTTCAGCAGGGCCTTGATAAGATGTCGGTCTGGGAGGACATAGATGAGGAAAGTCAATCCGCCCACCAATCGGGCTATCTCTGTAGCATAATCTTGCCTCATATTTTCCCACCAACGTTGAAGGCTGGGATTGACATCCGCCACCATCTGAATGTCAGGAAAGTCTGGGAAGGCCATTTCAGTTCTGCATGCAAGAAAGACAAAACATGTTCTAAAACTCCACTTTGACAATAATTAGGCTTGGATTAATTACGATAATCACATAGGCACATAGTATGCAGTATTTCGTCTTGGAGGGTGATTGGACCCTCTAGACTTAACAAGGTGGCTACTATTACTACGTAGGTTGACCCCCTTGGGGTCAAACTACCTAGGGCTTATGCATGCATGATCTTAATTTTTTTTGGGGGTGGATAGCTCTATCCTAAGTTTTCTAAAGAGTGGGTTTTGACACGGACTGGGTATTCTTATGCGAGAAGCACGTGGTCCAACGGTAGTAAGACTATCCGCCATTCACCACGCAAGTGCTTACTCTCTAAATTTTGGTTTTGAAAAGAGTAGGGAGAAGTGCAAAGGCACGACATCACCTTAAAGAGAAATTAAGAGGGTCCCAAGTGGGGGAGTTTTATGAACGGAATGCCAATTTAATAATAAATGTAAACAATTAGCAAATAGCAATGTTATATATAAATTAAAGCAGTAAAATAAGGAAAAGGGAGGGGAAAGGGACTAAAGGGAAAGAGGAAGGGAGTTAGAGGGATAAGGAAGGGGTTAAAGAGGAAAAAAAAAGTAAACAAGTCAGTAAGGATTGAATAAATAAATAAATAAAGAAAATTGCGAAAAAATAAACACGAGACGCGTTATGGTAAGAGCCTATTATCCCCAGCGGAGTCGCCATTCTGTCGCGCCCCTTTTTTCCTCGTGGAGAAAACGGGTACCTGGACGACGTCGTGGCAACGACTCTTTTGGGATTTTAAATTGAGGAGAGTCGCCACCTAATGATTGGCTGCATTAGGACACCATTCTAGCCTAAGGTCGAAGGTCAAACCAGAGAGAGGGTAAGGGCTCAAGTTACCTCGAAGGGAAGGTGTTAAGCACCCTTCGAGGTCCGCAAATGCGGGTCCCGACCGTGTCTCGTATTTATGTGGGGGTTGCAAATAACAAGTAAGGTCTCAATATTTTAATAAATTCTTAATTAATTCTAAGTGACAAGAGTTTAATAAATGACAAATTAATTAAACAAATAAATGAAGAAGAGACATTTAAACCAATTGCTTTGATTATTCATTCGGATCAGTTACTCGGCTTTAATTCGGAATAGGCTTCATAATGGCTTATTTAAGCCAAAGGACAAAACCAAAGTTTGTCCTATTTAGCACGAGTTTAATTCATCACTTCCAAATCCTATCTACCCCTACCCCCTTCCTAAGTTGATTTTATTAATTAACTTAAACGTGAACTAGAAACATAAAAATACTAGCGTGTCCTAAAGATGTCTAGCGTCCCTCCTAGTGTCCAAGAGGCATTGGACTACTATTTGGTAGGGTTCTAGACTTAAAAGAATATATGGCTTCCTATTAAACTCGCGTAAAAAATAAGAACATTAACGACGCCAATTAGCATATAAAGTTTCACCTAGCCTCAATACCAAAACAAATGATGACATGCTAAAAATGTAAGTCATTTATTTACATTAAGTAAAATAATTTGGTTGAAAAGCCTCAATCTTTAAAACCTTAATTTTTTAAACATAAATTCAAAAGAATGTGATTAACCTATATAACTAAATTAAATCCTATAGGCATGCTTCTAATGAGAAACATATTGAATCTAAACATGATTAAAAATTCTGAGCATAAAAATATGCAACCTAACATGATTTCTAATTGAAATTAAATTTACCATGGCATGTTTCTAAAAAAACATAATTAAAATATCATAGGTATGTAAAGAAAATGAAACATGATTTCTAATTATTGTAGGCATGTAAAGATGAAACCTAAACATGATTTCTAATTATTGTAGGCATGATTATTCTATATGAAAATATAGACAGTTTTGTCCAATAGGCATAATATTCTAGTTAAAAACAATATGAGCAATCTATTTCCTATAGGCATAATTTTTTCCAGCGTAGGCAAATTAAAGAAAGCATCTTTATAAATATAGGCATGATATTTGAATAGAAAAAGAAACGCCTTTAATTTCTGTAGCATGATTTCTCTAAAAGAAAATAACTTTAGATCCTATGAGCATGATTTCTTGCATATCACATAGATTTAAATACGATTTTTAAACAAGCGAATTCCAAACATGATTTCTAAGTGTATTAAAATTTAAGCATGACTTTTAATCACATAAGTCCTAAACATGACTTCTAGACACATAAAATATAATTTCTAAGTATAGATTTGGGCATGATTTTAAATCAAGTGAATTCCAAACATATAATAGGCAAGTAAATCTGAACGTGATGATAAGCAAATCTTAAACTTATAGTAGGCAAGACCAAAATGCTATGAAAAGAGAAGAAACCCTAAGCGTGATATCTATAATTTGCGATTTTATTTTATTTACTTTTTAGGACAAAAAGTGGTCAAACAATGTCGTTCGCGTAACCCTTATTTATTTTTATTATTACTATTTTTATCCTATATTGGCTTTGCCTACGTGAATATCATGAATAAACAAGTAATTCCCCTTTCCCCTTTTCCACTATATCCCCTGTTTCAAATGTTTCATTACATCACAAAAATAATAATAATAATAATAAGAATAATAAACACAACAACAAATCTTTCAGATCCACCTAATCCATTCCGTTCCCCAAACTTGAAATCTGAACCTGTTCAAACAAAAAAAACAAAAAGAGTAACACGTGCTAAAATAGAGTACTAACCGAAAGTTGACAACAAATAGCAAACACCCAAAGGTTTTGGGAGTGATCTTTGAAGGCCAAGAGAGAGCCAAGTCCAACAGTGAGTGTATTTCTTTTTATCTCTTCTCTGTATTTTTCTCTGTCTTTTTCTCTGTCTGATCTCTTTTAGCATACTGGAATGGTCATATTTATATAGTTGGATGAAGGGGGCTAATTAAGGAATATAATTTTCAAAATCAATTAAAGAGGAAAAAGGAATCAATTAGGGCTGGCTAAATCGGACCAACAAAATAATTTCCATAAGTAAGAGGGTAAGAATAAGTCATGCCAAAATTTACCATAAGTGAAGCAATCACAACGGAATCAGAATCAATTACTACTAAAATATTCCATAATAGCATATACTCTGAATGGAAACTAAATCACAGGGTATCTTTTTCTGAAATTGTACAGATTTCAGTTAATTAGCCTAACTTTAGCCAACTAGATGAATCAAATCGGATATTAACAGTCAAATAATTTTGGCACGACTGCAAATCTCAGAACAAAGAGAATCGTAAATAATGAGAATAAAGTACTTCCCTCGTATTTCCAGCTAATCGGTCTTCAGGCCGAAATTCCCCGATTGCGTGGTATTTTCCGACGACATGTTGGTAGGAAAAGGGAGTGAGGCGGAAGAGAGGGAGAGGGGGGTCGCGCTGCTGCTGGTGCGGCTAGGGTTTGGGTTTTTGCGGCGGTTTCGGGGTTGTGGATGGTGGTCGGGGACGCGGTGAGAGAGGGAGAGAGAGGGTTGCGGCGAGGGCGCCGCCGCTGGAAAGAGGAGAGGCGGCAGTGGTGGTGGCAGTGTTGCGGTGAAGGAGAAGAGATGGTGAGGGAGAGAGAGAGACGGGAAGGGAGAGAGAGTTTGGTGGTGGAAGAGGGAGGCGACGGAAAGGAGGGGAAATGGAGAGGAGGGAGCAGCGGCGGCTTGGGGTGGCGCCGCCTGGGGTTTTCGCAGAGGGGAGAGGGAGGCAATGGTGGTGGCTGCTGGCGGCGGCGGTCGAGAAAGGAGGAGAGGAGCGGGGTACAGTTGCCATGGGGTTGGCAGCTGCGTCGGGGTTTCGGGGTGAGGAAGGAGAAGAGGTGGGGGCTGCCGGCATGGTGAGGGAGGCGCCGGAGAGGGAGACAAGGTGGGGGAGGCGGCAGCCATGGCTGCCTCCCTTTGAGAATGGAGAAAAAAATGAAGAAATATTTTAGGTTTTAGGTGTTTAAGGATTAAAACGGGTCCGGGTCGGATCCGGGTCAAAACGGGTGACCCGGATTTGAAAAATAGCCATAAATTGACAATTCTGATTTAAATACTAGTCCAAAATCATAGTAATTTAAAATTAGGCCACGAATTGGTAAATCGAATTTAGATATTAGTCAAAAGTTGTAAAAGCTTAGGAATTGAGCCACAAATTGATAATTCGGATTTAAAGACTAGTCAAAATTGTAAAAGTTAAGATTAAGTCGTAAATTGACTCAATTTTGAATCAAAAGTGCAAAGATTGAAATAAAAAAAATGAATTCGAACAAAATGAGATAAAAATTGAAATAGTTGTCATCTAATTAACAATTAAAATGTACATTATTTTGAAATAAAAATTTATTCAATGAAAATATTTCAACGTATTAAGGTTGTTTAAAAATTGGTAATATTTAATAATTAATGTAGCAAATAATGAACATTACTACTCCGGTTTGACAGATTTATTAAATCAAATTTATAACAATAAAGAAGATAATAATAATAATAATAATAATAATAATAATAATAACGGTAATTTTAAAATTGCTATAATAATTAGTGAACATATGTTAATGTCTTTTAAACTTGAGAATTTTATAAAATGTGCGAAAAAAAAGAAATAAAACTCAAAGTTTTGAAAATACCCATTTAATCAAATGACATCGTAAAATACGCTATGGGTCGGTCAAAATTGGGTGTCAACAGTCACTTCGATAAAAGCAAACTCATTTATTTTAAAACTTTAAAACTACCTATTTCAACCAAATGACGATCTAACATGTGTTATAGGTCGGTCAAAATTGGGTTTTAACAGTCATGCCACCTCGTTATCACTGCAATGTAACCTCCTCTTTTTCCAAATATTTATCTACAATTGAGTAAGTGATGAAATAGTATTAGTAGTGAATAAACACATGTAGGCAGTTCACTCACACTCACAAGTTATACCCGTGCAACAAGCCCATAACTACCAAACTAAGGGTTTTCCTTCAACTTCTTCTCCTCTAATTTGCATTTGTGGTCGCACCTCTTACCATCAAAGTATATGAAATAGCCCCTAAATATCATAATGTAGCAGGAGCAATGTGAACTTATGGTATTCAAGAATTGTCTCATGAGTTTCTACTAACATTACACTTTAAATTCTAAAATGAGCTCACAATTAAAGTTAAAGGGGACTCCCTTCCATGGTTGTCCCAACATGCACAACCCACCAGAAACCTTTCCAAAAGATTACCTCATATAAAAAGGACCACTCCAACCTCATTGGCACATACACAATCTCCTAATTAACTCAAGCACAAGAGAGGGAGAAAAGTTCAGTAACTTACCTTACTTGTGAGGGATTCTTGCTCTCTTCACTTATATTTTTCAAGGGGTGAACTTTCCTTCAATCCTAGCTAGAGATGAGGGATAATATTACCTTAAGGGTTTTTATGGTTGATATATGAAGATAGAAAGGGGAAGAAAGAGAACCTTAGAAATCAGATTTTTTCTCAAGTGTAAAATGGCTAAAAAGAGCTGGTTACATTTCGTTTTAAAGGAACCAACTTAGGCTGACTTCCTCCTTAATTTTTGGCCATATTTTGCCAAGTAGGTGATGCACTTATTTGGCCTTTTAACTTGGGCCTTTATGGGTCTCAACTTATTTGGCCTTCGTTGCCCATTCTTCTCTTTTTACTTCACTTGGGTTGGGCCAGAATTTTCAAGTAAATGGTTAGTGACCTTGGGCCCTATAAGATAGCTAAACAAGTCTTAGTAGGTGGTGCACCTACATGGCCCTTTAGGCTGGTCAAAATGTCTAAGTAGGTGAAGCACCTATTTGTTCGTTAAGTCAAACAAGCAGATCGTTATCTTACCTTGTTTTCCAAATCAAATCCCATATATGGTATCTTAATATTTCATTTTAGACTTTTAACTCAAATAACACCTTATTGTCTAGGATTTAAATGCTTCCGTCGAGTTTATCTTGGACTCATACCCGCTGAAGCATATGGGATATCACAACAACTCTCGATCCAATTAAAATTTTTACCACCCTTATGAAAAAACTTAATCCCTCACCTGTACCATAAGCCTATGTCAAGTGTCACATAGGTGGGACTAACACATAGAAAATACAGAATGTTATAGATTGCTAGAGATTGAATCCCTGGAAAGTGAATGGAGAACATACACCCACAAAGTTATGAATGTGTTCACGAGGGTCCTTATGTGTCAAACCTCCAAATAAACTTTTCAATTGCAACAACTGGAGCATAGTGCTAATCACATGAAACCTTGCATTGCCCGCAATAGGGGCAATCTAATAGCATTGCCACTCCCAAGTTGATCCCAATTGATATGATTAAGATTCCTGATGTCATAACCATTAATACTCCCTTCAGTGTTTATCTCTTCCACTAAAAAAATAAAAACAACAAAAGGGAAAAAGAAAATTATGTAAGTAAGCTCAACTACAATGAACTAGCTCAATAAAAAACTTCTAAACCAGAAACATAACACTATTCCTCGGTGCAAAAACACCATCTTATGTCTCTTAAACATACATAACGCTATTGCTCGGCACAACAACACCATTTTTATGTCTCTTAAGCATACCCTAGAACCATTAAGAGTTTCGATCAGTATACCCAACACAAGTTGAGGTCAAATCCCACAGAGAACGATTTATGAATCATAGTTTAAAGCACTAAGTTGTTCTAATAGTTTACAAAGTGAGTAAAAATGATTATAGACTAATTAATTATATTAAGATGTAACAAAAACTTGATTGTGTAAATTGATTTTAACACAAATAGAGAAGGAACATGCCAGGGGTGTGTACACTTTGGTCAAAAAGTAAATATTTCGGTCTCATATATTGAATGAATTCATTAATTGGACATGAGCAGGCTAGATCGCTTGTAACTACAATCTCCAATTGGATGAAAGTAGCGTTCCATATGAACCCGGTAAGGTCTCATATGCCAAATAAAACTAGAAACTCATTGGGAACTATACAATTAAGTAAAAAAAAATTCCAAAACCTTGGTTGATTGAACCCTTACTAGGTATTCAACAAAACCCATAACATTCAGACTATCATATTCATTACCCACTTCAATTATTCAAGCATACTTACAATAATCAATGATCAAGATATAAACCCTGAGTTTGCAACCTTAATGTTTTAATTAAATATGGTTATAAACATGAATCCACATAAATTAATAGCAATAGATTCAAATTAATAAAGCCCCATAGAGGAATCTGCTTTGATCAAAGTAGTCATCTTCACCCACCTCCAAAAGGATTTTATTTTCATGAAGTCTGTTTTTGGGATCCATTTTTCACCAATTAGACCTACAATCAGAGCCAACAAAACAAAAACATCGTATAGACATTTTTAAGCATAAGCCAAGAGAAATAATTAGAAAAAGTTTGGATCAACTAGTGAAGTGTTATTTTTGAACAGTGACAAATTGTACTCTATGTTCACAGCCATACCGGCGCATTTGCGGAGTTCAAGTCACTCCAAGCTTCTGCGTTTGCAGAAGGTTATTTGCATTCGCAAGAGCAAAGAGTTTCTAGAACACTGCATTCGCGGCACAGTATCCATGTTCGCGGAGAACAAATGTCACCAGGAAAATTTTTCTAGATTCTCAGAGGCATTTTCTCAAACACATGATATGCACACATTCACAACATTATTTTGACAAGATAATACCCCTAAATCTATATAAAACAACATACAATCACTACCCAAACAATAATCAACATTGTAACATCCCAACACACTTTGTTATTCAACATTTAAGCCCAAAAATCAACTCCTAAAAATGCCTCAAGTTGAGACACCATAGTAACAAAAATGAAGTCCAGAAAACAACAATGAAACAGAGCTAATCATGAATTCAAAGTTTCATAGCCATGGCAAGAGAAATTTATCAAGAAAGAATTACCATTGTCAAGAAATTATCATAGTTGCATAGATTACCATTGATGAATTAGAATGGAGATGGAGTAGGGTGAACATACCTCAGGATGAAGACTAAAAAAGATAAAGAAGAAAGCTTAAGAATTTTTTTCTTGGGATTCTGAGTTGAATGAAATTGCCGAGAATTTGTGATAGGATCGAGGTTAGAAGAAACACTAATATGGAGTGAATACTAGAATGTGGAAGCAAAAATAAAAAATAAAGAAAGAAAGAAATGGATTAAAGATATGAGAAATTCAAAGGAAAGATCCAAGAATTTCCAAGGAATTGATATTCTAAGGCCTTTATGAGATAATGGTCTACTTCTTCACATCCACCATGCAATGCATACGATTATTGATGGACAGAAGAATCATGTTATCCACTTCTGAGTATTAGCAAAAGTGTTACCTATGTCTGGTGGAGAGCATATTCACTCTGGTACCATAGTAGGTAAACTTTAAGGTGGAAGAGACACAACATTGGGCTTTGTTGATTTACTGCGTGATGATTTTGTTGAACAAGATAGAAGTTGCGGTATTTATTTCACTCAAGATTGGGTCTCTTTACCAGGTGTTCTTTCCTATGATTCTTTGTTAGCTAACTAAGAGCAGATGGGGCGGGCAAGGAGAGCGACATTGCTATAGGTTTGATTCATCAATCAGTCACAGATTGATGCTGTCCTCGAAATACCCCTTTGTTTTTACTCAAGTAGTATCCGGATTTCGACCACCTAGTTGTTCTTATGAATCTTGATATGTTTGGATAACTACGATGGAATAGAGCCATTCTAAGTATAACCCCTTCTTACGATATGTCAGATAGAGCGGGATCAGTCACGTAATAGCCCCTAGCTCTTTCCTTATGATGATTCATGCCTTGCTCGTGCTGTAAGAATGTCATATGCAAATGAATTCACTTTTGGTATAGACTATGAGATTGAATCTCCTATTATTCCTCAGTAGCGGTCGGCTATTAACTGATTGGTCATAGGTTCGAATCCTACTTGGGGAGATTTGATTGATTTTAAATTCTTTAATTCAGAATAAAGGGGCTCGCTTTGCCTGTTCAGAGTAGGTACCCCATTCCCTGTCTTTGTTTCTATTGCATTCTATCTCATCGTATCACATTTTGTTCTGCAAGATTCAAAAATCACTATCAATACCTCGGTCCAGGTCCGAGATAATTCTTTGTTTGCTCAAGGAAATTCGTGCTTGAATGTCGAGATCAGGGGACTCTATCCAATCCATGCGGCAAATCTGTTTGTGGTGGAAAAAAGTCAACAATTAAGAAAAAAGAAATAAATAGATATATAGAAAATCATTAAATTTGTTTGCTCCAATACAAGAGATTGGCCTCGAAGCAAGATATGGTGGGTGTCAACAACTTTCACTTGTTAGGAGTATGGGCTGAAAAGAGCTCTTTGTATAGGTTGGGTTTTCTGGGCTTTGATGCTTACCGTCTTATTATTAAAAGGGGAAGGTTTAATAAAGGAGCTGAAAGCCACTTGACTATAAGGAGAGGAGCTTTTCAGCCCTTTTGCTATATTGTTGGTCCGCAGATGTAGATTCGGATCTTGACCACTTTATGAGTAACTAAAGACAATAATTAGTGTATAAACTAATCGCCTTCTAAAGAATACCAAAAAGAAATCGAAGATATCAGAAGAAGAAATTACTTTATACCTCAAACTATGTACTAGTAAAGGTTTAGAGATAAATTCTTAAAGAACAAGTCACAAATGTTCAAAAGAACTCTCTCAAATATTATTAATATCAATCTATTTGTCTTTTATGAAAGAAAAAAGACTCCTATATATATAAATAAATAAATATATATATATAGAGTGCTTGAATGTCCAAGACTCCTTAGGCCTAGCCCAAGGAGTATCCAAAACCAAGAAAGAAAATTACAAGGTAAATCCTACTCTAGAAAGGAAATAAAGTAACCTTAACTAGGATATACCTAGTAGTTCTAAAAAACATTAAATGGTAGTAGGTAGACCATAAATAGAACAAGGAATACACTAATAACCTATATATAAATTAGGAAATAAGGTAAAACCCAACTAGGAAAAGAATCATGACAATCTTAGAAAGTTTGACTAGTCTTCTCTCAAACTTGGGCAGAAAACAACCTTTGTTGTGCTGATTCTTGAACTCTTCTTGGCCTTATTTCCATGAAATTTAACGCTAAAATTCTCCCTCTTGGACTTGAATTTGGGCCACCAAATAATTGTAGCATTTGGAAAATTCATCCTCCTTGGGCTTTAGTTCTTCTTCCCCAACAAGACACCTTTGGATCTGCAATTGAAGCCTATTGAGCTTATCATTGTCCTTGGTTTGAGATCTTGTTATGAGCCTCCTTTGATCTTCTAAAGCTTCATCCTTTTCATCCTTGTCCTTCAACGGTCGTATGATGCTATTAATTTGTTACTTTTAACTCGTGCTTTCTTTTTACGAAAGTGTAAGACAAGGTCACAAGTGAATTTTCTTTTCGGTTACTGTGTCTAGCCGAGAATGGACTACCCAAAATAATTGGTGTTTCAACACCAATCTCACAATCAAGTTTGAGAACTTGTGGATAAAGTCTAAAATGGAAGAGAACATGCAATGTTCGGTGATTCGATTTGTGGCCAAGAGGTATGATATCTTGAAGCCATTTAAGCTTAAGAAGTATGAATCTCTTAAAGAGACTTTCCATGATGCCTCAAAGGAGGAAGCGGATTTGAAAGAAGAAAAGTCATACAAGACCAAAGGTTCGTCAACTTCTACATGGGACAAAGGTCGAGATAATTGGAAGATAACATCTTCTAGGGAGCAACATAAGGGTGGTGGTCAAGCTACTCAAGTCAAGCTTGATTAAAAATCCAAGGCAAGTGTGAAACCACAAGAAGGTAAGTATGCTAAACCTAACTTTCCTCGTCCCTCTACAATTCAATTCTTTAGATGTCAAGGGAGGGGACATGTTGCTAGTGAGTGTCCTAATATTAGGACGATCGTTGGCTCTTCAGGATATAATACTGAAGATGAGGAAGAGGGTGATGAAAGAAATGAGAGTGAGGAAGATAGAGGTGAGGGAGATGCTTCGAAAAATGAAGAAGACAGGTTGGATGAGAGGGTCAATTTTGCTTTCTTCATGGAGAAAGGAAAATATTTGCTTGATAATAATGAAGACTTGAAGGTGAATTCCAATCTTTCTTATGCTGTGAGAAGAGTTATGGGAGCCCTTTCCAAAGAAGCGCTTGAACAAAGAATCTATTTCATACTAGGTGTAAAATTCAAGATAAAGTGTGTTCTTTAATCATTGATAGTGGAAGTTGCATTAATATGGTGAATAGTTCTTTGGTGGATCATATGTGAATTCTAACAACAAAGCATCCCAACCCCTACAAGCTACAATGGCTCAACGAGAGTGGAGAAATGAAGGTCCTCAAACAAACAAGCATCAGGTTTAGTGTGGGTAAGTACGATGATGAATTGACTTGTGATGTTGTATCCATGTTTTCATGTCATATCTTGTTGAAGAGACCATGGCAATTTGATAGGGATGTTGTGCACCGAGGAAAATCCAACAAATACACTTTTGTGATTGAAGGTAAAAAGTATGTTTTGCACCTCTCACTACATACCATGTGAGTGAGGATTATTGGGCTATGAAGGAGCTTCGGGAGAAAATAAAGGTGGCGGAGATAAAGGGGGACGGTGGAAGTTTCGAATGCCTTATTAACACCCATCTTTTATTGCATGCTAACAAAAATACTAGCACTTTGCCTAGTATTGTTTCTTCTCTTTTGCAGGACTATGACAAGAAAGGTAAGCATGATGTGGAGTGAATTTGTGGACAATATCTCGATTGTAAGCATGCCAAATCCATGACTCGACCCAAGGTAAGTATACCCCTCTCCTTACTCCTAGTACATGGATGGATATCTTTATGGATTTTGTATTGGGTCTTCCTAGGACTAAAATAGGACATGATAGCATATTTGTGGTAGTGGATAGATTTTCTAAAATGACCTCATTTTATTCCATGCCCCGTAAATGTGATGATGCATCCCAAGTAGCATCTTTATTTGTCATCAATGTTCTTAAATTGCATGGAGGCCCTCAAACCATTGTTAGTGATAGGGATTCGAAATTTCTTAGTCACTTTTGGAAGAATCTACGGGGTAAACTTGGTACCAAAGTTATGTTCTCTACTTCTTGCCACCCTCAAACAGATGGACAAACTGAAGTAGTCAATAGGACTCTTGGAAGCATGCTTCAATTCATAATTAGAGGAACCCCAAGTACTTGGGACGACCACTTACCCTTGATTGAAATTGCATATAATCGGTCTTTCCACTCATCTATTGGAATGTCACCATTTGAGGCATGTTATCGATTTAAACTTTTGTTTCCACTAACCATGACTTCATTATCTAGTAATATTGTTTTGATCCTAGATGTCTAGTAAAGGGCAAAGGAGATGATGAGCATTCATGCCAAGATTAAAGAGGCCATTAAAAAGAAAAATTAAAAGGTGGATATTCGAATGAATTGGGGGAGAAAGGAAGTGATCTTCAACCCAAATAATTGGGTGTGGATACATTTTCGAAAAGAGAGGTTTCCATATGTTCGAAAAGGACAATAGGAGATGGACCTTTCAAAGTACTTAAGAGAATCAATGACAATGACTACATGATTGACTTGCCAAGTGAGTATAACATTCATAATATTTTCAATGTTAGTGATTTATCTTCTTATGTTGTAAATGAATCTTTGGATTCAAGGACGAATCCTTTTCAAAAAAGGGAAGATGATAACATTCAAAGCATAGATGACACAGCATGAGCGGCGTGTACCCCTCAAGATCATTCACAAGGAGTCAAGCAAAAGATCTCCAAGACCTACAAGTAATGTTCATGAAAAATGAAGCATTAGAGGAGCTTGAGGGTCGCCAGAGAAAGGATTACAATATGCGTAAGTTCTATCAAGGTGAGGAGAAGGAAGAAAAGAGGCCATGTGTGCAAATGCCTATTACATGAATTTATGGATTTGAAAGGAAGGCAACCAAACAAGGCCCTTACTCATTAAGGGTAAAATTGTAAAGAAACTCTCTTCTTTTATTTACCTAGTATAAATAGTCATATTTTAGCATTTGCAAGATTGAGACTATGTAGAATATTGAATTCTTAAATTGTAGTATCGTCTTAGTGGGTAATAGTAAGTAATTAGGATGAACTCTTAGAATTGTAAGTTGACTTATTTGCTTGATTAATTAAAGGTTGCCCATTTGTGATTCTTGGTTTTCTTTAATTTTCTTGCTAGTGTTTTATTTGAGTAGTTGAAATCAATTGGGAGGTGAGGGTTTTAGTCCCTTGTTGCCCACAATTCCAATAGTTTGAATTTAATTCCACATATCTTTTTATTTTGTTTCCTTTTCTCTTCTTTCTCGTTTGATCTTTATCACCCGGGGGATGTCTTGTCCCCCGTTCTATTCATGACTAGAGTTGTTGTTGGACATGGTTATGGTTATGTATATTATGAGCTTGACTTGTCATGCTTTTTTACTTATTGAAGTTTCCCTTAGTCCTTATTCCCTATGTGCTAGTTGTATGTTGATGATGAGATGAAAGTCCTAAGTTCCTATTTGTCCCCATTGCGTGAATCATACTTACCCGCTCCCTAGGCTTATTTTCTATGTGATTCATGCTAATCCTCTTTCCTACAACATTCCCATAACGGGAGTCCAAAGTCCCAATTCCCCTTAGAAATTATTTGTTACTTGATGGTTGTTTAATTATGCTTCCGCAAAACTAAGGATGTGCCATATATTCTCAAGAGGATTCTTTTAGGACCCTTTGGGTTCCCTCTTCACCATGTCATGTCTAGGCCCTAGGCTTGGGTTGTGATAAGCTTAGTATCAGAGCATAGATTTCTAAATGGTCCTCGAAAATCAAACACACCGCATCGAGTAGAGCCTTGTTCATGGTTGTGAAGCATGCCACAACTATTAATAGGCGGCTATGAGGCATTTTAGGAAATAAAACACTTCTTCATACTATATGTCGTGCCTTAGATTTGAAATAAGGTTTCCTATTTCTAATGAGTGGTTTTTTTCTCTTCTAGATGATGCCACCAAGATGTATGGCACAAGGAGCTCTCTCTCGAGGGTGAGCCGGCCCCTAGCCCCATAAGCTTCTCAAGCGGAAGAAGGAGTCACCCATGCCGAATACCAAAATATGGTCACCCTATTTGCAAGGGTCATGGCCAACCAGGGAGTTCAATCTCCTCATGCTCCTACTATAACTTCAAGAGTGCCGGATTTAATAAGGATGAATCCCCTGGAGTTCTACAGTTCAAAGTTGGAAGAAGACCCCCAAGAGTTCACTAACGAAGTGTATAATGTCTTGGCTATTATGGGGTGAGTTTGAAAGAGAAGGTGGAACTACCAGCCTATTAACTCAAGGGACTTGCTCAAACATGGTACAATCCATGGAAGATGGAGAGGGCGGATGATGAGCCCATTCCTTGGGAGGAATTCAATGTTGCTTTCCTTGATTGCCTTTACCCAATTGAACTAAGGGAAGCTAAGATGATGGAGTTCATGAACCTCAAACAAGGTTCATTGAGTGTTCGAGAATATTCCCTATAATTTAATGATCTCTCAAGTATGCTCCTCACTTGGTTGCTGATGCTAGGTCAAGGATGCACAAGTTTGTTTTGGATGTGTCTGATTTAATCGATGAAGAGTGTTGCACTGCCATGCTCATAGAGGATATGTACATGACTCAGCTTGTGACATGCGCTGAAAAACTAGAAGGAAAAAAGCTTCGAAAGAGGAGAAGTGGTGAGTCTAAGAAGGCTCGTTATGAGGGTGCATTCCAAGGCACTAAAGGATGTCATTTCCAACAAGGCCAAGGGTCCTCCAAACCCGAAGACCAAAAGTATGCTAATGATAGGACTCCACACCCTAAGACTCAAAGGTGAAAATGGTGGGATGACTCTTCCAAGGTGCCTAAAATGTGGGAGGAATCATGGTGGTGCATGTTTGAGGAACTCGGGTGCTTGCTCTGGGTGTAGGAAAATGGCCTATAAGATTGTGGATTGTCCCAACAAGGGTAGAGATAGTTGTCCTCAAGGACAAGGTGCCCATGGTGATCAAAGGGCACAAGGTGGCCAACAAGGAGGTGTTCCATGCCATAATTAATCTTATGTTCTTCAAGGGAGACAAACGGTTGATGAGGCACCCGATATTGTTATCGGTATGTTAAAGGTATATGATTTTGATGTGTATTAGATCCAGGTGCCACTCTCTCTTTCATTACTCCATTTGTGCTAATAGGCTCTTTTTATGTCCGAATTATTATGTGAACCTTTTGAGGTGTCTACCCCCATCGCTGAGTCCATTCTTGCTAAAAGAGTCTACAGGGGATGTACCGTGTCTTTATTGCATAATGTTTTTCGTTGTGATTCTTCGTTGAACTTTATATGGTGGATTTTGATATTATTCTTGGGATGGATTGGTTACATGCATAACATGCTACTATTGATTGTAGAAACCACAAGGTTAGGTTCCAATTCCCTAATGAACCTGTCCTTGAGTGGGAAAGTCATGATTTGGTTGTCAAGGGTAGGTTCATTTCTTATCTTAAGACTCAAAAGTTGATCTCCAAAGATTGTATTATCATCTTGTGAGGGTAGGGATGTCATGTCTAAAGTGCCTTTTATTGAGTCGATTCCAGTGGTCAATGAGTTTCTTGATGTCTTTCCCGATGAAATTCCTGATATTTCTCCTGGAAGGGAAATAGACTTTGGTATAGACCTCCTCCCCGACACTCAACCCATTTCAATCCCTCCATACCGAATAGCCCCGACACAGTTGAAAGAGTTAAAGGACCAATTGAAAGGTTTGTTGAAGAAAGGTTTTATACGGCCTAGTAAGTCCCCTTGGGGTGCGCCAGTGTTGTTTGTAAGGAAGAAAGATGGTTCACTTAGAATGTGCATAGACTACCAGCAACTAAATAAAGTCACCATGAAGAACAAGTATCATTTGCCATTAATATATGACCTATTTGATCAACTACAAGGGGCTCGCCACTTCTCAAATATTGAACTTCAATACAGGTACAATCAATTGAGGGTAAGGGAGTGTGATTATCCCAAAATGGCCTTCCATACAAGATATGCACATTTTGAGTTCGTGGTGATGTCCTCTAGCAATATTTATAGATCTTATGAATAGGATCTTTAAATCCTACATTGACATGTTTGTGGTGGTTTTCATTGGCGATATTTTGATCTATTCCCGGAGTGAAGAGGAGCATGTGAAACATTTGAGGGTACTATTGCAAATGTTGAGGGGAGAAAGATTATTTTCCAAGTTCGACAAATGTGAATTTTGGTTGAAGGAAGTTGCCTTTCTAGGGCATGTGGTATGGGATGGAGAGATTGAGGTGGATCCAAAAAAGATGAAGGTTGTAAGGAGTTAGCCTAGACCCTTAACTCCAATGGACATTAGGAGTTTCTTGGGTTTGGAAGGGTACTACCGAAGATTTGTTAAAGGTTTTTCTTCAATTGCCTCTCCCTTGACAAAGTTGATACAAAAGAAGGCCAAATTTATATGGACCAATAAATGTGGAAGAAGTTTCCAAACATTGAAGGATAAACTTATATCTGCTCCTATTTTGTCTCTACCTGGAAGGATAGAAGAAAATATTAAATAGATAAGGAGTAGATGAGTGAGTGAATCCTCACTAACCTGAGCGATTTCGATCACCTAGTAGGCCTTTATTTAGTAGGTAACATCGCCAAATCGTATCATTAGATTTGGGTTAGAAGGCTTTATGGTGTATTGTGATTGTTTGAGGCTTTATTTGGGGTGTGTATTGATGCAAAATAATAAATTCGTTGCCAAAATAGCAAAATAGCGGTTGTGATATTTGCTTTGAAGATATGGCATCAGTATTATACGGGGTTCATGTGTATATATATATTCACCAACCACAAGAGTCTTCAATATGAGTTCACCCAAAGAGATCTCAACTCGAGGAAAAGAAGGTAGTTGGAATTTCTTAAAGATTATAATATGAGCGCACATTATCTTCAAGGAAAAGCTAATATTGTGGTTGATGCCCTAAGTCGGGTGTCTAAGGAGAGAGTGGCTCACATTGATGATAGCAAGAAAGAATTGGCAAAGGAAGTCCATCAGTTGGCTAGATTGGGGGTCAGATTGAGTGAAGCCAAAAATGGAGGTGTGGTGGTGGTAGATGGTTCTAAGTCTTCCTTGATTGAAGAAGTCAAGTGCAAACAAGACTTTGACTCCATATTGTTAGAACTGAATGCTTTTGTGAAAGATGGCAAGGTGGAGGTTTACTCCCAAGGGGGAGATAGTGTCCTTAGATACCAAGGAAGGTTGTGTATGCCCGATGTCGATGGTTTGAGGACCTTGATCTTGAATGAGGCTCATAATATATCTTATTTCATTCACCTCGGTTGACCAAGATATATAGAGATCTACAAAAAGTGTATTGGTGGGGTAGTATGATGAGGGATATTGCCCAACTCCTAGCTGATTGCCACAAGTGCCAATAAGTCAAAGTCAAACGTCAAAGGTTGGGTGGCCTAGCCCAAGATATTAAGATCTCTACTCGGAAGTGGGAAGAAATCAACATGGATTTTGTGGTTGGGTTACAAAGACTAGGAAGCACTTTGATTCCTTTTGGGTTATTGTTGCTAGAATAATGAAGTCGTCTCACTTCCTTCCTGTTAAACAACTTATGGTGCCAAAAAGTATGCCAAGTTGTACATTCACAATTTGGTTAGATTATATGGGGTCCCATTGGCTAATATCTCATATTGTAGTTCTCAATTTACTTCGCACTTTTGGAGGCCCTTTCAAAAGGGTCTTGGTACTAAAGTCAAATTGTTGTAATTGCCCAATTTTGAGAAAATGTTTGAAGTGGAATGTGATGCTAGTAAAGTAGGCATTGGAGCATCTTAATGCAAGACCAAAAGCCTATTGCTTATTTTAGTGAAAAGCTAAAAGGTGCTACTTTTAATTATTCCACTTATGATCTTGAATTATACGCTATGATTAAGGCATTGGGAAATTGGCAACATTATTAGTGGCCCAAAGAATTTGTTATTCGGACCAATCATGAGTCCTTATAGTATATTCGGGGTCAAGGTAAGTTGAACAAGAGGCACACCAAATGGATTGAATTCCTTGAAACTTTCCCTTATGTAATCCAGTATAAAAAGGGGAAGGAAAATGTGATGGTTGATGCCTTGTCTAGAAAACATGTGTTGGTAAGCACTTTGTCTTCAAAATTGCTTAGTTTTGATTATTTAAAGACATCGTATCCCAAGGACCCCATATTTGCCCCAATCTACCAAGATTGTGAGGACTCGGAAGGGAAAGATGGTTGACAGATAGTTCTTCTACTCCATATTCCAAGTTGATGGTTTATTGTTCAAAGGCAAGGGGCTATATGTGCCTATGATCTCTTGGAGAGAAATACTTGTGAGGGAGGCACACGATGGAGGATAGATGGGATATTTTGGTGTGGACAAAACTAAGGAAATTTTTTAGGAGCAATTCTACTGGTCCAAGATGCATAAAGACATTGTGCGAATATGTAGCCAATATATTGAGTGCCGACGTGCTAAGTCACGCCTCCTTCCACAAGGATTGTATACTCTACTTCCCACAACTCAAAGACCTTGGCTTGATATTTCTATGGATTTTGCTTTGGATTTACCAAGGACTAAAAGAGGTAGAGATAACATCTTTATAATTGTTGATTGATTTTCAAAGATACTTCATTTCATTCCATGTCATAAATATTATAATGTACCACATGTTGCATCCTTGTTCATTGAAAATGTTGTCAAATTAATTCCTTAAACCATTGCAAGTGATAGGGACCCGAAGTTAGCATCATACGAAGCTCTGCTCCATTGAAGGACAAGGATGAAAAGGATGAAGCTTTAGAAGATCAAAGGAGGCCCATAACAAGATCCCAAACCAAGGAGTTTAATGATAAGTTCAATGGGCTTCAATTGCAGATCCAAAGGTGTCTTGTTGGGGAAGAAGAGCTAAAGCCCAAGGAGGGTGAATTTTCCAAATGCTACAATTATTTAGTGGCCCAAATTCAAGACCAAGGGGGAGAATTTTAGGGTTAAATTTCGAGCAAATAAGGCCAAGAAGAGTCCAAGAATCAGCCACAACAAAGGCTGCTTTCTGCCCAAATTTGGAGAGAAGACCAATCAAACTTTCTAAGATTGTCAAGATTCTTTTTCTAGTTGGGTTTTACCCTATTTCCTTATCATATATAGGTCATTAATGTTTTCCTTGTTCTATTTAAGGTATGCTAGTACCATTTAATGCTTTCCTAAAACTACTAGATCTATTCCTAGTTAAGCTTACTTCATTTCCTTTCTAAAGAAGGATTTACCTTGTAATTTTCTTTCTAGGTTTTGTATACTCCTTGGGCCTAACCTAAGGAGTCTTGGATGTCCAAGGACCCAATAATATATATAGGAGTCGTTTTTCTTTCATAAAAGGCAATTTGATTGATATTAATAATATTTGAGAGAGTTCTTTTGAACCTTTGTGACTTGTTCTTTGGGAATTTATCTTTAAACCTACTAGTTCATAGTTTGAGGTATAAAGTAATTTCTTCTTGTGATATCTTTTATTTCTTTTTAGTATTATTTAGAAGATGATTAGTTTACGCACCAATTATTGTCTTTAGTTACTCATAAAGCGATGAAGATCCAAGTCTATGGTTTGATTCATTTTCTCAAGTAAAGATGTTAGATGTCTTCCATAAATCTTTACATTGTTACTTGGATCTTGTCAAGGCCTTAGAATATCAATTCCTTGAAAATTCTTGGATCTTTCCTTTGAATTTCCCATATCTTTAATTATTTTTTCTCTTTTCTTTTTTGTTGTTTCTTCTACATTCTTATTCACTCCATATTAGTGTTCTTTCTATCCCCGATCCTATCAAGTGGTATCAGAGCAGTTCTATCAAGATTCCATTCTTGGTAAATCTTAGGATTTCTTTAATATAAAGAGTAAAAAAAGTTTCTAAAAAAGTAAAAAAAATGAAGAGATAACTTGTACTCCAAGAAATCTATTTACTTACCCTCGAAATCTTTCATTAGTTGTTCCCAAAAAAAAAAGAATTAAGAAGAGGGGAGTCTAAATCTTTGAGGAGAAGAGAATTTTTTTTTCTTATTCTTATATAATTCTTGGTAAGTTCCTTGTTATTCGTGTTTTGTTTCAACAAAATCCTACTTGTTCTTGGACTAGTTCTTTACTTTCTTTAGTACACCAAAAATCTATACTTTGTTACTAAAAACTTGATATTTATTTGGGTTTAGTTATAAATCTACAAAGTACTTTTGACAAAGGTTATTTGAGGAAAAAAAGGCAAGTGTGGGTGAGTTTAATAGAGGGTAAAAGCCATATTAAGTTTGTGATACTTGATTTTTTTTAAGATGTCTAATTTAGGTGGTGATGAGGAAAGGACTCATTTAGAAGCCGAGATCAAAAGAAGGAATGTTTTCATCCTTCAAGCTATGCACCAACAATTCGAGAGATGGAACCTTCAATTTTAAGAGATGAAGAATATGATTACCAAGCAAAATGAGACCAAAGCCACAATTAGGAGGGAGAATAATGTTGTACCACCCAATAATGTTAGACCCCAAGTTAGAAGAAATGTACCCCATGTCCCTTTTGTAAATCCTGCATATGATAATGATTGATGGTGAATTTAATCTAGAAGGAAGAGATAGAAGGGGACAAAGAGGTAGAGTAGAAGATGATAATATAAATAGTATAAAAATGAAGATGCCATCTTTCAAGAGGACATGGGACCCAGACTTGTACCTTGATTGGGAGAGACGAGTTGAAGCCATCTTTGATTGTCATAACTACTCAGAGGGTAAGAAAGTTAAACTTAATTTTGTTGAGTTTTCTGATTATACTGCTTCTTGGTGGATAAAGCTTGATAGGGACAGATTGCAAGATGAGCTACCACCTATCGCTACATAGGAAGAGATGAAGAGGGTGATGAGGAAAAGGTTTCTACCATCATATTTTCAAAAAGATCTGCAGTCTCGCCTTCAACACTTGAAGCAAGGATCCATATCAGTGGATGAGTACTTCAAAAGCATGGATATGGCCATGATCCAAGCTAATTGTATGGAGGAAGAAGAAGCTACAATGGCGAGATTTTTAAATGGCTTAAATTCTGAAATAGCTGATGTAGTAGAGATACAACAGTATGCAACTTTAGATGAGTTAGTTGGTTTGTCTATTAAAGTAGAAAAATAAATCAAGAGAAAGCAGCAACCTAACTCATGGAGAAATTGTCCAAACTCCATCTCTAAGAAGCCATAGTCAAATCAAGAGGGAAAGCTCCTTCTAAACCTCAAGAAGGTAGAGGTAAAGGTAAAGTTGAGGAGGGAGGTAAAACCTTTAATCCCAGATCTTCTAAACCTTCTAATTTTATTTAATGTCACAAATATCCTCCTATGAGGGGTCATGTGATGCATGAATGTCCAAGTAGAAGAAACATCATACTTAGAGAGAATGGAGAATATGAGAGTGAAAAAAGTGATGGGGAAGAAGAAGAAGAGGGAGGAGGTGTAAGTGAAGGAGATGATTTAGAACTGCCCAATGATGGTATAATTGGGGTAGTTAGGAGAATTATGACTATCAATTTGGGTAGTAGTGATGAAGGACAGAGTGAGAATTTATTCCATACTAGATGTGGGATAAAGTTGAAGACTTATTCTATTATTATTGATGGGGGAAGTTGTGCAAATGTGGTGAGTTCATACTTGGTAGATAAGCTACTAATTGTATGCATGAAACACTTTACCCCATATAGGCTCCAATAGTTGAATGATAGTGTAGAGGTAAAAGTAAACAAACAATGCATGATTTCATTCAACGTTGGTAGGTATGAAGTTGGATTCTTTGTGATGTAGTTTCAATGCAAGCATGTCATGTTTTACTTGGCCGGCCTTGGCAATATGATAGGGATACTACTCATTATGGGAGAAATAATAGGTATAGTCTTCTACATAAAGGTAAGAAATTTACTCTTGCACCATTTATCTCCTTCACAAGTGTTTGAAGATTAGAAACGATTGAGGGAAAAAAATAGGAAAGCAAAGGGGAGAGATAAAAAGTGAGCTTGAGGGAAAAGAAAAGGGCCAAGAGATAGAAAAAAAGAGAGATGAAAGAGAGGGCAGCAAACAAAGTAAAGAGGTAAAAGAGGGTCTGAGTGAAAAAATAAAAAGTTTTGGTGAGAGGAAAGAGGCTAAGGAAAAGAAAAAAGAGAGTCTTTATGTAAAAGCCAAAGAGTGTTTGAATTCTAGAAAGGAAGGGTTGCCCATAGTACTACTTACTTACAAAGAAGTATTGATTAACTTTGAACAACTAACTCCTTCTTTGCCAAATAGTGTTTCTTCTCTTTTACAGAGTTTTGAAGATGTTTTCCCTGATGATACTCCAGAGGGATTTCCACCATTGAGAGGGATTGAGCACCAAATAGACTTTGTGCTTGGGTCTCAACTACCTAATAGGCCTATGAATAAGAGTAGTCCTGAAGAGACCAACGAATTACAAGGCCAAGTTGAAGAATTGCTTAAAAAGGATTTTGTTCGAGAAAGCATGAGCCCATCCATGTTCTATTCCTGTCCTATTGGTATCCAAAAAGGATGGAACATGGAGGATGTGTGTGGATTGTAGAGACATCAACAAGATAACGGTAAAGTATAGCCATCCTATCCCTCGTCTTGATGATATGTTGGATCAACTATATGGATCTAAAATCTTTTCTAAAATTGATCTAAGAAGTGGTTACCATCATATTCGTATGAATCCTGGAGATGAATGGAGAACTGCTTTTAAGACCAAATATGGACTTTATGATTGGTTAGTTATGCCTTTTGGCTTAACAAATGCACTAAGCATATTTATGAGACTAATAAATCATGTTTTTACAGATTTTCATGGAAAATTTGGTGTGGTGTATTTTGATGACATCTTGACATTTTCTCAAAATCTAGATAAACACATAGAGCACCTAAAACAAGTTTTTGAAGTTCTTAGAAATCAACACTTATTTGATAATCTCAAAAAGTGTACTTTCTATGTGGATCATGTGGTTTTCTTAGGTTTTGTGGTTAGTTCTAACGGAGTTGAAGTAGATGGCGATAAAATCAAAGTAATTAAAGAATGGCCTATACCGAATAGTGTAACCGAAGTTAGGAGTTTCCATGGATTTGCTAGTTTATATAGGAGGTTTGTGAGGGACTTTAGCGCCATTGCTTCTCCTTTAACTGAAGTTATTAAGAAGGATAAGGTTTTTACATGGGAAAAGGGTCAGCATTTAACTTGCTCAAAAGAAAATTTGTGTTCTGCTCCTCTTTTGCAATTACCTCATTTTTTCAAGTCTTTTTAAGTTAAGTGTGATGCCTCTGGTAAGGGCATAGGTGTTGTTTTGATAGAAGACTCTAAGCCAATTTCTACTTTAGGAGAAACATTGAACTACTCAACTTATGATAAGGAGTTTTATGCCTTGATAAGGGCGTGAGCTACATGGCAGCACTACTTGTAGCCTCGAGAATTCGTGGTTAAGACTGATCACGAGTCATTGAAGTACTTGAAGAACCAAGGTAAACTTAGTCGTAGCCATGCTAAATGTGTGGAGTTTATTGAAACTTTTCCTTATGTAATTTCCTACAAACAAGGAAAGGAGAATGTGGTTGCTGATGTGCTCTCAAGAAGGTATATTTTGATCTCTACTCTTACTTTAAAGTTGTTGGGTTTTGACCAAATTAAGTTACTCAATGCTAATGATTCTGATTTCGGTAAAAATTTTGATGAATGTAAGTTGGGTCCTTTTGAGATATTTAATCTTCAAGATGAATTTCTATTTAAGGAAAATAAGTTGTGTGTATCTAACTGCTCTTTGCGTGAACTATTTGTTAGGGAAGCGCATTGTGGAGGGCTAATGGACATTTTTGGAGTGCCTAAAACTCTAGAAATACTTTATGAACATTTTTATTGGCCTAACATGAGAAAGGATGTTGAAAAAGTGTGTTCTCATTGTTTTGAATGTAAACAAGCTAAGTCCAAAACATTGCCGCATGGTCTTTATTCTCCTTTACCTGTTTTTAGTTCTCCTTGGATTGATATTTCTATGGACTTCATATTAGGGCTTCCAAGGACTAAATATGGTAAGGCAGTTTTTCTAAAATGACTCATTTTTTGTTCCATGTAAAAAAATTAATGATGCATCTCATGTGGCTGAGTTGTTTGTAAAAGAAGTGGTCAAATTGCAGGAAATACCTAGAACTATCGTTAGTGATAGGGATGCTAAGTTCTTAAGTCACTTTTGGAGAATTCTTTGGGGAAAGTTAGGGACTAAATTGCTTTTTTCCACATCTTGTCACCCACAAATTGACGGGCAAACAGAAGTGGTTAATAGAACTTTGGGGAATATGTTGAGGGCTATTTTGAAAGGAAAGTTGACTTCTTGGGAATATTACTTACCTATTGTGGAATTCGCTTATAATAGGACCTTTCATTGTTCTACTGGTAAGACTCTTTTTGAAGTTGTATACGGATTCAACCCCTTCATCCCTCTTGATTTACTACCTTTGCCTATTAATGATTTTGCTAATCTTGATGGTAAAAAGAAGGCTGACCCAAGATTCATGAACAAACAAGACTTGCAATTGAAAAGAAAAATAAGGAAGTTTCATTGCGAAGGAATAAAGGAAGAAAATATGTTGTGTTTAAACCTGGGGACTTGGTTTGGATGCATATGGGAAAGGAAAGGTTTCCTTCCAAAAGAAAGACCAAGCTAGATCCTAGAGGGAGTGGTCCATACAAAGTCCTTGAAAGGATTGCAGACAATGCTTATAAACTTGATCTTCCTTGTGAGTTCCAAATTAGTGCTACTTTTAATGTTTCTGGTCTTTCCCATTTTGATGCAAACTTGAATTCGAGGATGAATTCTCTGGAAGAAGAGGGGAACGATAGCATCATATGAAGCAAAAGGATATAGCTTTAGAAGATCAAAGGAGGCCCATAACAAGATCCCAAACCAAGGAGTTTAATGATAAGTTCAATTGGCTTCAATTGCAGATCCAAAGGTGTCTTGTTGGGGAAGAAGAGCTAAAGCCCAAGGAGGATGAATTGTCCAAATGCTACAATTATTTTGTAGTCCAAATTCAAGTCAACGAGGGAGAATTTTAGGGTTTAATTTCGTGCAAATAAGGCCAAGAAAAATCCAAGAATCAGCCACAACAAAGGTTGCTTTCTGCCCAAGTTTGGAGAGAAGACTAGTTAAACTTTCTAAGATTGTCAAAATTCTGTTCCTTGTTGGGTTTTACCCTATTTCCTTATTTATTATAGGTCATTAATTTCTTCCTTGTTCTATTTAAGATATCCTAATACCATTTAATGCTTTCCTAGAACTACTAGATCTATTCCTAGTTAGGGTTACTTTATTTCCTTTCTAGAGTACGATTTACCTTGTAATTTTCTTTCTAGGTTTTGGATACTCCTTGGGCCTAACCTAAGGAGTCTTGGATGTCCAAGGACCCTATAATATATATAGGAGTCTTTTTTCTTTCATAAAAGACAATTAGATTGATATTAATAATATTTGAGAGAGTTCTTTTGAACCTTTGTGACTTGTTCTTTGGGAATTTATCTTTAAACCTTTACCAGTTCATAGTTTGAGGTATAAAGTAATTTCTTCTTGTGATATGTTTTATTTCTTTTTGGTATTATTTAGAAGATGATTAGTTTACACACTAATTATTGTCTCTAGCTACTCATAAAGCAATCAAGATCCGAATCTACGGTTTGATTTGTTTTCTCAAGTAAAGACGTTAGATTTCTTCCATAAATCTTTACGTTGTTACTTGGATCTTGTCAAGGCCTTAGAATATCAATTCCTTGGAAATTCTTGGATCTTTCCTTTGCATTTCTCATATCTTTAATTATTTTTTCTCTTTTCTTTTTTGTTGTTGCTTCTGCATTCTAGTACTCACTCCATATTAGTGTTCCTTCTAACCTCGATCCTGTCAAGTTCCTTAGTCACTTTTGGAAATAATTTTGTGGCGGACTTGGGACCAAATTGTTGTTTTCAACTTCTTGTCACCTGCAAACTGATAGCCAAACTGAAGATGTTGAGTATGACCTTAGGTTCTATGCTTCGTTCCATGGTAAATGGAAAGTTGGCATCATGGGAGGAACATTTTTCCACTAGTTTAATTTGCCTACAATCATATATTCATATGACTATTGGTATGTCTCCATTTGAGGTTGTATATGGCTTTAACCCCCTTGGATTTATTTCCTCTTTCCCAAGATATCATTTTGAGCGTAGATGGAAACAAAAGGGTTGAAGCAATGAAAAGGCTCCATGAGAAAGTTTGACTTTACCTTGAGAAGAAGAATCAAGATATGACAAAGAAAGTGAACAATGGTCGAAAAAGGGTTGTGCTTGAATCGGGTGATTAGGTATGGGTGCATTTTCACAAAGAGAGGTTTCCCAATCAAAGGAAAGCTAAGTTGATGCCAAGAGGTGATTATCCATTCCAAGTGATAGAGAGGCTCAATGACAATGCTTACAAGGTTGACTTTCCCTCGGAGTATCAAGTCTACAACACTTTCAATGTGTGCGATTTATCCCTATTTCCAACTCTTGAGGATGAGGAAGCGCTGGATTTGAGGACAAATTCTTTTCAAGAAGGAGAGAATGATGCAAGTTGGATCGCATCAAGGCCATTCACTAGGAGCCAAGCTCGAGAGCTTCAAAGGGTGCAAGGTCTATGCATGAATTTGGAGGTCTTTGAGCTTGTGATGAGGCCAAAGGAGGGGTTCTATGTGTGTAAGATAGCTTGGAGAAGTGGAGATGAAGCAGGGGAGACAATGTCCAATTCGGTGATTCACTAAATTGATTCAGCGACGACATGGGAGACTGCCTAATGTTCAGAATGTTAAAGCTTTAGAAGTTGTTAAGATCGCGGACGAGGTTCCAATTCGACGATCCGCCGAATGAAGAAGGCAACAGTCATTTTGACCGCCATTTTGTCATTTTTGGCCATTTTTGGACCCTTTTAGTAATAATCAACCTAAGACTATAAATAATAGCTCATAGTTACTCATTTCTAGGTAGACTATTTTGAATATTAATGAACAATACTCCTTGTGTGAGCTTGAGAGCTTGGTACAAGCTTTTGGTTGAACTTTGTTTAGAAATAGGGGTTGCTTAGGAATCCAATTTCCCTTGTGATCCTCGTAAGAGGTTTGTACTTGTCATCGATCAATCAATTGAGGTCTTTAGATTTAATATACCTTTGGGTTGCTTTTGATTTCCCCTCTTGTGCCAATCTATCTATCTATTAATTGAGGTCTTTAGGTTTAATATACCTTTAAGTTGCTTTTGATATCTATCTTTACTTTCTTGTTTTTCGATTCCGCAATTTTGTATTACATTAGGATTAGCTTTAGTAAATATTGATTGAGAGTAAGGGTAAGCCTATGGGTAAAAACTTGCATGTTATTTCTCATTAGGGAGTGTGAGTGTTGTTAGATCCTTGAAGTTAATGTCATGAGTTTGTGTGCGTAAGGATCTTCTTTGATATGAGGGAAAGTGTTGATGTTTTTGGGCATTGATTAGCAATCACATTAGCAATTGCGAGCATAGTGTTTTCTTGAGAACTCCTTAGTCATCCCAGGCTTCAAAATCGCGTCAGTGGTTTGTAGAAACTTTGAGGCTTAGTGACAAAAGGAGGAATGTATGTACTACTATTTATGTCCCTATTTGCAAATATTATGCTTTGGATTGACTTGCTTGAGGGAAAGCAAGAGTTCCCCTTGGGGTATTGTTCAGTCCACATATTGGACTCGTGTATGCCTTAAATTGCTTGAAACATTGTCCTCAATATATACTTTTGCCTCATATATTAATAATTTGTGTGTTTGATGCTAGAAATGAGAAAGAAAATTCAATAAAGGACAAATCTAAGCAAAACAAGGCAAAAGTAGCAAAATTGTCAAAAAGGCAGTAGAAGTTAGCAGTTGCCGAACTATTCTGCGGATCACTGAATGATGACATAGACTGACTTTTGTTGTATTTTCCAACCAGATCTCCAAACAGGTTCAGCGATGCATAGTTGCATCACTAAAAGTTACAGTGTCCAAGGCCTCTGGGAGAAGTTCGAAAAGGCAGTAAATTACACATTCGGTGGATTATTGATGTGTTCGACGATAGCCGATTTTGATCACCGAATGGCGACTCTTGCACAAATTGAGGATATTTTCATCTAGAGCATAAAAGGAAAGTCGAAGGAGTTTTTGGTACACAATTGACATACATTGTGGTCCTCAGTACTACACTTGACATAATTCTAGAGAGAGGGAGTACATTAATCAAAATTTAGCTTTTGCTTGAAGTAAGGGTTTTGCACTTGGCTTAGGGCGTGAAGATTTGAGAACGAGAAGAGAAATTTATTCAAATTTCTTGTCAATACCAATACCCATTGTCATGGAGAATATATTTGGTAACTCAATTTATATTTTAGTCATGCAAGGCTAAAAACCTTCATGTTTGAGGTGTGATGACTTGGTTCTTGACTCATTATATGGGTCTTTCTTAATCTGAATGCACTATTAATTGATGTGGGTTCATGTTTATTACCATGTTTGATTGAAGCTTTAAGATTGCAAACTCAGTGTTTATATTAAAAACTTTTATTATTGCAAGTATCCTTGAATAGTTGAAGTGGGTAATGAATATGATAGTCTGAATGTTATGGGTTGGGAGGAACGGTTAGTTAGGGTTCAATCATCTAAGGTTTTGGAAGGTTTTCTACTTAATTTCATAGGTCCCATTGAGCTACTAGTGTGATTTGGCATATGAAACCTCATTGGGTTCATATGGAATGCTACTTTCGTCCGATTGGAGATTGTAGTTACAAGCAATCTAGCCTACTCATGTCCAATTAATGCTTTGATTCAATATATGAGACCAAAATATTTACTTCATGACCCAAGTGTACATGACATGTCTCTTCTCTATTTGTGTTAAAGTCAATTTACACAATCACATTTTATTACATCTTAGTATAATTAGTCTATAATCATTTTTACTCACTCTACAAACCATTAGCAATACAATACTTCAAACTGTGAGTTATAAACAGTTTTCTGTGGGATTCAACCCCAACATCATGTTGGTTATGCCAATGACGATTGCCATATCTCTTAATGGTTCCGGGGTATGATTGAGTGACATCAAGATGAAGGACCTAAAGGGCTTTAAGAACCAAGTGGCCAACCATTTTTAGGCTTGAGTAGAATGAATTGGGGGTTGATGAGATGAATCTTGTTGACCATACAAAAAGTGCTCTAATGTGGCCATTATTGGCCTACTTTGTATTATAATGTGAATTGTGTCGAATGTCAAAAACAAGGTAATATCTCCTGTAGGGCATGAATTACCTCTCACTCCTATTTTGGAAATTGAATTATTTGATGTATGGTGCATTGATTTTATGGGAAACTTTGTGAGCTCTCATGGGAACCAATTTATCCTGGTCATTGTTGACTATGTATCTAAATGGATGGAGGCAATAACGCTACCTCAAAATGATGGGTGTACTGTTGTTCATTTTCTTAAAAAGAACATTTTCACGTGGTCTGGCACACAATCAACGATGGTGGTTTTTATTTTTGTAATCAAATTTTCACATCCTTGTGAGTAAGTATGGGGTCAAGAACAAGGTGACAACATTGTATCATCCCCAAACAAATGACCAAGTTGAAATTTTGAATGAGGAAATAAAAAAATATGTTGGCTAAGACTGTGAATGCTAGTAGGGCTTATTGGGCAAAGAAGTTGGATGATGCCCTTTGAGCATATCGTACTACTTTCAAGACACCTATTGGGATGTCCTTATACAAGTTGGTGTTTGGGAAATCTCACTATCTCCCTGTTGAGCTTGAGAACAAAGCTACTTAGGTCTTGAGAGCAATTAACTTGAATTTGGAAAGTGCTTCGCGAGATAGAGTTGATCAATTGCATGCTTTGGAAGAGTTTTGCTTCCTTGTTTAAGAAAGTTCAACTCTCTACAAGGAATGGTTGAAGAAGTGGCATGACGCTAGGATTTGTGTTTAGAGTTGATGATGTGGTATTGCTCTTTAATTCTTATTTGAGACTCTTCTCGAGCAAGCTAAATTAGTCCAACTAGTCAGGACCTTTCAAAGTGATTCATGTTTTTGGAAATGGTGCTATTGAACTTAAAAACAAATATGGGTTGAGATTCAAAGTCAATGCGCAGAGGTTGGTGACCTATTTGTGTTTTAATCCATGAGTGGATTTGATTTATATGGTGTACTAGGTTGATGCTTGAAAGCATGATCACGTCAAGCCATGACATTAAATATGCCACTTCTTGGGAGCAACCAAAGTTTTTAGTGGTTTTAGAATAACATATGTTGAATGTGCAAGTGGAAGAGGAGAAAACATGTTGCAAGTGAAGATCGGTGAGTAAATTCTTACTTTGGCAACTCGCCAACTATCACGACCCCGTCCTTGTCATGATGGCGCCAGTCTGGTTCCACCTATAACAAGCCAATTACGCAGCTCCCAAGGCACCTATCCCAACTTCTAGTCAAGCCCAAACAAATAAAACAACAAATAATAACCGAAACATACCTAGAACCTGGAAGTTAGCTATACAGAACTACAATAGATGGAAAGTACATACAGATATACATATAACAAAAAGATAATATAATATACAACCCAAGAGTGGTCCTACAAAGACATAATACAAATGTATAAGGCCAAAGTCTGAAAATAAAACACGGGCATCAAATGAAGGAAACCATGACGAAGCCAAAGTTGTCGGTGATCACCCAAAAGGAGTCTCTTGTGCTTTGGGATCCCCCGAAATTAGAGCCCTCGACTAGAACCTGGACCTGCAGCATGGGAAGGTGCAAAAGTAGGGGTGAGTACCATAATAAGGCACCCAGTAGGCATCATGGGGCAACAGTAACCTCAAATTGAACCAAAATCTCAAGTTGTACACGGGTGCAAGGCCCTAATATCTATGCTTGTATGCAACATGGGACCCATAAGCCCGAGAGGTACACTTGCACATAGTATATGTGACAAAACGTCACTGAACCCCACAAACTCATCACAAAGCTCAACTCTTCGCATCATTAGAACAAGGGTCATTTTGTACATGGGTGTAAGGCCCTAGTATCTATGCCTGAATTCCCCCTGAGCCCCCATAAGCCTCAAAGGTACACATACTCACAATTACGATATGAATAGGTATGGTACTACGAGTAGTCAATCACGAATCCTTGCCCCACAATCACAAGTCAACTGAGCCCTCAACTTGTGCTGGCACATGGCACCCGATCCAAAATATACATGTATAACAGTGGGACATATCCCTCACAGGAGACAGAATTCCCCTTGCATAACAAGTGTGTCTCATTTCAGAATGCCAATCATGGGGCCTCACCCCTAATAGTGAAATCAGCGAGGTCCTCGACCCATATTTTATCGGTGCTCAATCCTCAGAATCTGCATTCGAGCTAGGTCCTACAGTCATGGCCAATGGGACTCGGACCATAGGGAGAGTCACCCAGGATTTAGACTCTCAGATGTGCCCACTAGGGCTCATAGTGATGGGGGAGCTTCTTCTGTGACTCGAGATATTAAACAATCACTCACTCAACCAGTATATCCAGATCTAAAGTTCCAAAGTCATATCATGCCCAGAGTCAACGTATGCAATGACGCTCACAATATAGGTATCCCTAAATATCACCATCCCTTTGATAACATCAAATAACCCATGTCTCAGATACACAGGACCAGTACACAGTAAATAATAGCGTTACATAGAAGCACATGTCTCGATAATCAATGTAGAGTCAAAACTAATATGCAGTGACCCAGTCAACCTTCGGTAATGAAAGTGTAACATGACAACAATAGTTATATGATAAGTTCCCACAACAACTAGGCCTAAAAGGAGCACATCTAAGTCAGAAACAAGTCACAATGTGACAAATATTCAACAAGTAGCCTCACATTCACCATATTTCAGAAACATCAATAGCATGTTTTCCAAACAATAGTCTTGGTTCAAATCTACACCTTCCCCACAGCGTCAGCCCATATATGACCCTTATCAAACCTCCTTGTGATCAATACTACTAGAATATATCGAATCAGACCTCCTTGTGATCAATACTACTAGAATATATCGAATCTACAACATTCAAATCCAATAACTCAAAGTACAATCCCATCACAACACAACCATACATAAGGGGCACGACTAGCATCTCATATACACCTAAGTTTAAAAGGCATATAATTCCACTCAGTCTAAGGTTGGGGAAAGCCTAACCTACCTAGTTGTCAACGCCTTGAACTCCGAGTCACCCTAGCTGAGCTTTTCCATTTTTGATAGCTTCCCGATGTTGCTTCACTGTGAAGAAGTAGTCCATAATATTATTAACATGGCCAGTTCAGTTGTATTATCTAAAGAAATGGGTAAAATTAGGCTAAAAGTGCCTAAAACAGGAAATATAGGATTTATCCCCAAAATTCCGATCAAAGTCCTAAAAACGTTCCCCACGATAACCAAAGTCTGCACCCAAAAATTTGAACCAAAATGGACCCTGAAAAACTGAGAGAATTCCTAAATACGAAGTTAAAAAAAAACTTTACCGGAAAAATATTCTTTTCAAAACTTTCTTAGTCTAATTTCTCAAAAATCGAATAATTTTAGCGAACACCTAACATACCATAACATTTCCCTTGAAACGTAGAGTAGTTTAGGCTTAAATGTCATTCAATTCCATCAAGAATTGGTTACGAATTCAACACGTAAAGTTTTCACCAAATTCGAGAAGAAACACAACTAAAGTAGTGAATTTACCTCAAAATACGTGTCGACTCCAGATTTCAACTTCACCATGACATTCCTTATGCAAAAATCCGAGTCACATGAACCTTTGGATCACCAAAAGTGGACTTATCAATCAGGATCTACGAGCTTGGGAATATTGAGCTTAGAGATGGTCGCAAAGTGCTGAAGAACTTTTGTAGACCACATGATCCCTTTTTGCAAACACGGAGTTCTGGGACCCTAAGGCTCCGCCAATGTGGACTAGGCCCCCCGAACATGGAGCTCTACCCAAGCCCAACTCAGCGAATGTGAGATTGACCCCCACAAATGCTGAGTGACACTTTTACTGGTGCTATACCAACAATCTCCAATACTTTTCCAGTCCATTCCCAGCGTATTCAAAGCCCGTTTTGTGCAAATAAATAGTGTAACAACCCAAATTTTGACGTTCCAAATCCAGTGGTGAGGTCGAATTTTCCAACAGAGTATCCTACAAAAAAATAGGGGTCCACATATTTCCAGTTAATTTAGCTAAAAGAACTGAGGGGGCGGATGTCCCGCGCCATTAATTTTCAATTTCAAGCGCATTTAGTTGGGTTTTTACAAAAATGCACTTTTTAGCATCCAATTGAACTCATGTTGCAATGTTTAGCTCAAAATCATACCGGGACCCTCCATCCTTAAACCACCCGCCCTCCTAGCACAAATTGACCATTTTGGAACTGATGGAACGGTTAGAATTCCATTATGAGGTGTTTACTAGGGTTTTGATAGAAATCTTGTTTTAGAAGCTTTAACTTCTTGATAACTTGTAAACTTGCACAATTCCCAATCGAAACACCCAATAACCATCCCGATAGCCCCAACATATCATAAAAGGCCTGAGGTTGTTGTACAATGCTCAAATAGCAGAAAAATTACAGAAAACACAGAATTGACCTGGAGGGTCATTACACCAACCTACCTTGATGAGGTATCTGAGCTTATCTTCTAGAGTTGAAAATATTACTCTGGACACTGGATGAATTGGCGACCTTTGGCTGTACTTGATGATTCACCAAACCACTTTGGCGAGGGTACCTTATCTCGCCGAATTTGGACCAAACTATAGCAATAGACACCGGAGAGATTAGCGAGCACCCTCAAAATTAGATGAATCACTGAACCTCTTTGGCAAGGATGGTTATGCTCGCCAACTAGTATACAAAGGGGATTTAATACGTGAAAGATTGGTGAGCTAAGGTAGCATTGATGATTCACTGAATGCCTTTGGAAAGCCCGATCGAGCTGCTCAAATGAAATCCACCCTAGGCCTACCATAGGACAAAAAGGGTGAGCATTAACTAACTTGGCGACTTGTCGATCCAATCAGTGATATTATTGAGCTCACCAAATTAAACTGTCATGTTTGGCTAAGGGGGATCGATCTTTGTTTAAAAGACACCCCATTTAAAATTTCCAACTTTTACTCTACTTTCTCTCACTTCTCCTCAAACCTCTTCATATTCCTCACTACATTTCATCGATTTTAGCTTATATTTCATGTGATTTTCTTGTGAATTTTGCATCTTAGCATCGATACATCCTTTTTAATTTAATTATTTTGTGATTGTTAATATTGTTTATGTTTAGGCATGCTTGTTCTTGTTTGGGTTTTGTGCTTGAACCATAGGATTTTTATTGAAATTTGTATGTACCTTTAAGCACACCCTAGTTGATAGATGGCTTTGGGTTTGAGCATGACTTGATTATTTGATGTTAAATTGATAGTGGGTGTGATTGGGTGTAAGCTTAACAGTATGTAAATGCTCATTTCTGCATTTCATTGCTTTGGGTTTACATTGTCATGTTGGGTTCACTATGAATTTGGTAAAAATGATCTGTGTTTGATGTTTGGCTTGTGGTTCGTTAGTTTAAATTGTTGGATTTGTTGATTCTATTGTGGGTTGTAGTTGGAATAGACTCGTGTGCCTAAATCGAATGACTTTGCCCAATGATAGATTAGTGATGATTTACTTAAAGGCTTAATCGGCGATTTGGTACCCGTAAATTATTTTTCCTGAATAACTCTAAGTATTTGACGGGTTATAGGTACTGGGTTATGTGTAATTGCATGAAAATTATGTCTAAAAATGTTGGAATTGATTTGTGTTTGAATTTGTGTCAAGGCTTAAATTCGACTAAATTGACGAGGAAAGTCGAGCTTGCCGACCTGGTTGGTGAGTTGCCCTTTAGGGTACCGTCTCGCCTTTCTAAGCCTCGTCAAGAATTTGAGTTATTGTATCACTTGACGAACTACTGCAAGATCGCCAAGTTGATTTGGCAACTCGTCTAAATGCCTCTTGACCTCGCTAATGTTGCCTGACTTTTCTAAAACTTTCTTGATGATTTAGTGAGGTCCTGTATACTTGCTGATTTGATTTTGAAAATCACCCATTTGGTTTGAAGCTAGCCGATAGGTCCTACCTTGAACCAAAAACTTTTGAGATGGATCGGCAAGCACAATGTTGCTCGCCAAACCGCTTTGGCTACTCGCCACCCTAATTGGAGAACTGCAAACACATTTTTCCTTGCGTTATTTTCTTTGAATTTCAATTTGGTTTTACTGATCTTTTTTCGAATTGTCTACTATGGTTTATTAATTTGCAGTTATGGCTCAACCTAAACAACCTTTCTAAAGATTAATTAATGAAATTGAGGGTTAATCTAGGAGATTTTCAACTTACATTGTTCTTTAATCAGAGTCTACCTTGGCCTCTCAACATATACCTAAATGTGTGAGGGAACATGAGATGGACAAGGGAAAGGGGAAAGGGGAAATGATTGAAATGCAACGATTAGACTCAAAATCCGAATTGATTGAGATGGATTGGACGGATGACGACGAGTCCAACACACAAGAGAGTCATCCTTCCACCCTAGTCCATGCATAAGAGGCACCACCACCACAACCGCTCACTAATATTCCTCTACCATTAGAGCATACTCAGACATAGATGCATTCTAAGGTTGTACATGACCTGATGGTTGATCCACCACCATGGGTAATGCCTATTAGCCCCCGTGATATATGAATACCTCAAAGCTGGCAAGATTGTGTACAATTTTGGAGGGGAAGAGACTATCTATTGATGCAATTATCAACTACTATTCAAACATATGAGATATAAAATTTCACCAGTTTGAGATTTTACTAGGTCTCCCAATCCTTATGTGCCATCGTGGGTTCAAGAGTTCAACAAGTCCTTTGTAGAATAACTCCCAAAGCCAACAAGGGAATGCCACTCAAGCCCCTGTATGTTGAAGTTTTGGGCAAATAGGTACATTATGGGCTATCAACGATAAATGTGGTCTTGGGTTGTGCAATTATGAGTCGAGATGCCTTCTAGGACAAGTTGGCCTAGCACCTGGATGATACACTCTATTCTTATCTGATATCACACTGGCATAAATTAGAGAGAGAGTCATTATTGAGAAGCACAACATCAATATCATCAGATACTACTAATTTTGATTTATTAACAGCACTTTGATGGTTCCCAGAACGGATTGATCATCTGACATCCAAAGGCTGCTCTATTAGGATATATTATGGATCAGGTGCATTTGATTTAGGGAAATATTATCATACCTAATATTTTGGTGAGGGTGAGGAAGCATCAAACTTCACTACCATTTCTCGTCTTCGTCACCCAGCTTTGTAAGTTGGTTGTGGTCCCGTTCATAGTGGCCCGCTCATAGAGGCCACTAATGTTCATGTCACCTTGGCTGCTTCTAGTGATATCTGTTGGATCGTGGTGGATTATCTAAGAGATGTGGATGCTAAGAAGAGGCTTCCTCCTATGGAAACCACACCAATAATCTATCTGGTGACAATTGGGATTGAGCCACCTATTTTAGAGATTCCATCTATTATGGCTTCGAATTTAGCTCTATCTGGTCCTTGTAACATGACATACACTTCCACAGCTGCACCGTCCACTTCTTTAGTTCTTCCATCTTCTTCTGGTCCCAGGCTGCCCTTGACTCCGGCCAGGAGTTATTGGATGGGTAATCTAGCTTATTCGGCAGATGTTCATGCCTCACACTTGGAGTCGTGTGCCTACATGAATGTTCTTCCATCTTCTTCTGGTCCCAGGCTGCCCTTAACTCAGGCCAGGAGTTATTGGATGGGCAGTCTAGCTTATTCAGCAGATGTTCATGCCTCACACTTAGAGTCGTGTGCCTAATATGAATGCTGAGGCCATTTCAGCTACCATTGCAATATTGCAAATAGAGTTCATTAACCAGTTCTGTGTTTTGTTTTTTTCTTTGTGCTTGGATTTCATCACATGCCGCATTCAGGACTTAGAGAAGACCTTAAGTATTCTGATTCAATGATAGCCCTTAGAGCTAATGTTAAGGACTTTTAGAGGGATGTGGATGAGCTTCATTTCATGGATATTTCCATGTTATGGGATGGTGTTGATGTTCCACCTAAGTCCATGTCGGTTCCACCATCCAACTTCAGCCAACCATCTACATCAGTTATTCCTCCAACCTCAGTTGTTGATAGTGGTGCATAGGTACAGGGTGTTGAGGCCGAGGATGATAATTTCTTTTGGAGACAAATAAGGAGGATTTTGTTGATCAGGAGGACAAGTATGAGGACCTTTAGGGTTTTGATAAGGACTATATTTAGACCACTTAGGCTTATTTCTAGGAGAATGTGCTTATGCTGCACACTACAAATTATCCTAGTCCGGGCACTTATTCTCTCGATACCACTATTCACAGTGATCCTCCACCTCCTTAGGCTTATCCAAATAGGGGAACATTCATTATCACTCTTTTTATCTCTTTTTTATTATCTTATGTTATTGAACATTGAGGACACTACTGTTCTTCTTAGAGGGGGTGTAGTTAGTACCTAACCTATTTTATATATATTTGTTTACTTTCAGCACTAAATTTTGTTTGTACATGTTGCATTTTTCTAGCTTGATGGTTTGTTTATATTTGTTAGCTTATTTGTTATTTCCATTTGTTGGTATTGTGTTGTTGTTGGCTATGTTACTTGGCGATGCCCTATAATGGATCTAGTGACAACATTCTTAAGGGTAAATCCTTGATTTGTTGTTGGTTTTGATGGTCATTCATGGTTGAAGTCTAAGTAACTATATTGATCTAATGTCCTTGTTGATTCAAAAATGTGTGCAAAATGCTTTAATGTTCTCTTGTTTATTTTATTGTCAATCATAATCAAATATCGATGTATGGAATTATGCATGTGATGAGTGATATTCTAAGGTCAATCTAATGAAGTACAATGAGTTGCATAAGTCATATGTGGACTCATAGCATCTTGTTGTGACTGGTTTGTTGCCTATTTTTAATTATGTGATGATTATTGCCATTGAGCAAACTCAATTTGTTGAATAGTGTTTATAATTTTTCAGCAAGCCATGTGTGGTAAGGTCTACATGGAAAAATGCTTGATGAAACTCAAAACATTCCCGGTTGCTCCAATTATTTGATATTGATGTATGGAAGAAAGGATCTTAGGTATTTTCTTCGACTGTGAACCAAATATTTATAGACCCCATGACCATCATTTTGGTGTTTTGTCCTTGTGAGACGTTTAATCCTACCTTTCTTTCTTGTGGAACTTGAACCAAAATTCAAATCTAGTTTATCAATGAAAATACTCTTGTTACCCTACCAATATCCTTCTACATGCATTGGCTTGGTATAAAATTCCAAGATTAGGCCAAAATTCTAAGTTGGGGGTGTGGTAAAAAAACAAAGAGAATCGGGTTTATGGTTGATGAACATTGTTCCTGGGAATGGTGAATTGGCTTAGCAAAGTTTTGAACACCTCCCTTCTATGTATTCAAAAAAAGGAGAAAAAGAGAAAATGGAAAAGAAAAGAAATCTTTGTTTTTGTGCATATGATAGATATAGTTATTGCTATAAATAAATTAGAGGGGGTGTTCAAGGGTGATATATAAAGTTGAAAGAATTGGCGTAAACAAGCCAAGGTTGAATCATTGAATTTGGGAAAGAAAAGAGTTGTATGGAGTCATGCACCAAGAAGGTTGAGTCACTATCCCACATTCTTGATCGAACACCTATACTCAGCCCCATTACAAGCCCAAAATCCCTTTTTGATCTTTCATGATCTGATTGACATGTTAATTGGAAAATAAGGGCAAGTCCATGAGTAAAAATTGGGTGTGTTTTCCTCATTTAGGAATGTGAGTATTGATTATGATTACCATGCTTATCATTTCATAAAAAGTTGTGATATAGTGGAATCTTTGTTGGAGTGAGGGCAATCTAGCACCTTCGATAAACATAACATAGCCACTGAGGTATGCTTTATGAGTAATTGCACAAAGTGGGAAATGCTAGTCGTAGCTTGAGGCTGGGAGTGAATGGTTGATGCTTTTTTCATGATTAGAAAGCCATGCATGGCCTAGTATGTTGATTCTCACTTCAACACTTTGCCGACTTGATCCTTGAATTGACTGATATTTAATTTGCTTGAGGACTAGCAAAAGTTCAAGTTGGGGGTGTTGATGAGTTGTAAAAATTCAACTCATTTGATGCTTGAATTGTTAGGGAGAAGTGTTCTTAATGCCTTACTCATGCTATAAACTAATGTTGTTTTGTTGTTTTACAGCTAGAGAATGCATAGGACATGACTTGGATGCAAAATGGCCAAAAGAGGTCAAAAAGTTGGCAAATAAAAGAAATGTGTCCTGAATCTTACCTCCACTTGGCGACTCGCCAAATGTACTCAACGACTCGTCGATATGGAGTTGCACCTCGCCAAACACTCTAGTACGTGAACCAACTAGCACGGGAAGAATTAGGGAGAAAGAGTATTGATCGGCAACTTGTCGACCAGGGAAAGTGAGATGAATAGTCGCTTTTCAACTCCTCCAGAAAATACCCCCATTGAAACCAATTCAACAGTGAGATTAATCTCCAATTGGTGACTCAATGACTCAGTTCAGTGAGCTTAAATTATCACGCCAGTCTATCCTAAAGCTACGGCCAAGGTAAACCAAAAATGGTAAGGTAAAGATGCCAAGACCACTTGCCAACTCATTTGATGAGCATGATCTAGCTTACAAAGTCATCCGAAAAGTTTTTTCGATGCTGAGATGGAAAAGGCGAGAAAAAGCAGGAAAAGGTGATTCGCCGACTTAGTCGGTGAGCTCGATTAATATCGCCAAAGAGAAAAAAATTCCCTGAGTAAAAATAGTTCAATTTTAAAAGGTTTAGGAGAGTTTTTACACACATACTTCAATCTTGAGGGTTCAGAGCATAAATTTTGAGGGTGTTATACTTAGATTTCAACTCTAGGGTATGGTTGAACAATTAATTTGGAAAATTGCAATCAATTACAATGGATGAACATGAATTTGATATAATTTCATGTCTAGATAAAACCTCAATCTTCAAGGAGGATGTAATAGTTGAATTTGTAGATTTCTTTTATGGGTGTTTCACTATTGGTTAAATATTGATTGGATGACTGTGGGTTTCATAAATTCCATATGTTTTACTTATGAACTAAGATTGCAAACTTAGTTCTAGCTTAGATTTTTATGCATACGCGAGAGGATTGTATGGACTGGGTGGAAATGATGACTATATATTAACTTATGTGAATATAATTGCTTTCGAGAGATCGTAATTGTGTTGAGCTATTGGGTGTTTTACATTACTACCCAAATTATGATTGAGAAAGTATGGTTTGAAAGTTGATATTTTTTAGATAGTTGCATATCAAAGTTTAGTATCACCCAGTCTACCAGTAAAATTTCAATTACTTAGAGCATTATTAACACCCTACTGAAATCTACTAGTTAAGCTATTGATTTCCCTTAGAGGAACTTTCTCGAATCTAGTAGAAACCAACTTTATTGATCTTGTATAATCCATAGCTGATTGATTAGAAAGATCTACATATCTATTTTTACAAATCCGTTTTATTGATCTCAATATTGTTGATCTTGGTTGGACCAGATTTGGTATTAATTCTATAGAAATGGTGAGATTTATAATGGAAAAGTTGAAGGCTGCCCAAAGTTTCCAAAAGTCATATCTGTGATACCTGCATGCATATTCATGAAACTAGATTTAAATGGTATTTGATGCATAAGTTTAATGATTTTATGAAATTGATTTTTTAGGTTACATTTTGCATTCATACATGGTTGTTGGTCGTGTTTCTACTCTATTTAAGATTGCTTTGTCTCATCTAAGGACGAATGATCCCAAGAGAAAGATATTGTAACACCCTGTGCATTGGAAAGTTAGAAAATTAGACAAGTTGTAGGGAAATTGAAACTAGACTAAGAGTACGAGGCCACATTACAAATCTTAATTTTAACTATGACTCATAAATAGGGGTCGTGAATTAGGTTCTAGGAATCTAAAATTTGGCTAAGTATGGACTAGACTTAGGAGAGCCCTTATGGACCGTGGATCTGTTTATCAATCACTGACATAGTTCGTAAACTGGTCCTAAAGAAGGGAAGATTTTCTCAGTTTGAAGTCAATTATAAATGGTCTTTACCACTTGTAAACCATACGACAGACCGTAAAATGAGTTTCCAAAAGTGTGGCTCAGAGATATTTTCAGAAGTCAAAAAGTATAGCCCAGATGAAACAATGGTTTACAAGTTGTAAGTAGATCTATGAATCGTAGATCATGCTCATGGATGGATTTGGCAAATTTTTAATCAAGGGTGTTTTGGACATTTTACCCATTTGACCTGTAAACTACGTCGTTTTGACCTCAATAATTGCCCTAACTACCTCAACTCTAATAAAACTACCCTTATTCTAGTTTAAACTCATTCTCTCCCAAATCTCTCTCAAAATTTCAAGGCATTTCTCTCAAAGGTTTCACCATTGAAGCATTGGGTTTCAAACTTCCTAAGGAAACTCAAGTTAAATTCCTCCAATTACTTTTGAGTTTCTTCACCTAGGTATGTATGGCTTCATCTATGGATATATTTCGTTCATGGATCCCATTCCAAACTCAACTTTTTATCAAGTTTAAAACATGAATTTTATGAGTTTATATGATTTCACTCAAATTGCTTGAATTATGATTATTATATAATTATTTTATTCAATTATATATGAATTATGTTGATATCCATTAATTATATGACTTTCAAGTGATTTACAAGGATTCCCAAAATACATGTTAATTAGGCCTTATGAAATTGATGCGGATCCATTCAATTATGATTCAGTTCTATTTCAATTGTACTACTCTTATATGAATTTCATGATTTTAGGCCCAATTGTCCATCAACCATGCCCTAATTTTTATGTCAAGCTATAATTCATGAATAGGAGGGATCCCAGGTATTCAAGTATGCTTATGATCATAATTATGAGGGTGGCCTACAACCTTAATATTATGCTAGTTCACAAGATGGGGAGTATACCCATACTTCATGCAAGTATATAGATGGGCTATTCAGCTTGAAAGGAATTTACATGGTTAGTAGATGTATCTTACAAGCTATAGAAGTATGATTTTATGAATTATGACTTATGTTGGTGACTATATCTCTATTGCATGTTAAGTATTCTGTGGGATTTGACTGAGCACCGAATGAGGTTTAGTTGAGGGGGAATATCCCCAAAAGTCCTTATACAAAATCCCTTATCTCATAACTACGAGCCATGATAGTATTATGTACTTATAAGGCTAGCTAGAGGATCCACATAGAGCATCATGTTATGACACACATTTAGGTAGGATAGAACTTACAATGTGAGGTATTGTCTACCTTGGCAAGTAAGTTACTTTTTTCAGATAAGGAGATAACATTGGAATTTCATATAATAGAACGCATAGTCTTATTATTGGTTATGGTCCTATTCCAAATATGTATGTACATTAAGATATGACATGTTTTATAATGCTTCCATTCATGATTTTAAAGTTGCATTAATCATGTGTCATCTCTTGTCCCTTATTTCATTGATATGATTATGCATATTAATACTATGTTATAATGTTTCAATGACACATTGCATGCCTACATACTTAGTACATTCTAACATACTAATGCATACTCTTTGCCTACGTAATCTATCTGTGTATGGACGGGCGAAAACATTACTCGTCACTCTCGTGGCTAGAGTTGGACACTACATTTTAAAGATTTTTGTGAGTTCCCATGCTTCGAGAACAAGCCTTTATTTCATGCTTTATGTCATTTTGGTTGAAATGCATGTATTTTCTTTTGTCTTGAGGGTGTGCTAGTGGCATGTTCCAGTCCCTACCAAGATCTAGTTATGTAGAGGCATATTTTGGATACATTGATGTAACTCCCTTTAATGGGAGATTATTGATTCTTATGTTTAAATGGGTTTGAAAAATTATTCTTCCACTTACTTACTTATGATTGTGCTTATTTACCTTATATATGCTTATATTATGCTAAGTGGCTTGGTTGGGACACCTTCGGGTTCCACATTCACCATGTTATGACTAGGCCTTAGGCATTGATTGTGACATTTTCTCTTTATCATCAGGAGCAAAAGAAATTTGATTATATCTTGAATAGCCATCAAGAAAGCGATACCACCCTTAGCTTGCTAGTCGATCTAGCATTTGATCCATGAATGGCATTGGGTATCAATCCTTTATGGTAAACACATCTAGCTTTTAGTATTCCATGCAGACTGTCCAACCTATGACCGACCTCATCGAAATCAGCTCATTGTTTGCGCTAGGGACAACTATAATACCTTCATTCTTAGGGATGCATTGGACACTACACACCCACTCAGTATCCGTGCAATAGAATAGATCATTTCGGCATCCAACCACTAGATAATTTCTTTGTGCACAACTTCTTTTATTGGAGGATTAAGACATTGTTGGTGTTCAATACTAGGCTTGTAATTTGGGATGAGTTGGATCTTGTGGGTGCATATACCTTGAGGAATGTCAATTATGTTAGCAATAGTCTACCCAATGGCCCTTTTAAGCATTTTAGAATTGATAATAGCGCCTCTACATGTCCTTTATTAAGGTCCCCTTCTATGCACAAGTAGAGTGTTGTTATGCCCTAGGAGCATACTTTACAAATATGAAGGAAGAGCTTTCAACTCAAAGACTAGCGGCTCCTCAATGGATGATTTAGTGGGTGGAGTCACTCTATTCAAGTTCAACTCAAGCTTGAGGGGATGCTTGTAAAAACATTGTCCTTGAAGTGCATTAGCCATCTTATCATATTCTAGAATGTCGTATCTCTCAAAATTCATGATAAATGCATCTAGTGCTTTGACACCCAATCCCAATTCAATGTGAACCTCTGGCTGCACTTCGTCAATGCTTTCAATAATAGAGATAAGTCATCGATCATCAGGCTGCTTCATAGATTGACCGACATTGTTTGTTCCTCAACCTGCGAATCTGACGATCAAGGATCTGAACCGGGACCTCTTCATAAGATAGGCTATCTTTCACTCCAAGGCCATCGATAGGAATCACCACGGCGGGATCTCCCAAGCATTTCTTCAGCGTCGACACATGGAATACCGGATGAACTCCCTCTAACTCGGAAGGTAACTCCAACTCGTAAGCAACCTTCCCAATCCTTTTTACGATCTGATATGGCCCAACATATCGTGGGCTTAACTTTCCCTTCTTTCCAAACCTTAGGACACCTTTCATAGGTGATACCTTCAAATACACCCAATCATCTATCTCAAACTCTAAGTCCCTTCTCCTTACGTCGGTGTAGGACTTTTGGCGACTCTGGGCAGTCTTTAGCCTCTCTCTAATGATCTTGACTTTTTCCATCGACTGGTGAACAAGGTCAGGTCCAATCAGCCCTGCTTCTCCAACCTCAAACCACCCAATCGGCGATCTACATCTTCTCCCGTACAGGGCCTCATAAGGAGCCATCTGAATGCTTGCATGATAACTATTGTTATATGCGAATTCGATCAAGGGTAGATGATCATCCCAATTTCCTTTGAAGTCAAGTACACAAGCTCTCAGCATATCCTCGAGTGTTTGAATCGTACGCTCTGCCTGACCATCTGTCTGCGGGTGAAAAGCTGTACTCAGATTCACCTTAGTACCCAAACCTTTCTGAAACGATCTCCAGAACTGGGAGGTAAATTGAGCCCCTCTGTCCGAGATGATAGACAAAGGAACCCCATGCAACCTCACGATCTCTTGGACGTACAATCTGGCATACTCTTCTGCGGTGTTTGTTGTCTTTACTGCCAAGAAGTGAGCCGACTTTGTCATCCTATCCACGATCACCCATATCGAATCATGTTGCTTTCGAGATTTCGGCAGGCCAGTGATAAAGTCCATGTTGATCATCTCCCATTTCCACTTCGGAATTTCAAAGTTCTGAGCCAATCCACATGGCCTTTGATGCTCAACCTTCACTTGTTGGCAATTTGGGCATTTTGACAACCACTTTATCACTAAACATAAACTTGAGTTGACCCAATTCCATGTCAACTAGAGCCGGCCCAATAGTTAGTAATAGTCTCCCCAAGAGTATAGGGACGTCAAAATAAACCTCACAATCGAGTATAACAAACTCTATTAAGAACATAAAGCTTTGAATCCGAACTAGAACATCATACAGAATACCTATAGGTTTCTTGACTATTTGATTTGCTATAAGCAACCGCATTATAGTCGGAGTAGGGGCTCCTAAGTGTGGACTAAGCTTTCCCTTTTTATCAAATCTCATCACCCCTTTTATTGGAGACACCTTCAAGAATACCCAATCTCCTATGGAAAATTCTAGTTCTCTCCTTCTCATATCTACATATGATATTTGTCAATTTTGAGCCATTGCTAGCCTTTGTTGTATTATCTTAACATTTTCCGTAGCTTGATAGGCAAGATATGACCCAAATAAGGTAGTTTTACCTATTTCAAATCAGCCGATTGGTGATCTATACTTTCTTCCATGTAAGGCTTCATAAGGTGCCATTTTGATACTTGAATGTAGCTATTGTTGTAAGAAAATTCAATAAGTGGAAAATGATCATCCTAGCTACCTTTGAAGTCTAATACACAAGCTCTAAGCATGTCCTCAAGCGTTTGGATTGTGCATTCTACTTGACCATCTGTCTAAGGGTGAAAGGTTGTACTTAAATTCACGTGTGTCCCCAAGCTTCTCTAGAATGACTTCCAATAATTCACAGTGAATTGAGCTACCCTATCAAATATAATAGAGATTGGCACTCCATGCAGCCGAACTATCTCTTTAGTATACAATCTTGTATATTCTTCAACTTTATAAGCAGTTTTGACCGGCAAGAAGTGCCCAGTCTATCAACTACTACCTATATGGAGTCAAACTTCCAAAATGAGCGAGGCAACTCATGAGTAACAAAATCCATGTTGATCATGTCCCACTTCCAAATTGGAAGTTCTATGTGCTGCAAATAACCCCCAGGCTTTTGGTGCTCTACTTTAACCTGTTGATAATTTGGACATTGAGCCATAAATTCTGTAATATCCTTCTTCATTTCCCCCACCAATACACTTCTTTCAAGTCATGGTACATTTTGGTTGAGCCCAGATGGACCGAATATCTTGAATGATGTGCTTCCGTCATGATTCTCCTTTTAGCCCATCTACATCAGGTACACACAATCTGTTTTGACATCGAGGTATTCCCTCATGTGTGAGTTCAAATGCCTTTCTCATACCTTGTTGTACATTCTCCTTAAGCTATAATAGAATGGGATCTGTGTATTGTTTATCTTTCACTTCCTCTATCGGCAAGGGTTCTGCTGCATTTTGCACAATAACTCCTTCATCTAGAAATTCAAGAAGGGAAACCCCCTGGCTGGCCAATTGACATTGATCTTTACTTACCTATTGTCTCATTGCAGGTTGTCCAAAAGAACTTGCCATTGTCTTATGGCTTAAAGCATCTGCTACCACATTTTCCCTTTCGAGGTGAAAAAATATCAATGTCATAATCTTTCAATAACTCAAGCCATCTTCATTTCCTTAGGTTTAGGTCCTTTTGCTTAAAGATATATTGTAGACTCTTGTGATCAGTATATATGTCAACATAAACTCCATACAAATAGTGGCGCCATATCTTCAAAAAAAATGTAACTGCCGCCAACTGTAAATCATATGTTGGATAGTTTTCTCGGGTGGACACAACTGCCTTGAGGCATAAGCTATTATATTACCGTGCTGCCTCAAGACACATCCTAAGCCCACTCTCAAAGAATCACAATACACCACATAATCTTCTATTCCTTCAGGAATCACCAATACAGGTGTTGTAGTTAGTTTAGATTTAAGCTCTTGGAAGCTCCTTTCGTATGTGGCTCTATTGTAATTTGGTTGCCTTAGGCGTTAGCTTTTTCAAAGGTGCAGAAATAGAAGAAAATCCATTGATAAACCTTCTATAATAACCTACCCGCCCAAGGAAACTACAAACCTCCGTAGGTGTTGTAGGTCTTGGCTAGTTCTTCACAACTTCTATCTTTTGGGTATCAATCCTTATTCCTTCATCAAATACAATGTGTCCTAAGAATGTCACAGATCTTAACTAAAACTCGCTCTTAGAAAACTTTGCATATAACATATGATCATGAAGAATTTGTAACACTTGTCGCAGGTGATTAGCATGTTCCCCTTCCAATTTTGAATACAACAAAATGTCATTTATAAATACTATCATGAACCGATCCTGAAATAACTTAAACACCCTATTCATAAAATCCATAAAAATAGTTGGTGCATTTGTTAGCCTAAACGACATGACTAGGAACTTGAAATGACTATATTGTGTTTGAAAAGCTGTCTTGGGTATATCTTGATTTCTGACTCTTACTTGGTGATAACCTGACCTCAAGACAATCTTTGAGAAATACTTAGCACCCTGTAATTGATCAAATAATTTAGCAATTCTAATGAGGGGATATTTGTTCTTTATTATCGCCTTATTTAATTATCAGTAGTCAATGCACATCCTCAACAAGTCATCTTTCTTGTGTTCAAATAAAACTAGTGCTCTCCAAGGGGACATACTAGGTCCTATAAATCCCTTCTCTAGGAAATCTTTATATTGCTCTTTTAACACCCATAATTCTGTTGGGACCATTTTATATAAGGGAATGGATATAGGTTGCGTATCTCGGAGCATGTCAATATCAAATTCAAATTCTTGTTGGGGAGGCAAACCTGGGGAGATCTTCAGAAAATACATCCGAAAATTCATTCACCATCAAAATAGATTTAAGGGTTGGGGTATCTATATCTATATCTCTTACCCTCACTAAATGGCATATGCAGCCTTTGGACACCATCTTTCTTGCCTTAAATAGGAAATAAAACTACCTCTTGATTCCCCAATATTACTTTCCCATTCAAGGACTACCTCCATTGGAAAATGGAACTACAATATCTTAATTCGGCAATCCACCATGGAATAACAAGAAGCCAACCAATCCATACCCATTATAACATCAAATCATTTCTAGCTTGACAAGGTCAGCTGATGCGTCACAATCACAAATAGTTACTATGCAATTACGATAGACCCTTCTAGCTATAATAGACTCGCTGGTTGGTCTAGACACTTGAAATGGTTCAGTCAATAATTCTGGTACCTTTTTGAACTTCTCGTCAATTATTGGAGTAACATATGATAGAGTAGACCCTGGATCAATTAATGCATATACAATAATGTGAAAAGATGAACAATGTACCTGTAACCACATCAGGGGAAGCCTCCAAATATTGTTGATCTCCTAAAGTATACGTGCAATTTTGAGCTTCATTAAAACTAGTTGCTCCTCTTACACCCTTACAACGACCTGAAGACAATTGCGCACCCCTACCTAATGAAGGCACTATTGATGATGATGCAACAACTGATCAAGTAGGTTGGACCATACCATCTGTGTTCCTTTAAGGGAAATTTCTCATCATATGACCCGATGTACCACACCAAAAACATAGATATGTCCCAAACCGACACTTACCAAGGTGAGTTCTTTTGCATTGCTTACAAGTCTATTGAGGAGGTTTTGATTGGCTCATACTCCCTTGCTTGGTACACCGCTATTTGTGAACCTTGGATTTCACCTTGTTTCCCTAACTGATTCCCCTAGACCCTTGATATTGAGATTGAGCACTAATTGTACAGTGGGAGAATGATGGCTTGGGTGGTCTATTAGAAAATCGAGACCTAAACTCACCTTGGGATGGTATAAACTGCCCCTCTAGCCCTCATGGACTGCACTCTTTTGACTCTTGTATCCTACTTTGTGAAAAATCTTGAATCCTTGCTATATCCATGTCTTTATTCAAGGAAAGCAATTGTACAATCTCTAACCAGGTAGGAATCTAATCTATACACATATCGATGAACTCAATCCTCCATAGTAGCAACCAATTAGGAGCATACCTAGACAAGGAATTAAATTGGAGACTGTACTCTCTCACACTCATACCCACTTGGTGGAGATTTGAGAATTGATCTACACGAGCCTCTCGAATCTCCAATGGCAGATAGTGGTCAAGAAATGCCTGTTTGAACTCTTTCCAACCAATTAGTGGTGCATCTGTACCCCTGGATTGCAACCATGCTTCATACCACAACACTACTATACCCTTCAATATATATGTTACTAACTCAACACCTTCTATACAGCTTACATGCATAACACCCAAAGTCTGTTGGATTTGATCAACAAAGTCTTGTGGATCTTCTTTAGGATCTAACCAAGTGAATAAAAGTGATCCAAATTAAGAAAGTCATGTATCAGAGTGCTAGCTGTCCTATCTACACCACCATTACCCACAACTGGACCTTCTTGCCTTTGGCATTTACCAGCAAACTACACAAGTTAATAACTTGACTGTATTCCACAAATCTTGCTCAGTAGCATTAATAGAAGGCTCTTGAGGTGTTGCTACCATCCTTGGCTCTTCTGGAGGTAGAGGAGTCGGGGAACCTATGATAAAGACTCATCTAGAGTCTCACTTTGACTAGGTCTAGCTCATGATTGGTTGGTCCTTTCTCCAAAATCCATTTTCTTACCTATACTTCATCTCCTTGTGACAGACATCTTTTGCTAGATATAAAACGAACAATTTAAAGTTAAGATATAATCCACCTACAATAATGCTATGACACGATCTAGGAAATGAAACAAAAGAGGCAACACCTAAATGTCATGTAGCCTCTTGTTTATAGATGTGGTGCACAACACACCCATAAGCAATAATATACATAGATAAGGCTTTGTAGACTCCCTAGGATGACCTGCACTGATACCACTTTTGTCATGTCTCCAAATTTATAGGGACGGATAGGTACTCGATGCCCTCAAGGCCCAAGAGAACCAGCATACAACCAGTGCTTACTATGCATATGATTATGACAACTAATGTCGCCCAAGCTACACCTCCTTATTGAGGCTAAAGCGGTCATTGTGAAGATATATAACCTAACCAAGGTTCGGGCCGAACCCACAGGGACTATGGTAGACTTAGAAAAATTCAATTGCAATTTGGGTTGACTAACCAAATTATCTCTCCAAAAAGGGGATTTTATGACAATTTTAAAAAGTAATCCTAAACTAAGACAAGTGTTAAACTAGTACGAATAGGAAATAGGGCATTTTGTTCACCATGATTCCCTAACTCAGTATTACTAGATAATCGAATTATTTTCTAGTACAGAGCATGCAGAACGGTAAGTTGTGTTCTCCAAACCCTTTGGCCCAGGTGAGAGGCGAATTTCACTACGTGATTTGGTCCATCTCCGTAGTGTGACATTATTAATCCTTACCTATTGAATCTTATTAATTAATCTCTTTTCCAATTCATTACTACGTTGATCCAGTCAGTAACACTAGGCGGGTTCTAATGTTGACCACCATTAGAAAGCATTCAATATGAAGAGAACTAATCAATACATGCATGCACACTTTTCAAGAACTACGAATTTTCTAGTTATACTTTGATAGTTCTTCATGGTTGCCACAACCCTAGTTGTGGATTTAACTACTCATGATCAGAGTAAATGCAAGGCTTATGAATTTGAATAACATAATTGAGCACTTACACAAGAGAATTAATCAAAAGAAATACAAACTCTTCAATGAGAATCACAAAATTGAAATTAAAAGATGAAATAAAGTTTTAAAAGTATTTCTCAAACTTTATAATGTTCCTCTACTGTTCCCTTTTTGTTTTCAATGAACAATACCTATAAACCTATTTATAGTGTTTAAAATACAAAATCAAAATGAAATAGGATAATTGGGTCGGCAGGCTCTACTAGGGTCTCTATGGGCTGTGTAATAATTTACAGCCTATAATTGGGCTTTCGCAGATTGCTGCTTCAATTCTGGGATTGTCTTCTATGGCCCATAGGGAATTTTGTTTGATGATTTTCAGCAAGTCCCTACCTTTTGATCCCCAGGGCACGATACCAAGACTATGACTCATAAAGTCTACTATGGCTCATCTGCGTGATCGTAAACTCAACTTTAGAAATACACCCTTTACTGGAATTGTACATGAAACCCTCTTTATAGATTATAGAATCCTCTAGGGCCTGTAGAGAGTCTCATGGAACTTCAACTTCTGCACACTTTTCCTCTAACAATGCCTCTAATCAAGATGGAACGGGGGCCAGGACATGCTCTGAGCTCACCCTCAAATAAGAAAGGAATCTAGAATAGCATAGGTAGAGGGAAGGTGGCTTGCCCTTGGAGGATGGGACTCACCACAAATACTCTTTTCGGATCGGACTACTCGTCAAACGATTGACAATGGTAGTGCTCAGCCCCTACATGATAAAAATCATATAGGATAGAGTATGCGTTAGTATGTTTGAATGTACTAAGTATGCGGGAATGCAATGCATATGACTTATTAAACCTACACTTAAATGTTAGATGACAAGGGCACATAATATAGAAGGAATCATATGATCAAGAGAGGAATATACAACATCCCACAAAACTCATGATCCGTATATATAACAGAGATGTGACCTCAACTAACATGCGTAAGACCAAGCGAGCAATAACTTGAAATCCCGATGAAATCCCCTCACCGGTACAGAGGTGGTCTACTTGCCAAAGGTAAACCATATTTCACCTTATGGGAAACCATCCCATTTCGGATGAAGCAACCCTCTTACGAGAACCACTCCCATTTTTAAAAGGATTTTTCATATCATATCATCATAATACTTCAACTTATGGGAAACCCATCCCATTTCATATGAAGCAACCTTCCTTACGGAAACCCATCCCATTTTGGATAGGATTCTCATAACCCATGCTAGGCATATATTTCGAGGAAAGGGAGAGGGCCCTTGGGGGATAGCCCGACGCCCCCAATCCATCAGTGCTTAGTCGGCATCCCACGAGAATACTCTTACATATATGTGTTTTGCACCTGAGATGCTCAAAGAGCCATAATCATAAGACAGGTTTGTGATCACATTCTTGGTCATAACCAATATCTTATCAAGATCATATCGAAATTATTTCCTTATACATAATTGGGCTTAACCCAATTCATAATGTCCATATAAATCAATGTTCATGAATGCAAATGCAATGCATGATGTGAGAATAGCATGGGAAATATAGATTCAAGCTAAAATCAACCTTATACTATGAGATTGAAATAAATCCATAATTAAATCAACACCTAAATCATAATATAAATCACCCATACATAAAGCAAGTTTTAAATGGACATACATGCATGTTCATAACTTCATAACTTCAATGTAAATCATCAAAATAAGGATTACAGTAATTTAAAAATGGCTTAACTCATAAAGAGACACCTAAACTTGTCCTCATTTTTCACTTAGACACCTAAACTAAGACAAGTTCCTAATAGACACCTCAACTGCTCAGCTTTGATCCCATTAAACACTTTTATCCTACCTGGCACTCTCCGATACTTTTTTTTTAATTTTTCAGCCAAAAATAAATAGTTGCGGTCCAAAAAAATATTTTTTTTTTTATAAAAGTAGGTTCTCAAAATTCTCAGTTATCCAAAAAAAAATTCCATAAAAGTAGGTTCTCAAAATTCTCCATTAACCATATGCGAAAAAAATTATTACAATTTTAAATAAAAAATTTTGCACATGGTTAACTGAGAATTTTGAGAATCTACTTTTATGAAAAAAAAAATTTTTTGGACCGCAACTATTTATTTTTGGCTGAAAAATTAAAAAAACAGTACCGGAGAGTGCCAAGTAGGATAAAAGTGTTTAATGGGATCAAATCTGAGCAGTTGAGGTGTCTATTAGGAACTTATCTTAGTTTAGGTGTCTAAGTGAAAAATGAGGACAAGTTTAAGTGTCTGTTTATGTATTTGGCCTTTAAAAATCATAGATAAAGTACATCCGTACATCAATTGGATTTGATGAGATCAATTGATGAAACCCATATTTAAAGAAAGTTTAATTTCATGTAAATCAAGTAAAAAGGGTTTTGGGTCTTCTTGGTTGAAAGGGACCAAGAATCAATCCCACATACCTTGATTGAGAAGCTGAAATTTAGGGAAGAACCTAGCTCGAAGTTGAACTCCAATTAAGCCTTTGAGTCTTGAGAGGGGAGAGTGGAGTCTTTGGGAGTGATCTTTTGAGGGGAAGAGGTTTCAAAGAGAATGAATTAAAAGGGGAAGGATATCAGCTGAATTTAGGGGTTTTGGATAGGTAAAAGGTCACAAATCATAATTAAAATAAACCTTAATTACATAAACACCATGAATGAAACGGGTAGGAAATGAACCGTCAGGACCATACGGGCGCCTACACGGTCCGTGAGCCGTCACACGGACCATGAAGAGTGCTCGTGAGATGGCACTTAGACGAATTTCGCGATGCCAATACTTAGAATTTCTCCGAGGTTAAGGGGTTTTATACGGGTAACTACACGGCCCGTGTAATGCCACACGGGTCGTTCCAAGAGCCGTAAAACACCACTTAGAAAAATTTTGCACGAAAAAGTTATGAGGAGGTAATTTCATACTTAAAAAAAAATTTCAAGTCGCGAGCCCCATGGTGGGCCACACGGCCCGTGACATGCCACATGACCCGTGTGGGTGGCCGTCTGCCCATACTTGGCCTGAGACTTCCCTCGAGTCCATGCCATCGAAAACTTTGCCAATTACCCATCTACTGGAGGCCACACGGGCCATGTGGGCCTTCGATGGAGCGACACTTGGTAAATTTTCAATCAGGATAACACTAAGAGGTCCGATAAAGCCGTTTGAGAAATCGGGTCCTTACAAAAATCAAATTAATTCAATGGTATGTGATCACATAGGTTTTACCCACATCATTGAAACACAAGGACAAAATCATACACCAAGATTCTGGCCTTTACACAAATTCACATATACATCTCAATTTTCAAACACAACAATGACACACATGGGTTCACGTCTCGAATTATCATACCCGTCAATTTAGGTTCGACCTAATATAATAGTACTTGGTAAAAGAAAGGAATTTGAAAGACCAATAACTTACCAAATTGAATGACCAAATTGTAGAAATTGATGGAGGAATTAAGGCTGTGAAACCCTAGGACTGCCGAAAAAGTTATCGAAAAATGGTGGGGAGGTTTCTCGCCAGTGATCGAAGGAATAAGGGAGGGGGTTCGTCGGGTTTGACTTGTATTTTGACCCCATTATTTATATGTTGACCGGGTTGGTCAAAACTAATGGGGCCAACCTCTACAAAACCCCAATTACGGGTCATAGGTGTTTTACGGCTTGTCAATCATAGTTTTGTCCAAACCCTGGTTTTGAGGACTGGGTTTCACACACTAGTCTACAAATCATAGATTTTAATACAACTCGTAGAGTTGGTCGTAGAATCCTCAACACTTAGTCACAAATTAGAAAACTTACCTGGGGTCCATGAGCCCCATTCACGACCTATAGTTTTATCAATGGGCCGTAAAGTCACTCGTAGATTGGAGTGCAAAAACATTTTGCTCACTATAAGTGTTTACGAGATGGTGTACGGGTCGTGGATTGACAAACGACTTGTAGAACCCGTCGTAGAAGCACTTCTTGGTGCCTTTTCAGCCAAGGATGGCTAACTAAGCCATGTACCTGCACATTCTTCACAAATCACACTATTACCCTATATGCAACCAGCCCAATGTTCAAAATTACAACCAAAATGAGAGAAAGTAAACCACCCACAAGTCCAAAAGCTAAAAATAAAACACAACTACAACTATTACATCACAAATCTTTGGTTGCCTCCCAAGTAGCGTCTAATTTATCATCGCGGCATGACTTGGACAACTTGGTTACTCAGACTTCACCAAGTGCCCAAACATCCTTCTTCAGATTGTCTAGAAATTTCATTGACTGATAGAAATTAAAGACAACTTCTTCGTCGTTCAATCTAAACCTGAGTTGGCCACCTTCCATGTCCACACTAGTGCTCGACCAGTGGCTAGGAATAACCTTCCCAAGATAGTCGGGACTTCGAAGTCAACTTCGTAATCTAGGATCACAAAGTCTATGGGGAATATGAATTTCTCAACTTTGACAAGTATATCATAAAGCATCCCCACAGGCCTCTTCACCGTGCGGTCAACCATCAAGAACCGCATGCTCGTCCGAGTAGGCGCTCTCAGTCCTAGCTTCTTAAAGACCGCAAAGGCCATTAGATTTATGCTAGCACCGATATCATACAATGCCCTTGAGAACTCCAGATCTCTAATAGTGCAAGGTATGGTAAAAGCACCGGGATCTTCTCGCTTTTGCACCAAGGGCCTCGTGGCAATTGCACTACCATGTTGAATCTCTTAGGAGAGCTCCTAACTCACAGTGTGCTTCTTCATAACCAGGTCCTTCATGAACTTTGCATACCCTGACATCTTCTCCAAAGCCTCAATGAGAGAGATGTTGATAGAGAATTGTTTCATCATGGAGAGAAAGGGCTTGACCTTGCCATCCTCCTCCTTTTTAATTCTTTGAGGGAAGGCGGGAGGAGGCCTAAGAATGGGCTTTAGCTTTTGTGGATCCTCTGCAGAATCACTCACCCCATCCTTGACACGATCAACTCCAGTATCCACATCCTTGACCTCAACTGTCTCCTCTTGAACATCATCCTCATCTACTGGCATAGGAGGATGAACGTTACTTTTGCCACCACGAGTATTAACTTCTATGCACACTACCCCTCATTCTTTGGTTCTGAACTGTGTTGCTAGGCAGTATACCTCTCTGACGTTTGTTAAATTAAGTTGACACTTCACCAAACTGTTGCTCAAGTTGTTTGATAGCAATAAAATGAGACTTGATTTTCAGATATATGCTTGAGATGTCAGATTTCTCATCCTCCGCAGAGTCTCATCCTATGTCTCAATTTTCTTCAACAGGTGGTCAAACATCTCCTCAACTCTAGAACTACTAGCACCGGTGTCATGGTTGTGGGGTGTCACATAAGGACCATTGACGTAGCCATCTCTGTGGCCCTAATCTGAATCTCAATCTTGGCCCCGATTCCTTTCATAGTAACGTCCATAGTTATCTCTAAAAGCTCCATCTTGATTATAGTTCTGACCTTGGTTTCCTTGACCTTGGCACCAATAGTCTCAATTGGACCTTTGGGTGTTGGTTTGGAAACCCCCCGTCTGATTAGGAATGAAGCAAATGTCCTCCTCATAGTAGGGATCATCATACATGGGTGCTTGTGGAGGCTGATGAACAACTGCATTAGCTCATTCCAGGTTCTACTTCATCATTACCTCTATACCTGTACGGATTCAAGCGAGCTCTTGCATAATATCCTTATTTATTTTAGCTTGCTCAGAACCAATACTGACAACGCACGAATTTCGGTAGATGCCCTGTCTCTTTGCCCTCATGCGCGATTTGTCTTGACTACCCTTTCCATCCTTTCAGTAATCCTCGTCAATGGTTGATCTAAGAACAGGCCCCCCATGATGGTATTAACACAGGCTTGACTATTCTTGTCCAGGGCACAGTAAAAGATTTCCACCAAGGCATTAACAACGAGTTTATGGTCTGGGACACTCCTCAAGCACTTTCTGAATCGCTCCCATGTAGTACTCATCGAGTCACCAGGACGCTCAAAGTTATTGATTTGATCTTTCAATTTGAGCTTCTTCAATCTCGAGAAATACCTCTCAAAAAAGACCTTGTGCAACTTGATCGAATTGCTGATCAAACTCAGTGGGAGCTCGGATAGCCATAGCATTGCGTTGTCTGTTAGAGATAATGGAAAACCCGAAGTCTCACAACATCCATAGACATATTAAGTATTCCCATCACGTTCTTGTAGTCAAATGTAACACTATACAGATGGCTATGTGGATCCTCTGATTGTAGGCCAGCAAACAACCTAAGGTTTTGCAACATCCGAAGCAACACACTTGAAACCACGATCTTTGTGTCAGCCGATAGTGGTGGTAACACAATAACTCCAGTAACCTCCATAGCCATAGGGTTCAGCCGATATTGGTTTCACTGATAAGCTTCAGCGTTGAAGTCCTGTGGTTGTGGATCAAAGTCCTCAAGAGGAGGTGAGCTGTCATTATTTGCATTCTCATTCTCATTGCGGTTCAGAGCTGCTTTTGCCATATTATTTGCATTATCTTGGGCCATCCTTCTTAGTCTTCTTTGGATCTTTAGGTCAAATGGAGTCAAGGTATGCCTTGACTTCACGTATTGGGCATACACTACACCTATACCTAGTAAGAAAATAAAAACAAAAAAAATGTAAAATGAGGGAAATAAGGATTAATTTCCAAATTACTTGAATCAGACAACTCTAGCCGTATTCCCCAGCAATGACACCAAAATCTTGATGTTGCCCAAGCTACACCTCCTTTTTTAGGCTAAAGCGGTCGTTATCAAGATATATAACCTAACTAAGGTTAGGGTCTAACCTACAGGGAATGTAATAAACTTAGAAAAATTCAATTGCAATTTAGGTTGATTAACCAACTTATCTCCCAAAAGGGGGGGAGGGGTATGACAATTATAGAAAGTAATCCTAAACTAAGACAAGTGTTAAGCCAGTATGAAAAGGAACTAGGGTATTGTGTTTCTCATGATTCCCTAACTCACTATTATCATAGACTCGAATTCTTTTCTAGTGTGTAGCATGCAGAACGGTAGGTTAAGTTCTCCAAACCCTTTGGCACAGGCGAGAGGCGAATTTCACTACGTGATTTGGTCCATCCCCATAGTGTGAAATCACTAACCCTTACCTATTGTTCCAATACAACCTCCCCTTGGCCCAAGTCAGTTGATTAGACGAGAAACATCAATCGAAACTTGTTAATTAATCTCTTTTCCTATTCATTACTACCTTGATCCAGTCGGTATCACTAGATAGGTTCTAATGTTGGCCACCATTAGAAAGTATTCAATACGAAGAGAATTAAGTAATACATGCGTGCACACTTTTCAAGAATTACAAATTATCCAATTTTACTTTGACAGTTCTTCATGGTTCCCACAACCTTAGTTGTAGATTTAGCTACACATGATCAGCGAATATAAGACTTATGAATTTGAATAACATAATTAAGAACTTACACAAAAGAATTAAGCACAAGAAATCCAAACTCTTCAATGAGAATCACATGATTGAAATTAAAAGATAAAATAAAGCTTTACAAGTGTTTCTCAAACTCTCTGATGTTCCTCTATTGTTCCCTTTTCGTTTCCTATGAAAATAACCTAAAAACCCTATTTATAGTGTTTAAAATACAAAATCAAAATAAAATTGGATAACTGGGTCGGCAGGCTCTATGAGGGACTCCACGGGTTATGTAACAATTTACGGCCAGTAATCGAGCTTTTGTGAACCACTACTTCAATTCTGAGACTATCTTCTATGACACCTCTCTATTTGTCTGATTGACTTTCAGCAAGTCCCCACCAGTTGATCCTTAGGGCACGATACCAAGTCTACGGCTCGTCCGCATATTCTTAGATTCAACTTCAGAAATACACCCTTGACTAGAATTGTACAATATCCCTCTTTATGGCTTGTAGAATCCTCTATAGCCCTTAAAGGGTCTCGTGGATCTTCAACTTCAGCAACTTCTACACACTTTGGCCAAAAATAGTCACAACCCTGAAATCCTGCAAAACAAACATAAAAACACATCAAACCTACTAACATCGCATTGAGAACACACAAAATTCCAATTTTATGCATCAAAAGTGTTGTATTTGACAACACATCAATAGCTACACATCGGTGAAAGTTCATGCAAACTGTTGAGATAAGAGATCAAAATAGGTAACATCAGAACTTACATACTAGACTTGGCCATTAAGGCCACAACTATTTGGGGACAAGATGCAATAGAACCATATACAAAAAGTTTACAAAGCCTCTATAAGATAACATTGGTCCGAATAGGCCCCACCTTACTTTGAACTATTATACAATACAAAAATGCATATGCTAAAGACTCAGTAAAGTCCCGGATCAACTTGGAGCTCACCAAAAGTAGCTGGGTGTCGAGTGCACCTACACTGGAGGTCCACTAGCTAGACTACATGTACCTGCAACATGAACTACAGCATCCCCTAAGAGGGATATCAGTACAAAATAATGTACTGAATATGTAAGGCAATAGCATAAGTAAAATAAAACTCAAGTGAAATCAAGTAGTGATATATAAATGCACAGATCATAATAAAAGACCACCTAGGTTATACTTGAGAACCATGTACATTACATTCTTTTCTTTACTCTTCAGTGTTTTATGAACTTCTTTAGGCATGTATTACATGTAGCCAACTGTTGAGTGGTAAAAAGGAGATGACCCATGCTAGGCGTTGTAAACCCTGAGATGTTGTCCTCATAACTGTACAAAGCGGGATAGACCTATGCTAGGCTCTTGCCCCTGGGCTGCCACCCTTATGCACAATTGAGATCGATCCATGCTAAGCTTATGCCCCTGGGCTCCCACCAACACACTGTGAACACTGCTTCAAGATATTCTTTAATACTTTGAGACTGTTGCTTTGGTGGTCATGATGATTTTTAAGCTTCAGAACTATGTACCAGTAACATAAGATAGGATAATAGTCTCTTAAGGCAGTGCAATATTATAGGAAACAAGTGTGACATTGACATACTACTTAGGAGTTTAAGTGACACAATTGTCTTCACGGATGAAAGTAGACTCCTCATGCAAGTGCTTGGAAAAGTAAAAGCATAGATTTGCTAATAGGCAACACTGCTATGGAATAGCTCTTGGGAAGCTTACTTGTAGGTAGTGACACCAGTATAGGATTTCATGCCAAAGTATATGAAAAGGATAGCCTTACATACCTTGTTGTACGACCCTGTTATTACCTCGAAGTAACCTCTTTTTTTCTAAAATATTTATGTACAATAGAGTGGGTGATAAAACTAGTATTAGTAGCTTATAAACATGTGTTGGCAATCAATCTTACCCAAAATAACATTCAGGTAGCAAGTTCGTAATTACCCACCTAAGGGTGTTCTTTCAACCCTTCCTCCTCTAATTGCATTTGTGTAATACATATTTTTGTTTACATAGTACCTCAGCTTGTTTTCAATTCCATAATACGCTTACAACCGTTCAAATGGCACAACACATAACAACTCCACACAATACATAATTAAGTAGTGTAACTTGCCCCCTTTCCTATATTTCAACGCCAACAATTTACAGCATTTCCCAACATTAACCAAACTGATTTCAACACATTTATATGTGCAAACAGTCCCAAAACAGTCCAATGTACATGGAGGATGTGAGACCATAGTTCCCGATCATCCTCCCACGAGTTCCTATCAAACTTACTCTTAAAATATCATACTTAACCTTATGTTGAAGGAAATAAAGATGTGTCAGTAGCATACTTCAATCCGTATAACTTGTCCTTTTTAACTCAATTCTTCAAGAACATCAAATTCTCTTCATGCTTTAAACCAAACAAGAAGCCAAAACTCCCTTAACAATCAAGAGGAATGAGCAGCAACTTGGGAGGATATTCTGCAATATACTTTTGTTTAAGCATAAGTAACATGTTTTCCTTGTCTTTCATGATAGAATTAAGCTAAATCTGTAGGTATTTGCACTCACCTTAGCCTACAACAAGGAGGGTCTCCTCAAGAACCCTAAAGGAATTTTTAAGGAGGCTATTTCTTGACCCTTGAGAGAGAAGAGAAAGCTAGAGTTTAGTCTAATTTTTTGTGTGTTAAAATGAATAAAATGTCCAGCTAAATTTTCCTTTTATGAGATCTTTTTGGCCCTTAAAATAATCCCCTAGCATCTCCTCTTTCTACTTCATTCTCAGCCACTAAATGGCTAAGTAGGTGATGCAGTAACTTACTTATGTTAAGCTGCTCAAGAGGTCAAAGTAGGTGACACATCCACTTGCTTTATCCTTCGTTTGGCTAATTACTTGTGCCTTGACAGATTTGGAAGGTGGGCGTCCTTTTTCCATTTTCCTTTCTCTTACTTAGTTTGGAACTCAAGTGAGTCCATTAACATAGGCTTATATCTGACCCATTAGCCTAGGATACTTTAACAAGATCCATATAGATGAAGTAGGTGCTGCACCTAGTAGCTTAATTAAGTCAAGCAAGCAACTCGTTATCTTACCTGATTTTCCAAAATCTTAATCCCTATATTGTATCTTAATACTCCACTTTGGACTTTTAACTCAAGTAGCACCTAATTTTCTCAGATTTAAATACTTTTATCGAGTTTATCTTGGACTCGTACCCACTAAAACATGTGGGATATCACAACAACTCTCGATCCAATTCCAATTATTACCACTCTTATGAAAAAACTTAGTCCTCCACCTGTACCATAAGTCTAATGTCAAGTGTCATATAGATGGGACTAACACATAAATAATATGGAACGTTACACAAAGCTAGGCCCTAGACATGACATGACTATAACACTCCATACATTAGAAAGTTGGAACTGGAAGTGTTGCACAAAATTAGGTTCTTGGTAGATAATACGAGCCAATATATGAGTCATGGTTTGATTCATGGGTCATATATAGGTCACATGGATGAGAAATTTTTTAACTCTGGAAGCAAAGCATGATAGTTCTTTGTGACCCGTAAATGGGTCTATGAGCCATTGAATGGTACTTATAGACTAGGAGATCAAAACAGATTTCTAAAGGTTGGGAAGGTTAGCAAACGAGAGGCATTTATGGATCGTAATTTATTTTATAGGCTGTATTTTGTATTTGTGGTTTAGGTCTTAGGAGGTGAAATTTTTTTAAGTTTTGGACAAAATTACAAGGGTCATTTATGACTTGTAAAAGGAATTATGGGCCATATAGAAGTGGGTTTGTAGATGAGGATCAAAGACAAAATTTTGAGGCCCAAAAGTGTAACTAGGATGAAACCCATGGTCTATGATCTTTAATTCAATCTGCAACCTGTAGATCAGTCTCGTGGATTGGATTCGACAATTTGTATTAAGAACTTTTTGTCATTTTATACCCACGTAACCTCTAAACTATGTCATTAACCCTATAACTACCCCTAAATGCCTTAAATACACTTAAACATATTCACGCTCATTCAATCCCAATGTTCTCCTAAAATCTTCTATAGTCTTTCTCTCTCAAGGATCCACCATTGGAGCAAGTAAGGTTTCAAGTTCTCCAAGGAATCAAGGTCAATCTCTTCCAAATTTCTAGAGTTTCTATATCTAGTTATATGGATCTTCATCCATGAAGCTCAGATCAAACTCAACTTCCTTTTAATTTGTCAAGCATAAATTTATGGGTTTCGTGATTCCAATATCAATTTCATGACATATGTCACATACATGATCTCTATATTTAATTTTGTATATTGTTATATAAATAGTATGAATTGCATGATTTGTAATTAAATTTCAAGGAATTACATTTACATTTTATTTAGGACTTATGAAATTGGTATGATTTCTCTTAATTATGATTTAATATGATTTCAAATTGCATGATTTTACATGAATTTTAGTTGATTTCATTATTTTATATTCAATCGACTATTAACCCATGTTAAGCCTTAATTTCTATTTCAATCTATGATTTATGCATAAGATTTCAAGTATACAAGTATGATTGTAATCATGATTATGAAGGGTGACTCAAGGTCTTATTTTTTTACAATGTTATAAATTGAGAAATTGTACCCATATTTCATGCAAGTTAGAAAGATAAGCTATTCTTATGATTTTAATAGATCTACATGGTTATATTATATTTACCTTACAAGTTATGAAATTTTGACTTCCATAAGATATGAATTATAATGTTGACTATTATATTGCATGTATAAGTACTTTGTGGGGTTTGACTTAGCACTGAACAAGAATTAAGGTAGGGGATCAACCCATGGGGTCCTTATATAAAGTCTTAAGTCTCATAAATAAGTGCCATCGTAGGTTTGTGTTGCCAAAATAGCTTAGATAGTGGAGCCACATATAGCAGCATGTTTTGTGACACCCACTTTGTAAGGTAGAGTTCTGACTTGGCAAGCAGACTCCTTCTCTAATATAGAGGCAACATCAGCATTCTATGTACTAGCTCATATGGTCTTATTGTCACTTATGGTTCTATTCCCACATAAGTATCAGATGCTCCCATTCATTATTTAAAGATGCATTGATCATTTATCATCTCTTGTGCCTATTTGCTTGATATGATTATGAATATTATTTACTATGCTATGACGCTTTCTTATTGCTATGATGACCCAACCTAGGGACCTAGGGACCTAGTCATCATATGGTGAATAAGATACCTAAAGGAACCTCACTTTACGGACCCAACCTAAGGTCCTAGTCATCACATGGTGAATGAGATAAGGGATTAAATAGAAACATATTGTGGAAAAACATAAGGGAAAAAGGTTATGGGCCATCTTTTGCAATGAAGAAACATTAAAAAGAAGAGAATTTAGAAAGAATATATCCATAAGCATACTACTAATACATATAAACGGAACCGATAAGGTCAGTTTCAATCAAATAGAAAGAACATCCATAATAGACATATCATAAGATCATATAAGCTTGTGAGAACAGGCCATAACAATAGTAAGACCATGTGAGCTACTTTATGGAATCCAATGAACTCCTTCCATTGGGAAAAGGACAATACACTCATTCCTTTGGGAAAAGGGGAATCTACTTGCCAAGGTAGATATCCAAAACTTAGTAACTTTGCAATTGCATCTTTCATAACTTTTGGGCCTACGTTGTTCCACTAACCTAGCCTATAAGGCTCCTATGGTGGCATTTCGTTAGGGACATCGAGATTTTGCTTCAAGGATTAAGCCTCAACTAAGGGGATGAGTCTCAATCTTTAGTCCTCTCAATGCTAAGTCATCCCACTGAATCTTTTAAAATATACTCTTAGAATAATTATAAGTAACAATCATAGTAGTAGCTCGAACTTTAAGATCTTTCTTAAATATCTTTTAGGGAATTACTCATCAGCATATAACTTTGGTAAACTTTACTTTGAAGCTCTTCATAAATGCCCTAATGATAGTACAATTCATAGGAAGCTTTCACTGAAAATAAAGTGGATTTAATTGATGCATGAAACCATCATAAATCACATAAGTCCTAAGAAATTTCTTTAAAAAGGAACAACAAAATAACCCAACCTTAATCATAGAAAAAGCCATCATAGAATCAACATCATACTTTAAGTATATATACATATTTACTAAAAAAAAATCATTGAACTTTATCAGTATCATATTGTATAGAAATCATGAAATCGTCCTAAGAATGCATTTTGAATTTAGGAACTTGATGAAAAGGTAAAATACATAATAGGGAACTCTATGGGTAAAAGGATGGATACCCATAAATCGATGAACATACCTGGCGAACTAGAGAGAGATGGAATTGATTCCTTGGGGAAGAAACTTGGAAACCCTATCCTTGTTCTTGAGAGTTCTTGAGGACCTCTTTTGGCTTAAAGAATTTGATAGTGTAGAATGATGGAAATTAGGGCTTGAAAGCTATTATACATCCCTTTACGGTCCCCAAAATGAGCTAGTTTTGGAAAAGCCCAAATTACCCCTTATTAAAAACTATTAGAAGCCATCTATGAGACCCCGACCATAGGTCGTAGATTGACTTCTGGGCCGTAAGTCCCTTCATCTTATAGAAAACTTGAGAATCGTGAAATCTGACTTTTGCTGAATTGAAAACCACGACAAACAGGATGGGTCGTGCAATCATTTACGAGCCTTGGTTAGACTTGTAGAGTTCTTCTACACTTGGTAAAATTTTTTCCTTATTTCTGACCTCTTTACACAAAACCTTATACAAGTCGTATCCCTTTCCACAATTCGTTTGATAACTCGCAAGTCAACTTCCTGAAAACTCCAATTTTTCTTCATGTATGGGATCTCACTCACAAACCTATCCACGAGCCATAAGATACATTACGAGCAGTAACATGGTTTGTGGGTTACCTCACTTGGAAACTTTTTCACTTTCTGAAGAACTATGTTTAAGAACTGACCCTGTGGGCCGTAAAACAACTTACAGGCCTTAAATGGTCTCGTAAACCAACTTCTCAATTATTTTTCAGGCCAAGTTTTCTTCACTCAGGGTTCCTAAACTAGGGGTCATTAAAATATCTCCCCCTTGAGAATATTCATCCTCGAATGTACTTAAAGGCAGGCTCTAAAGAGTAAACTAGTAGCTAACAACCCAGTATGAATGCAAGAATGCAAGTTGAACATCATTTCTCAAAATTTTCATATTTCATACTTTAAATCATGTCTCAAAACAGTCCATAAACATCAAAATAAATGCATACATCATGAGAAGCTAAATTGCATGGAGCTTGAGGTTTTAGAAGAACTTCTGAGTACCTTAGACTTGAGTAGAGTGAAATAGGTGTGGATAGGACTTCATCATATTCGCTTCTACTTCCCATGTAGCACCCTCAACTTGTTTGTTCCTCCAAAGTACCTTGACGGATGTGACTTCCTTGTTCCTTAGCTTCTTCACTTGTCGGCCTAGGATTACGATCGTCACCTCTTCATAGCTCAAATCCTCTTCAATGTTCACATCGTGCAAAGGAACTATGGAACTTGAGTCACCCATGGATTTCCTCTGCATCGATACATGAAAGATTGGATGAATCAAGTGCAACTCGTTGGGTAGATCCAACTCATATGCTACTTTTCACACTCTCCTCACCACCTTGTGAGGTCCCACATATCTAAAACTCAATTTCCCTTTCTTACTGAATAGGAGAACACCTTTCATTTGAGATACCTTTAAATAGACCTAATCACCAACTTGGAACTCAAGTTCCCTTCTCTTTACATCAAGACAGGACTTTTGTTGGATTTGGGTTGCTTGCAACTTCACCCTTATGCTTTTAATTTTCTCTATAGCATTCATCACCAAGTTTGGTCCTATTAATGCCACCTCACCGACTTCAAACCCAATGGGCAATCTACATCGTTTACAGTACAACACTTCGAGCAGTGCCATCCCAATACTTGCATGAAAGCTATTATTGTAGGCAAACTCGATAAGTGGCAATGTTCGTCTTAACTTCTCTTGAATTCCAACACGCAAGCTCTCAATATGTCTTCCAGTGTCTGAATAGTCCTTTTAGCTTGCTCATTGATTTGAGGATGAAAAGTCGTACTCAATTTCACTCTAGTGCCAAGTCCTCTTTGGAAGGACTTCCAAAAGTGAGAAGTGAATTGAACCCCACGGTCTGATATAAGGGATAGTAGAATTCCATGCAACCTCACCAACTCTCGGATATACAAGTTGGTATAGTCCTCCGCACTAAATGTAGTTTTGACCAGCAAAAAATGAGTTGACTTCGTCATGCGGTCAATTATAACCCATATTGAGTCAAAGCATTTTTTGGTCTTTGGCAGCCCAACTACAAAGTCCTTATTAATTTCTTCCCACTTTCAAGTATGAATATCAATGTCTTGCGTTGGGCCACTCGACCTTTGGTGTTCAAGTTTTACCTGCTGGCAGTTAGCACATTCAGACACAAATTGAGAAATATCCCTCTTCATCCCATTCCACCAATAAATCTCCCTCAAGTCTCTATACATTTTGGTAGTGCCGAGATGAATGCAATACGAGGAGTTATGTGCTTCTTGCATGATCAACTTCTTCAACTCATCATCAGTGGATACATACAACTTTCCTTGACATTGGAGTGCACCATCTGCCCCTTGTGAGAAGAACTCTACCTTTCCATCTTTCACCAAGATTTTCAACTCAACCAGAGCGGGATCAAGATCTTGTTAGCCTTAACCTCATCAATCAAGGAAGATACTAACCCATGAAGAACCATTGCGCCACCATTTCCGGTCTCACTTAATCTCACTTTTTAGTCTTGCTAACCTTTAAACATCTCTAGCTAACTCTCTTTTTTATCATCTACTATATGGGACACACTACCCATGTAAATCCTACTAAGGGCATTAGCTACCACATTGAATTTTCCGGGGAGGTACTTCACACTCATATCATAATCTTTTAGTAGCTCTAACCACCTCTATTGCCTCGAGTCGGGATCCTTCAGAGTGAACACATGTTGGAGACTCTTATGGTTACTGAAAACATCCACATAGATTCCATACAAGTAGTGTAGCCAAATCTTTAAGGTAAACACCATCACCGCAAGCTCAAGGTCATGAGTCGGGTAATTCTTTTTATGCACTTTCAATTGCCTTGAAGCATAGGCAATCACTTCACCATTTTGCATAAGCATGGAACCCAACCCAATCCTGGATGCATCATAATACACAATAAATCGATCATTCTCTTCTGGCAAGGTCAATATAGGGGTTGAAGTCAACTGATCCTTTAAAGTCTGAAAACTCCTCTCGCATTTATTTGTCTGCACAAACTTCTCTTTCTTCTGAGTTATCTTGGTAAGCGAAGATAAAATTATGGAGAAGCCTTGTAAAAACCGTCTATAGTATCCAGCTAGACCCAAGAAACTCCTTATGTCAGTGGGAGTCAATGGCCTTGGCCAGCTTCTTACCACTTCTATCTTTTTAGGATCAATTTTGGTGCTCTCACTGGATACCACATGCCTAAGGAAGGCAACCCGATCTAGCACAAAACTCGCAGTTGTCAAACTTTACATAGAGCTTCTGTTCCTACAAGGTCTAAAATACTACCCTCAAGTGCTCCATATGCTCTTGCTCACCTCGAGAATAGATAAGAATATCATCAATAAACACCACAATGAATATATCAAGTTAAGGCTTGAACACCCTGTTCATGAGGCCATAAATACTGTCGGGTGCATTAGTGAGACCAAACGACATCACCAAGAATTCAAAATAACCATACCTAGTCCAAAAAGTTGTCTTATGGATGTCACTTACTCTCACCCTCAATTGGTAATAACCGGATCTCAAGCCAATCTTGGAGAACTGAGTGGCCCCTTTGATAACATGCAAAGCATATATGACACCACCATGAGTGGCATGTACCCCTCAAGACCATTCATAAGGATTCAAGCAAAAGATCTCCAAGACCTACAAGTAATGTTCATGAAAAAGAAAGCATTAGAGGAGTTTGAGGGTCACCAAAGAAAGGCTTACAATGAGTGTAAGGTCTAACAAGGTTAGAAGAAGGAAGAAAAAGGCCATGTGTGCAAAGGGTTATGACTTGAATTCAAGGATTTGAAAAGAAGGCAACTAAATAAGGCCCTTACTCATTAAGGGTAAAATTATAAAGAAAATGTCTTCTTTTATTTACTTAGTATAAATAGTCATATTTTATCAATTTGAAGACTTAGACTATGTTGAATATTGAATCCTCAAATTGTAGTATTTTCTTAGTGAGTAATTAGGGTGAACTCTTGGAATTTTTAGTTGACTTATTTGCTTGATTAATTAAAGTGTTACCCACTTGTGGTTCTTGGTTTCCTTTAATTTTTCTTGCTAGTGTTTTATTTGAGTTATTGAAATTCATTGGGAGGTGAGGGTTTTACTCCCTTGTTGCCCATAATTTCAATAGTTTGAATTTAATCCACGTATCCTTTTATTTTGTTCCTTTTTCCCTTCCTTTCTTGTTTGATATTTATCATTTGGTATCAAGGCTTAGATTTAGGTTTGTTTTCACAAATCTAGGTCTTAGGAATTTTGTCAAAAATCTAAAAGAAAACAAAATTATTTTTATTTAGTTTGTTATTTTTGATACTAGATTCTTGCTCGGTAGTATTTTTTATCCTAAATATCAAATTTCATTCAATTTGGAGTTGTGGAAGTGAAGTTACCATTGAAGGATTTTGAGCATTAAAACTTTTCAAATCTTGAAAGTGCGTTCTTTTGATTGAGAAGAAATTAAAGATTAATGATCATTGGGGTTTGTTCTCTATGTCAAGGGGAAGCTAATCCTAAATTTTGAGTCAATTTTGAGTTGATTCGAAGGTGTTGGGATTTAGTGTGTGCTCTTAGTGTTCTAGGTGTTCTTGAAGATCTTCAAGTATCCTTGAAAAAGAAGAAGAAGACCAAAAGGTAAATTTGATCTACTTTTCTAAAGTCAATTAGTGGAAATTTGAAAAAGATTTTAAAAAAAACATTTCCACGCCAGCGCTAGCAGTGAGTCAGCACTCATTCCAAGCACACCACGTGGCGCGTGTTGGTCAAATTCAGAGACTAAAATTTGTAGGTTTTTCTTAAGACCCCAAAATATTTCTAAGTATGGGAGGTTTTTTGGGCATAAAATTTTTCTAAGTGTCCAAACAACATGATTCTTTTTTTAAATTTTTTGTGCTTCGATTCTCCAACTATTTAGCAAGTAATTAATATATTTAACTACTTGTTAACTAGTTTTAATCATCAAATCAAACTCCTTTCAATTCATGAGGTGTCCGAACTCAACTCTTCTTCTGTCACTCATTTCTTTTTCATTGCTCAACCGTTTAACAACTAATTAACATCTTTAATTACTTGTTATCTAGTTTTTTAACATTGAATTATCTCTTATGGGGTATTACAATATCTCTTTCTTGAGAATATTCATCTTCAAATCAAAAAGAAGCTAGCTAGAGTAGAGCTAAATGAGTACCAACAACCCAACATGAATGCAAAATACAATTTAAAACATCATTTTCATAAAATATTCAAACTCATGCATTAATCATCATTCATAAATAGTTTCATGTGTATGCATACATGCATCACGACATAAAAAATAAAATGTAAGAATTTAGGACCTTTAGGGTAGGATAACTTTATACCTTAAGCTTGAGTAGGATGGAATAGATAGGGATACATTTTATCATATCCACCTCCACTTCTCATGTAGCACTTTCAACCTACTGATTTCTCCAAAGGACTTTAATGGATGCGACCTCTTTTTTTTCAATCTATTCACTTGCTGATCTAAAACTTCAATCGAAACCTCTTCATAGGCCAAGTTCTCTTCAATCTCCACTTCTTCCAATGGCATAATGGAACTTGGGTCGTCCATGAATTTCCTCAACATGGACACATGTTATACCAATCATTTCCATTTTCAATGGCAAGTCTAACTCATATGCAACTTTGCCAACCCGTTTCACAACCTTATAGTGACCTATATGCCTAGGACTCAACTTTTCTTTTTTGCAAAATGAAACACTCCCTTCATGGTGAAACTTTAAATATACCCAATCTCCCACATCAAACTCAAGATCCCTCTTTCTAATATCGAAATATGACTTTTGATGACTCTCGGCCGTCTTTAACCTTTCTCTTCTAAGTCTAACCTTTTCCAAAGCATCCAAGACCAAATTGGGACCAATCAATACAATCTATCCTACTTTGAACCAACCCACTAGATTCTATATCGTCTTCCATAAAAGGCTTCGAATGGTGCCACCTCTATACTTGAATTATAGCTATTATTGTAAGCAAATTTGATGAATGGTAGATGATCATCCCAAATGCCTTTGAACTCTACTACACATTCTCTCAATATGTCCTCAAGTTTGAATTGTTCCTCTCAGCTTGACCATACGTTCAAGAATAAAATATGGTTCTTAGCTTCTCTTTCGTACCAAGTCCCTTTTGAAATAATTTTAAAAAATGAGAGGTAAATTGGGGACCATGATCTAATATAATAGACAAGGGTACACCATGCAATCTTACAAATGAATGTACAACTTGGCATGGTCTTTGGAACTGTAGGAGGTCTTGATTGGTGGGACATGAGCCAACTTTTTCATTCTATCAACAATCACCTAAATGCAGTCATGATGCTTCTGAGTACGGGGAAATCCCACTATGAAGTCCATGTTTACATCTTCCTAGTTCAAAGTAGGGATTCCAATATCTTGGGTTAGGACACCCGACCTTTGATGTTGAACCTTCACTTGTTTGCAATTTGAGCATTCCACCACAAAACTCACTATTACCTTCTTCATATCATTCCACCGTTGCACTTCCCTCAAGTCTCAATGCATCTTGGTAGGATATATCGAATATTGGGAGTTATGAGCTTCACTTAAAAGTTATCCAGTTTTAGTTTTTAACTATGGGTACTTTGGACTTTTTCCTATTAATTAGTTAATGAGCTTGGATGGTTTTGAACTAAAATCTTGACCTATTAAATACCCTAAAACTCCTCTATAAACTTTAACTACTCACTCATCCACTCCTAATTCACCAATCTAAAAATTTCTCTCTACTAATAATTTTTTTTACTCAAACTATACTTAACCTTCTCAAAACTTGTACTAATTTAGTCACCTTTCAATGCAGTTAACGTATTATAATGAAATTGTTCTCAAAGATCATCTAAGGTTTTTTTGTAAATATAGTAATACTTGAAGAATCTAAAGAGATGTACTCAATAATGAAGTTCTTAGCATAATAATAATAATAAAATAATAAGAATTTCATGATAAAATTGTAGAATTTTTCCATAAGATCATAGGAACGAAATCGAATTGACTCTTGACCAGAATTTTTGATAAGAAATATAGATTACACGTGAAAATAGGATTTTAGGTGGCTTTACATACCTGGGGACAAAGTTTCTTTAAGAATTATCTAGATTTCTCAAGCCCTAGCTCTTCTATTTTCTCCTTAGCCATAGTTTTTCAAGTCTTAGCGTATAAATGTTAGAAAAATCACACGTAGGAACTAATATAGGGTTAAAAGTGGTCTCAAAATAATGTGGTTCAAGTGTATGAGGGGTGGAAAAGAGACTGGAATGCCCCCCATTAAAATTAAAATTGATTGCAAACTTTTGAACTGTCATGAAACAAGTCCGCATTGTGGACTTGTTCCGCCGTAGTTCATCTTTTAATGAAACATATCAAAATCACTCGTTGAATGCATTTTGTGAAGAAGATGCATAAATGAACTATTGTGGGGCAGATCCGCGTACGCATCCTACTGAATAAGAAACTATACCCTGAACACTTATCTTTTGATCTGGTTGGCCTAAAATTCAATCGATATCACTTTTCCACACAGTTTCTCGCCCTGATCGATATTTCAGCCTCGAATTTACCGAAAAAGTTCAGGATGTTGCATTATGCAAGCGATCTTTTATCTAGGGGTATTTTGGTAATTTATAGGGTGTTACAATATCTCTCCCTTGAGATCATTTGTCCTCGAATTAAGATGGAACTGAGGAATATTAAGAGTGACTGCTATGTCACGACTCAAGCCTAGGGCCTAGACGTGACATAGAGAATAAGAAACCTGAAGGCTACCCAAAAAGCCTCTTAACATATTGTTAGCACATCCCTAGTTGCGAAAACATAATTAAACAACAAGCAGGTAACAAATAATTCTAAGAGAAGCGGAATTTCGGACTCACGCTATGGAGATGTTATAGGGAAAAAGATTTGCATGAATCACATAACAAATAAAGTCTAAGGGGCGGATAAGTATGACTCACGCTATAGGGATGTTATAGGGATTTAGGACTTCCATCTCATCAATCAACATACAACAAGCATAGAAGGGAATAAACGGACTAAGGAAAGTCTTTCACGATTACATAGTCATAAGAGGAGTCAAGCTCCATACACAAATATCCATATCCAATAACACCTCTAAAAGAATAGAACGGAGGCCAAGACATCTCCCGTGCTCACCCTCAAAAGATAAGTACCCAAAAATAGACAAGTCTTAACAAAAGAATAAAAGTAAGGTGGATATTGTCCTCAGAGTAGAGGACTCACCAATAGTAATCTTCAAACGATTCGGCTAGCCATGTGGAGGAGGAGGATGGATAGGAGCTCCAGTCCCTACATAGTTAGATCATGTAGGCAAAAAGTATGTGTTAGTACTTGAAATGTACTAAGTGTGTGGGGTGCAATGCAGCAAGGGAGCATAATCCATAATTAAACAATGTGCATATTCATAGAAAATGGATATAAGCTCAATATGACATGAATGATCAATGCTTTAGCCAAAACGTGCATGAAGAATAGTTATATCATATGACAAATCATACATAGGTGGAAGGGGACCATAACCGAAAAATAAGACCAAGTGAGCTACTACTCGGAATTTCGGTGTTCACTCCACGCCAAAAGAGGAGTGGTCTACGTTTCCAAGATAAACCATCCACTCACCTTACGATATAACATTTTCAGATAGTGTTGTCAAATATCCCTACCTTACAGAAAGGCCTTTCCGTAGGGTGTCACAAGATATCCTTACCTTACAGCATAACCTTTTCAATAGGTGACACAAGATATGTTTACCTTACGGCATGGCCTTTTTGGTAGGTATTAAGATATATGTCCTTACCTTATGATACGATCTTTTTGGTAGGGATTACAATGTAATCTACCTTACTGTATGACCTTTTCGGTAGATATCACATAATACCCTATGATGGCACATAGTTATGGGACAATGGCTACCAACCAAGGTTTGTGTAATGCTAGGTTGAGAATCTCACAAAATACTCAATTCATATACATATTCATAGCTTACATAATTTCATAACTCATGGTAGCATCATAAGAGTAGCTCATCAAACCATCACATCATAATATCAAGAAAGGGATCATATCATTCATACATTTTTAACGTTCTCATGAGAGCTCATAGCATGCATAATAGCCTTTCAACATTTATAATATTCATAATTCACATGTCCTTCCCTAAGGTCGTTATCAATTTAAGAGACTTGTCACATAACTTTCGTCAAATCATGGTGGGTATGTGTGCATATGCTTAAAATCATGCAATTCAAGAGTATAAGGTAGGACAGGAGTAAAATCAATTCATTTGGAAATCATTCAATTCAACCCACCAACATTGTACTAGAAATCCCAATTTAGGTGTCATGAAATTCATCTTAAAAGTTCACAATCTTTCATAGTTTACATAGTTCACATCATGTATAGCTTCAATACATATAAATCAACTCATGGAATAAGCCTTCAATAGATATCTATGCTTAATCAATCAATACTCGAAGAATCTAAACTCAAATCATGTTTATAATGCATAATAAAGTTTAACCCATAAAGTATTCAACCTTAAAAATCAAGGGTAAGTGATCATCTCAGTTCATTTAAGAGCCGTGGGTGAAAAAATAGGATGTTCTTATATAATGATTTTTTTTATGAATCAAGGGTCAAAAATGCCTTGAACTACATAAAAGGGTAAAAAAAAATGCCCTTGATTTTTGTTCCTTTCATGTAGTTTAAAGACATTTTTTTACCCTTTTCCCAAAATAAAATTAAAATATATTATAGTAATTTTAGCAAATCGTTGATGTCTTCGTGAAATTATTAGCAATTTAGGTGATTGGTTGAAGCAAATATGTCAAAAAGCTAAAAGTTGCAATATTACTATATTTCTTATATAAGAAGCAGCAGTTGAGTTGCTTCAGTTGTCTGCTTCATTGTCACTATTTTATTTTTCTTAGCTGCTCAAACAGGCAACAAATCGACGTGCCTGCTTGAGTAGCTTACGGGTATATTTGTAATTTCTCGCAGCAGTTGAGCTGCTTCAACTGACTACTTGACGTGTCTGCTTGAGCAGTTTGATGGTATATCTATAATTTCTCGATGGTTATTCCCTAATTTATTTGTCTTAATATTAGCAAATTATGTATATTTAATAATTAGTAATTTAAAATAGTTTTAAAAAATGTTACATAGGAGCATAAAAAAAAATCATAAATTGTGATGATTGAGAACTTAAAATGTTTTAAAAATAAATAAAAAAGTTATAAATCACAAGATTTAAAAAATCTTGAGTTTGACGCATAAATTGAGACAACAGGAGTAAAATAAAATATTCTATAGATCTCAGTAATTAACAACTTAAAATTTTTAGAAATATAAAAAAATCTATCAATGTCACATATATCGAGACAAAAAAATTTATATTGGGCCCTTGCTAGCGCAAACTTTCTCAACTAGTTACATATAATAAGAAGCTGTTAAGTTGTTTGAGTAGGCAACAGATTGACATGCTTGCTTAAGCAACTTGAGAGCACATCCATAATTTTTTTATGGTTCTTCCTTTATAATTTTATTTGTCTTATTTTTAATGTCAAAAAATGCTACTAATCATGACAATTCAAGCTATTCAAGCAGGCAACATGTCAACATGCCTGTTTGAGCAACTTGAGGGTATATATGTAATTTGTTATGTTCTTTTGTTGTAATTCATTTGTCTTATTTTTAGTGTTAAAAATGCTACTAATCATGATATCGACATGCCTGCTTGAGTAGCTTGAAGGTATATTCGTATTTTTTTTTATTATGGTTCTTCTGTTGTTTTGCTCGAGCAGGCAGTAAGTCGACACACTTGCTTGAGCAACTTTAGTGTATATCTGTAACTTTTTATGATTCTTTCGTTGTAATTTGTTTGTCTTATTTTTATTGTCAAAAAATGCTATTAATCATGATAATTAAAGCTAATCAAGCAGGCAGCAGGTCAACATGCCTACTTGAGCAACTTGAGGGCATATTCGTATTTTTTTATGGTTCTTCCGTTGTAATTGCTCAAGCAAGCAATAGGCCTACATGCCTGCTTGAGCAATTTAGGGTTATATCTATAAATTTTTTTTATAATTATTTCATTGTAATTTGTTTATCTTATTTTTAGTTTTAAAAGATGCTACTAATCATGATATCGACATGCCTACTTGAGCAACATGAGGGTATATTCGAATTCTTTCATGGTTCTTCTGTTGTAATTGCTCAAGCAGGCAGCAGGTCGACATGCTAGCTTGAGCAGCTTGAGGGTATATTCGTAATTTTTATGGTTCTTCCATTGTTATTTGTTTGTCTTATTGTTAATGTTAAGAAATATTACTAATCATGATAGTTAAAGCTGTTAAAGCAGACAGCAGGTCGACGCGCCTGCTTGAGCAGCTTGATATACACCTATAATTTTTTATGGTTCTTTCGTTGTAATTTGTTTGTCTTATTTTTAATGTTAAAACATGCTACTAATCATGATAGATAAAACTACTTAAGCAGGCAGCAGGTTGACATGCTTGCTTGAGCAGCTTGAGGGTATATTCGTAAATTTTTATGGTTCTTCTGTTGTAATTTGTTTGTCTTATTTATAGTGTTAAAAAATGCTACTAATCATGATAATTAAAGCTGCTTAAGCAGGCAGCAGTCGACATGCCTGCTTGAACAGCTTGAGGGTATATCTGTAATTTTTATGGTTCTTCATTGTAATTTGTTTATCTTATTTTTAGTGCTGAAAATGCTACTAATCACGATAATTAATGACTTAAAATATTTATAAGAAACATGTTCCCCCACAATTTTAATAATTTAAAACATTTAAAAATCATATTAAAGTTTTAATTAACTCTCTGAATTCTATCTATATCATTTAAATTAAATTAAAAAATAACAGATATTGAGCCCGCACACCATTACCAAGTTTGAAAAGCAACTGTTTTACTTTTCGGTCAGAAATATATTTGGAAAATATAATGCAAACCTCGATTGATGATAAAGCAGACAATAAAAAGGAAATTATACTAAAAGATATCTTAAATAATGTGTTAATACGATTTAATCAATTAATTTATGTATGAGAAAAATTAAATTTAATAAAATATATAAAATTAACGAGAGAGCAATAATGTCTACCAAAACAAGACATGTTTATTGACAAATTATGAATACTATTATATTATTGTCTGATTAAAGAAACATATTTAATTTATGGAAGTCTACTCTGATTAAAAGTCAATTAAATAGGAAAAGACCTTATCCAACAAAAAAAAATCCACCAAAATTTAAAATTATAATTATGATACAAAATTAGCAAATCGGTAACATAATGAATTGCACCAGATTTCTTCTTTTTTCCTTCACTGTTGTGAAACAATTAAGGGAGAAGGCTAATAAATATTTTTTTTTAATTTTTGAGTCTAAAAATACCTTTAAGAATTACTTTTGAATTTAAACATACTCTTCAACTTAACAGATATAGTCAAGTCAATTTTAATTCTTTAAAAATCCACTGATCATATGTATTCATAATAATTCAAACCACCTAAACATTTAAAAATTGTTTATTTTATTTTTTATTATGTTTGATTTATTATACTTTTTTTGTAAATCGCCGTGTTGGTAAATTTAAAATATGTAGTTTTATTTTATTTTTTGAAATTTTATTTACCTCTAGATTTTTTACTTCTAGCCCAAAGTTTCTTGTAAAACACTACCCGGTAAAGATTTAAGTGCTCAGTTAATTTCAATTATCCAAATAGTTTAAAGGTCTTTTACGTAAGTGGCATACATGGATTTTTAATAGTAAGCATCATTGGGCGAGTTTAAATTATTGCGAATACGTATGACCTATTAGAAAATGCCACGTGACTTTTTAAAAAATTTAATCAATTATTGTGAATACGTATGACCAATTAAAAAATGCCACATGACTTTTTAAAGAATTAAAATTAGTCTAACTATTTATGTTAAGTTGAGGGGTATATTGATACCCAAAAATAAACTTTAAGAATATTTTTAAACTCAAAATAAAAGAAAAAAATTTATAAGCTTTTTTTCTATACGTTAAGGATATTTATAAATCTTGTCCTAACCATTAATAACAAACTACCGACTGAGAGGTTCAACGATCTATCGGTCGGTAAAATGGCACTATCGCCATCTCTTCTTTCTCTCTTTTTATCTGTTTTTAATTTGTTTGACTTAGTTAATAAAATAGCAGCAAAGTCAAATTACATAACACTTGATGATGTAAGTCCAAATATACGTTTTTAAAATAAAAGTTAGGAAATCATATAAAAATATAATACTTAATAATATAATATATTTATTAAAGAAAATGTGATACAGTGAATTCATTTTTTTTAAGTTAAAGGTATTCGAGTACTTGCTATGAAAATGTTTTTGAGTGTTTTCTTTCAAAATAGATTTCTACGCGGCGTAAATTTGAATTGATCTAATTCAAATGCAAGTATTGAATAATTTTAAAAAATTAAAAATAAATAAATATTTAGTGGCCTTGATATAATTAAAAAAAATTGTATGTTTTGACAGAAAAAAAATGAAAGATAAATAAATTAAAATAGGAATTAATTATTTGGCTGTGTAGCGTAGAAGTAAATAGAAGACGTCGTGCACGGAATTGCGTGTTTTTTTATTGTATATGTTGGTCCCGATTGACATGTACGTGGTCGTTTTATGTGGTTGTATCATTTCCTTTCCTTTCTGTATTGTACAACAATTTCCCTGAACCCATAACTTTAATCCTCAACTAACCCATTCCCCAATAGAAACCACCCATATTTCACCCTTTTGGTTTCATATCTACAAGATATGCATAACGTTTTCAGCTCAGACAAGTAAAAAAGACAAAAATGGCAGTTCCTTGTTGATTCTTGAAGGAATATTTCTGGGTAAGCTCGTTCATCTTTAGTGCTGGGTTAATGATGTACTATCTGTGAGTAATCTTTTCGATATGAGCATCTTTATCTTCTTAATACGATTCCATGTCATATTATGTTATTACGAATCTTGAAAAAGCATTTACTTTTCCTTTTTTGTTTTTCTTTGTGCTACTCAATCGCCAATATTGTTCCTAATTTGCAATATGAAGAATATATTCTAGCCTCCTTGAGCTAAAAGAAAATATTATATAGAGTGAATGCCTTAGAGTCGGATATAGAGTTTTCATTCAGAGATAAACAACTAAACAACAACTAAACATACCAAGAGATTATAGTGATTTAACCACTATTATTTTATATATATAGATAAGGAATATTTTTGCTGTAATTTTTCAAAACCCCTTGTGGTTCCGTGGCTCCGCCCTGAGTTCATCCTAATAGAATATTTATCCTAATTATGGTAATATAGTGTTTCTCTCTAGATAGTCAAATTTTTTCGGCAAATAGTGACTTTAAATTCCAAAATAGTGTTACAAAAATCACTTTGTTACAAGTCTACCGATACCTAGTTTCATAAAAGAGTTCCTTTTTTAAGTTGGACAGTGGAAGTACTTTCCCTTTATTGTGCAGAAAATGGGAAAGAGAAATTACATTTCAAGAATAGTATGATTTCTTGATCAATTTGAGAAACTACATTTTCTTTCTGAATTTGTTTGAATTCTTGCCATAGCTGATGGCCTCTGCAATTTGAAACTTTCAAGATTTAGTAAATCATACTTAGCCACCGATTCTTAATTATGATGAACTTTGTAACAGGATCTTCAAATCATACTTGGCCACCAATTATGACAACAGATACGACAACTCCAAGTTATTGGCTTAACTGGAGATTCTTAATTTGTGCATTATTGATATTAGTAGCTATGGTGGTATCAGTTCTCCTTATATGGAAGTATGAAGGTTCTTCAAAATCGAGAAGCCAGCGAAGAGAAGATGGACAAAAGAAAGCAGGGTTTTTGTACAAAGATGATGTTTGGAAGACATGTTTTAAAGCAATCCATCCTAACTGGCTGCTTGCTTATAGACTAATTGCTTTCTCCCTACTTCTGTCATTACTCATTGCAGATGTAGTTCTCCATGGTGTACGCATACTTTATTTCTATACTCAGTAAGGACATTCTCTTTGTTCTTTTGCTCCGCATTTCATCTTGACATTAGTTTGTTTTGAGTGTGGATTTTAATTAGAAGCGGATCCATGATTTGAACATGCTATAATGTCAATTATTTCCCTTTAATACACAAACAACCTCAGTAGAAACTCAATAGCTTAGCAACAGTAACTTCATAAATCTAAATATAACAATGTCTAATAAATTTCACTTCTGACTTCCATGTATTTTAACAAGCTATTTTCTTGATTGAAATAGGATCATGCTTGTCTTTTGCTTTTCATTTCTCTTTTTGTACTGAACAGGTGGACATTCACCTTGGTTACGGTCTACTTTGGGGTATGTTACTCATCTATGACCATCATACATGCACATATTTGAGAATGTACAGGGGAAAAGATAAGATATGGAGGAATAAATACTCTGTTTCTCCCGCCCTGCAAGGCAGATTGTTTATTAGTTATCCTTCAGTAAAACAGTTGAAGAATTTTTCATTTCATGCTACCGGTCATGTCTGTCCCCGTCCGTTTTTACTTTCTGATTATTGTATTTCTTATTTAAGTTGGTAATGCTCTCAGCTAATTTACTAGCTAGGGTCTTCACTGTCCATCCGTGGCTGTCTGCAATCTCGCATGGGGGGTAGTGGTGCGAGCACTTGTGGTGTTGACACAGAGAGAGGCACTTACACTGCTTCGGTTCCTGAAAATGCAAGTGTACTTATTGTATCCAATGGCTTGAATTGCCATGGCGAGCCACATGTTAGAGAAGACACAGATCCTTGGGGCCTCGCCTTTCAAATAATTTTCCAGGCATGTTATCTCTAGATCCATCTATCTTCCTTTGTTAGCAAGTTATACAACCAGTCATGCAGGTTTCTTTTTCTTTTCATTTCTTTTTGCTGTTCAAGGTAAAGGCGCAGAAGTCTATCTACTCCCATGTATTATATAGAATATCTGGACTTCTAATGTCACAAATGTTTGATTACTTAGTTCTTTTCAGTCTAGTATAACATATTTATGCTCTAGTTAGTGTTGCTTATCAGTTGAATCCTGCAAGCAAAATTTTTCTGGTGGGGTCATCTTTTTATCAATTGCACACACTCTTAATTAATGATATTACTTTTCCTGAAGTAAATGTCGAAGAGGAAGTTAAATGTCAGTATATACAGATCATTAAAGTGGTTTAGTAATATTCATGCTGCATTTTATGGATACTTGGCTAATTGTTTCTCCTCCCCCAATTAATTTGTAGATGACTGCAGGTGCCGTTGTGCTTACAGATTGTGTTTTTTGGCTCATAATCTATCCATTCCTTACTGACAAAAACTACAAATTACATTTTGTAAGCATGAGAACTTTTGCTTTCTTATCTTATGTTCCTTTAGTTCCATAAGTTTTGCTTGATTGTCTCGTATCTTTGATGCTATGCTTCAATTCATGGCTCATCAAGCTTGAACATTCTTCTCAATGATATCGGATTTATTGCAAAGACCAGATTTTTCTTGCGCAGTTATGCATTGCTATCTAAACATTCTTGCCATCAAAAGTTGACAAAGCTCATTTTTATCCTGGCTTGCTTGTATTGAGTTTCTCAGTTGTATCATATAAGACATACTACATCTACCTCTGCCTAATCTGATAGTCTACGTGTGACTGCAGCTGGCTGTTTGTATGCATTCTGTCAATGCTATTTGCCTTCTAGGTGATGTTTTTCTAAACCGTTTAGTAAGTGAAGTTCCGTGCTGTCTAAGCTTTACATGTTATCCATATCTAAGCGTGGTTAATATTCGTTCTTACTTCCTTTTCAGCGGTTCCTTTTCTTCCGGGTAGCATATTTTGTGGTTTGGACATGTGTGTTTGTCATTTTTCAGTGGATCCTCCATATTTTTGTCTCATTGAGGTATATTTTGCATTTGATCCTGGTGATTATTGTTCTTATGGACATCTCATCGATTCATCTAAGGCTTATGCAAAAGCTGTTAACTTCTATTGCAACAGGTGGCCATATCCATTTCTAGATTTGTCATCTCAATATGCTCCACTTTGGTATGTGTGCAATCTCATATGAACTTTATAATTTTTTGAAGAGATAGATGAGTACCACAGTTAGAGTTATCATACTCCCCATTTAGTTGTCATGTTGTGCTTTTCGAAAGTATATTTGACTAATTTTTAAAATTATATTAAATAAAATAAAATTTAGATATTTAAAAACTATAAGAAAAATATAATTATGACAACTAAAATGGGAAGGAAGGAGCAATTCATAGGCCTTTATATAGCAACATAAACAAATTAGTTGTTCTCCTCCTACAACGAAAGTATAAAAAATCTTTTTCTCTCCATCCAACAATAGTTGTTCATTATTGACTTGACATAAGGATTAAGAAACAATAAATGATAGAAATAATTTTACCAAATCACCCTTTGAATATAATAAATACAATGTCTTGAAAAATGTAATAGGGAAATAATTATAACTACTAGGTAAATAAGAAACTAAGGTTAAAATTATCTCTTGATTTCATAAAGTGGACATGTATTGTTGGACATCTCAAAATAGTATAATAGATAAGTAAAGATGATAGAGGAAGTAATAAAGCTAAGAAATTGAATACTCCCTCTGTTCCAAACTGATCGAATTATTGGAATATGGAACACATCTTAAGGAAGAAAAGACAAAGACATAAATTAGTCATGATTTTCCATTTTTGCTCTTTTCAAACTTCAAAATATTAGTAATGACCATTGGTTATTAAATCAACAAAACATTAATTAATGAAGGGTATAATAGGAAAAAAATTTCATATTTAATTATTTTGAACGATTAAAAAACACTGCAACAATTTAATTATTTGAGATAAGTATAAAAAAACACATCTAAACTATCGCCCTTTTTTTGAGTTTCATACCCAAACTAGTGGAAGCGTGAGTTTCACATCCACTAGTTTAGGTATGAAACTCACATATCTATTAGTTTAGGTATGAAATAAAAAAAAGAGAGGATAGTTCAGGTGTGTTTTTGATAGTTATCTCTAATTATTTTAAACTGGAGAGAGTATTCTACTAAATCAACTATTAGACACTTTCTACGATACAAGTAAACAATTAATTATTCTAGAAAACTGTACCAGTAACGTACACAACATCCAACATTATGGTGACATCTTAAATTTAATTGTTGGCTTTCTTGTTTTGTTCCAATACATCGATGATTTTTGAGTTTCCCATATGATACTTTTCATACAATATGACATATTAGGAAAAGAAATACTTTTCTCACTATTGTATGCCTTGTATTAATGCAATGCAATCTATAATTTCAAACAAAATCGAGTTGTGATAGACTATGATTCAGATTTCATCTGTGTTTATAAATGGAGATGAGCTACTTAGTATATGCGGAGTTATTTATGCACTTATTTGTACTCTTCATGTTGTAGACGATAAATTTCGTATTGAGAAAAATAATAATCAAGAACGAAAATATCGCAACAATTGTAGTATTTGATTTCAATATGCGAGTATTATAATCTCTATGAATTCTCTGATTCGCCTTTCAAGTGTAAATTCAAGGGCTCTTGAGCTTGATCTTGAATCTGAAATTTGTTCTTAAACTCGATCTTAAAGTTTGAATTTGTTCTTGAACTTGAATTTGTTCTCGATTATGATCTTGAAACTTGAAGTTGTACTTGAGTTCAAAAGTTTTTAAGCTTGTTCCTGAACTTGAATGCTTTTATATTTGAATTCTTGAACTTGTAGAGAAATTTGTGGCGTTTGATCCACATCTCTCTAGCTTTTTGTTAGAATTCTTCATTTTTCTTTGAATTATAAAGACCCCTATTTATAGTTGTAGAATAAAGGAATTATAATAGGAAAGACTTCCCTTCAGCCAATCAGATTTAAGTGACATGACACATTAGACTTTGGTGAAATGGGCTTATCATTTTGACACATGACATGATCGTATTAGCTTCTTTGTTTGACTTAGCGTGCCACATCATTTGACATGTGACGCCAAGATGAGACTCTTGGATGAAATAATATTGGGCGTATTAATTTGGATTCTTTTATTGTAGCCCAAATCAATTAACATGGGTTTTAATTAAATTCAAATTTATTGGACTTAAATAATTAACCCAGTTATATTAATCCATAATATTTATTTGGACTAATATATTCATGAATTTAATATAATTTGAATCATTTTAAAATTTATATTTAATAAATTTTAAATGATTACAAATGTCCTCTGCTTCAAGTGTGGTCGAAATATTTTAATAACTAGATTTGAAATATTAATTTATTATAATAATAATTATTATAATATTATAGAGAAATATTGACATAACATTATAATTTTATTACTATAATATTTTGTAGAAAAGGAATTTTTTTCCTAACTTTACCTTATTTAAAAACTAGATAGTTTGTGCTCGTGCAGAGCATGGGTTGTGGTAGTCGTAAGGTTAGTTCCTGTGATGGGAAATAAGATTGGAGATTGGACGTGATAAAGTCTGCATGATAATATGTTAATTTGTGCGAAAATACTAAGAAGGCTTGTTTGAAGTTGTGAATATTTTTTACAACCCATATAACCAAAATATTATTTACACAGAAGGACCTAAGGTTAGAGTTGTCGATGGGTTATCTGCTTCCGAAGTTCATTCCGATGTTAATCCTTCATGTGCCTAATTTGAAACTCCTGTTGATTGGTACGGTGCTCTTAGCAGTTAAATCTGTGGAGGAGTCCTTGTTGATGCAGCCCTGCAATGCACGTGAGAATGGAGTATTAGAGATTTATTTTGTCCTAATCTGTTGCCTTTGTAAGACCAGATGTAAAGTTCTTCCTGTATTTTGGAAGTCCAGTTTGTGCACGGAGAGTACTTTGGTGGAGTAATTTTTAACAACGAATTTTAGGATACTGCGGAATGCGATGCAGTAGTAATTCTTTGCTAATGCTGAGTGAGAACTTTGTTACTTTTGAGTTAAAGTAAGCGGGAGAATATTTAAGAGAGGAGACACGACGTACCTGAGGAACCGAAGAGCAGAGGGAAGAAGAGTTTGTTTTTTCTGGTGTCTTGCGTTTGGGTGCATGTGTTGGGGCATTTGCTTGCTTCTGATGTGCTCTGGATGTTGTTATGACTGGTTGGTGTGAAACGCAAAAGCAGCAAGTTCTACCAAAAAGGGTTGTTCCTTCTAATAGCCTGCGGACCGTAAAGGCCAAGGTTAATACTTCAATTGTGGACAGAGGATTTATACGTAGTACATTGTTCGAGCTGAGTTACCTTCTTTTTGTCCAGTGCAAAAGTGAGTACAAAAGGGCTCTGCAGCGCTGTTTTGTAGGGGTAACAGAAGGATCAAATGAGAGAATCATTAGTATGTTGGATCATTCAAGTGTAATAACTTTTGTTAAATATTTGCGCATGAAAAAAGGGATGGATTTGGTTGATTACCTTTACTTCATCTTCGTTGGAGTGGGTGGTTCAATCTATTCCTTCATCTTAAGTTTGCTTCCCTTTTTCCTTGATTCGGACATATCTTCAGTTGGGGGGGGGGGGGGAATTGTTTTTCTGGCGCTTGGTGTTTCCTTCGCTGTCGGAGGGTGGTGTTGCATCCATGAAAGATGAGCTTTTATCTCCTTTAGTGATTGATACAAAGAATACTTTGGCTGAGGCAGAGCGGCCAGTATGAGGGAAGGACGAAGAACTTTGAAGAGTTTGTCTTCCATGTGGAGCAGATCATGGTGTGGTGGTGTTTGCAAAACCTGTGAGCGAATGTATTGTATATTTTCGGCCTCAAGTAGTTCGAAGTTCGTATTGATATTTAGGGGTGCGTGGCTTACCTCAGTAGATGCTCGACTGTAAATCTCCTCTGTTGTCAGTGACAGTAGTTGTTCTTCTTTCTCATCCATAATGATGCCTGTTATGGATCCTGATGCATCCTCAAGAGCTACCTCGAAACGACACTTACGTGTGTATATATATGTGAAGGGGAGGAAATCCTTAAGAATCGTTGAAAAAGTTTTCGACAGTATTCGGGGAAAAAAATAATCAAAGAACAATTTTGAATTCCAGTACAACCGTAAAGACAAGCCAAAATAAGGCATCCAAAAGTACAGTAAGGTGAACCGTCTAAGGACTGTAAAACATAGCATTGAACAATGCAATACAAATAAAAATAGCAAAACCAGACAGAATTACACCTTAAGCAACTCTTGGGAACTCAATGTTGACTTGAAACTTAAAAGATGAGTATACCCACGAATCCCAAAACAATAAGATTGCAATATGCTGAGTAATTTTCCCAGTTGAGAGAAATGGGGAAAAGTTATGTCCGATTAATTAAAGAAGGGTGAGGCCCAAGGGCTGTGTGTAGTAGTTTTCTAGTGGTGTGATTTCCTTTGAGATGTGGTTTTGGTGTGAAGGTAGAGTGCGACGTACCTGGATGTGAGCATGTTTTCCTGATTGCAATTTGTGCAATGGAATTTTCTTTTCTTCAGGTTTCTAACTTCTTGTCTGCAGTTTGGGCATGTCAGCACATAGCAAGCGTTAAGTTGTTTCGGGGGAGTTATCCCTGCTTTAATGGTGAATGCCTGTCCCTGTGCAAGAATGTTAGGCGACGTTATACCTTTGTAGTAATAGGTAATGTAGATACTGTTGGATTTGCTGCGGTGAAAATTCTACTCACATGTTGTTGTGTGTGGATCTGGGCAATGGGCACAATGTTTTCTTCCACTGGAGCAGCAATAAGACATCCTGACTGTGAGGTACTGCGCAATGCGAAAGAGTTGAGCATTTCTGTGTTGGATGCGATCCTATTAAATGGGGAAATGTTAGGACGGAAGCAAATAAGAAATTATAGAAGGATGGAATCGAGTGCAAATGTTAGCCTTCTTTACCAGGTTTTAAGCTCATTGCATTGTGAGTTCGGTGGATTTATCTGTATTGTTGTGTTGAACTTTGTTGTAAGTGATGTCCCTGCATAAGGTAAGTATTTTATATAATTTTGTATGTCTCCGTCTATATTAAAGAAGTAATTTGGCATTTAGTTCAGGGTGGGGTACTCTAATCCCATGCACTTACCGTTGTATCTGGAAACTCCAACACGTCTGGCAACAATAATAGGATGCTCTGGAAACTGGGCAAGGAGCTCGCTCCCCTCATCGTCAATAATAGTGTCTTCCTAGAGTGTCAAGGTGAAAGCCTGTTTACTGCTGGTTTGGAATTTTGGGAGAATAAAAGTGTACATTGGTAAGACATGAATAAGATGAAGATAGTATGGGGATGTGGAGGGGAAATAGATTCATTGCAAGCAAGGCAGGAAGGGGGCAATGTTACTCCTGCAGAAATAGTAAGTGGTGGTAGGGGAAGTATCAGTGTGTTTTATGATTCACTTGGTGTCAATGACAATGACCTCTTGTAGCCTTTTTTGCATGTTGGTCAGATACCTTGGCGGGAAGTAGTTTACCACAATACATAACACATCTGTCAAGGCAGGAGGAGCAGATGTTAGAATTTTCACACAAATATATGTTTGTAGATAGAGAAGGTTGAGGGATCATACTGAATTCGGCAGTCTTGAGTTGTTCTTTGGTGCTCCGTGATGCCTGTTCGCTGATTTCCTGAAATGATGCCACGTTAATGATATTGGGTGGTGGCAATGCATCTTCTTGTAAGTCATCTGGAGCAGATGGATTGTCTTTGTTGTAACTTGATTAATTTGTACGAATTGAATCGACGATGGTCTTCTTGTCAATAATCCATTCGTAGCTGTGCAAGGGCTTCTCATATCTTAGAGTCGGTTGCTGCACCCTGGCACCTGTGATCAAGTAGGTATGGAACAGTGTGAATCTCTCTTGGTAATGAGAGATGTCAGTTCCATAAACAGTTGCTTTAACCTGGTTGTCCTGCAGATAGTTAGTGTGAAAGTAGATTAAGGGCAAAGAGTTTAGAGGCAATATTTGATTTGGAAAATCTTTTGTTCTGTTACAGTAAAGGGGAGCTTCAGTAAGAGCAAGTCAGACATGTAATGTTCACAGCAAGAGCATGCAGAGACAAAGTTAGCATGTGTCCATGAAGTTGGATAAGCTAATAAAGTGTGAATGAGACTCTGAGGGAAGATTCTACCACCATTAGGAAAATATGGCCTGTCAATACAGTTTGCAGGTTTGTGCTAAAACTTTAAAAAAATAAACCTTTGCAGATTGTTCGCAATACTACAGATGCATAGAGTTTGCACATGTGGTGAATTCTGATGATTTAAGTGATCGGATGATGGTTTTTGGTGGTTGATCCACTTTCCAGATTAGCCTAATCCACCCCGCAAAAAAAGGGTACTTTCCTTAAATGCTAACTTTAGTGATGTTCCAGCTGCTAAGCTACGTTAACACCGGAGGATAATATGGGTTTGGAGTCCATCCTTTTACTCTTCCCCCAAAATTTCACCAATCAGTTTAAAATATTTCCAGCAAAGCAAGTGCAAGGACCACATTTGGACTTTCTTTTGTTAATTTGTGCTTTTGTCAGGTAAGCTTGGTTATATAGGATGGAGGTACTGTTTTCAAACTAAACTTACGTTGGCATTTTATTTAGATATTTTGCAGTAAATCTCATACAGTGCAGAGAACACAGAAAACACAGAAATGAGAGGCAATACCATCCCAAATTAGCAATCCCTCACAAAGATTAGCTACAGAAAAAAAGTGTTATTGATGTAAAAATATCCACAATTTCGTAGACTTACAATGGGAACCAGTTTAAAATGTTTTCAGCAAACCAAGTGCAACCACCATATTTGGACTTTCTTCTGTTAATTTGTGCTTTGATCAAGTAAGCTTGTTTATATAGGATGGAGGTAGTGTTTTCAAATTAAACAATGGTAATAGTCTGGGGGAGTGCGATGCGAGATGGAAAAAGTGCTGAGGTTTTGGGGGGATGTTACACAACTGGAAAAGAGAAATAAGAAGGTACCTGCTCATCCTGGAAGATCATATTCATATATTTTATTTTCCTTTCTTTACCCTCGCCTGGTTTGCCAATATCCACAAGCTGTACCTTGCATGTCCAGTCTAATAATCCCGGTGTAATAGCCTGTATGTTTACTCGTTGCTCCATCTCTTATATCTTGCCAAATGAGTAATCAGTGTTAGGAAAAGCAATATTTCAAAGGGAAGAGCATGAGTCTATGCTTAGTAGAAGTAGGTAATACGTGGTAAGATGAGATTTAAGGCGGACTTGGTAAGGAGTGTTTTATTCAGGAATTTCTGTGGAATGCCCTGTCGATAATTTCATTGTATACAACGTTCTGAGTACAGTGATAGTCAGGATTCTCTGGTGTTGGTGGGCGTATCAGGATTTTTATACATCGTGAAGTCTTTGCTCTGGATAAAGCGACGTAAAGTTGACCGTGTGAGAAGACGGGTTCACGTAAGTAAATTCCAACGAAGTCTAATGTTTGACCTTGCGCTTTGTTAATAGTCATAGCGAAGCATAACCTAACAGGAAACTGTACTCGTTTAAATGGAACGGGCAGTTTTTCATCCTGCGGAGATAATAAAGGTATGCGGGGAATGAAGACATGTTTTCCTTTGAAATCCCCTGTAGCTATTGTTGCGCTGATAATGTGGTTTTTGACGGCGGAACAAATTAAGCGTGTGCCGTTGCATAGACCTTCGGACGGGTTCAAGTTGTGCAGTAATATGATGGGACAATTTTCCGTGAGAACTAACCTATAAGGTGGTAAACCTGGTGGATGAAATGTGGGTAAGAAATCTTCGAATTGGTGTTGATCTTTAGGTTCCACCGTTACGTCAATACCGGTGAATGTTCTGGCAGTTGTGGAAAGTTGTTGGACGAACATTTCGTTAATTTCGTTTACAAAGTCATTTTTAGTTGTTAAGATAACACGAGAGGTAAGGCTAGTTGTGTCTGACTGAAGCATGTCTAGATTAGGGTAAATGTGTTTGAATAAATGATGCAATGACTCTTTTTCGTTTGTGTAAGGAATGAGAAGAGAGTCTGGAATTTCAATTTTGTTTTCTTTGTTAACGCTTTCTTTTCCATCTCCAATTCGCAATAAATATTCACAGAATGTGGGGTCGTTGCGTGCCCGCATATTTAGTGTGAGGCGGAATTTTTCAAGGTTATTCCAGATATGTGAGTTTAGCAAAGATTCATTAATGAAATCTTCCTTAGTTCCACCTTTAACTACTGGTAAGGTTTGGCGGAAGTCACCGCCAAAAATCAAGACCTGTGCACCGAAGGGAGTGTGTATCCCTGTAAGATCCTGGAGGAGTAAGTCTAAAGTTTCGACAAGTTTTTTCCTAGCCATAGAGACCTCATCCCAGACTATTAATTGTGCATCTCGAATTAGAGAAGCTAGTGAACTTTGTTTGCTTATGTTGTAGTTGTAGTTTTCAGTTATGTCGATTGGAAGTTTGAAGCGTGAGTGTGCGGTTCAGCCTCCAGGGAGCACAGAGGCTGCAACAAGGTTGCGGTGGCCAAAGCAATAAGTCCCTTTGATCTTACAGTTGCTAATAGGGCACGATATAAGTACGTTTTTCCTGTCCCCCTGGGTCCGTCAATGGAAAAAGTGTCGGATTCATGAGAAAATATTCGATCAAGGATGGTGGTGTAGGCCGCTTTTTGTTCAGTGTTTAGTGTCGTGTGTAGTTGTAATTCCTCTTTTGTTACAATGATATTCCTTTCTAAGTGAATATCTCTAGCTTCCTGTAAAAATCTAGAGGAATGTATAGAGGATGTAATTTGTTCTGGTATAAGTTTAAATTCATTTATATTGCGTCCCATTGAATGCAATATATTATTTATGTCATTTAGAACAGCTGAACGAATATCGGTGATTTGCATATTTCCACTGTGTGCAAAATCTTCAGAGAAGGAATTCTCAAATTTATGCCATAAATCCTGAGAGTTAGATGGGGTGCAGTATACTAATAGTGTGGCGAATAAGTGTCGCAGACTACGTGGCATCTGGTATTGAGTAGCTTCTACCAAGCATTCAATTAAGTTGTTATCAGAGGCCAGTAAGCCCCTTTTTTCAGCGGATTCTCTAAATGTGCTGTAAGTCTTGCCGCCTGTAGTAAATAGATCTGTATATGATGTGGGGGCACGTATGTTCATGAGCAACAGTCTAAGGTAGTATCTTTCTCCTTCTGTTGGATGACAGTTGACAATACGACCAATTGCGTAGCTTTGTTTTCTATATGTCCACATTTTATTGCTCACAGACCACACAAAATGTTGGGGGAATTCTCTGTATAGTAAATTCAAGTCTTTCGTTGCTTTATTTTGGAGATTCATGCGGAAGAATTCGGTTAACATTGTTCTTGTATTTCCGGGGTTCCTTAATATTGACGTCAATGTTGACGATGTCCTGAAGGAAACGAACTGCTGATTTTCAAGATGTAACTGGAGGTGGTAAACTATGGGGCAGTTCATTAATTGGGAGAGCGAACAGATGCCACATAGCCTCCGGTGGTGAAACCCATCTGGCCGAGCGGTATTCATGTATTTCATATACCTCTGTAACAGAGACGTCGGTCTGAATGTTGAAGCTTATTTTGTCATGGCCTTTACAGATGTATTTGTAGATGTATTTGACAACTCTAATATCTGCACAGATTTCAACATTTATGTGATAGTTGAACTTACCTAGGAGATATGGGTTATATGGAACGACCCAGGCGTTGTCAAGATATTGGTTCCAAACTTTTACAGGTTGTCTATTATTTCGTCTTCTATAAATGGGGTATGAGTTTCCCCCCTTTGAACTTTGTTGAGCATATTTTTTGGGATATTTGAATTTACAGTGTCCCTTTTTACGCATGCATGAATTTGCAGGATTTAAGTGTCCACAGGGACTATGCATCATATGTTTAATAACCAGAGAATGTAGATACTCATTATTATCTGTGTTGGGTAATTCAGTGCATACAATTCTATCGTAGGACTCAGGAGTTAATAATTTATATTCATCAGTAAGTATTATGAGGAAATGAGCATGGGGTAAACCTCTTTTCTGAAATTCGATAGTGTACATATAAGCAGCTACCTTCCCAAAAAGGTTTTTTTTAACAATATCGGATTTTAATTCTTCTACTTTTGCTTTGAATACCCGGCTTATTAGGTCAGGTCTATTTTGTATTTCATCTGTAGGTTTTAGTAGATTTGTTATTTCAGGCCATGAAGGATTACAAGTCATTGTAAGAAAGATATCGGGTTTTCCGAAGTGCTGCACTAAAGCGATGGCGTCCATATATCGGCGCCGCATATCTCTTGGGCTTCCGGTGAAGCTAGCAGGGAAGAAGGTTTTTCTACCAATATTCGAAGCCTCTCTTTCGCCGATCCTTTGGAGGTCCATAAGTCCGGCAAGGACTTCATTTCGGAATAGGTCCTGGTTGAACAAAAGAAAGTCCAATCTATGTGTTTCAAGTTTTATGTATTGGTCTACGGAATATTGTTGGAATAATCTTCCGAAATGCAGAGGTGCGTTGTCCTCAGTAGGTCAAATTTGAAGCTTGTAGCAGTAATATTCACGGCAGGACACCGTGTTCTTTTTTGGCCTTTCTGTGTGTAAAACAGTTGCTTCTGTGTTGAGAAATCCATCAATGGAAGACATGGTGGTAATGCTTGGAATATGATCATAGGTGCGGGTGCGACAATTTCTAGACCAGTTACTGTCGTTCGCAACCTTTTGAATGCCGCAGTGCCAGCCGCTTTCACCATGTGGAAATAATAGAGGGTATTGTAATGGATCGTAGCAGCCGTAGTAATAATGAACCAGCTGGCTGTTGTTGTCGTGAGTGTACACACGAATGTGTGGTGTGGAAGTAGGACATTCTGAATTGTCGTCAGTCCATATGGCTGCAACCTCTGAGACACTGGGCAAGTTGTATGTTCGCTGGTCTAGAGTGGAGTCGCACTTAAGGGCGATGTAGAAGTTAGATAAATCTGGAAGTTCAGTTAGAGATTTGAGAAATGAAGAGTATGGATTAACTCTTAGAATATGTAGCAGTTGTGTAATGAGAGATTTGTTTAGGTTTTCTGAGAAGGCCATTTCATTGATTCGTTCAATCTCGTTGTCGTAGAAGTAAAGTTGCATATTTTTTGCTTTATTATCTGATGCAGTGAGACTGGGTAGGAAATGGTACATTTGTCCCTGAACTTTAAATGTGTAGATACCTTTAGTCCTGGTTGCTAACGTTTTGTCATATTTAACTCCTAGTGAGGTAAATACGAACATATTATTGTATGTTCTTATGTAAGTCCTGAAGTGGGTGGATTCTTCAGAGCTATCGTAATAAAGACGTTTTAACTCTGGAGGTAGTTGTGTTGATACTAACTTTATGGAGCCGTTGTTGCAGCAGAAACCTGGAGTTTCGTACTGGAATCTTACTGCCGCACAGAATTTGCAGCTTGGAACAACTTTTATAATAGCAGGACAGCAGGGCAGCTGCGTTATATTAGAAAGACTTCTGTGTCCAGACTATAAAAAAGGTTGCTCCACATGAACCATTTTGAGAAGTAGTTGGTTCGCCAGTAAGGAGCAGGGCATTCTGTCCACAAAGTGTAGATGGAGCCTGTGGGCAAGTAGGTGTCTGCGCGGAGCAAGTGGCTACGGAATTTTCAGAGCGATGATGCTTTTTTGCCGCGTAATTGGTGCGACATTGCTGGAGAACAACTGCCCTTTGTGCAGCTGGCATTTCTTTATACGCTGTATGACGCCTAAGATTTCTGTGCGTTTGGAAATCAGCCTGATTTCTTTTGTCGGTAGGCATCTGCTCCTGCCTTTTTGGGATAGCTAAAGTGCTTTAATTTCCTCGAGTACAGATGTATTTACTTATATACACAGTGTATATGGGTAGTTAAATTATGCTGTACTGTATTATGTATGTAGATGTTCTGGTAAGGATGCAGGCACTATTGACTGTGTGGGCAGGCAATTTGCATCTTAGAGCACATGGTAGAGGATATGCGCAATTCTAGGGAGCGTGAAACGAGCTATAGGGGGGAGCATCTCTAGGTAATTTTGGGAAAAAGAAGGAACTGATTAGAGAGAGGAGGATGTAGGTATTTACCTTAGAGATCAGACCTTGGCGTGAGCGACGTTTAATTTTCCTAGCTGGCGGAGCAATCACCGTTGCTATGTCTTGGTAAAATCTGTTTCACAATGAAGAAAATGCTAAAACAGAATAACTATATAGGTAAATGCATAACAAGACAACATAAACATATACATCCGACGAACTTAAGCAAGTGGCCCGCAGTCCTTACACTACACTGATCTTAGCAAACGCTTCTTTTAACAGATTACAAAGGAGTACTAAGTAATCATCAGTAGGAGTATCAACCGGACTGATTTTTACATCTCCGAAGTGCAGACAGCCGTTGTTATATTAGCTATGTAACACATTGTAGATCACAAAACGCTATAGAGAATTGTTGCTAAGCTTAAGTGTTTGAAGAACTGGAGATAAACCAAGTGAAGCAGGAGTAGAAGCGGAAAATTTGTTATTGTACAGCTCAACACCTCTTAGATTAAGGGGAAAACCCAAAGATGAAGGCACTATACCACCAATGTTTTTGAATATGACCTGAGAGGGGCTTTGGGTGCTGATTGGTAACCAAAACAAAATTTGGTTTGTTCAACACATGCATAGGGTCGAAAGACATGTATTGGCCAATGGAAAATAAAAGGAAGAAAGCAGCATGCAACAATCATACTTCCCAAATAAAACCATGCATTCCGACCTTTTAAACAACTCAACAGCTATGATTGTTTAACTATGATGCTCTACGGATTACCATACTAAGGCAGTCATATTATCAGACAACTGGAATGCACAATTAAAACATGCATGCAACAATCATACTACCCAAATAAAACCATGCATTCAGAACTTCTAAACAAGTGATTAGGTAGGATTGTTTAGCTATGATGGGCTCATTACCAAACCAAGGCAATTATATTACCAAACAACTGTAATGCACAATAAAAACATCCATGCAACAATTATACTCCCCAAATAAAACCATGCATTCCGACCTTTTAAACAAGTCAACAGCTAAGATTGTTCAACTATGATGAACACTAACAACTGAAGGACGACAGAAACAAAGAAGTCCTTTTTTAAAATTGGAGTTTAACTATGATGAACATTAACAATTGAAGGACGACAGAAACAAAGAAGTCAATTTTTGAAATTGGATTATTTATTTAACTAAGAAATAAGGGGAAAAAATTAGAGAAACAAAGGAAGAAGGAAAACAAAGCTGCAAATTCCTTGTTCCTGAGCTGCAAAGAAAGAACAAACATTCTAAGGCGCAGAAATCAGTGAGGAACAAAAGGGGAAAAGGAATGTATATGGGGAAGAAGAGGGAAAACGATAGAGAAGAGGGAACAGGTGCATAATTAAAACATGCATGCCACAATCATACTACCCAAATAAAACCATGCATTCAGAGCTTCTAAAAAAGTGAGTAGGTAGGATTGTTTAACTATGATGGGCTCATTATCAAACCAAGGCAATCATATTATCAAACAACTGTAATGCACAATTAAAACATCCATGCAACAATTATAATCCCCAAATAAAATCATGCATTCCGACCTTTTAAACAAGTCAACAGCTAAGATTGTTTAACTCTGATGAACACTAACAATTGAAGGACGACAGAAACAAAGAAGTCATTTTTTAAAATTGGAGTTTAATTATGATGAACATTAACAATTGAAGGACGATAGAAACAAAGAAGTCAATTTTTAAAATTGGATTATATATTTAACTAAGAAATAAGGGGAAAAAATTTAAAGAAACAAAGGAAGAAGGAAAAAAAACCTGCAAATACCTTGATCCTGAGCTGCACAGAAACAACAAACATTCCAAGGTGCAGAAATCAGTGAGGAACAAAAGGGGAGAAGGAATGTATATGGGGAAGAAGAGGGAAAACGATAGAGAAGAGGGAACCAGTGGAGCATCGGAAGAACCAATTGGCAAGTGGGGACGGTGGGGAATTGCCCCTGGAGTTTCAGAATAATTACGGGAATGACACTTTGGTTGGACGACCAAAGTGTCACTTATTATATGTTACTAAAAAGAGGAAGTTTGACCTTTACTTTACTTTTTCCTTTCCTTCCTTTTGTTCTTTTCCCCTTTCTTTCTTTCTTTCTTTCGTTCTTTCTTTTTTTTCTTTCTTTTTTCTTGGTTTTGTACGACCAAAATTTTTTTCCTTTTTTTTCTTTTCTCTTATTTTTCCTTTCTTGGTACTTACGTGTGCCATTTTTTTCTTCTTCTTTCCTTCTTTTTTTCCTTTTCCTTTTTGAACAACACCCTATAAATAAGGGTGTGCTTCTTCATATTTTTTCAGTCAAATTTGAAGTCCAACTCTCAGACGTCTTTGTTGAGGTATGACTTTCCTTTTTTTCACTTCTTTTTTTGTTCGTCCCTCTTCTTTTTGTAGGTCGAAGGGAGCAATATTTGTGTTTTGCGGATTTTATATCGCAAGAATTTAATCTCGAGGTATGAAGGAATATTTTCTATGTCCCCGCCTTGAGATCACCAATTCGAGGCTTTACAATGTTCCCAAAGTTTAAACATATTTGATCACCGAATCGAGGCTTTACAATGCTCCAAATGTTTAAGCATAAGGGATCACCAATTCTAGACTTTACACTATTCCAAATATTTAAACATAAGGGATCGCCAATTCGAGATTATACAATGTTTTCTATGTTTAAACATAAGAGATCACCAATTTGAGGCTTTACAATGTTCAAGATGCTTAAACATAAGGCACAAATAGGCCATCTTAAGGTGCAGAGGGACAATTTTTTGTCCACCTTAAGACATGAAAATTTAAAGATCCTTTCAAAGATAAATCCACAAAAAGGTCAGCTTAAGGTGCAAAAGGACAAATTTTGTCTACCTTAAGGTCTTGAAATTTGGAGATCCCTTTAAAGGTTAATTCACAAAAAGCCCAGCTTAAGGTGCAAAGGGATACATTTTGTCCACCTTAAGGCATGGAAATTTCGAGACCCTTTTAAGAATAAATCTGTGAAATACTAGCGTAAGGTGCAAAGGGACAAATTTTGTCCACCTTAAGGCATGACAATTTGGCATGACAATTTAGAAATATTCTTATGACATAAAGGGATGGATACTCAACTCTGCCCTATGAAATGTAATTTGAGGGAACCCTCACAATACAAAGAGATAGTTACTCATTTTCATCTAAAGGTAAAGGCTTGAAAGCTTCAACTTTCAGACTCAACAACTTTAAAGAATTTAACCTCTAGACATAGCGAATTTGATACTTCATCTTTAAGAAGAAGAGAATATGAAGATTTCAAATTGCAAATTTGGAGGATTCAAGGACTTTAATATGTATATTTCGTTGGTTTGTGGCCCCAAATTGCATACTTGATGAATTTGCAGACTTTAACTTGCAGCCTCGAGGAATTTGAAAACTTCGATTTGTAAACTTAGCCAAAGTGAAGACCTTAAGCATGCTATTGAAGAAACTTATATTCCATAGGGATTTTCCCCCATAAGGAATCAGGTAAGAATATATAGTTTTTTAACACTCATGCAACTGTACTTAGAATATAATTCCAAGCGCCTACGTACCTCAGTGAAGAGGACCAAGTCAAACGTAGTTCTGGAGGGGAGTGTTTTTTTGTCCTCGCTTTTTCCTAGGCTGCCTCTTTCGAGATTTTCAACCTAGCAGACAATTTTTTAGGATGTCATACACAGTTTATATTTTTGCGGGCCAGGAGTATCTTGACATGAAGATCTTGCTCAAATTTAATGAGTTGAAACTTGAAGATTTTGCTCAAATTTGAGGATCATCAAAACTTAAACACATCTCGAATTCAAGGAGCTTTGAGACTTGAGTCTTATCTCAAATTTGCTGCGATGCATTTTAGGCTCGTGCGTCAAGGAGCACTTTGACTTGAAGAATTTGCTTGAATTTGATGAGCTTTGAAACTTGAAGATTTCGCTCGAATTTGAGGAGCTTTGTGACTTGAATGTTTAACTTGAATTTGATGAGATGCAATTAAAACTCGTGCATCAAGGAGCACTTTGACTTGAAGAGTTTGCTCAAATTTGATGAGCTTTAAAACATGAAGATTTTCCTCGAATTTAAAGAGCTTCATGATTTGAAATTTAACTCGTGATTTGAAATTTGTCTTATAATTTGATGATCTTTCGATTTGGAGGTCAAACTCAAAATTAAAGAGCTTTGAAATGTGAAGGTTAGCTCGAATGAGCTTTTTGAATTAGAGTTTAGCTTAAATTTAAGAAGCTTCCAAACTTTAAAATTTGGTTCAAATTTGAAAAGGTTTGTGACATATAGTTTAGGCTCGTGCATCCAGGAACATTATGACTTGCAGTTTAAGCTCATGCAATGAGGAACGTTTTAAGTTGCAGTTTATCCTCATGAGTTAAGGAGCGTTGAGATATACATAGACTCTTCAAAGTCATTTTCAAATGCAGACTTTCCCCTACTCTAGAGTATTCTATATCTTCATCTTTGTGAGGCCCATAGACAAGAGACTGTTGATCTCTTCTTATGGTCATGCTTAATTCCATGTCATGCGTACGAGTTGCCAACTTTTCATATGTATTAGGCTTTAATCATTGTAAGATATAGTGAAGATCCCACTTCATGCCTTGGATGCACATTTCAATACTAGAAGTTTTACTAATGCGATCTTTGCAGCTGAGGCTCAAATTTCTCCAGCGATTGATAAAGTCAACTAACTCATCTTCACGTTGGCGAGCCTTTATGAGTTCAATCATACTAACGACACATCTTTTTCTATAAAAACGATTGAGGAACTCTTGCTCTAACTGTTCCCAATAATCTATAGAACCAGGTTCTAGATTTCTATGCAAATCAAAGGCATTTTCTTTGAGAGATCGAACAAATTGTGTAACGAGATAATCACCAAATGTTCCAGAATCATTGCAAGTTTCAATAAAAAGTGCTATTTGTTGCTTCAAATTTTCTTTGCCATCAAATTTTTGAAGCTTAGGAGGTTGATAGCCCTCGGGCATCTCCAAATTATCAACCCTCTTTGTGTGTGGCTTCGCATATGAGAGGGAAACTTTAGATGAGGATTCAAATTTATCTTCGATAGTCTCTATGATTAAATCCTTCAATTGATCAATAGGAATCAAACCTTTAGTGGAGAGATGAATCTCTTTGGTATTTGTTTGCTTTATGCAAGACTCTCCTTTGTCTTGAATTCTAGGAAGTTTCATAGGTGATTGATTTGATGCTCTCTCAATCATATTATCCATTTTATTTGTCAGCTTGAAAAGTTTAGCATCTTATTCATGCACGCACTTTGTCAAGCCTCCAATTGCTTTAGTCAAGCTTGGCAATTGCTCCTCCATAGATGTAGCATCAGTTACTATTGCTTACATGATCATTGGTGTTGTCGGAGAGTAGTGTGAGTTCTTGTGCAAGTCGATCTTCAAAGGGCTCACATCATGCAAGTCTTTCTTTGCAGTGGAATTTTTGGATCTAGGAAGCTCAAGTGAAAATTTGTGGAGGATCTTGCTCCTTTTGGAGTTGAAAATTCAAAAATGGGAATTGATGTGGACGACACTTAGAGTGTTAGTTGTCCTAACACGTTAGCCTTACTCCTCGTAACTACTCCAAAACTTTCAAAAGTAACACCAAGAATTTCCTCTACTTCAACAGAGACTTGGAGTCAACACTCTTAGAGAAAGTTGATTGGGAGTTGATCTTCTTAGAAGCCATTTGAATATTGTTTGATTCTTGAAACGTTGAGATGAGAAGTAGAGATTGTCCCACCGGGTGCGCCAGAATTTGTAGATGATAAAATTCGTATCGAGAAAAATAATAATCAAGAATCAAAATATCGCAACAATTGTAGTATTTAATTTCAATATGTGAGTGTTACAATCTCTATGAATCCTTTGATTCGCCTTTTCAAGTATAAATTCAAAGGCTCTTGAGCTTGAGCTTGATCTTGAATTTGAAATTTGTTTTTGAACTTGATCTTGAAGTTTGAATTTATTCTTGATTTCTTGAAACTTGAATTTGTTCTTGATTTTGATCTTGAAACTTGAATTTGTTCTTGATTTTGATCTTGAAACTTGAATTTGTTCTTGAGTTTGATCTTGAGTTCAAGAGCTTTTAAGCTTGTTCTTGAATTTGAATGCTTGAATGTTTGAATTCTTGAACTTGTAGAGAAATTGGTGGCGTTCGATCCACGTTTCTTTAGTTTTTTGTTAGAATTCTTCATTTTTCTTTGAATTATGAAGACCCATATTTATAGTTGTAGAATAGAGGGATTATATAGGAAAGACTTCCCTTTAGTCAATCAGATGTAAGTGATATGACATATTGGACTTTTATGAAATGGCGTGTCATTTTGACACATGGTATAATTCTATTGACTTCTTTGTTTGACTTGGCGTGCCACATCATTTCACGTGTGGCCCCAAGATAGGCCTCTTGGATGAAATAATATTGGGCTTATTAATTTGGATTCTTTTAATTTAGCCCAAATCAATTTAACATGAGTTTTAATTAAATTCATATTTATTAGATTTAAATAATTAACCCAGTTATATTAATCCATAACATTTATGTGGACTAATATATTCATGAGTTTAATATAATTCAAATCATTTTAAATTTTATATTTGATAAATTTTAAATGATTACACATGTTTATACACAAATGTCGAGTTGCAGGTACTTTGCTGTTGGTATTCTCCATATCCCTTGCTATGGAATCTTTGCCCTATTGATTAGAATAAAGAAGTGTTGGTTATCCAGATTATCTCATAGCCCGATTGAGATGTAAGTAAGTCTGGAGATGGCCAATGAGTTCAAACGAAACTCCATCTAGCAGCCAAGCATTACACGAAATAGTATTTTTATTTCTGTGCACTGAAATAAATTAGTTGGGCAAGATATGGAATATATTTTTTTCTATCGTAACTTGGTAGCATCGTATTTACTTCTTGTTCTACATACTCAAATTGTTAAAAGGGAGATATTACAATGTCCCCTATGTATGTGTTTTTATTTTTTACCCCTCCCTCGGAGCTCTCCTTTTTTTGCTTAATCGGTGACTTGAACTCACAACCTCAAGCTTGAAAGTGATAGATGCTTACCATCCAAGCAACTCTTTTTTGTCCTATGTATATTGTTTAGACTAAGTTTGGACACTATTTGGTCGTTTAGTTAAAAAATGAATAATGCAGGGATTAACATTGCAGGAATTACTTTTTATCAAGTGTTTGGTTTATCGCTTCCCATCTAATCTCGTGCTTGGTTTAAAACACTACAAATTCTTTTTTTCAATTATACCCTTGAATTATTATAAAATTTTCTATTTCATGTAATTGGGTCAATAGCTAGGAGAACAACAATTTTATCGTCATGTTTGCTATTTTTTCACTTGGATTATTTGAGGATAAATAAGTGTGAGCTTAATAAATTAATCACTCATAAAATGTCAGTTTTTAATTTAATAGAGATAGATTATCTACTTTTAAAATTTGAAAAGATGGTAAACAATTGTAAAAAAAGGACAACCATCTATAATTACACATAAAAAAGTTGAAAGTTGTAGTTTTAATGTCGAGTTTATATCTTAAAAGGTTACTAAATTATGAGAATTTATCTAACATAGTCATTACACTTTATTTTGTATCAATAAAATCACTTAATTAGGCATATATATCAACAAAATCATTTAACTAAATTAATTATAAACAAATTAACATGGCAAACTATTTTTTTTATATATTATGTAAATATGAACCTACAAATAAATATATTTAAAAATTGGCATGGTAAATTTATTAATTTTTTATATTATGCAAATATGGACCCGCAAATAAATAAAATTTATAAGCTAATTTATTTAAATAAATTAACTAGTACAAAATTACAAATATAAAGCATAAAACATAAATCAAGAAATGTAAAAGAATTTGAGAGTTATTTTTATCTTTATATATCTAATCCCATGATATTAAATAGAAGGTATTAGCTAATACCACCAAATGGAAGTTAATGTAGGGTGTATTAACTAATACATGGATTAGTTATATACAGGCATAAAATTCTACCAAGCATAGTATTAAATAATACCACACAAAATGCATGGATTATTTTGTCTAGTACATCCTACCAAACAACCCCTATATGTTTTATGGATGGTTACATATTCTAATAGTCTCGGTTATCTTACTTTGGTACACCGGCAAACATACTCAATAATTGGGCTAAATGGACTAACACAAATTATTGAGAAAAAATGGACTAATGCAAATTATACAATAAGATATAATAGGAGTAAAATGAAAAAAATAATGACATAAAATGTTTTACATGAAAATCCTTTTAAAAAGGACAAAAATCATAGGCCAAGAAGAATAATTGATATTACTATACTAAGGAATTGTCACGCCTCGGGAGGGTACCCTAGACATGGCTGGCACTCGAAGACTATTGCTAGTCCCCAAGCGAACCACTCAGTCTCAAAATAATCATTCAATCATCAGATACAACAGAAAGTATTAGAATAAGGAAATTAAGATAGTGGGCAACTTAATTACTTCTACATCAATGAAACAGGCCACATGCCAACTATATCAGTCTCAACATCTATGACATAACAACTAGTTAAAGGAACTCAATTCAAAGAGGGAAGGATCCCAATATCAAATCCTCATCTCTAGTCTATGAAGCCTCTACCTCTACAGTCTAAGATGGTACCATAAAAGGCCATGACTACCTTAACGGTGCATCTATCGAAGTCCTCTATCTCCTGTATCTGCATCATGAAATGATGCAGCACCGAGTGGTGTCAGTACGTGGAATGTACGGTATGTAAAATGGCTCAAGAAACAGATAAAGCTCAAACTCGATCAATCAACTCGACTCAAGACCCAACTCCTCATCGCATGACTCAACTCAGGTAAATGATGCAAATTAAAGTTTGAAATCATGCTTTAAAATTAGACTCAGTGTTTAATGCAATTCAATTCGAAAATCATTATATGCTCAACTCAAGTGTTTGCTTGGAAGTTTCTTTAACTGACAACTCTCTACCCCATCATGAGTTTTGGTGATGTAGGAAAAGGCGTCGTTGCCATGTCTGCCCTAAACTTGCCAAGGAATAGGAGTCAACCTCTAGCTCTCTTTCTTGGATCCAAAGAGAATGTCCATCTATTGGGACATGGGCCACCAGAATTATCCTGTGCGACCATCCTACGCTGGCAACGTAGTTCTGGGGTGCTCCTCAATCACCCAACTTGGTGCTCAATACTTCCAAGACTAAAATGTACTCAAACCCATCTCTTTGACTCATCTCAAATAACTCAACTCAGTTCTCAATAATGCAACACAATAACTTGGGACCATCATTCATGCCAATGCAAGATTCTCACTGATTTTGGTCAAGTACATCAGGATCAACACACAAGACATAATAGATATTATTTATGTGCATGTATGAAACAAGAAAAACATACTTCCCGGGTTCAACTTACTGTGTTTAGAAGGTTAAGTTTGTAATTTTCAATTTAGTCAGTAAGCAAAGAAAATGCTAAATTTAAGGCTAGGGTATCCAGAATTCGAACAACATTCATATTTCATGGTAATGATGATGCAACTCATAAATTCACTCAAATAATTTCAGGAAAACTCCAACATGTACAAGAATTTGGAACTCAAGAACCACAGGATTTAAAACATGCAATTTATACTCATGATCTTATCTCAAGAGACGAAGGGGCGCGTGGATGAACATAATCCAACGCTTTAGGTAGCCTTACATACCTGGGATGAAGCTTTCAGAATTCGTCTTGAATTTCTCAATCTCAAGCTTTTCTCCTCTTTCCTCAAGCCCTCTTGTTAGATTGTCAGAAAAGGACTTCAGAATGGGGTTTTAGACCCTTTTTACATCAAAATGACCTAATTAGATCGTGTATAGAGTTTAGGAGGGGATGGAAATTGACCAAAATGACCCTTACAAATTTAGAAATTTCCCAGCTTCAAAATAACCCACTCCGCAATGCGGACTGGTCGCATACCGTGTATTTTCTCCAAAAATTTTCTAAATGAGTTTTCCCAATCCCGTCGAAAAATTTGAAGAAAATTTAAGTGTGGGTCCACTACAGAGGTGTGACGCGCCTCTGTTGTGCATCAACACTATTTCGATTTTTGGATCGAAAAATTATCTTTTGATTCGATCGCTCTAAAAATTGACCGAGACCATTATCCCACTCAATTTTCATGCTGATCACAAATCCAGTCTCATATTTTCCATACGAGCATTGAAAGATGCGTTATGTGCACATCTCCCCTCTAGGGGTATTTCAGTAATTTCACCAGGCAATACACCATCTCCCCCTTGGGATCATTCGTCCTCGAATGATGAGTAAAAGTGGATATCAAGGCACAAATAGACTCAAGACTCATCTCAAGACACACCTCAACCAATCAAACTCTTGACTCCTCGTTAACCTCAATTAACTCTACTCTGACTCAAGAATAGACAATCAAATCAAGCATAGATACATCAAATTTGTCACGAGCAAGAAATTTACCTTCGATGCTCTCATCATTTGGCACGAATAGGTGTGGATACTTGGCTCTCATATCTTCCTCAGCTTTTCACGTGGCTTCCTCAACAAACTGATTTCTCTATAGGACTTTGACTGAGGCGATCTCTTTGTTTCTCAGCTTGCGAATCGAAAGATCAAGGATTTGGACCGAAACCTCTACACAGGACAAGCTATCCTCCACTCCAATGCTATCAATAGGGATCACCAAGGAAGGATCTCCCAAGCATTTCTTCAAAATCGACACATGGAATACCGGATGAATTCCATCTAACGCGGAAGGCAACTCTAACTCATAAGAAACCTTCCCAATCCTCTTCACAATCTGATATGGTCCCACATAGCATGGATTCAACTTTCCCTTCTTCCTAAATCTCATGACACCCTTCATAGGTGACACTTTCAAGTACATCTAATTCTTTACCTCTAACTCTAAGTCTCTTCTCCTCACGTCGGTATAAGATTTCTAGTGACTCTGGGTAGTCTTCAATCTCTCTCTAATGACCTTAACCTTCTCCATCGATTGGTGGACAAGATCAAGCCCAATCAATTCCGCTTCTCCAACCTCAAACCACCCAATTACAATCGACATGGAATACCGGATGAATTTCATCTAACGTGAAAGGCAACTCTAACTCATAAGCAACCTTCCCAATCCTCTTCACAATTTGATATGGTCCCACATAGCGTGGATTCAACTTTCCGTTCTTCCTAAATCTCATGACACCCTTCATAGGTGACACTTTCAAGTACACCCAATCCTTTACCTCAAACTCTAAGTCTCTTCTCCTCATGTCGGTATAAGATTTCTAGAGACTCTGGGCAGTCTTCAATTTCTCTCTAATGACTTTAACCTTCTCCATCGATTGGTGGACAAGATCAGGCCCAATTAATTCCGCTTCTCCAACCTCAAACCACCCAATTGGTGATCTACATCTCCTTCCATACAAGGCTTCATAGGGAGCCATTTGAATGCTTGCAAGATAACTACAAATTCAATCAATGGTAGGTGATCATCCTAATTTCCCTTGAAATTAAGAACACAGGCTCTCAACATATCCTTTAATGTCTGAATTGTGCGCTCTGCCTGACCATTTGTCTGTCGATGAAAGGATGTACTCAGGTTCACTTTAGTACCCAATTCTTTCTGGAACGATCTCCAAAATTGGGAGGTGAATTTGAGCTCCTCTATCGGAGATGATGGACAAGAGAACTCCATGCAACCTCATAATCTCCTGTATGTACAACTTGGTGTACTTCTTTGCTGTTTTGGTTTTCTTAACTGCTAAGAAGTGAGCCGATTTAGTCATCCTGTCTACAATCCCCCATATCAAATCATATTGCTTCTGGGACCTTGGTAAACCAGTAATAAAGTCCATATTAATCATCTCCCACTTCCATTAAGGAATCTCAAAGTTTTGAGCCAATCCACATGGCCTTTGATGCTCAACTTTCACTTGTTGGTGATTTGAGCACTTTGAAACAAACTCAGCTATATCCCTCTTCATTCCACTCCACCAATAGACTTCTCTCAAGTCGTAGTACATCTTGGTGGAGCCAGGATGGATGGAATATCTAGTGTTATAGGCTTCACCCATGATTCTATCTCAAATGCCATCCATATTCGGAACACACAATCTACCTTGGTATCTCAATAGCCCATCTCCCCTTTTGGAGAAAACCATCACTTTTGTTTGTGGACAACCTCCTTCAGTTGGAGTATGATAGGATCTCGATCTTGCTTCTCCTTTACCTTTGCTACTAGGGATGATATAGACCCACTCTGAACATTGATTTCTCCCTCGTCATTCTCCTCGAGTTGAACTCCCAATCAAGCCAATTTATGTACGTCCTTCACTAGCTCTTTCTTTCCTTTCTCAACATGGGCCGTGCTACCCATTGACAACCTGCTAAGAGCGTCAGCAACAATGTTAGCTTTACCTGCGTGGTGAATGATACTCATGTCATAACCCTTGAGCAACTCCAACCATCTCCTTTGTCGCAGGTTAAGCTCTCTCTGACTGAAAACATAATGCAAGCTCTTGTGGTCAGTGAACACATCCACATGCACTCCATACAAGTAGTGGCGCCAGATCATAAGTGCAAACACTAGCGCCCCCAACTCAAGATCATGGGTCGGATAGTTCCTCTCATTAACCTTAAGTTGCTTAGAAGCATATGCTATCACCTTTCCCCTCTGCATCAACACACAACCCAACCCAACTCTTGATGCATCGCAATATATTACAAAATCCTCCGTCCCATCGGGCAAGGTAAAAACAGGTGCAGTAATTAATCTAGTCTTCAACTCTTGGATGCTCTTCTCACATTCCTCGGACCACTGAAACTTGACCTTTTTCTGAGTCAATTTGGTCAATGGTACGGATAAGGAAGAAAATGTCACGCCCAAAGTCCCATTAAGGTGGACTGGCACTCGCTACCGACAAGGCTCGGGAGAACCAACATATAACCATACATTGTCTATAAACATTACAAGGGGTTTCCATATTCAACATGTTTTCAAGAAAGTAGACAGTAATAACAAGCCAAAAGGTAACGTGTATGACTAGGCCGTCGGACCCACGGTGTCTAAAGTACGATACATAACCACACTTTACTTTACATAGTCTACAAAGCCTCTAGATAAGGAACAATATCTATAAGGACCGGGACAGACCCCGCCTCATAACCAACTATACAATGCAAAAATATAAGTTCTAGACGCACAAAGCCCCGAAGCAACTTGGAGCTCAATAATAGCTGCTGGATATTCTGTACTCTTACTGAAAAGACTTACTAGCTCCTGTACCTACAGCATGAAATGCAGGTTCCCAGTAAGGGACGTCAATATGAGATAATTGCCTGAATATGTAAGGCAATAGTATATGTAAAGTAGGAACTCAAGTGAAATAAAGTAGCAAGATATAAATGCACAACACATAGTAAAAGACCACTTTTATTATGCTTGTGGAGTTATGTACATTACATTATTTTCTTTACTCATCAGTATTTTATAATTTCCTTTTAGGCATGTATTACGAATGACTAGCTGGTCAGTGGTAAAAGAGGATGACCCATGCTAGGCATTTTAACCCCTGGGATGCTGTCCTCATAGATACAAATCGGGATCGACCCATGCTAGGCTTGAGGATGACCCATGCTAGGCATTTTAACCCCTGGGATGTTGTCCTCATAGCTATACAAATTGGGATCGACCCATGCTAGGCTTTCGCCCCTGGGGTGCCATCCTCATGAACCAAGTGAGATCGACCCATGCTAGGCTTTTGCCCCTAGGCTGCCACCCACACATTATGAACATTGCTTTGAGTTATTATTTAATACTTTGAGATTTTTACTTTGGTGGTCATGATGATTTTCAAGCTTCAGAACTATGTACCAGTAACATATGATAGAATAATAGTCTCTTAAGGCAGCACAATATAGGAAACAAGTGTGATATTGACATATTACGTAGGAGTTTTAATGACAAGATTGGCTTCACAGATGAGAGTGGACTCTCATGTTAGTGCTTGGGAGAGTAAGCTACAGATTTATTAATGAACAACACTACCATGGAATAGCTCTTAGGAAGCTCACTAGTTGATAGTGACACGAGTATTGGATTTCATGCCAAAGAATATGGAATAGGATAGCCTTACATACCTTGTCGTGCCATCTCGTTATCACTGCAATGTAATCTCCCTTTTTTTCAAATATTTATCTACAATTGAGTAGGTGATGAAACTAGTATTAGTAGTGAATAAACACATGTAGGCAGTTCACTCACATTCACGAGTTATACCCGGGAAGCAAGCCCATAACTACCAACCTAACGGTGTTCCTTCAACTTCTTGTCCTCTAATTGCATTTATGGTCACACCTCTTACCATCATATTCACAAAACAACCTCTAAATATTATCATGTAGCAGGAGCAATATGAACTTATGGCATCCAATTATCTTTCTCATGAGTTTCTACTAACATTCCACTTTAAATTCCAAAAAGGAGCTCACAATTAAAGTAATAGGGGACTCCCTCCATGGCTGTCCCAACATGCACAAACCACCAGCAAACCTTCCCACAAGATTACCTCATATAAAAAGGACCGCTCCAACCTCATTGACACATACACAATCCCCTAATTAACTCAAGGACAAGAGAGGGAGAAGAGTGTAGTTACTTACCTTACTTGTGAGTTATTCTTGCTCTCTTAACTTATATTTTTCAAAGGCTAAACTCTCCTTCAATCCCAGCTTGAGATGAGGATAATACTTAAGAACCCTAAGGTTTATTTTATGGCTGCTATATGAAGATAGAACGGGAAGAAAGAGAACCTTAAAAATCATATTTTTCCTTAAGTGTAAAATGACTAAAAAGAGCTGGTTACATTCCCTTTTAAAGGGACCAGCTTAGGCCGACTTTATCCTTGATTTTTGGCCACATTTCACCAAGTTGGTGATGCACCTACTTGGCCTTTTAACTTGGGCCTTTATGGGTCTCTACTTATTGGGCCTTGACTGCCCATTCTTCTCTTTTTTTATACTTCACAGTGTTAGGCCAGGTCATTATACGTAACGCCTGGCTCACTTAGGCAAATCTCACATCGGAAAAGAGAGGGAGAGTCCTGGGCTATTTAAGTAAAGGGTTGGAACTAATACTGTGAGGCGCCTTTTGGGGTGAGCCCAAAGGGACAAATCCATGATGGGCTAGGCCTAAGAGCGGACAATACTTCACAGTGTTGGGCCAAGTCATTACAGGTGGTATCAGAGCCGACTCTGACTAGTACAGTGGTGGGCCAAACCTCACCGAGGATGCTGAGTCCCTTCGGGGGGTGACTGCAAGGACGGCGTTACATAATGCCTGGCTCACTTAGGCAAATCCCACATCGAAAAAGAGAGGGAGAGTCCTGGGCTATTTAAGTAAAGAGTTGGAACTATTACTGTAAAGCGTCTTTTGGGGTGAGCCTAAAGGGATAAATCCGTGATGGGCTAGGCCCAAGAGCGAACAATACTTCATAGTGGTGGGCCAGGCCATTACAGAAAATCTATCAACGAACCTGCGGTAGTAGCCTACCAACCCTTAGAAACTCCTTATGTCGGTTTGACAGGTCGGTCTTGGTCAGTTCGTAACTGCTTCAATCATCTGGGCATCGACTCAAATACCATCACCTGAAACAACATAGCCTAGGAAAGCCACTGACTTGAGCCAAAACTCACATTTTGAAAACTTTGCATACAACTCATGGTCCTTAAGACTCTGAAGGACAATTCTGAGGTGATTGACATGCTCATCCTCATATTTCAAGTACACTAAAATGTCATCGATGAACACGATTACAAATATGTTAAGGTAGGGTTTGAACATTCTATTCATCAAGTTCATGAAGGTTGCAGGTGCATTCGTCAACCCAAAGGACATAACCAAGAACTCAAAGTGGCCATATCTATTCCTAAATGCTATCTTTGGGATTTCGCATTACCTCAATTTCAAATGACGGTAGCCAGATCTGTGGTCTATCTTTGAGAAGCATGAGGCACCCTAAAGTTGGTCAAATAGATCATCTATCCTGGGGAGAGGATATTTATTCTTGATAGCAACATTGTTCAGTTGCCTATAATCTATGCACATTCTGAGAGACCCATCTTTTTTGCACGAACAGGAGGGGAGAATCCCATGGAGAAACACTTGGCCTAATAAAGCCTTTCTCTGACAAATCCCTCAATTGCTCTTTCAACTCAGCGGGGGCCATCCTATAAGGTGGAATTGAGATAGGTTGGGTATCGGGAAGAACATCAATCCCAAAGTCGATCTCCATATTAGGAGGGACTCCAGGTAGATCCTCAGGAAACACTTTTGGAAACTCACTCACAATCCGGACTGACTCAAAAGTAGTAGGCTCAACATTATCCGACTTGACTCGCAAAGATGGTAGATGCACCCTTTAGAGATTAACTTTCTAGCTCTAAAGTAAGAAATAAATTTGCCCTTGGGTGCAACAAAATCTCCCCTACAGTCAATAGAGGTATAAGAGGTGTGGATCCATTCCATGCCAAGGATTACATCGAAGCCAACCATCTCTAACTCAACCAAATCAGCAAAAGTATCCCTATGATAGATAGACACTACACAATCTCTATAGACACTTTTGGCTATGATAGACTCACCAACATGAGTAGAAATAGGGAAAGGCTCAAGTAAACACTCGGGCGGGGGGGGGGGGGGGGGCTTAAAATTTCTAGCCACATATGGCATCACAAAGGACACCATTTCCCCTGGATCAAGCAAAGCATGACAATCGAAAGTACTGACTCAAAGCATACCCATAACGACATTTGGTGCAACCTCTTGGTCTTGTTGGTTCCTCATTGCATAAAGACGGTTTGTCCCTCTACTTGTTCCCGGTGTAGTACCTCTCTTGCTACCCTTGGGTGGTGGTATCACAGCAAAAGACTGGGCCTTATTACCCCAAAGTGGACATTTCTTCAGGAAGTGACCTGTCTGGCCACACTTGTAGCAAACATTTCCTCCATCCTTACACTCTCCCAAATGCATCCTGCCATATTTCCCACACGGTGGTTTCCCTCTCGAGCCAAGGGTCACACTGGCTTGTGAACCCTATGCTTTAGAGTTTGACTGACCTTGGGATCTTTGATCATACCTGACGTTTGGAGTTGGTGCACTGGCTGATGATGGTGCATACCCCAAATGCCTCTTCTGAAAGTAAGACCTATCTCTCTTATCCTATTTGTGCTGGCTAGGGTCATTCCCCATGGACTTGGCTTTCTTACTCAAATGCTCTTCTCTGTCTTTCTTCTTGTCCTCTTCAGTTTGCTGGGTGTATACCATAATTCTAGAGATATGCATGCCCAGGATCAGTAATGCTTCCTTGCACTCCCTCTTCACCTGTTTACCCAACCTGGACACGAACTTTCTGATCCTTGCCCTCATGTCCTGGACCATCTCTGGAGCGTACCTGGACAACTTAATAAACTTGAGGTTGTACTCTTTGACGGTCATTCCCTCTTGCTTTAGGTTCACAAACTCCTAACCTTTGCTTCCCTCAGCTCTTGGGGAAAGAAGTGATCATGGAAAGCACTCTCAAACTCATCCCGCTCAGTAGGCTCAGCATCCTCACTAGACTATCTTCCCATTGGTTATACCAGACATTCGCAACATCCTTAAGCTGATAGGAGGCAAGTTCAACTCCCTCAACCTCATTCGCATGCATAGCCCTTGGGATCTTGCACATCTCATCAATAAAGTTTTGTGGGTCCTCCTCGACCTTTGACCCTGTATAGACTAGTGGGTTCATCCTAAAAAAATCTCTAAGCCTAGTTGCAGCCGTGGGCTCTTTGGATCTGGAGCTAAGGGTTAAGGAACCTCGGTTGTTACTCTGGGAGGCCATTAATTGGGTGAGCATAGCAATGGATCCTCTGAAGTCTGCCTTTGAGGTGGAGGTTGACTGAGTAGGAGGTGCTTGTGGAATCTCAGCAGCTCTGGCAGGTCGACCCTGTCTCCTCATCCCAGTTTGAGTTGGGACTTCTAGTGGGGGATTCTCAGTGTTTGGGGCTGAGACATCTCTTTGGGTAGTAGTACATTTAGGAAGCATGATATGCAAACTTTGTAATGCACGAATTAGAGAAGATTTTTATAGAGTCAAACTCTATCTCACGAACTCAAAATACAGAAGAAGTGTAACCATTCCTAATGTCCTATGGCCTCCTATTTATGAAGTGTGGTGCACAACATACCCAAAAATAAGACTCTACTAGACATGCCTTCATAGACTCCCTAGGACTCTTTAACTCTGTGCTCTGATACAAAGTTTGGCAGGCCCCAGGATGGTACCCTAGATGTGGCCGGCACTCGGAGATTATAGCTAGTCCCCAAGTGAACCACTCAGTCTCAAAAGAGTCATTCAATCATCAGATACAATGGAAAGTATTAGAATAAGGAAAATAAGATAGTGGGAAACTCAGTTACTTCTATATCAATAAAAAAAGGCCATAGGCCAATAACATCAATCTCAACATCTATGACATAACAACTAGTTAAAGGAACTCAATTCAAAGAGGGAAAGATCCCAATATCAAATCATCATCTCTAGTCTATGAAGCCTATGGTACCATGAAAGGCCATGGCTACCCGACTCAAAGAGTAAAACAACTAGTAAGATAAATGAAAAGCTCCTCGGGATCGCAAGGTGTCACACCTAAAGTCCCATTAAGGCAGACTGGCACCCGTTGCTGACAAGGCTCGGGAGAACCAACATATAACTATGGACTTTCTATGAACATTATAACAGGTTTCCATATACAACATGCTTTCAAGAAAAGTAGACAATAATAACAAGCCTTTGCATATGACTAGGCAGTTGGAGCCACGAAGTCTAAGGTACGATACTTGACCACACTTTACTTTAAATAGTCTACAAAGCCTCTAAATAAGGAATAATATCTAAATGGGTCGGGACAGGCCCCGCCACATGACCAACTATACAATACAAAAATATAAGCTCTAGAGACACAAAGCCCCGAAGCAACCTGGAGCTCAGTAACAGCAGCTGGATGTCCTGTACTCCTACTGGGGAGATCTAGTAGCTCCTGTAATTGCAGCATGAAATAAAGGTCCCCCGTAAGGGACGTCAGTACGGGAAAATGTACTGAATATGTAAGGCAGGAAGTCCTGTATATGAAGTAAGAACTCAAATAAAATCATAAACTAGTATGTACAGATAAGAGACCACCTTTAGCCATACTGTGGAATCATGTATGTTATGTCCTTTTTATTATTTTATATTTCTTTACTGTATAATCTGTGCACAATATATCATGTAAATGATCAGCTGATCAGTAGTAAATCAATATCGGGATCGACCCATGCTAGACTTTCCTTTCACCCTTGGGATACCCCCCGTAATATGGGATCAACCCATGCTAGGTGATTTTTCCACCCCTGGGATACCACCCATTAATAAGCAACTTTGAGTTATCTTTTATTTATTTTTGAGATGATTCTTTTGGTGGTCATAACATTTAGAGATGTAAGAATATAGACCTGACATGTGACATATAACAAACCATGCAAGATAATATCACAATGAAAAGAGAGTTACACAACTAATGAAATGTGTAGGAGATTAAACAACACATGGGCTTTACTTAGTAAAAAGGAACTCATGTATCTTCGATATCCAAATATATATGCAGAATTGACAATGGCCATGTATGAGAGCATATGAACATGTTAAAGAGTAGAGACATGGTAATTAGTATGTTGGAGCGTGTAAATGCCTTTATGTGCTAAGAAAGAACCTAGATTCATGCCAAATAATACGAAAATGAGTGGCCTTACATACCTCGTTGTACGACCTTGTTATTACCTCGAAGTAACCTCCTTTCCTCCCATATATTTATCTACAATAGAGTAGGTGATAAAACTAGTGTTAGCAGCTAATAAACACATCGTGGTAGTCCAATTCCACCCAAAAATAATATCCGGGCAGCAAGCTCGTAATTATCAACCAAAGAGTATTCTTTCAGCCTTTCTACTCCTAATCGTATTTTCTAATACACATTCTCATATACATGTGATATCCAGATTGTTTTATTCCCATAACAGTGTTACAAGAGCTCATAAAGTACAACATACAACAACTCTACACAACACACAAGTATGCAATGCAACATTACATCCTTTTGCTACATTTCGACATCAACCATTCCAAATCTGTTTCAACCTCAACCAAACTGTCCTCAACATATTTGCACACAAAAATAGTCCTAAAACAGTCTAAAAACAGTCCCCAAGTAGATGGAGGACGTGCAATAACAATTCCAAATTATCAGTCCACAAATTCTTACTAAGAGCGCAATTAAGATATCATATAAGAACTCATTTTTGTGAAAGATAAAAATGGTGCAGCAGCCTTTTTTCATCACTACAGAACTAATCCTTGTTAAAAATATAAACTTTACTTTATAATTCAGCTAACCAAGAAGAGAGAAGTCTTTAATAAACAAGAAAAGTGTACAACAATCTTTGGAACACATGCTGTCCAAAATTCCTGCACTAGTATAACCATCATACTCTTCATGTTTTTCATGGAAAAATTACACTAAATACATAGGTATTCTTACTTACCTTAACCTCCAAGATGCAGGCTACTCCAAGAACCCTAAGGTTTTGTTGTGGCTGCTTTGTAATTGAAAGAGAGAGCAAGGTGAAACTTTGAAAAAACATTGATTTTTGGCTATGTTCAAATGACTTAAAGTTGCTAATTTTTAATCCCTTTTAAAGGGCCACTTTTGGCTGACGTTCTCTTGTGTTTTTAGTCACATTTGTCAAGGTGGTGATGCACCTACTTGGCCCTTTCACTTGGGCCTTATTGGGTTTTAATTGGATGGGCTTTACTACAAATATTTCTCTTTTACATCCACTTAGTTTGGGCTCTATTTGTGAATTGGGTTGTGAATGTAATTTGGCCCTTTTCCTATTCATCTTGGACTGCAAATATTATCCCTTTATGATGCTAAACCATGGGCCCAAATTACACCCTTAACTCAGGGTTTATTCTTTATCGAACTTGAACAAATTCGGTGTTGGGCCTCGTCTCCGTTTTCCTAGCCTATTTAAGCTAAGCACGTAGGTGATTCACCTACTAGCTTCCTAAGTCCCACAAGTACCTCACTTCTTTTACTTCATTTGAGGCCGTGATCTCCTCAATTTGACTTAAAACTTATATACACTCGGTCATCTTGAAAGTTAGACGTACATATAGCCCTCTAATATGAAATTCAAGCGCTTTTAAAAATGTGTGCTGATTTGACCCCGCCATATCATGTTTCATATTAGGACTAGTACATATAAGATGTGGGGTGTTACACCGGGGAGGGGGGAAGGCTCACCATTATTTAGAACTAGGGAACACTGAACCTCAACGGTGCGTCTGTCGAAGTCTTCTATCTCCTGTATTTGCATCACAAAATGATGCAGCGCCGAGTGGCATCGGTACGTGGAATGTATGGTATGTAAAATGGCTCAAGAAACAGATAAAGCTCAAACTCGATCAATCAACTCAACTCAAGACCCAACTCATCTCATAACTCAACTTAAGTAAATGATGCAAATGAAAGTTTGAAATCATGCTATAAAATTAGACTCAGTGTTTAATGCAATTCAATTTGAAAATCATTATATGCTCGACTCAAGTGTTTACTTGGAAGTTTCTCTAACTGATAACTCTCCACCCCACCATGAGTTTTGGGGATGTACAACGAAAAGACGTCGTTGCCACATCCACCCTAAACTTTCTAAGGAATAAGACGTCAACCTCTACCCCTCTCTCTTGGATCCAAGAAAATGTCCATCTATTAGGACATGGGCCACCAAAATTATCCTGTGCGATCATTCTACACTAGCAACGTAGTTCTCGGGTGCTCCTCAATCATCCAACTCGGTGCTCAATACTCTTTCCAAGACTAAAATGTACTCATAGAAATTTACTTAAACCCATCTCTTTGACTCATCTGAAATAAGTCAATTCAGTTCTCAATAACTCAACGCAATAACTTGGGACCATTATTCATGCCAATGCAAGAATCTCACTTATTTCAGTCAAGTACATCATATCATCCAAACTCAACACACAAGACATAATAGATATTATTTACGTACATGTATGAAACAAGAAAACAAACTTCCCCGGTTTAATTTACTGGGTTTAGAAGGTTAAGTTCATAATTTTCAATTTAGGCAGTAAGCAAAGAAAATGCTAAATTTAGGGCTAGGGTATCCGACATTCGAATAACATTCGTATTTCATGGTAATGACGATGCAACTCATAAATTAACTCAAATATTTTCATGAAAACTCTAACATATACAAGAATTTGGAACTCAAGAACCACAGGATTTAAAACATGCAATTTATACTCATGATCTTAACTCAAGCGACGAAGGGGCGCGTGGATGAACGTAATCCAACGTTTTAGGCAGCCTTACATACCTGGGATGAAGCTTTCAACAATCACTTCAAGGATTTCTCTTGAATTCCTCAATCTCAAGCTCTTCTCCTCTTTCCTCAAGCCCTAGTCTTGTTAGATTGTTAGAAAAAGACTTTAGAATGGGGTTTTAGACCATTTTTACATCAAAATGACCTAATTAGATCGTGTATAGAGTTTAGGAGGGGTTGAAAATTTTCCAGAGTGCCCCTCACAATTTCAAAAATTTCTCAACTTCAGAATAACCCAGTCCGCGACGCGAACTGGTCGCGTACTGTGTATTTTCTCTGAAAATTTTCTAAAAGAGTTTTCCCAATTCCATCGAAAAATTTGAAAACAATAAGTATAGGTCCGCTACAGAGGCGTGACGTGAGTCTATTGCACATCAACAATGTTTCAGTTTTTGGATCAATTAGGTTTTGATTCGATCGCTCTAAAAATCGACCAAGGTCATTATCCCACTCAATTTTTCATGTTAATCACAAATCCAGTCTCGAATTTTTCATACGAGCATTGGAAGATGCGTTACACGCACATCTCCCCTCTTGGGGTATTTTGGTAATTTTACCGGGTGTTACAGGAATTTTACACTAGATTGTCACAAGAGACAAGGTTTTAAACTTTCTAGCATTTTGAAGAGATATTTTTGACATTATAAAGATTTTTGATTATTTGTAAGTTGCAATCTTTGTTGACTAATGAGGCTGGACCCCACAAATCTCCCCTTTAGTTCATGCATCTGAAGGAAGTATCTTCATTTTTCTTAGAAAGAGTTTATATAAAAAGTTCTTTGCATCACTGAAACTTGCCTTTCGGTATCACTTGCTCAACATATTCATAGGATTTCCACTTGTGTGAATTTTTTTAACATGAAACGACTCATTCTCCACTTATTCATGAATTTACTGATATCTCCTAACAATATATTTTTTTCTTGCATGTACATGGAGTTCTAGCTCAAGTTTATTACACTCTAACTATCATAATAGACAACATACTCCATTTGTTGCAAATCAAGTTCTTAAAAGAATTGCTTGAACCACATCATCTCTCTTCCGACTTTAGTGGCCACAATACACTCTAACTTTAGTTGTAGATATTATGATATACTTTTATAACCTTGACTGCCATGATGTTGCTCCAAAAAGTACACAAGTCATCTATTATATCAGCATCCGTATAGCCCTTCAAGGTTGAATGTGATCTTCCCAAACACATACATGCATTAATCTGAGCTTCCTCTTAAATACTTGAATATCCACTTCATAGAGTCCTAATGCTCTTTCTGGTGATTACTAAGAAACCTGCTGACAACATCAATTGTGTGAGCAATATCAGGTATAGTGCATACCATTACATACATTAAACTTTCGAAGATGGAGAATATAGAATTTTGGCCATGCTTTTTTCTCTCTCTAGGTGCAAGATGAATCTTCTTGTTCAACTTCATATGACTAGAAAGAGATGTGCTAACATGCTTAGGATTCTTCATATTGAAGCGCTCCAATACACGTTTAATATACTTCTATTGTGACAAATAAATCTTCCTTTCATATCGGAAATAAGTAACTTCATGTTCAAAATTTATTTGGCATTACCTGAGTCTTCATAGCAAAAGACTTACATAACTCATTCTTCAACTCATCAATCCTGAAATAATTTCTTCTTACAATCAACATATCATCCATATACAATAAGAGGACAATGAAATTATGATAAAAAAAGTTTTCTGTAAACACATAACGATCTGAGGAAGCCTTATTGTAGCCTTGCTCCCCTCACAATAGATTTAAACTTCTTGTACCACTGTCTAGGAGCTTACCTTAGGCCACAAAGACCCTTTTTGTGTTCGCATACAAAATTTTCTTTATCATTTATCTTGAGGTCCCAGGTTGTTCCATATAGATTTCTTCTTCTAGATCACCGTGAGGAAAAATTGTCTTCACATTCATCTTTTTAATCTCTAAATTAATACTAGCAATCAAATCAAGAACTGTAATGAATGGATGAAATTTTCACAACAAGAGATAATATTTCATTAAAAGTCAATACCCTTTCTTTAACCAAACCCCTTAACAACCAATCTAACTTTGTATTTGAGATTCAACCTGTATTCTTTAGCTTTATCTTTGAACATCCACTTGTTTTTCAAAGTTCTCACGCCCTTAGGCAATATGACCAAATCATAAGTATGGTTCTCGGGCAGATATTTTGATCTCATCTTCCATGACTTCAATCCATTGATCCTTGTCCTCATCCTCCATATTCTCCTCAAAACATTTAGGTTCTCCCTTGTTAGCGAGTAGCACATACTGAATAGTCAAATAACAAAAGGAAGGAACACATTATCTTATAGACCTTTTAAGAGAAATATTTGATTCATCCACAACTTCATGAGCAGCAGAATCATCAATAACAACATAGCTATCATTATTAATATCAACATGTTGATCCAGAATATGAGCTTGGATATTATCACGATCATCAAGTGCACCAGCATCATGCATATTTGTATGAGGAACTTGATCAAGATGAGCTATGCCATCAAATTTGGAAGATTAAAGCTTCTCCATTTTGCCAATATCTTTAATACTTTGATTCTCTATGAAGACAATATTGCAGCTTCTCACACGCTTCATCTCTATTATATCATATAGTCTAGAACCGAATTCATAAACTCCATTACCAACAAAGATGCACTATCATGTATTGGCATCTATGTTTGACCTATCATCTTTTGGCACATATACAAAGTTTTACAATTATACTCTCAAATGGTCATAGGAAAAATTCTTGCTATATCAAATTTTATTTAGAATATTATTTTGAAAAATCACAGTAGAAGATAGATTAATATCATATGTAACGATTAATAAAGCATCATCTCAAAAGGAGTTGGGCAACTTTGTTTGAAAAATTAAATATCTAACTCTTTCAAGGTTCTGTTCATCCTTTATGCGAAATCATTGAGATGAGGAGTCTTCTGATTTCTAATACCTTGAAGCTTGCAGTATTGGTCAAATGATTCATAATATTCGTCACTATTATCTGTATGAATACATTTCTGTTTCTCTCTCAACTAAAGTCTGAAACTGCTTAAATACACCTAACACTTGGTCTTTAGTCTTTAAGACATAGACCCAAAGTTTTCTTGAGCAACCATCAATAGAAGTGACAAAGTAAAGCATATTATCCAAAGTCCTTGTATTCATTAGACTGCATAAATCCGAATGTACCAACTCAAGCAGCTCTGATGGTATTTGATGTATAACTTTGAGATTTCATGAAATGATGTTTAAATTGCATTAATGCATTCATGTGAGACGAAATTTGTTTATTAACTCTTCTCAAGCATATTTCCATCATATTCGAGGATGAATGTTCCCAAGGGGGAGATATTGTAATGCCTTAGATCTTAAGCTAAAACCTAAGTCATTCCTGTCACATCCCTATCTTTCCATGTGCATTTAGACAAATAGAATTTTTCAATTAAAGTGACATTTTGAAAAAGGAATTATATTATTTTTTAAAGTTGCCACTTGGAATTGAGTTTCAATATTTCAAGTCACATTTTATTTTAATCCCTATTCAAAAGAAAATGACTCATTATTTTTATTCATGTGTGAAAACACAGATTGAGTAAGGGATTCTGTTGACCGAAGGGAAGGTGGTAGGCACCCCTTAGGTCCCGTGGTTCTAGCGCTGTCGCTTATTGACTAGTTTATGACTTAGCTTAATTTTGAATTGTGATGACCCGTATGGCCAAAATTATATTTTTCATGTATTTTTTCATATTTAGAGCGTATATACCGTTATCCCAGGTCGTATACGACCTGCTGGTACCGGTAGTCCGGTGCCCCGGTGACTAAATTCATAAATATCTCATTTTCCTCATTTTTGGAACTTAAGCTTAAGTTAAGTGCACCAAAAAGTGAAATCTTAGCAAACGATGTCAGAATCGAGCTCTGACAGTTCCGTTAGCTCCGAAATATCGAATATGACTTAGGTGAAGTCTCGGTTTGGTTCCTGGAACCTCACGGAAGATTTTGAGCTAAAATATGGAATTTAGTTCTTAAGGCTTAAGGAAATGGCCCAAAAAGGGAGCACTTATTGATCGGAGCATCAAAACCCGTTTTTGTCACTTCCATTAGCTCTATAATGTCGAAAATAGTCAAGATAGACTATTGGTTTGCTTCCGGATGAGTTCGGCTTGATTTTAGGCTCGATTTTGTAAGTTTTGAAGTTTACCGGTAAAAGTGGAGCCACATTGCATTTCCCGTCAAACGGTGCGTCCTATAGCATTTCCGTCGATTCTTAACAGTTTTAAATGATGATTTTAGGCTAGGGGAGGTGTCATTTCGATTCCCGGGGTTTTCGTTGTGATTTTGGCCCCCTGAGTTCCTTATTCGTTAAAGGAACTCAATGACTCTTTTTGAGCAAACGACCTCCGATCGCGATTTCGTCGATTCCGTTGGGTCCGAAACGTCGAAAAACATATAAGTGCATATAAAGTTTGTTAAAATCGGACTCCCTTTGAGTTTCGAAATAACCGACGGAATTCCAAGAAAATTGATAAAAAGTTGTTTCCAGCTGTTGTCTTTTTACTATTTCAGCCATATCGGAGTGTCGTATGAAAAAACAGATGGTTCCGTTGGATCTGGAACGTCGAAAAACATATAAGTGCATATAAAGTTTGTTAAAATCGGACTCTGTTTGAGTTTCGAAATAACCGACGGAATTCCAAGAAAATTGATAAAAACGTTGTTTTCAGCTGCTATCTTTCTGCTATTTCAGCCATATCGGAGTGTCGTATGAAAAAACAGATGGTTCCGTTGGATCCGGAACGTCGAAAAATATATAAGTGCATATAAAGTTTGTTAAAATCGGACTCCGTTTGAGTTTCGAAATAACCGACGAAATTGATAAGAAGTTTTCAGCTGCTGTTAAAAAATGAAAAAAATTGTATAAAGGGGCGCTGCTAGTGGGGTTCGAACCTGGCCCACGTTGGAGGATAGTTTGGCCTAAGGCCACTTGGGCTGCTGATTCCCTTATACCATACGTGTCTTTTTTTAATTAATAAGGGTAAACAATTGGCCCCAGCTTATTTAATCCTCCAAAACAGCCCCTTAGCCCCCATGTCTCATTATCTCGTTTTTTGAAAGAACATAAGGGTTAGGGTGGCGATTTCTTGGTGGATTTTGAGTGAAAATTCGTGGGTGTTGATATTGGAACATGTGGGGCCGATTGTTATCGCGCTATTAAGGTAATTTCTTCGCCCTTAGCTCGTTTTTAGTGATTTTGTGGGTGTTTACTAACTATAATTAAACCCAATGATTTTTGCTAGCTTCTTGGGTGTTTGAGGATTGATTGTTGGTCTTGGAGCTAGGGTGATCACCGCGGGTAAGTCTCGAAATTTTTGAACGTCGTATTGTCAATTCGCGCTAATTAGTTTGTGTAATTTGAGCGTTTGAGGACCTTTTTGGTGGTCCGTTGGAGCTCAAATTCGAACCATGAGTCCCATAAATCATGAGGGACGACCCGGTGTGTTCGAAATATTTTTCGGAGCTTCGGACTCGAGGGCTCATTTTTAGGCCCGCTTGACCCGGCAATTTTTGTATTGCAATATGGGTATCAAAACGCTCCTATTGATGTCTAGAATATATATTTGATAGGTATTCGTTGATTTGTGAGCCGGTTTGCAACGTTGGGGCTATTCTTGCTCGTTTTGGCTATCGTCGGCGCCCAGGTAGGCTCGGTTTACCTCGTAGCAAATGTGAGACTGGTTTGAATAAATGTAATATGATAGTGGCTAGTGAATGGGATAATCTTTAGGTTGATTTGACCTCGTTTATATTGTTACCCCTCACTAGTGAACTTGGGGTCCCGTCGCGGGACGTAGACGGGATGATTTGAATTGTGTCCGGTAGGCTTGTGGTGCCGTAGGAGGGGTACGTAGAGTATGGGATGTGTGGATATAACCTATTGTGAGAGTTGCATCGTGAGATTCTTAGTAGTAGGATTCCAATATTTTTGAGATTTGTTGTTGATGTTGTTTTGTATAGCGGTCATAGCGGTTGACGCGCACGCCCTACTTAGCTCATATTTTTCATAGAGATTGAGCTATGCTAAGCCTTTGCTCGTGTCGTCGTAGAGGTCGACCTACACTGAGCATGTTCGCGTATATTGCCATAGAGGTTGGTTTATATGGATTGTGGCTCGCGTCATCCTAGGGGTGGGTGTTTCGCTCGAGCGGGTGTTGTTTTAGTTGACGGATTTGGTTCTACTTACTTAATTTCTGCCCCCATTTCCTTACTTATATTCTTGTTGCGTCCATCGGGCTTATGGGGGAAGTCACGGTGGGTTTTGCTTTGACTATTTGTACTTGCCGGTGGTATGGGACGCCAGGTAAGTTTTGCTTGTTATATTCGTTTTTACTTTCCACAATTACTTACTTACTTGCTTATTATTCCTGTGTTTCGGTATATGATACTATATTGGTTCGGGCTGTGAGAGAGGTACGGTATTAATTGCCTAGCGGTGGCTTCGAGATTTTCTTATTATTCGGGCTAGGGGTGCCCAAGTTTGTTACTATTGTTGTCCATTGGGTATTTACATTATGTCATGTTGGTATTTGTTTTCTCACTGATATTGCCTGTTTTACTTACCTCGTTATTATTATGTTATATTTATTGATCCTAGTCGGCGTAGCCTACTGGGTATCACTTTATTGTGGTACTCATGCTACACTTGTTGTGCCTTCTCGTGGTGCAGAGCCAGGTGTGGGTCAGCGTAGGCATCGCGATCGTGCGGACTGAGGAGTCACATTTTGGAGGATCCGGTGAGCCTGCCGCCCCGCTGATCGAGTCCTTTATTTAGGAGTTGTTTATTCTGTCATTTATCTTTTGACAGACTTTAGACCCATTTATATTCAGTCTGATCATCTGTATATGTCTGGGTCTCTTTTGGATACTGTATTTATTTAGCTGCTGTTTTTGCCACATCACTATTCTTGGGTCGGGATTTAGCTTTTGTATCTACTTATGTCATGATTTGCTTCTGCATTTCTTATTTATTCCTCCTTTATTTATTATTATTATTGTGAGTGTTGTATGGCCCACCGCGTATGCTACGGGCCGTAGGATTTTGGCTTGTCTACATGGGGTTAGTAGACGCCATCAGGGTTTGAGAAATCGGGCCTTGACATGAATGTATAGTATTTATGAGTTTTTCAAAAATGTCATTTACCCGCCTTATTTAACTTATTTTGAACTCCTTTAAGACTTCCTTATTTTTATTAGTATGTGATGTATTGGTAGCAGTGGTTTCCAACCTTGCCACAAATTATTATTTTATATGTCGCACCTAAAACTTGTGTCATGCTGTTTGAATCACAAAATTTGCCTATTTTACTGTCGGCTTAATCACGCTTCTAGCTATTTAATTTAAAGAAATTTAATTAAAAAAATTATTTAAAATTCAAATTTTTTTTGTAAAGGCAACAAAAAAAATTCAAAAATTGGTCATTATGACTCACCGAAAATCCTAATCCAATATTATAATATTAATTACATGGATTAAAATAAAATAATTAATTTAATATTCTAAAAGAATCATCACGGCGGAATGACCTAATAGGCCCTTATACTTCGTCCCGTTTGACACCTAGGACCTTATACTTAGAACTTTGCCAACTAAACCTTTGTACCCACTCAAAAAGTACATTTTAAACCCCTCCAACTTATCGTGCCTCTCAATCGCGTTGATGTCACACTCCATGTCAGATCAGATTTGCCACATCATTTTTTATTTTTTTCAATAATATTTTTTTCAAAAAATCAAAATTCTCATAATTTTCAATCTTTTTCCCTTCAAATACAAGTACACCAATCCCTTCTTCTTCAGCCCCAAAAAACCAGAGAGGAGAGTAACACAACCGCCTGATACCTTGACCCAAGATTCTCCTGAGCTCATATTTACCATACAAAACAACACATTTTTCTTCTGGCGCCATTGAAATCAAATCGTAATTTTCAGCAGCTTTTCTAAAGCAAGATCGAAAAGGGTGTTCGATTTTTGAAAAAAAAAGATAGATAGGTCTAATAAGAAGTGAAATAGGGATTTGCTTCTCATCTCTCTGCATTCCCAAAATCTGAACAAAATCATATTTGCCACATCATTTTTTATTTCAATTCAGCTCCAATTCAACTCAAGAAACAAAATCCACCAAAAATCCAACTCCAAATTACCAAAAAAACTTGTCTTTTCCAGGTCAGATTAAACCCAAATCAAGAAAAAAAAGACCATTTATGTAAAACTCTGTAGGAATGAGCTGAAGTAGAATGGGTAATACAATTATCCATTGTGTTAGAGAAACAAAATGGATGAATTTTTTTTGAAACTAGAGCAAGAGCAAAACCCATTTACGCAGAAAAAATAAATTTTCAAGAAGAAATTATGGCCAACAAGAAGAAATTTCATTTGGAGAGACAAAAACAAGAAGAAAAATTGAAAAAATTTGAGAAGAAGAAATGGTGATTTATAATATTTGGGAATTTGGGGAAGAAGATGACTGTTAAAGGGGTTTTTACAAACCCTTCACGCTCCAAAATGGAGTGAATCTCACACACATGACCTGGTATGCCACTTAGGATGCCAGGTCAGGAAAAAAGTGTTTAAAATGTACCTTTTGAGTGGGTACAAGGGTTTAATTGGCAAAGTTCTAAATATAAGGTCCTAGGTGACAAACGGGACCAAGTATAAGGGCCTATTAGGTCATTCCGCCCTCAAATATAATGCAAAGAAAGACACAAATTTTATTCTTATTTTATTTTATGTAAAGGTGTAACACCCCACATCTTAGGTGTACTAGTCCTATGCATATGGAACATGATAATGATTAGGTAGAAGGAGCACCACTTAAATGTACCTAAATTTTAGACTAGAGGGTTATATTTGCGTCTAATGCTTAAGACGAGTGAGTGTATATAAGTTCTAAGACAAATTGAGGAGATCGCGACCTTAAACAAAGTAAAAGAAAGTGAGGTGCTTGTTTGACTTAGGAAGCTAACAAGTGAGTCACCTACGTGCTTAGCTTAAATAGGCTAGGTAGACGGAGATGAGGCCCAACACCGAATCTGTTCAAGTCCGATAATGGATAAAGGCCGAGTTAAGGATGTAATTTTAGCCCATCATTTGGCATTATAAAGGGACAATATAGGCAGCCCAAGATGAATAGGAAAAGGGCCAAAGTACATTTTACCACACACTTCTCAAATAGGGCCCAAATTAAGTGAAAGTAGAAGGAAAAATTAGGAGCAAAGCCCATCAAATTGAAGCCCAATAAGGCCCAAGTTGCTGCATCGCCACCTTAATAAAATAAGGCTTAAAATAAAAAAGAAAGTCGACCAAGAGTGGCCCTTTAAAAGGGATTAAAAACCAGCTCTTTAAATCATTTTAAACTTAGAAGTATTTCAGCTTTCACAAGTTCACTTCTTGCTCTCTCTTGACTTTGCAACGTGGCCAAAGCACACCTTTAGGGTTCCTAAAGAAGTCCTCAACCTTTAAGGTAAAGGTAAGTAAAGATACTTGTCTTTTTAGTATGGTTTTTTCATTAAAAAAAAGAGAAATAGGCTGGTAATACTTATGCTGGAATTTTGGACAACATGTGTTCAAAGGATTGTTGTACACTTTTCTTGTTTATTAAGAGGCTTTTCTCTTCTTGGTTGGCTAGGTTATGAAGTAATATTGATGTTTTTAACAAGGTTTAGTTCTGTAATGATTTAAGAAGGCTTCTGCACTATTTTTATCTTTCGCAAAAATGAGTTCTTGTATGATATCTTAATTGCGCTCTTAGTAGGAACTTATGGACCGGTAATTGAGAATTGTTGTTGCACGTCCTCCTTCTACTTGGGGACTGTTTTTGGAATTTATTAGGACCTTTTTATGTGTAAATATGTTGGAGATAGTTTGGTTGAAGTTGAAATAGGTTTGGGATTGTTGACTTCGAAATGTAGCGAGAAGACGTAATGTTATGTTGTCTACTTGTGTGTTATGTAGAATTGTTATGTGTTGTTCTTTGTGAGCTATTGTAACACTATTATGGGACTAAAACAAGCTGGATATGACATGTTTATGAGTATGTATATCAGAAAATATGATTAGAGGTGGAGAGATTGCAAGAACACTCTTGGATTGACAATCACAAACTTGCCGCCCAAGCATTATTTGTTTTATGAGATTGGACTGCCAAGACGTGTTTATTAGCTACTAATACTAGTTTTAACACCTACCATATTGTAAATAAGTATTTGGAGGAAAAGGATATTACTTCGAGGTAATAATGATGTAATACAACGAGGTATGTAAGGCAACTCGATTCCCTATTATTTGGCATGAAATCTAGGTTCTTCCTTGGCACATAAAGGCATTTACGAACTCCAACATAACTAATAACCATGTCTCCACTCTTTACCATGTGCATATTCTCCCATACATAGCCATTGTCAATTCAGCATACTTACTTTTGATACCAAAATACATGAGTTCCTTTTGTTGTTAAATAATGTCCACGTGTTGTTTCATCTCTTATGCATTTCATAGTTGTGTAACTCTCTTTTCATTGTGGTGTTATCTTGCATGATTGTTTATATGTCACATGTTATGTCTATAATCCTACAACTCTAAATGTAATGACCACTAAAAGAATCATCTTAAAAGTAAATAAAAGATAACTCCAAGTTGCTTATTAATGGGTGGTATCCCAGGGGTGGAAGAATCACCTATCATGGGTTGATCCCATATTACGAGGGGTATCCTAGGGATGAAAGGAAAGCCTAGCATGGGTCGATCTCGATATTGATTTACCACTAATCAGCTGGTCATTTATATGATATGTAGTGTACAGATTATACAGTAAAGAAAGGTAAAGTAATAAAAAGGACATAAACGTACATGATTCCACAGTATGACTAAAGGTGGTCTTTTGTCCTTACACACCAGTGTGTAATTTCATTTGAGTTCTTATTTCATATACAGTACTTCCTACCTTACATATTCAATACAGTATCTCGTACTGACGTCCCTTATGGAGGACCTGTATTTCATGCTATAGGTACAGGAGCTACTAGATCTCCCCAGTAGGAGTACAGGACATCCAGCTGCTGTTATTGAGCTCCAGGTTGCTTTGGGGATTTGTGTGTCTAGAGGTTGTATTTTTGTATTGTGTAGTTGGTCATGAGGCGGGGCCTGTCCCGATCTATATAGATATTATTCCTTATCTAGAGGCTTTGTAGATTATATAAAGTAAAGTATGGTCATGTATCGTACTTTAGACATCGTGGCTCCAACGACCTAGTCATATGCATTTCCTTTTGGCTTGTTATTACTGTCTACTTTCTTGAAAGCATGTTGAATGTGCAAACCCCTTTATAATGTTCATAGAAAGTGCATGGGTATATGTTGATTCTCCCGAGCCTTGTTGACAATGGGTGCCAGTCCGCCTTAATGGGACTTTGGGCGTGACAAAAGTGGTATCAGAGCGGGTCGTCCTCGGGAGGCTACAAGGCCGTGCTTATGTAGAGTCTTGTTTATGGATATGTTGTGCACCACATTTATAAGCAGGAGTCTATGTGGCATTTAGGACTTGTCACTTTCCTTTCATTCTTTAGATCGTGCCATAGAGCCAAGTGTTGTAGGTGGATTGTTTCTAACCTCTTAATTATTTTGTTCAGTAAGTATGCCAGAAACAAGGAAAAGTAAAGGCAAAAGGAAGGAAGTAGAAGTGGTAGTTGGTGTGCCCAGTCGGGTGAGACAGCAAAATGAGGCCCAAGATGAGTCTCTGTCATAAATATCTCCAACTCCTCCAGCTCCTGATGAACCAGGAAGTAGTGAAGATCCCCCAGAACCACCTACCGATGCTACCGTGTAGGATCTGAGAAACGTAGTCCAACTATTAACTCGTATAGTTGATGGTCAAGGTCAAAGACAAGAAGGCCCAGTTATAGGTGCAGGTGGTGTGAATAGGGCAGCTAGCACGAGGATATGTGATTTCCTTAACTTAGACCCTCCATCTTTTATCGGGTCAGATCCTAATGAAGATCCACAAGGCTTCATCGATCAGATCCAATGCACTTTGGATGTTATGCACGTAAGCGGTACAGAAGCTGTGGAGCTGGCAACATATAGATTGAAGGGTGTGGCAATATTGTGGTATGAAGCTTAGAAGTAGTCTAAGGGTATAGATGCACCTCCAACTACCTGGAAGGAGTTCAAAGAGGCATTTCTTGATCATTACTTGCCAATAGAGATCCGAAAGGCTCGTGCAGATCAGTTTCTGAATCTCCACCAACGGAATATGAGCGTGAGGGAGTATAGCCTTCAATTAGATTCCCTGGCCAGGTATGCTCCGGATATAGTTGCTACTATGGCAGATAGAGTCCATCGATATGTGGATTAGTTGGATTTGTATCTGGTCAGAGACTGTACCATTGCTTCTTTGAATAAGACATGGATATAGCAAGGATGCAAGCATTTGCACAAAAATTAGAGGATCAGAGGCAAAGAAGAAGGACACAAGAGTTAGAAAGGGGCAGTCCAAGAAAGCCAGATCTACGGGGTAGTTTATATCGTCCCAAGGTGAGTTTAGGCCTCAGTTTTCTAATAGGCCGACTAGGCCATCATCCTCCTACTCTGCAGCTAGCGCTCCTCCACAACTTCAAGGGTCTAGAAGTAAGTGAAGGCCAAGGTGCACGAACAACAGAATATTTGGCAAGCCAGCAAATGCCTCCTAGGTAGCCTTGCAAACAATATGGGAGGAGTCATTTAGGTACATGTCGTGTTGGGATAGATGCTTGTTATTGGTATGGTGTGCAAGGGCATATGATGAGAGATTGCCCAAGGAGACGCATGGGTGATATAGCACAACCTACTGGGACAGCTGTTGCATCATCATTAGCAGTTTCTCTATTAGGTAGGGGTTAGCAAGCACCTACAGGTCATAGTAGAGGTAGTAGAGTGGCAGGTAGCTCTAGCGGAGCCTAGAATCGCACTTACGCTCTAGGGAGTCAACAAAATTTGGAAGCTTCACCTGATGTGGTCATAGGTACAATGTTTATCTTTTCACATAATGTGTATGAATTAATTGACCCTAGTTCTACACTATCATATATTACACCACTAGTTGCTGGGAAGCTTGAAAGAACACCTAAATTATTGAACAAGCCATTTGAAGTGTCTACACCAACTGGTGAATCTATTATAGCTAGAAGGGTCTATCATGACTATGTTGTAACTACTGTTTGTGACACATTGGCTGACCTTGTTTAGCTAGAAATGGTGGAATTTGATGTTATAATGGGTACGGATTGGTTAGCTTCTTGCTATGCCACTGTGGATTTTCGAACTAAAAGAGTGTATTTCCACTTTCCAAATGAGGCGGTTCTTGAATGGGAAGGCAATGTTAGGATACCAAAGGGTAAGTTTGTTTCTTATTTTAAAGATAGGAAAGATGATGTCAAAGGGATATATATATATATATATATATATATATATATATATATATATATATATATATATCATCATCTAGTTAGAGTGGGATATATGGAGGCAGAATCACTAATGCTTCAATATGTTCCAATAGTGAATGAATTTGTGGATGTGTTTCCTGAAGAGCTTCCGGGTTTACCTCCAGAACGAGAAGTAGATTTTGGTATTGACTTACTTTCAGGTCTCAACCTATTTCAATCCCTCCATATAGAATGGCCATGGTAGAATTACGTGAATTAAAGGAGTAATTAAAAGACTTGCTAGAGAAAGGTTTTATAAGACCTAGTGTGTCCCCTTGGGGTGCACCAGTGTTATTTGTACATAAAAAAGATGGCACCTTGAGAATGTGTATTGACTACCGACAATTGAATAGGGTGACAATTAAGAACAAATACCCCCTCTCCAAGATTGATATTTTATTTGATTAGTAACAAGGTTCCAAATACTTTTCAAAAATTGATTTGAGATCCGGTTACCACCAAGTGAGGGTAAAGGAGAAAGATATACCCAAGACAGCCTTTAGGACGCTGTCGCTTTGAATTTCTTGTTATGTCATTTGGGCTGACAAATGCACCAGCAGTTTTTATGGATTTAATGAACAGGGTATTCAAGCCATTCTTGGATGTATTCGTGATAGTATTTATAGATGATATTTTGGTATATTTAAGATCAGAAGAGGACCATGCAAATCACTTATGACAGGTATTACAAGTTTTTCGTGATCAGAAATTGTACGCCAAGTTTTCCAAATGTGAATTTTGGTTAAAATCAGTGGCATTCTTGGGCCATATTGTATCTGATAAAGGAATAAGGGTTCATTCACAAGATAGAGGCTATGAAAGATTGGCCAATGCCAACAACTCCCACGGAGTTCGAAGCTTTCTAGGGTTGGCACATTATTACAGGAGGTTTGTTGAGGGCTTTTCTTCTATTTCTGCACCTCTAACATAGTTGACACATAAGGCGACCAAGTTTCAATGGAATGATGCAAGTGAAAGGAGCTTTCAAGAGTTGAAAAGTAAGCTAACTTCTGCACCTGTGCTAGTGCTTCCAAAGGGCATGGAGGGGTATATGGTGCATTGTGATGCTTCAGGAGTTGGCTTAGGGTGTGTACTGACACAACATGGTAGGCTAATTGCTTATGCCTCAAGACAACTATGACTGCATGAGAGAAACTACTGAACACATGACCTTGAGCTCGCAGCTACTGTGTTTGCCTTGAAAATATGGCGCCACTATTTGTATAGGGTTCACATTGACATATATACTGATCATAAGAGCTTACAGTATGTCTTTAAGCAGAAAGATCTAAATTTAAGACAGCGGAGGTGGCTAGAGCTAATAAAGGATTACGATGTTGATATACTATACTATCCAGGGAAAGCAAATGTGGTATTTGATGCCCTGAGTCATAAGGAAATCATGAATATTGGTGATCAGACCATGGTAAGTCAAGGAGTGGCTAAGGATCTACGCCAACTAGCCAATTTGGGAGTTCGCCTCCTTGAAACTCCAAAGGAAGGGGTTGTTGTGCATAATGCTGCAGAGTCTTCATTGGTAATGGAGGTAAGAGAAAATGAGTTCAAGGATCATGTTCTACGATGACTTAAGGAAAAGGTGAGTCAAGGTACGATGAAGGGCTTTTAACTTACACAAAATAGAGTACTTTATTGCCAAATAAGATTATGAGTTCCTAATATTAATGGACTAAGAAGGAGGATAATGGAAGAAACCCATCATTCATGATATTCCATTCATCCAGGATCAATTAAGATGTATCATGACCTGAAGGGAATGTTTTGGTGGGAGGCATGAAATAGGACCTTGTAGAATTTGTGGCTCAATCTCTGAATTGCCAACAAGTCAAGGTAGAGCACCAAAAGCCGGGAGGTTATATGCAATGTATAGATCTTCCGACGTGGAAGTGGGATATGATTAATATGGATTTTGTCACTGGGTTGCCTCGCTCATCTCAGAAGTTTGATTCCATATGGGTGATAGTTGATAGACTCACAAAGTCAACACACTTCTTGCCAGTTAAGAGTGATTATACAACTGAAGAGTATGCAAAGTTATACCTCAAATAGATAGTTAGGCTACATGGGGTCCCAATCTCCATTATATCTGATCGGGGAGCTCAATTCACTGCAAAGTTTAGGAAGTCCTTCCAAATGAGCTTAGGGACACAAGTGAATTTCAGTACAACTTTCCACCCTCAAACAGATGGTCAAGCAGAACACACCATTCAAACACTTGAAGATATGTTGTGGGCTTGTGCATTGGACTTTAAAGGTAGTTAGGTGGACCATTTGCTGCTTATTGGATTTGCCTATAATAATAGTTACCATTCAAGCATCAAGATGGCACCTTATGAAGCTTTGTATGGAAGGAAATGTAGTTCGCCAATCGGATGGTTCGAAGTGGGTGAAACCACCTTACTTGGACCGGATCTAGTCCAACAAGCCATGGAAAAAGTCAAGGTAATACAACAACGGCTAGATATAGCCCAAGTCCTCATAAATCATATGCGGATGCTAGAAAGAGAGGATTGGAATTCTCAGTAGGAGATTGGGTATTCTTAAAGGTGTCCCCAATGAAAGGTATTATGGGATTTGGTAAGAAGGAAAACTAAGCCCATGTTACATAGGGCCATATAAGATTTTTAAAAGGTTCGGACAGGTTGTGTATGAATTAGAGCTATCGCAAGAGCTTTCCATAGTTCATCCAATTTTTCATGTCAGAATGCTCCGAGAATGCATAGGTGACCCATCTCGTATCACTCCTATTGAAGTTGTGAAGGTTACAGAAGATCTCACCTATAAAGGGTACCTATTGCTATACTATATCGTCAAGTTAGGAAGCTAAGAAATAAAGAAATACCTTCAGTAAAGGTACTTTGGAGGAACCAGCAAATAGTAGAGATAACATAGGAGCTAAAAGAAGCGGTCAGATCTAAGTACCCTTATTTATTTAAAGCTAAAGAGGAATTCCAAGATGTAGAGTTAGGGCGTTAATAGGTATGTGAGTTTGAATACTTATTGTATTGTCAAAAAATTGTTTAAATGAAGGTTTGAACTTGCTTAATCTATCCAATTATGCTAACATTTGGGGACGAATGTTCGGGGGGGGGGGGGGGGATGTAACACCCCACATCTTAGGTGTACTAGTCTTATGCATATGGAACACGATATGATTAGGTAGAAGGAGCACCAACTTTAAAAGTGCATAAAGTTTAGACTAGAGGGCTATATTTGCGTCTAATGTTTAAGACGAGTGAGTGTATATAAGTTCTAAGACAAATTGAGGAGATCGCGGCGTTAAACAAAGTGAAAGAAAGTGAGGTGCTTGTAGGACTTAGGAAGCTAACAGGTGAATCACCTACGTGCTTAGCTAAATAAGCTAGGTAGACGAAGACGAGGCAGACGAAGACGAGGCCCAACATTGAATTTGTTCAAGTCCGATAATGGATAAAGCTTAAGTTAAGGATGTAATTTTAGCCCATCGTTTGGCATTATAAAGGGACAATATAAGCAGACCAAGATGAATAGGAAAAGGGCCAAAGTACATTTACCACATACTTCACAAATAGGGCCCACACTAAGTGAAAGTAGAAGCAAATATTGGCAGCAAAGCCCATCAAATTGAAGCCCAATAAGGCCCAAGTGAAAGGGCCAAGTTGTTGCATCACCACCTTAATAAATTAAGGCTTAAAATGAAAAAGAAATTTGGCCAAGAGTGGCCCTTTAAAAGGAATTAAAAACCAGCTCTTTAAGTCATTTTAAACTTAGAGAAATTTCAGCTTTCACAAGTTCATTTGTTGCTCTCTCTTGACTTTGCAAAGAAGCCAAAGCACACCTTTAGGGTTCCTAAAGAAGCCCTCAACCTTGAAGGTAAAGGTAAGTAAAGATACTTTTCTATTTAGGATGGTGTTTTCATGAAAAACAAGAGAAAATAGGCTAGTTATACTTGTGCTGGAATTTTGGACAGCATGTGTCCAAAGGATTGTTGTACGCTTTTCTTGTTTATTATGAGGCTTTTCTCTTCTTGGTTGGCTTGATTATGAATTAATATTGATGTTTTTAACAAGGTTTAGTTCTGTAGTGATGTAAGAAGGCTGCTGCACCATTTTTATCTTCCGCAAAAATGAGTTCTTGTATGATATTGTAATTGTGCTCTTAGTAGGAACTTGTGGACCGGTAATTAGGAATTGTTGTTGCACGTCCTCCTTCACTTGGGGACGTTTTTGGACTTTGTTAGGACCTTTTTATGTGTAATTATGTTGGAGATAGTTTGGTTGAAGTTGAAATAGGTTTGGGATTGTTGACTTCGAAATATAGCGAGAAGATGTAATGTTATGCTGTGTACTTGTGTGTTGTGTAGAATTGTTATGTGTTGTTCTTTGTGAGGTGTTGTAACACTGTTATGGGACTAAAACAAGCTGGATATGACATGTATATGAGAATGTGTATTATAAAATACAATTAGAGGTGGAGAGATTAAAAGAATACTCTTGGATTGACAATCACAAGCTTGCTGCCCGAGCATTATATTTTTTATAAGATTGGACTGCCAAGGCGTGTTTATTAGCTGCTAATACTAGTTTTATCATCTACTATATTGTAGATCAATATTTGGAGGAAAAGGATATTACTTTGAGGTAATAACGACGTAGTACAACGAGGTATGTAAGGCTACTCGATTCCCTATTATTTGGCATGAAATCTAGGTTCTTCCTTCGCACATAAAGGCACTTACCAACTCCGACATAACTAATAACCGTGTCTCCACTCTTTACCATGTGCATATGCTCCCATACATAACCATTGTCAATTCTGCATACTTACTTTGGATACCAAAATACATGAGTTCCTTTTGTTGCTAAATAAAGTCCATATGTTGTTTCATCCCCTACGGATTTCATACTTGTGTAACTGTCTTTACATTGTGGCGTTATGTTGCATGATTGTTTGTGTGTCACATGTTATCTCTATAATCCTACAGCTCTAAATGTAATGACCAGCAAAAGAATTATCTCAAAAGTTAATAAAAGATAACTCGAAGTTGCTTATTGATGGGTGGTATCCCAAGGGTGGAAGAATCACCTTGCATTGGTCGATCCCATATTACGGGGGTATCCCATGGGTGAAAGGAAAGCCTAGAATTGGTCTATCATGATATTAATTTACCACCGATCAGCTGGTCATTTATATGATATACTGCACATAGATTATATAATAAAGAAAGTAAAGTAATAAGAAGGACATAAAGTACATCCACAGTATGACTAAAGGTGATCTTTTATCCTTACATACCAGTGTGTGATTTCATTTGAGTTCTTATTTCATATACAGTACATCCTACCTTACATATTCAGTACATTATCTCGTACTGACGTCCCTTACGGAGGACTTGCATTCCATGTTGCAGGCACAGGAGCTACTAGATCTCCCTAGTAGGAGTACAGGACATCCAACTGCTGTTACTGAGCTCCAAGGCTTTGTATGTCTAGAGCTTGTATTTTTGTATTGTAGTTGGTCATGAGGCGGGACCTGTCTTGATCCATATTAGATACTTTTCCTTATTTAGAGGCTTTGTAGACTATATAAAGTAAAGTGTGGTCATGTATTGTATTTTAGTCATCGTGACTCCAATGGCCTAGTCATATGCATTTCCTTTTGGCTTGTTATTACTATCTACTTTCTTGAAAGCATGTTGAATGTGGAAACTCCTTTATAATATTCATAGAAAGTGCATTGGTATATTGGTTCTCCTGAGCCTTGTCGACAAGGGGTGCCAGTCCACCTTAATGGGACTTTGGGCGTGACAAAAGAAAAAGTAAATAAAATTTTACTAAGAACACAAAATACGTTTTCCTAAAATTTTGTACATGCCACATTAGTACATGTTAGGAATTATATAGGCACCTACAAATTGAAAGTAGTATTTTATATAAAGACTCCATACCATTGATAATTTTTGTCATTTCAGTTTATTAAAGCATAAATACACACATCATCAATAATTGGAAATTGAATTTACTCAACATGAAATAAACTTTTTAACAGTTCTACACTAAAATTAACAATATAAAATATCTAAATAAAAGTTGACATGAAAGATTTGAACATAATTCATATTGCAATGTCAACTGATATTAATGGGTTAAACACATACGAAATTTGATAACTTAAATATATTGTAATCATGTTAAATTGGAAAAGAAAGATAATTGTTACCTCTTGTGAAGAATAATTACAAAAAGTAGAGTACAATAGGAATCATAAACTCGAACCGCGAAGACAAACCTCAAACTCCATCTTTTTTTTTTATGCTGCGTATGGTTTATTTTGGGTGTGTTTCTGTGGGTGTATGTGTGCCAGGTGAGTGATTTTTTTTATTTGTTACCTGTCTTTTTTTTTTGTGAATGTTGTGTGTTTTGTGGGAGTTTTAATATTATGATTTTTTTTGTGAGCGAGGACCCTTGTGTGTAGTATGTACAGGAAAATATATAGATGGGGAATTGTCTAGTGTGTAGTATGTACAGGAAAATATACAGATGGGGAATTGTCTATTTTTGAGTTTTGAGGAGTGAGTTTTAGGGGAAAAATGTTAATGAGGGGACGTGTGGATGTTTGTACAAGTGTGCAAATGTGTGTTATATATGTGAGGGAGTGTGTAATGGGGAGGTTATTTAGTTCTTTTATTTTATTTTTTTTTATTTTGAAAAGAAAAAATAAAAATATTAGAAAACTATCTTAAATTTAAAATACAGAAAGTTAACTACATAAATCTAAGATATAATTAAGAAAATACTAACAACATTAGATTGTTTCTTAGAATCAAAATTATAAGAAAACTAATATTTTTATAAGTTTTCTCTTCTTTAAAACAAAACTTACACTAAAATGTGGCTCTGATTTTTTATAGTTTTCAAATTATTTTGAATAGAATTACTAAGATAAGATAAAATGAAGATATATAATTTAAAACCAAAATAAACATATAAAAACACTAAAAGGTGAAAATTTTTAGATTTGGTCAAAAATTACATGTCTATAGTTTGCCCTTCTTTGACTTAGAATAAGAAGAGTTCGCAGACAAAGAAGTAGACAATGTGACAAGTTTTCATCGGACTCTTACTTGCAAGGAAAAATATGCGATCTAGTCTTGGTTTCGGACAACCTCCATATCCCGAGTCATAAGGAAATTAGGTCACATGTAGTTCAAGGAGGTGAAATGATGAGTTGGAAGCAAGGTGAGGTCCTTGGGGCTCCAGTTCACAGCTCTTATTTTTACATGCAAATGAAAGACAAAAACTAAAAAAAAGCAAGGACAAGATCCTATCTATATAGCTTCTCTTGAATCGTCTCGGGCTTTTATGTCTTCTCAATTGGTGAGATGTAATCTCATATGAAGTTGAAGGTTATCTTGTTCCTCAAGAGGCTTCTGCTACCTGATGTTGGAAACTATCCTTGTCTTCAAGACTAACTCCTACTACTTGAATTGAAAATGAGCTCCAAAGTTAACGATGCTTTGCCTCATAGACACGATCTTTAGCTTGACATATGAATCAAACTTGTTTTGCAACTAGATTCCTGAAATAAAAACACACAAAAGCAATAGCACAAAAACTTTTTGCCCCAGTTCATAACAAAGAAAATTTTGTGAGCATGAATGAAGGAGAACGCTTAACTTCCGACCAAGATTCAGGATGACTTGAGCTTCACTGCAATGTATTCATCAAATGTTTTTGACTTGTTTAAGTAACCCCATCGACTGCGAGGATCCACTTAAATTGATTCCTTGTAGTCCAATCATCCAGGAGGATCCTACTAGCATAAATTCCATTATCCAAGAGAGTCCTGCTAATCTAAATTCCATTATCCAGGAGGGTCCTGCTAATCTAAATTCCATTATCCAGGAGGATCCTGCTAATCTAAACCCATTATCCAGGAGGTTCCTGCTACGCTAAGTCCCATTATCCAGGGGGGCCCTGCTAATCTAAATCTCATTATCCAAGAGAAATTTTGCTAATCTAAATCTCATTATCTAGGAGGGTCCTGCTACGCTACGTCCCATTATCCAGGAGGGTCCTGCTACGCTAAATCCCATTATCCAGGAGGGTCCTCCCACAATAAGTCTCATTAACCAGGAGGGTTCTGATGTTAATCTAAATCCCATTATTTAGGAGGGTCCTGATGCTAATCTAAATCCCATTTTCCAGGAGAGTCCTAATGCTAATGCCATTATACAGGAGGTTCCCTCTAATCTAAATTCCATTATCCAGGAGGGTCCTGCTACACTAATGACCAACAACACGAACAATTATTTTTTCCCCAGTTTAGATTAAAAATAATTGTAAGTGTTAAACATGGATGATTTTCGAGACATGGAAGGATAGAGAATCTTGTTTGTTTTATGTAATCATGATCCTTAATGTTCTGAAAAGTTAACCAATTTCATCGCAATTGAGTGAGACAAACTATTATCGTAACATTGCCATCTTACTCTCCATGATATAGATCGAGTATTTAGGATTCTGAACCATCAATTTGAGCACAACTCATATTCTTGTTTCAAAGAAAATATTCAAATTCCTAAGCATGGTGATTGGTTTGCGGTTTTGACATCCGAGAACGATCACTTTAATACTCATCATTTTGATCTTCCATCAGGTTGTTAATGCCCATCATTGGTTGGTTATTGACTGAAACAAATATGATTACCTAGAGTGACTGTGACTTTAATCTAATACCCGCCTTTATTTCATGATATCACTTATTCTTGCCTTCATTAAACCTCCACATCTCCCTAAAATTCAAAACATGTTGATAGATGATAACATGTCTATTGGCATGTTGATATCAATTATTCCTGTCTATCGGTATTTCTCCTTATTCTGAATTTTTTCTATTGGCTAGATGCTTCGCTTTGTGCAATTAGAAAGCTGGTAGAAAGTCTTGAAATCCTTTATCCTTCCCTACTTTTTTTACATGAATCCTGGCCAAAGGACATAAGGGGAAAAAAGAAAAGAAAAAGAAAGGAAAAAATGATGAAAACAAAAGAAAAATAAGATTCGATGAGAAGGACTGCTTTTACAGCAAGAAAGGAAATGGAGAACTTATCTGAGTAGAGTAGCTGACTCTTCCGATCATGACATGTGGTTTGAATTAATCCGTCCAATCTATCCATCCAAACTATTCACCAACCCTTATTGATCATCAAGATTTGACCTTGAGTTCCACAATCCTCAATAAACCATAATTAAGTCTGAGATCTCATTCGCCTTATGATGCTAAGGTTTTCACCAATAAGACTCTCTCATTTTTATTTTCTCTCAACTCACCCTCACCTTATGGTGCCCTTTAAGGTTTTCACCAATAAGACTCTCTCATTTTATCCTCTCAATCTCACCTTCACCTTATGGTGCCCCTTGGGGTCTTCACTGATAAGACTCTCACATTTTTATTCTCTCAGTCTCACCTTCGCCTTATGGTGCCTCATAGGGTCTTTACGGATAAGACTCTCATTTTTACTTCACTTTATTTATTTTTTTGTATTATTGAAGAAGAGTATCACCCCTTGCGCCATTGTTTTATAACCTTAATGTGCTTATGCTTGACATTTCAAAAGTTGATTTGAGGGACTCTTTTTGGTCGTAACATGACTTTTAGGTAAGGGCAGAAAGAAAGGATGTCATGAAGGCTCGAATGAGTGGGGTTGACCTTCAACTTTGGGAATTGACTCGGTAGAAAGAAAGAGAATACAAATTCCGCCCCAATTTTCTAAACATGAAATTTTGAGATTTTTATTTGGTTGGACAGAAACCCAGCAATAGGGCTGCCTACGTATCTTGTGATACAAGAATCATGTCAGACGTAGTTCATTATGAATAAAAAAAATATTTTTTTTTGCAAAATAATGTCTTTTGAAAAGAATGTTAGATAGAAAGAAATTGATTTTTGATTGATCACGTCTTGGCTTTAGATGGTACCAACAATTTACTATTATGTATATTAATCGTCTTCAAGTACTTCTAGGCAAATTTGAGGTCACCTTTGAAGTAATTTTGTAGTTTCAAACGATACCTCAAGTATACTTAAGTAGTAACAAGATCTATTCATCTTGCATCAAATATAGGGTTAAAATTATTCATGTCCTCATATTTCAAGTGCCTTATTAAAATAAATTTAAATTCACAAAAAATAGAAGAATTTAGATCGTAGGACATTTTGAGAGTCACTCATACTCATAAATATGTTCAATGAATGAGAATTAGATACCATATGCTTGACCCTCATGTAAGTATCCACTAATGTGAGAACATCAAAAATGAAATCAAGTAGGACTTGTATTTGGCTTAAAATGTAGGCTTGGAATGTTAACTAGCTAAATGTAAGATATAATTAAGAAAATACTAACAATATGTCACGCCCCGGGAGGGCACCCTAGACGTGGCCGACACTCAGAGACTATTGCTAGTCCCCAAGTGAACCACATGGACTTATCATTTATTTATTCAATAATTAATCAATCAGCGGAAGACTAAAGATAATAATGGGCAATCTAGTCTCAAGTATCATACAAAATAAATGGGCTAGTAGGAAAAAACTAGCTAAACAAAGTCTCAACATCAATAACTCAACTCTAATCTATGAAGCCTCTATCACTATGAAATGGTGCCAATAAAAGACCCTTGGCTACCTTAAAACAAAAGTAAAAGCTAACTCAATCTTCCTAGTAGGAGTATAGGTAATCCAGCTGCTATTACTGAGCTCCAGGTTTCTTCGAGGCTTTATGTGTCTAGAGCTTATATTTTTATATTATATAGTAGTTAATCATGAGGTGAGGCCTGTCCCGACCCTTATAAGATATTGTTTCTTATCTATGGGCTTTGTAGACTATGTAAAGTAAAGTGTGGTCAGGTCTCATACTTTAGACATCGAGGCTCCAATGACCTAGACATATGTATTTTCTTCTGTCTTGTTATTGCTGTCTACTTTCCTAAAAGTATCTTGAATGTGGAAACCCCGTATAATATTCATAGAAAGTGCATAGTAATGGGATGGTTCTCCCCAGACTTGTCGGCAACGGATGCCAGTCTGCCTTAATGGGACTTTGGGCATGACAATGATGTTCCAACATATCCATTGAGGGAAGGAGGTAACAGAGATCAAGTACCCTAAAGGCATTAAATGTCACAAGTGTAAAGGATAGGGTCACATGATGTGGGAGTGTCCTAATTGGTTGAATGTTCTAGTCTAAGGTGGAGAGTTATACCTTGGTGAAGAGGTAGATCAAGAAGAAGATTATGAAGATGAGCCCCAAGATGAAAATGAGTTTGATGACAATGATGGTGTGGAACAAGATCCATGTGAAGGGAGAGATGTAGCCATTCCTAATGGTTTGATGAGGAAGAATCTAATTGAAAATGCTTGGCCTCAACAAGGAGAGTTCACCGTGCCAATGTATCTGGTGAGGCGAGTCATTATTAGCAAGGCCATGGATGATCCAAGTCAAAGAGAAAATCTCTTTCATTTCAAGTGCTTCATCAAAGGTAATGTATGTTCCTTGATCATTGATAGTGGAAGTTGTGCCCATGTTGCTAGCACCGCATTAGTGGAATTCTTGAAACTCCCTACCACTAAGCATGCTATGCCTTACAAACTTCAATGGTTGAGTAAGTGTGGAGAATTGAGAGTGCAAAGACAAATGTTGATCAAATTGCAAATTGGGAAATACCAAGATGAGATCTTATGTGATGCAGTCCCAATGCAATCTTGTCATGTGCTACTCAGGAGACCTTGGCAATATGACCGTGCAACCAAGCATGATGATAGATCCAACAAGTATTCACTTGTGTTGGATAGTCATAAGTATGTCCTGCATCCTATGTCACCCTCTCAAGTCAATGAAGTAAATCAAAAGTTGAGTGAATTAAGGGAGAAAAAGAAGAGCGAAGAGAATGTGCAAGTTGAGGATGAAGAGGCAGAGGAAAAAATAAGAATCTGGGGAAAGAATAAGGTGATGTTAGCTAGGTACAAGGAGATAAGAGAGGAAGTTGAAGTCAAGCGATCATTAATCCTCATCACACATAGGGATCATGTGCTACATACTAACCAATCTTTTTCTTCTCTTCCCCATTCTATTTCTCTTCTTTTGCAGGAATATGAGGATGTCTTCCCAAAAGAGCTTCCGAGTGGATTGCCTCCACGTAGAGAATTGAGCATCGAATTGACTTTGTGCCGGGATCTCAATTGCCCAACAAACTAGCATACCAAATTAATCAGGAGGACACCAAAGAACTTCAAAGGAAAGTTGATGAACTCCTCAACAAAGGTTATATGAGAGAAAGTATGAGTCCATGTGTTGTTTCGGTTATCTTGGTTCCAAAGAAGAATGGAACATGGCGCATGTGTGCTGATGTCGAGTCATCAATAAAATCATGGTAAAGTATCATCCTCCTATCCCTAGATTGGAGGATATGCTTGATGAGCTCAATGGTTCTTCTGTGTTTTCAAAAATCGATACTATGAGTGGTTATCATCGAATCTGGATGCACCCCGGTGATGAATGGAAAACCTCATTCAAGACCATGTTTGGTCTATATGAATGGTTGGTGATGCCTTTTAGTCTCACTAATGCTCCTAGTACTTTATGCAGTTCATGAACCATGTGATAAAACCCTTCATAGGGTTTGTTGTTGTCTACATTGATGATATCTTGGTCTATAGCAAAGCCATGAATGATCATGTAGAGCATTTGAGATGTGTTTTTGATATGCTTAGAAAGGAACAAGTTTATGCTAATCTTGAAAAGTGTTCATTTTATGTTGATGAGATTGTTCTCTTGGGCTTTGTTGTGAGTGCAAGGGCCGTTGAGGTTGATGAATCTAAGATAAGATGCCATTAAGAATTGGTCAACTCTTAAATCCATAAGTGATTCCGAAGATTTCATGGACTAGCATGTTGTTATAGGTGGTTTGTCAAAGGATTTAGTACCATCGCCGCTCCCTTAACCGAGGTAATACAAAAGGATAAGCCTTTCACATGGAGTGAGGAGAAAGCAAAGACCTTTAAGACCGTGAAATCCATGCTTAGTTCTGCTCCATTATTGCAACTATCCCATTTTGAGAAAATGTTTGAAGTTGAATGTGATGCTAGTTAAGTAGGAATTGGAGCCATCTTATTGCAAGACCGAAGCCCATATCCTATTTTAGTGAAAAGCTAAAAGGTGATACTTTGAATTATTACACTTGTGATCTTGAATTGTATGCTTTGAATTTTACAATGGCATTGAAAATTGGCAACATTATTTATAGCCCAAAGAATTTGTTATTCAGACCAACCATGAGTCCCTAAAACATATTTGGGGTCAAAGTAATTTAAAAAAGAGGCACCCCAAATGGATTGAATTCCTTAAAACTTCCCCTTATGTAATCCAATACAAAAAGGGAAAGGAAAATGTGGTAGCCGATGCCTTGTTTAGAAAACATGTGTTGATAAGTGCTTTGTCTTCTAATTTGCTTTGTTTTGACTATTTGAATGCATTCTATCCCAAGGAACTTATATTTTCCCAAATCTATCAAGAGTGTGAGGAATGGGAAAGGAAAAGATGGCTTAGGGATAGATCTTCGATTCCCTATTCCAAATTTGATGGTTTCTTATTCACAGGCAAGAGACTATGTGCGCCTATGAGATCTTGGAGAGAACTATTATTCAGGAAGGCACATGGTGGAGGATTGATGAGACACTTTGGTGTGGACAAAACTAAGGGAATTTTGGAGGAGTAATTATATTGGCCGAAGATGCATAAAGACATTGTGAGAATATATAGCCAATGTATTGACTGCCAATGAGCTAAGCCATGCCTCCTTCCCCAAGGGTTGTACACTCCACTTCCCGCACCTCAAAGACCAAAGCTTGATATTCCTATCAATTTTGTTTTGGGTTTGCCATGGACTAAATGAGGTAGAGATAGAATCTTTGTAGTTGTTGATTGATTTTCAAAGATGGCTCATTTCATTTCATGTCATAAATGTGATGATGCACCTCATGTTGCATCCTTGTTCATTGAAAATGTTGTCAAATTTCATGGAATTTCTCAAACCATTGTAAGTGATAGGGACCCAAAGTTCCTTAGTCACTTTTGGAAAGAATTCTGGGGTACACTTGGTACCAAATTGTTGTTTTCAACTTCTTGTCACCCATAAACCGATGGCCAAACCAATGTTTTAAATGGGACCTTAGGTTCTATGCTTCGTGCCATAGTAAATGGAAAGTTGGCATCGTGGGAGGAATATTTGCAACTAGTTGAATTTTCTTACAATCGTGTTATTCATAGGACTATTGGTAGGTTTGCATTTGAGGTTGTATATGAATTTAACCCTTAACCCCCTTGGGTTTAACTCCTCTTTCCCAAGATGTTGTTTTGAGCTTAGATTGAATCAAAAGGGCTGAAGCAATGAAGAAGCTCCATGAGAAAGTTTGACATCACCTTGAGAAGAAGAATCAAGACATGACAAAGAAGGTGAACAAGGGTCGAAAAAGGGTTGTGCTTGAACCGGGTGATTGGGTATGGGTGCATTTTTCGCGAAGAAAGGTTTTCTAATCAAAGGCAAGCTAAGTTGATGCCAAGAGGTGATGGTCTATTCCAAGTGCTTGACATGCTCAATGACAATGCTTAGAAGGTTGACCTTCCCTTGAAGTATCAAGTCCACAATATTTTCAATGTGTGTGATTTGTCTCTATTTCCAACTCTTGAGGATGAGGAAGCATTGAATTTGAGAACAAATTCTTTTCAAGAAGGAGAGAACGATGCAAGCCGGATCGCATCATGGCCATTCACTAGGAGCCAAGCTCAAGAACATCGAAGGGTGAAAGGTCTATGCATGAAATTGGCGGTCCTTGAGCTTGTACTGGGGCCAAAGGAAGGATTCTATGCCTTGCAGATAGCTCGTGGAGGTGAAGGCATAGCAAGGGAGAATCTGTCATGTTCGATGACAGGGAAACATATTGGTGATGGAGTGTGAGACCGCCTAATGTTCCAAAAATTTCAAGCTTCAGGAGTTGTCATGGTCGATGACAAAATGCCAATTTGGCGATCTGCCGAATGAAGAAAAGCGACGGTCATTTTGACTGCCTTTTATAATTTTCAGTCATTTTTGTAATAATTGACCTAAGACTATAAATATAGTTCATAGTTGCTAATTTCTAGGTATACTATTTTGAATATTGATGAACAATACTCCTTGTGTGAGTTTGAGAGCTTGGTACAAGCTTTGGTTGAACATTGTTTAGAAACGGGGGTGCTTGGGAATCCAATTTCTTTGAGTTCTTCGTAAGAGGTTAGTGCTTGCTTTGGATTAATCGATTGAGGTCTTTAGGTTTAATATGCCTTTAGGTTGCTTTTGATTTCTCTTGTTGTGTCAATCTATATATGTATCAATTGGGGTCTTTAGGTTTGATATACCTTCAGATTGCCCTTGATTCCCTTTTCACATTTTATATTACATTAGTATGTGGTTTTAAACTATGTATAGTTAAGGCTTAATGATTTGATGTGGGTTCCTTTAAATGAGACAATTTGATTTCAATTGCATGTTTTCTCTATGAATCCTACTCAATTGCATCTTTTTTACTCAAAAGTCCATGAGCCCACACTTAGCCCTAGTCTCCTATGATGAAGTTATGGAATTTCATAATTATGAACTTATGTACAAAAAGGCATGTTTTAAATGATGATGCGATTATAGAAAGGATGATGTTATGAAGCTATGATGATGCTACGATAAAAAGGGTGATGAAAATCCTAATGTTTATGATGATGTTAAGGTGGAAATGTCTACCCACACTATAGCGAAAGCAAGGTAGATGGACTATTCTTATAACGTGATATTTCACGAAAAACTATGATGATTATTTTGAAAGCTATGAAAGTATGATCTTAATGAAGTATGAACTATATTGAAAGCTATGTATATGCATGATTTATGTATTTTATGGGATATGACTTAGCACTGAGTGGACTTGTGTGAGAGGTACTATCTCCAAGGATCCTTATATTAATCCTCAAGTCCCATAACTATGTGCCACCATAGAAATGATATTCATGTTTTATGTCTTAAAAGTATTCTATTGGATCTAATTAGCTTAAATTATGGACACTCATCGTGCTAGGATAGAGCCTAAAGAATGGGTCAAATGATGGTTCTCACCATGCTAGGATGGAGCCTATAGGGTAAGGATCAAATCTACCTTGGAAAAGTAGACTCCTCTTAGCATGATGTAGAGTGAACATCAGATTCCATGTAATAGTCTGCATGGTCTATGTGTCTATTATGGTCTTATATATCGGTTATGGTCTTATATCCACATATGTAATGTAAAGTTAAGAATGAATTTGATGATGCTTCTTCTCATGATTTTAAACTTGCATGCTCATATATATTTTGTCCTTATCCTATTGATTATGATAATGCATATTAATATTATTGTGGTGTCCTTTCATTCATGGCATACCAACGTACTTAGTATATTCCATATGCTAACATACTTCTTTGCCTACATGATCTAACCATGTAGGGATAGGTGACGAGGCGACTATTCCATTTCGTGGCTAGATTCAGATCTTGAGCTTGAAACTTATTGGTGGTTCTCATGTTTCAGGAACAATCCCTTTGAGGTTTTTCTTTATGTTGAGACTTTATCATTTTCATTCTTTTGGTGTATATCTTGAGTGTGAACTAGGAAGCTATGTGCTAGTCCCCGCCAAGATCCATGATATAGAAGCATGAGTTTGACCTTATGGATTAATGTATCCCCTTATGGGAACTATGAAATTTATTTTAATAAATTTTCGCTTTCTTGTTCTATTGTATATGCTTATATTACCTTACGAATACTTATGATACGAACACGAGGCATGGATGGGATACCTTCGGGTGTCTCATTCATCATGTCGCGGCTAGTCCCTAGGTCAGGGTCGTGAAAATAGTGAACACTCAATACTACTAGAAGGCATATGACATTCATAATCATGTCATTTTCATGCTCATATTAAAGCCTTGGTTATACCATAATCAAATCATACTATAATCGTAGTCATTTTCACATCATTCTCATGCTTGTAGGATCATACTCAAATCATGTTCATGTTCATAGTCTCATACACAATTCATTTTTATGTTCATAAACTCATGATAAAAACAAACTCATATTCATAATTGCATTCAAGTTTATAATCAAAATTCTCATGCAAAAGTCTTGTACACAGAGGATCATGTAATGACAGATTAGAGTATAGCATGGGTACGTTGAATTCAAGTTTAAAACATGATAAGTAGATAGAATCAAACATAATCTATGAATAGAAGAGCATTTGAGTCATAAATTAAATTACACATGCATGATTTCATAATTAGTTAAATCATGTAACTTGTGTAAAAGTCTTGTACACACACGATCATGTAATGAAAGATGAGAGTATAGCATGGGTACGTGAAATTCAAGTTTAAAACATAAAAAGTAGATAGAATCATACATAATCTATGAATAGAAGAGCATGTGAATCATAATTTAAATCACCCATGCATGATTTTATATTTAGTCCAATCATGTAAGTTCAAATCTCATGAATACCTGTTTAATTCATGCTCAAATCATCATTTGACTACCATGCATATCATAATACCAATAATTTGAAATCAAATCATGAAAAGCTTACTTGAATTTTTTGTAAATTAGAGAAAATTAGATGAAGGATGTTTGGGCTCCATGATTAAAAGGAATCATGGTTGAATCTCACATACCTAAGCTTTAGATTAATAAATTTGAAGATAATCTTACTTGAACTTTGAATCCATGATGAGCCCTTAGCTTGAACTTGGTGTAGGAATTACAGAGTGTTTGAGAGGTAGAATTTTTAGTCTAAGCAATTAAGTTTTTTGAAAGGCATAGGGACTGATATAAGAGCATATAGGAGTCACTTAACATCCAAAATGATTAGATTTTAGGAAAGTTACCCAAACGACCATACTAAACTGGAACGTGAAAAGTGACCTGGGCACTTTCATAGATGGGGTTTATGGACTGTGAATCTCTTCATGGTTCATGGCGACCTCTCTTCAAAGGAACCCTCATGTCAAGATGGTGTTTTCCAAGGAAGGTGGCCCTTTGACGGACCACACCACGGTCTATGGTGAGGTCCAAAAGCCGTGGTGTGAGGTCGTGGTGGCACACTTTCATGTCAGCCTTCCAAAATGTCGAGGCAACCTGGAAAATATCCAAGGCCACCTTCATAGACCACTTTCACAACTAGTGAAGTTGTTCACGTGCCATGACCTTGAAAGGGCACCCTGGCCAAAAAGTCAATAAATCCACTTTTCTTGTCTTATTAAGGACTTATGAAGTCCGAGTCCATGTAGAAGCTCACCGAAATTCATATAGGACTTAAATAGCATTATAATAACTCCTTTCATAACTTGCATGTAACTTACTCGAAAGCTTTAAAAATTCATGATCATAGACATAGTTTTTCATTGGAAATCATATCATAATAAATATGTCCATGTGAAATTATTTTTAAAATTATTTAGTAGACATGAACACATGCAAAATTGTACTAGACTATACCAATTGAATCATACTTGAAAGGACCCATTAATTAATTCATGAATTCAGACTTGAAATTTGCATGGTAAATGGGTTTAGGTAGGAAACCATTGAAATCATTCAATTAAAACATGAGTCCTGCATAATATTGGAGGATAACGTGAATTGAAATCATAATTAAGGTAACCCTTCACCAATCTCATGAACCTTAGGTAGCTTGTAGGAAACTTTTTAATAGATCTCCTTGAAATAAGGTAACTAATGAGAATTCATGCATAATTAGATTGATAATCATAAGGTAAATGTAATTCATAAAGTTTGAAATAGAATCATGAGAACCTATAAAATACATACTTGCAATTTGATGAAAATGTGAGGAAATCTTTGGGTTCAATAGGCTAAAGGGACCCATGGATGAATATCCACATAACTTTAGGCTAAATCTTTGAGAAAATTAGAAAATCATATGGAGGAATTGAAAGCCCTAGCTTGATCTTCAATTAGGAATTTATGAGTGAAATTTTTGGGAATATGCTGCAATGTTAGTGTACAGAAATTACTGTAGATTTATATCGTCAAAATGACATAGCTTAGGGGGTTGGTGAGTAGGGTAAGAAAAATAAAAATACCCCTAATTTGAAAATTTTCGGACTTGGTCTACAAGACCCATCTATGGCTTGGAGATGGTTCTATGGAGTGTAGAATGTCGTCCATATAGAAATAGGCCTGATTCCCCCTTTCTGAATGATCCAAGAACCACCTTTTTTACGGACCATGCTGTCTTCTATAGTCCAGAAACTTGTTTATTAAGGCACTGGAATCCAAACTAAACAATGAACATGAACAATGACTCGAGGTTCCTTAATATTGTGAAAAATTCTTTGTGTCTTTGCCTTTCATGATTCAAAATCATGATATGTATAGACTATTACAATCCACAATCGACCCTGGTAGACTCAGCCTACTGAATTCGTAAGAGTTCATTTCCATGACTCATTCTTTTGACCTATCGATAGTTTCATATTGTCAAGTCAAGTTTCTCCCTTATCTGATTCTCTTTTATGACTTGACTTACAAACCATATTAAAATTTATGACTCGTATATGAAACCTCGTAGTTTTGAGTCTGAAGTCAAAATGAACCCTCCGTTCCACGCGCACTTCTTATGACTCTTCAGACCATCTAGGAATCATAAGAAAAGGAATTGTGGTTCCTAGCACATCATCCATATTTTGACTTTTTCTCTCAATTCTAACTTTCTAATTTTGTGAGGTATTACAGTGTCCCCCTTTAGGGACATTCATCCTTTAATGGAAATCATGCTAGACGAATAAAGTGGAAACGGAAACAAATTTTAAATGCAAAAAACATAAAATTTTCAAAACTTGCATAAATCATAATTTAAATTTTCTTTCATGGACATGCATGCATGTGAAATGCTAAAATGTAGGGATTCATAAGGATAGGCATGAGAAACTACTACTTCTATCAATACAAAAATTTAAATATTTGATTTAAACATCAATCATGGCATAAATGAACTCTTAATCGTAAGACCAATCCATGCCTATCATCACACCAAAAGGGAACTTATAACATACAAATGAAGAATTCCGAGCGAATTCTCTTCCTCTTCTAGTAACCACTTGAAAATCCCTCATCTTGTGCCTCATGTCACCGCACTTGTAACAACTATCTTTACTGGCCATGCACCCCTCTTGGAAATTCCTACCCCTCTTTTCACATGGGGAAATTGCACGTCCTTGTTAGACCTAGGAACTGGAGCATTAGCAAAAGATGAACCCTCCTCAATCTGAGCCTTAATAGTCATCGTAGCACCCTTCTTTAGCTTTTCCACTTCAATTTGCTCAGTGTGAGTCATGAGTCTACAGATATCCAATTCATTGATTAGCATGACCATCTTCTTTGACGACTAAATCTAAAACCCTTAAAATAAACTTACTCATTCAGTATGAAGGGTCGGCCACAAAGGTAGGTGGAAACTTGGACAACTTCATGAACTTAAGGGCATATTCCTTTTTTACAAGTTAATGAGTTTTGACACGTTCACTCCTTCAATTCTAATGAAATAAGTGATAAGGACATGGAACCTTGAAATCCGTCCAGCCTATAGTCCCTCTTCAACTCCTTCTGCCTTCAATTTATTGTACCACACTTATGAAACTCCCTTAAGTCGATAAGCCACCAACTCCATCTTCTTCTATGATGATAATACCATAATTGTCATGATATTGTATGCCTCATCAATGAAGTCTTAGAGATCCTCATCTACCATAGATCTGTAGAACTCGAGAGGGTTCATCCACATAAAGTCTAGGACTCTTGTTGCCTCCTTTCTCACATTGGACAGAGCTACAACCCCTTGGTTAACTTTGTTAGTTATAGCTTGGGCAAGCATAGAGACAGTAGCCTGAAACACACTATTAGTCACTTATTTGGACAAAGGATCATTGGTAATATGACGCTCATATCCCTTATTAGTGTTGAATTATGTTTTGCTGGGGCTCTACTTGGACACATCATTACAAAATCGCAAAGAACAATCATTAGGAGGAAGAACCTTATGATACAACTCAATCATACATCATAGATCAGGAAAGAAGTGAAATATTATCTAAAATGTGTCATAGCTTCCTACTCATAGACATAGCTTGCTTCACCCTTACCAAGGTCGTGGGAGGTTGCACGGCACGTGCAAGGCTTCTTAGTGACTGCCTTAGCCAATTTCTTGGGTAGAAGGCTGGGATACCTACAAAGGGTCCTTTCCACGGCCAGCGGTGAGGACCACAACTCGTGGTAAGTACCATGGAGGGCCACCAAGCCTAAAACCTCTTCTTAAGCCATACAAAGCCATATAAAAGTATCCCCCATGGGTCAGACACCTCCAAAAACTTGATTCTAAGCATCAATAAAGTCTCACAAGATTTTGGTCCTTACATCAACTTCCCCTTGGGAACATTCGCCCTTGAATAAGAAAAGAACTAGCTAGAATGGCTTGACTTGAACATGACACATTTTAACATGGGAACACAATGCATAACTCATTTATTGAAAATCATAAAATCATTAAAACTCATGCCAAAATATCCTTTAAATGATTTTCATGCACATGTATGCATGTCATGTCATGAAACATACGAGTGAAAAAATTAGGACCATTTAGAATTGGAAGAACCTAGTACCTAAGGATTGAATAGATTGGAAAAGATATGGATATATCCCCATCGACATGGACCACAATACCCATAGCTAGCTTACTTAGAGTATCGACTACAACATTTTCCTTATTGGGATGATATTGAACACTCATGTCTTAATCCTTAAGAAGATCCAAACACCTTCTTTGCCTCAAATTAAGATCTCTCCGGGTGAAAACATGTTGCAAACTCTTATGATCGGTGACCATATCAACATGATCCCCATAAAAATAATGACTCCAGGTTTTTAAAGCAAACACCACAACTGCTAACTCAAGATCATGAGTCGAATAGTTTTATTCATGCACCTTCAGTTGACTTGATGCATAAGCTATCACCTTACCATGTCACATGATCATACAACCCAACAAAATTCGAGAAGCATCACAATACACCACAAACCCCTCTGAGCCATCTGGTAAAGTAAAAAAAGGAGCCGATGTAAGCCGATCCTTCAAAGTCTGAATATTCTTCTCACACTCATTCGTCTATATAAACTTGGCATTATTTTGAGTCAACTTAGTCAATGGAGTTGCAATAGATGAGAAACCTTCATAAATCCCCTATAATAACCAGCCAACCTAAGGAAACATTGGATATCTGAAAGGGTCAATGGTCTAGGACAATTATTCATGGCCTCGGTCTTCTTTGCATCAACTTTAATGCCATCACCAGATACCGCATGACCAAGAAAAGCTACTTCACCCAACCAAAACCCACATTTTCTAAACTTGGCATACTATTGTTTCTCCCTCAAAGATTGAAGAACCATTCTCAAAAGATCCATGTGGTCCCGCTCATTTCAAGAATAAATCAGAATATCATTGGTGAAGACAACCACAAAACTATGAAGAAATGGTTTGAATACCCAATTTATAAGATTTATAAATATAGCTGGGGCATTAGTTAAGCCAAATGACATCACCACAATTTCATAGTACCCATATCTGGTTCAAAAAGTCATTTTGGGAATCTCACTCTCTTTCGCCCTCAATTGATGATAATCAGAATGGAGGTCAATATTTGAGAAGTAGTTAGCTCCTTGAAGTTGATCATATAAGTCGTCGATACTTGGCAACATAAATTTATTCTTGATGGTCAGTTTATTCAGTTGTCTCTAGTCAATGCACATCTAAAGAGACCCATTTTTCTTTCTCAATCACAACACTGGAGCATCCCATGAAAATATACTTGGTCTAATAATGCCTTCCTCCAATATGTCCTTCAAATAAGCCTACAACTATTTTAATTAACTGGTGCTATACAACAAGGAGGGATGGAAATAGGTTGAGTATCCAGAAGGAGATCTATCCCAAAGTCTACTTCCCTTTCGAGAGGAATACCATACAAATCATTGGGAAACATTCCGAAACTTATTAACCACCAAAACTGACTCAAGAGTAGGTGACTCAGACTCCATATCTCTAATCCTCACAATATGATAGATGCACCCATTAGAAATCATCATCGAGCTTTTAGGTAAGAGATAAACCAACCCATAATAACAGAATCACTATACTTCCACTCAATAGCGGGCTCACCCAAAAACTGAAATTTGACTTTCTGGGTCCTATAATCTATAGAGGCATATTAAGCATGCAAGCAATCTATCCCAAGAATAATATCAAAATCAAACATCTCAAGTTCCACAAGATCACGTGAAAGAACATTATGCAAGACAGATAGGACAACCCCGGTAAACTCTTTGGGCAAAGATACGCTTACCCATAGGAGTATAAATTAAAAACTTATCCCTTAAGATTTCAAGACTCAATCCAAACTTAACAGCCAAAAGAGGAGTCACAAAATATAAATTTGCACCTAGATCAAGCAAAGCATAAGCCATCAAAATCAAAGACTTTTAACATACGAATCACCACATCCAGAGTCTCCTCTACTTCCTATTGAGTATGCAAAGCATAGAATTTGTTGTTTCTGGGGGCACCACCTTGAGAACCCTCGGTTAGACTTAATCATCCTGAGCCATTTAACCCTGTCCCTTCTTGGCAACTTTGGGACAGTTAGCAATCTTGTGGCCCATATCACCACACCCAAAACAACCACCTAAATCTTTCAAACATGCATCTGAGTAATTCTTCCCATACATGTTACACCGAGGAGGTAATGGACCACCTCCAACATGTTCCTTGGGAGGAGTCACCCTACCATTGGAAACCCTTGCATTAGAACCTTAGCCCTATTAGAAGCGAGCATATCTACCACCACTCTTAGAGTTGGAGAACCTTCGATCATAACGGGCTCTCTTGGAGTCCTTCACTCTTCTCTCTCTGAGCTTCTCCCCTTCAATTTGTTCGGGATAAGTCATAAGCCTAGAAATGTCTATATCTTGAATAAGCATAGTTGTACTTTATTCCTTCACAACCAAATTAGAGATCCCAGAAATAAACTTGTGCATTCTTGCATGGGGGTCATCCACAAACATAAGAGCATACATTGATAGCTTTGTGAACTTGAAGGCATATTCCCTCACACTCATACCACCCTGTTTGAGGTTGATAAATTCTGTCATCTTGGATTCCCTAAGCTCAAACACTGGTTGTACCACACTTGAGTCACATCCTTCAACTGATAGGCAGCTAAATCAAGTTTCTCTTCTAAGGTCACCCCCATAATAGTCAACGCTTTAGAAAGTTCATCAATGAAATCTTAGGCATCTGTATAGGTTTTTGATCTATAAAACTCCGAAGGTTTTAACCGGGTGAAATCTCTCACTCTAGCGGCTAGAGTGGGAGCACGAGGAGGAGGAATGGCCTACCTAGCCTTGTTGGTCACCACTTGAGCAAGCATGACAAATGCAGTCCAAAATTTATCCTGAGTAACTGGCTCCCCCATAAGCTCTTGAGGGACTTGGTCCTCCCTCATCAATCGAGGCCTGCCTTAGTAGAGGGTGAAAAAGATCAAACACGAAAGGGAAAGAAAATAGAACAAAATAAAAAGATATGTATATTAAATTCAAACTGATAAAATTATGGGCAATGAGAGACTAAAACCCTCAGCTCCCAATTAATTTCAATAACCCAAATAAAATCCTAGCAGGAAGAATTAAAGAAAACTAAGAACCACAAATGAGAAACACTATAATTAATCAAGCAAGTAAGTCAACTAATAATTCTAAGAGTTCACCCTAATTATTCACTAAGAAGATACTACAATTTGAGAATTCAATATTCAACATAGTCTAAATCTTCCAAATACTAAAATCTGACTATGAGTATGGGCCTTGTTTGGTTGCCTTCTTTTAAAATCCTTGAATTCAAGTAATAGTCATTTGCACACATGACATCTTTTCTTTCTTCTTCTCAACTTGATAGACCTTCCACACATTGTAACCCTTTCTTTGGTGACCCTCAAGCTTCTCTAATGCTTCCTTTTTCATAAACATTTCTTGTAGGTCTTGGAGATCTTTTTCTTGACTCCTTGTGAATGGTCTTGAGGGATACATGGCACTCATGTTGGTTCCATCTATGCTTTTCATGTTATCATCCTCCCCTTCTTCAAAAGGATTCGTCCTCGAATCGAAAAATTCACCTATAACACAAAGAGATAAATCACTAACATTGAAAATATTATGAATGTTATACTCACTTGACAAGTCAATCATGTAGGCATTATCATTGATTCTCTTGACTACTTTGAAAGGTCCATCTCCTCTTAGGCTTAGCTTTTCTTTTCGAACATGTGGAAACCACTCTTTTTGAAAATGTATCCACACCCAATCATTTGGGTTGAAGATCACTTCTTTTCTTCCAATATTCTTTCGAATAACCACCTTTGACTTGTTCTTTTCAATGGCCTCTTTAACCTTGGCATGAATCCTCATCGTCTCCTTTTCCCTTTGCTTGGCATCTAGGCTCAAAACAACATTACTAGATAATGTAGTCATGGTTAAGGGAAACAAAGGTTTAAAGCCATAATATGCCACAAATGGTGACATTCCAATAGAGAAGTGGAAAGACCGATTATATGAAAATTCTATCAAGGGTAAACGATCTTCCCAAGTTATTGGGGTACCTCTAATCATGCACCGAAGCATACTTCCAAGGGTTCTGTTGACTACTTCAGTTTGTCCATCCTTTTGAGGCTGGCAAGAAGTAGAGAACATAAGTTTGGTACCAAGTGTACCCCATAGACTCTTCCAAAAGTGACTAATAAATTTGGAATCCCTATCACTTACAACGGTTTGAGGGACTCCATGTAATTTAAGAACATTGATGACAAATAAAGATGCTACATGGGATGCATCATCGCATTTATGGCATAGAATAAAATGAGTCATTTTAGAAAATCTATCCACTACCAAAAATATGCTATCATGCCCTCTTTTAGTCCTAGGAAGACCCAACACAAAATCCATAGAAATATCCATCCATGGGCCACTAGGAGTAGGGGCGAGGGTTATACTTACCTTGGGGCTGAGTCATGGATTTGGCATTCTTACAATCGAGACATCGTCCACAAATTCACTCCACATCACACTTCATCTTAGGGAAAAATAATTGCTCCTTTAGAATGTCAAGTGTTTGGGTTACCCTAAAGTGTCCCATTAAACCACCATTATGAGCCTCCTTGATAAATAGCTCTCTCCAAGAGCTCATAGGAACACAAGCTCGTCTATCGTTGAATAGAAAACCATCAACCAATTGAATACTACCAATCCACTTCCCTTAGGTAAGATTATCAAAAGTATCTTTGAAGTCGGGATCCCTAGAATAGAATTCCTTTAAGCTCTCAAATCCCATCATTCTAGAAGCCAAGGTAGTCACCAACATAAACCTTCTTGATAGAGCATCCGCTACTACATTTTTGTTGCCTTGCTTGTATGTGATCACATAGAGAAAGATTTCAATGAATTCAGCCCACTATGCATGTCTCTTGTTCAACTTGGATCACCCTTTAAGGTGCTTCAAGGACTCATGATCAGTCATAATCACAAACTCTTTGTGCCACAAGTAGTGTTGCCAATGAGCCAACACCAGCACAAGTGCGTACATTCTTTGTCATAAGTTGAGTACTTGAGAGTAGTCCCCTTTAGATTCTCACTAAAGTAAGCCAATGGTAAAGGGGTGATTTTTAGATCTCAAAAGTCTTCTTTCGGTTGGGAGGGGGGCTATTTAGCCAGCTTAGAAATGAGGTTGCCACGTCTATTAGATGCGCCAATGAATGTGCTTTTTGAACACGAACCCATATCTTTCAGCAAAGGTTTACGCTTCTGCTATAAGTGAAGTGTAGAGCCATAGGTCAACCTGTCCTCGACACCACTAAAGAAATTCTTTATCCCTCTTGCATCAATGCACCACCTATTCTAATATCCGAAGCATCATATTCAATTTTAAAGGTCTTATCAAAGTTGGGTAGTTGAAGCAATAGTGAAGAGCTCAACATTGATTTCAAGGCTTGAACGGACTTCTCTTGTTCTTCCTCCCATAAAAAAGGCACATCTTTCTTGGTTAACTCGGTGAAAGGAGAATCAATTGAACTGAAACCCTTTATAAATCACCAATAAAAACTTGTTAATGCATGAAAACTTCTCACCTCGGTTGTATTGGTTGGAGTTAGCTAAGCTTGATGGACTCTACCTTCTCTTCATCAACCTCTATCCCATTTGCACTAACCACAAAACTTGAAAACACAACATTTTCAACACAAAATGAGCACTTCTTGAGATTACCAAAGCGCTTTTATAGTAAGACATTAACTACTTGATTCAAATGGGACATATGTTTCCTCAATTGTCTTGCTTACACAAGGATATCATCAAAATACACCACAACAAACTTGTTGATGAAAGCTTTGAGAACATGATTCATCAAACTCATGAATGTGCTTGGGGTATTCGTCATTCCAAATGGCATCACAAGCCATTCATACAACCCAAACTTTGTCTTGAAAGACAGTTTCCACTCATCACCCGAATTCATATGAATTTGATGATACCGACTTCGAAGGCCAATCTTAGAGGATACACTAGTACCATATAGCTCATCAAGCATATCATCAAGCCTATGAATTGAATGTTGATACTTCACCATGATCTTGAACACATTCTCCAAGTGCCATCTTTCTTGGGAACAAGAATCACCAGTATGGCACATAGACTTAGACTTTGTTTGATCAACCCCCTTTCAAGAAGCTAGTCTATTTGCCTTTGTAGAAGTTGGTCCAGATTTAGTGATGGCACTAGTTGGTCCTTATTTAGTGATGGAGGCCATGGATAAGGTGAAGGTGATTAGGGAGAGGTTGAAAATGACCCAAAGTCGTCAAAAGTCTTATTTGGATGTAAGGAGAAAGGATCTTGAATTTCATGTCGGTGATTGGGTATATGTGAAGGTTTTGCCTATGAAGGGTGTGATGTGTTTTGCTAAGAAGGAAAAGCTAAGCCCCCGGTATGTTGGACCTTATGAGATCATTGAGCGAGTTGGAGGTGTGGCTTATAGGTTGGAGTTGCCTCTAGATTTGAGTTCCATTCACCCGGTCTTTCATGTGTCTATGTTGAGGAAGCTAGTTGGTGATCCAAGCACCATTGTGCCCTTGGAAGGGATTGAGGTTGAAGAGAATTTGCCTTATGAGGAGGTTCCGGTGCAAATCTTGGATATGCAAGTAAAGCATCTTTGTAAGAAGGACGTGGCTTTGGTGAAGGTGCTTTAGAGAAATCAACATGTGGAGAGTGCTACTTGGGAGGCGGAGTTGGACATGGTGAAGCGATACCCTCATCTTTTCCAATCTACTCAGCCTAAGGTATTAGGATTCTTCCCTATCTAATGGTGCCATTTCTTGCCCTTTTGAGTCTCATGACATGACATGCATACATGTGCACGTAAAAAGTATTTTTTGTCATAATGTTTTGAGTGACTTGAATATGTTTGTGATATGAGTTTAAAGGTTTTGAATAATGATTTTGAATAATGCTTTTGATACTGTTTCGAACAATGAACTACGCATTGTATCTTATGTTGGGTGTTTCATGCTCTAAGTCAAGCTTTGTTCTTTCACATTCGGGGACGAATGTTCCCAAGGGGGAGATGATGTAAGGACCCAAATTTTTTTTCGAGTGGTATTTTACCAAATCTCTTGGAACTATCCCAAGTGAATTGTCAAGCACACTCAACGGAAGGCCCACACAGGCCGTGTGAAGCCACACAGACCATGTGGCCTCCCGTGAAGGGACACTTGGTCTAGTTTACAGCAAAGGGGGACAATTTTGAGACATACGGGATTTTGACCAAGTAAGGGCACACGACCACTCACACAGTCCATGTGGAGTGTCATGGACCGTGTGGCCCACCATGTAAACTCACCACGTAAAATTTTTCTAAGTATAGAAGTACTGTCTCGTAACTTTGTCGTGCGAAAATTATTTGAAATACATTTACATGGCCGATGTCACGGCTCGTGTGGAGTCATACGGACCGTGTAGTCATTCGTGTGGTACCCCTTAGCTCCGTGTGATTTTCCTCTGCGAAATTCTAAGTATGGTATCATAACACTGTTCATGGTCCCTGTGACATTTCACGGACCGTGTAGTGGACCGTGTGGACCTGACGGTTCCAACTTTGGTCCGTTTTATTAATGGTGTTTATGTAATTTTGGTTTATTTTAATTACGAATTGTGATCTTTTACCTATCCTAAACCCCTAATTCAGCTAATGTCCCCTCCCTTCTTAATTCATTCTCCTAATACTTTCTACCCCTCATAAGATCACCTCCTTGTTCCTCTCCACTCTTCCCTCTCAAGGATCAAAGCTAGGGTTCTATTGGAGTCCAATTCAAGCTAAGTTCATCCCACAAATTCAGCTCCTCAATCAAGGTATGTGAGATTTATTCTTGGTCCCTTTCAACCAAGAAGACCCAAAGATCATTCAATATATTTTATGAATTTAGTCTACTTTAAATATGAGATTTCATAATTTGATTTTATTAAATCTAATTGATGTATGGGCTGAACTTTACATATGATTTTAAATTACTTTGATCACTATTATGATGATTTACATTAAGTTATCAAGTTATCAACATGCATGTCCCCTTTAAAATTGATTTATGCATGAGTGATTTATATTATGATTTAAACGTTGATTTAAATTATGGATTTACTTAATTTAACATTATGGTGTTGATTTTAACTTAAATCTATGTTACCCATGCTATCCTCACATCATGCATTGCATTGTATTCATGAACATTGATATATGGAAATTACGAAGTGGGTTAAGCCCAACTATGTTTTCTGAAACAATTATGATATGATTTTGATAAGATATTGGTTACGACAAAAAGGTGATCACCAAAATGTCTATGATTCTGGCTCTTTGAGCATCCTGGGTGCTTGCACCATCCTGTATATATGAATGAGCTATTCCCTGTATAAACACTATGATTATGATCTATGATTTGGCATTTGAGCCAAAATGTGTATTAAACAGTTTGAAATGAGCATTGTATCTCCTGAAAGCACGTATATGTATAAGTATTCAAGTGGGATGTTATCGACTTAGCACCAATGGATTGAGAGTGCTAGGGCTATTATATCTAAGGGCCCTATTCCTTTCCTTGAACTATGTGCCGACATAGGAACATTAGCCATTATCGAAATGACCGGGTCGTATGGAATGGTTATTCATTTATGATTCTGATATATTCTGTATAAATTCTGAAAAATCCTTCCGAAATGGTGAGTCCATAAGGAAGGTGACCATCAATCGAAATGGTAAGTTTCGTAAGGCGTGATGTAGATTACCTTTGGCAAGTAATCTTCTCCCTACCGGTGGGAGGTCCCAATCGGACTAATTCATGTAATAGCTCGCATGGATTTGACTTGTCGATTATAGTCCATCCTCAATACATATATATGAGCATTGTTGCATTTCATGCATTATAAATTTCATGGCATATTGTATATATACTTCCATTGAATATACAACTCTTTATATATTATGTGCCCTTGTCATCTAACATTGAAATGCAGATTTGGTAAGTCATATGCATAGCATGCTCGCACACTTAGTACATTCAAATGTACTAATGCATACTCTATGCCTACATGATTTTACCATGTAGGGGCCGAGCACTTTGATTATCTACAGGTTGACGAATAGTCCAATCCTTGAGTATACTGTGGTGAGTCCCATCTTCCAAGGATGAGCCGATTGTCTTTCTTTTATGTTATTTCAGGACTTTCTCCTTTATTTGAGGGTGAGCTCGGAACTTATCCCGACCCCCGTTCCTTTGACTAGAGGCACTTGTGGGACACTGTGTAAACTCTTCTGGAATCAGTTTGTTATGACTGGTGTCTTGCTTATGTATTGTTGGAATGATTTATGAGAAATCCCTATTGGCTGGCTATCTGTATGTTTTGGTGTGAAAGTCCCTAGCCCCATAGTGTCCTATTTCCCCGTCCCTTAGAACTTTGTGTTGCTATTTCAATGTTATTCTTTAATCGATGATGTGAATATTGATATTTGAGGCTTGTTTGGGGACTCTCGGGTTCCCATTCACCGTGTCACATCTAGGCCCTAACCATTGGTCGTGACAAAAGATGGTATTAGAGCCCTAGGCTTATAAATGGTTCTCGGAGTCCAACATGTTGTGTCAAGTAGAGTCCTGTTCATGGGGTAAAGTGCACCATGCCTATGAGTGGGAGGCTACAAAGGCGTTTTAGGAATTGCCTCACTTCTTCATGTCTTATGTTATGTTGTGGCTAGTATATTTGGTTCTCTTATCTTGACGGTGTTGTTGATCCATTTCCAAGAGATGCCCCAAAGAAGACCCCACCCACCAAGGCGGGCTCCGGCTAATGAAGGTCAGGCTCCCATGAGCCTATGGATGAGGCCATCTCAAACGGTGAGTTCCGCACAGCCTTTGCCATGCTGGCCCAGGCGGTGATTTCTTAGGCAAGGCAGGTTAACTTTCCACGTGATCCTACATCTACTTCTAGGGTGAGGGATTTCACCCGGATGAATCTTCCGGAGTTCTATGGGTCAAAGGCTAGTGAGGATGCTCAGGAGTTCATTGACGAGCTTACCAAGATACTGAACATCATGGGTGTCACTTCTAACGCTAAGGCTGAATTGGCTGCCTATTAGCTGAAAGATGTGGCTCAGGTGTGGTATACTCAATGGACCTTAGAGAGAGTTTGCAGTGGTGATGTCAATTGGGAAGAGTCCAGATTTGTTTTCCTTGATCGCTTCTTTCCACTTGAGCTTAGAGAGGCCAAAATGACTGAATTTATCAATCTCAAGTAAGGAGGTATGAGTGTGAGGGACTATGCCCTCAATTTCACAAAGCTTTCCAAGTATGCCCCGTCACTTGTGGCTGATTCTCGTGCAAGGATGCACATGTTTATTTAGGGTATCTCTAGTTTACTAGTGAAGGAATATCGTACAACTATGCTTATACGGGATATGGATATAACCAGACTCGTGTTGTATGCTGAACAGATCGAAGGGGAGAAACTCAAGGAAAGAAGGGTGGAGTTTCTGGTTCTCGAAGTGGTGGTTTCGGTCGCTTCCAACATGACCAAGATTCCGATACTCAGGTCGCTAATGATCGGGTGCCTCCTCCTAGAGCACTGCTTGGTGGCAGTCAGGGGTGTCCTGTATGCGACAGGTGTAGGAAGCGCCACACGGGAGTCTTCCAGAGAAATTTGGATGTTTGCTTTAGATGTGGTGATAAATTATAAGGTTGCTGATTGTCCTAGAAATGCCCGTAGAGGCCAAGGTCGAGTGGCTCAAGGCGGGCAAGGCCAACAAAGAGCTCCCTAAGGTGTTGCCCCAAGGAACAACTGGTTCCATGCACTCCATGCCTGCCAGGATGTTGTGACCAATATAGTGAAAGTCTTTGATTTTGATGGTTATGTTTTGCTTAATCCGGGTGAAAATTTTGTCTTTTGTGACACCTCAGTTGACTGTTAAATTTGGCTTGAGTCCCAAGGTTTTGAGGGACCCTTTCTCAATTTATACTCCCATGGGTGAATCTGTTGTTGCACGTAGAGTCTATCATGGTTTCCCTAATTCTGTGTTGCACAAAATTTTTTTGTGTGATCTTGTAGAACTTGAGATGTTCGACTTTGACGTGATTCTTGGGATGGACTGGTGTAATGCCCGGTAAAATTATCAAAATATCGCTAGAGAGAGGGTATGCACATAATGCATCTTCCGATGCTCATATGGCAAATCCGAGGCCAAATTTGTGATCAGCACGCAAAATGGAGTGGGAAAATGGTCTCGGTAAATTTTTAGAGCGACCCAATCAAAAAATAATTTTTTGATGCGAAGTTCAAAATAGTATTAGTACGCGACAGGGGCGCGTTGCGCACCCGTCGCGGACTAGCACTTATATTCTTTTTAAAATTTTCTATGGGATTAAGAAAATTCGTTCAAAAACCTTTTCTAAAAATATATTATGCGTGACCAGTCCGCATCGTGGACCGTGTCTTTTCTGAGTTGAGAATTTCTAAATTATTACGAGGGGCATTCTGGTTAATTCCCCACCCCTCCTAAACTCTCTACACGATCTAATGAGGTCATTTTGACGTAAAAAGGGTCTAAAACCCCTATTAAGTCCTATCCCAATACTTTACCAAGGCTAGGGCTTAAGGAGAGAAGAGAAGAGCTTGAGTTGAGAGATTCGTGAAGAGATCCCTGACGTGCTTCGTTGATAGATGCATCCCAGATATCTAAGGCTAAACTAAAACATGGAATTATTCTCTTATGTTCCCCACAGAGGTCATAGATGAGTTGATGGTACATGCATGATTTCTTGATGGTGTTTCTTGAATAATTGATTTAAAATTACATGTTTTCTATGTTGATGATCATCATACTATTTGTTTTCTTGAATTGAATATTTTCATGAGAATTTTCATAACCCTACATCACTAATTTTTTAGAGCATGCATAATGCACTTGAGAATTGAGTTTAGAGCCTTGAGTTGAGATTGTGAGTATGATGAGAGGATGATGATGAGTCAATAGAGTTTGATTGTTTTATGAGTCCCTATAAATGAACTCTACCAATGGGTCTATTCACTTGCTTCCTAATGATTGTTATACAATCTTGAGTCATTGATGAGAAGATTGATGAGAGGCTAAAGGACCCTATGAGATAATTGATGAAAGGACTAAAGTGCCTATGAGATACCGATCGTTGACGGGGTTCGAGTCCCAATGAGATTGGTTGAGAATAGAGATGGAGGTTTTATGAGCATTAAGCCATGGGAGGAGTATCGAACACCGAAAGAAGGAGAGTTAGTCTAACCCGAACTCGTCAAACTACGTCGCCAAACGTAGGTGAGGCATAGAACCATCACATATATTATGGTTCCCTCGAGAGTAACAGTCCTTGAAAGCAATAGCGGACTTATTGAGTTTGACCCCATATTGGGTGAGCCGATATGGTTTTTAAGCGTTCCCTACCTGGCAAGTTTGGAACGGCTATGACAACATCAGCATAATTGTTGTACATTCACTGGCTCATAAGTGAGTGTTGTCGGATAAGAGAAACTCCCATAAATTTTCTACCTTGAGTACTCCAAGTCTAGATGAGATGAGAAGGGGTGAGCTCCGCTTAGATGAGATGAGATGAGAGGAGGTGAGATTCTCTGAGCTCAATGAGATGAGAGGAGGTGAGCTCCTTTGATGTGATGTTGAGACTTTGATGAATTTGAGTTATTGATGTGTCATTTGTCTACTCTTAATTCTTTCATAGATAGACAATTGACTATTTGATGTGATTTTGATGTTTATTTTGAGTTGCTGTTATTGCCATACTATTATACGGGTTTATGTTTCATTCATCTATTTTACATACCAGTGCATTCCAAGTGCTGATGTCCACTCTGGACTGCATCATTTTATGATGTAGAGGCAGGTACTAGAGATCGTCAATAGATGCTCCGTTGATGATCTGAGATTTGCATCTGATTTGGTGAGTCCCCTACTTCGGAGGATCCATTATGGTTTATTCATCTTGCTTTAGAGTTTGGACTATTTACTTATGTTGATTTATGGTAGCCATGGGTACGTCATTGGCATCACATGAGTAGTAATAGAGGCTTCATAGACAATGGTCGAGCATTGATGTTGAGACTTGTGAGCTCTTCTACTAGCCTTTAGTATTATCCATTTATTATAAAACTTTAGATGAGAAGTGCCCGCTTACTTACTTATGCTTTTCGCTGTTCATTAGAGTTTATTGATTGAATGATGTGATGAGGCTAAGTGGTTCGCTTGGGTACTAGTGATAGTCTCTGAGTGCCAACCACGCCAAGGGTACCCTCTCGTGGCATGACAAACTTGGTATCAAAGCACAGAGTTCAAGTGTCTAAGGGAGTCTATAAAGCCGTGTCTAGTAGAGTCTTGTTCATGGGTGTGTTGTCGACCACATTTCATAAGCAGGAGACTATAGGACATTAGGTATTGATACCCTTTTCTTCTCATTACAATTCATGCGATAGAGTTAAACTCTATGAAAATACTCTTCTAATTCTTGCTCTACGCATGCAGAATTGATAACATGCCTCCCAGAAGAGCTGTCAGAGGAAGGGGACGCCATGCCAGCGAGCTGTTAATCCACCAGAACCTTAAGTACCCAAGGAGCCAACGGATCAAGCTGCCCAATTGAGAAACCCCCTCAGGATGAGGTCTCCAACGCCGAGTACGCCAGACTATTCGAGCTTTGGCCCAGGCTAACGCAGCACCTGCTGTGAGACAAGGCGCAGGTAGACCAGATTCTTATGACCCCTCTAAGGCCTGAGAATTTTTTAGAATGAATCCGTCAGAGTTCACAAGGTCTGCATCTATTGAAGATCTTGAGAACTATGTAGAGGAGCTTGAGAAGGTGTTCCAAGTGATGAACATGGCTGATGCTGATAGGGTTGAACTGGCTGCTTACCAACTCAAGGGTTTGGCTAGACTGTGGTTCGACCAATGGAAGAAAGGTAGACAGGATGATGCCCCATATTTGACTTGGGCAGTGTTTGAGGAGGCCTCCTTGGGGCGCTTCTTCCCAAGAGAGAAAAGAGAAGCAAAGGTGAGAGAGTTCCTGAATCTAAAACAAGGCTCTATGACCGTGCAAGAGTATGGTTTGAAGTTAACGCAACTATCTTGCTATGCTCCGGACATGGTTGCTGACATGAAGGGAAGGATGGGTATGTATGTTGATGGGTTGAATAGAGGACCCAAGAGAGATGGGAGAAGAGCCACGCTTGTGAGTGATATGGACATCGGGCGACTGATAAAATTTGTGCAACAAGCTGACGAGGAGAGACAACATGACAAGGAAGAGTTCAAACGTAAGAGGGCTAAGACATCCATCGATGAGGTTGGAAGAAAAGGCAATGGTAATCTATTTCCAGCACCATCATCTGCTAGTGCACCTGTGCATTGAGGCAGGTATGATCAAAGATTTCAAAATGTTGGGACCCATGGATCCCAGTCACAAGCCAGTGTGGCTCAAGGTTCGGAGGGTAAGCCACTATGTGATATGTGTGGAAAGCAAACCTAGGAAGGTGTCGTGATAGGAATGATGTGTGCTATGGATGTGGCCAAGCGGGTCACTACAAGAGGGATTCTCCAAAGCGGGCCGACCAGGCTCAATCGACTACACCAGCCTCACTAGCTAGAGGAAACCAGAGGGCCACTATGTCAGGCGCAGGCGGAGCAACAAACCGCTTGTATGCCATGGATAGTCACCAAGATCAGGATAACTCCCCTGATGTTGTGACAGGTATTATTCGAGTCTTTACTTTTGAATGTTATGTTTTGATGAATCTGGGTACCACATTATCGTTTGTATCTCTTTATGTGGCCAGTAATTTGATAGAACTCCTGAGAGTCTTCTTGAACCCTTTGATGTTTCTACTCCAGTGGGTGAGTCTATTCGAGCAGAGAGAATCTGTAGAACTTGTGTAGTGTCCATCCATCATAGGGATACTCTTGTTGCTTTGATTGAGTCGGAGATGGTTGATTTTGATTTGATTCTTGGCATGGATTAGCTTCACGCCTGTTATGCCTCTGTTGATTGTAGATCCCCAACTGTTAAATTGCAATTTCCTAATTAATCGGTTCTAGAGTGGAAAGGTGATTCTGTTACACCTAAAGGGAAATTTATCTTATATCTTAGAGCCACAAAGTTGATTTCCAAAGGTTGTGTCTATCACCTCGTACGAGTTAAATCTGATGATGTTGAGTCCCTACCTCATGAGTCAGTCCCGATTGTTAATGAGTTTTTGGAAATGTTTCCTGACGATCTGCCTAGAGTCCCTCCTGATAGGGAAATCAACTTTGGGATTGATGTTCTTCCTGATACTCAGCCTATTTCGATCCCACCTTATAGGATGGCCCCCGCTGAGTTGAAAGAGCAACTGAAAGATTTGCTAGAGAAGGGCTTCATTAGGCCAAGTGTTTCACCTTGGGGGTGCTCTTGTCTTATTCGTGCGAAAGAAAGATGGGTCCCTCAGAATGTGTAATGATTATAGGCAACTGAACAAGGTCACAATAAAGAACAAGTATCCTCTCCCAAGGATAGATGATTTGTTTGACCAATTTCAGGGCGCCTCTTGTTTCTCCAAGATAGACCTTCGATTTGGCTACCACTAATTGAAGATGAGGGAATGTGACATTCCAAAGACAACCTTTAGGATGAGATATGGCCATTTTGAGTTCTTGGTCATGTCCTTTGTGTTGACGAATGCACTTGCCGCCTTTATGGACTTGATTAATAGAGTATTCAGACCATATCTTGATATGTTTGTGATTATGTTCATCGAAGACATTTTGGTATATTCGAGGAGTTAGGAGGAGCATGCTAACCACCTTAAAGTTGTCCTTCAAACTCTTAAGGACCATGAGTTGTATGCAAAATTCTCAAAGTATTGGTTCTGGCTTAAGTCAGCGGCCTTTCTAGGCCATGTTGTTCCCAGTGATGGTATTCGAGTGGATGCCCAAAAGATTGAAGCGGTTAAGAACTGACCCCGATCGACCACTCAGACTGACATTAAAAGTTTCTTGGGGTTGGCAGGCTACTACCGCATATTTGTTGGGGAATTTTCTTCCCTCTCCGTGCCATTGACTAAATTGACTCAGAAGAAGGTCAATTGTCAGTGGTCTGAAGAATGTGAGAAGAGTTTCCAAGAATTGAAAATAAGTTTGACTACTGCACCAGTCCTTACCTTGCCCAAGGGGATAGAGAACTTTGTAATTTTTTGTGATGCTTCGAGGGGTGGATTGGGATGTGTACTGATGTAGAGAGGGAAGGTGATAGCCTATGCTTCCAGACAACTTAAGGTTCATGAAAGGAACTATCCAACCCATGACCTCGAGTTGGCAGTAGTGGTGTTTGCACTTAAACTCTGGCGCCACTTCTTGTATGGAGTTCATGTGGATGTGTTCACTGACTACAAGAGCTTGCAGTATGTTTTCAGCCAGAAAGAGCTCAACCTGCGACAGAGGATATAGTTGAAATTGCTCAAGGATTATGACATGAGCATTTACAACCACCCAGGTAAAGCTAACGTTGTTGCTGATGCTCTGAGCAGGTTGTCAATGGGTAGTACAGCCCATGTGGAGGAAGGACGGAAGGAGCTAGCCAAGGAAGTGCATTGGTTAGCTCGACTGGGAGTTCAACTTGAGGAGAATGATGAAGGAGGAGTCAATGTTTAGAATAGGTCTAATTCATCCTTACTGGCAGAGGTGAAGGAGAAGCAATACCAAGATCCTATCATACTCCAATTGAAGGAGGTTGTCCACAAACAAAAAGTGATGGTCTTCTCCAAAGGGGGAGTGGAGTCTTGAGATACCAAAGTAGGTTGTGTGTTCCAAATGTAGATGACATTTGAGACAGAATGATGGCGGAAGCCCACTATTCCATTCATCCAGGATCTACCAAGATGTACCACGACTTGAAAGAAGTCTATTGGTGGAGTAGAATGAAGAGGGATATTGCGAAATTTGTTTTGAAGTGCCCAAATTGCCAGCTAGTGAAAGTTGAGCAACAGAGGCCATGTAGATTGGCGCTCAGAACTTTAAGATTCTGGAATGGAAGTGGGAGATGATTAATATGGACTTTGTTACCGGTCTTTCAATGTCCTAAAAACAACATGATTTGATATGGGTGATCGTGGATAGAATGACTAAATCAGCTCACTTCTTGGCAGTCACGACAACTAATTGCGTTCAACCCTTACTTAAGAGAAAAGTCCAATAGGGGAGCTGCTTGTGGACCTAAGAGGGAGTCCCTTGTTGGGGTCATCAAAAGAATCTCTCTGCGCTCCAGAATGACTCTGGTTATCAAATGATTGAACAATCGGGAGCAATTTACTTACGATACTTAGTTGACATTCATAAAAAGCATCTATGAATTATGAGTTCAATCCATCCTGTTTAGCAGAAAGACGGATATTCCTTGCTCATTATCAGACAATCACTTATTCACAAACTTCGTGTAGGGAAAATAGTTTTCATTTCCCATCTCATGGAAAACCCTTTTCGCTCCGCTTAGCCTTATCCCCCTCTAGGGGTATTTTAGTGATAGCGGAGGAGTACGCCAAGTTATACATCCAGGAGATTATGAGGTTGCATGAGGTTCCCTTGTCCATCATCTCGGATAGAAGAGTTTAATTAACCTCCCAATTTTGGAGATCGTTCCAAAAGGGATTGGGTACTAAGGTGAACCTTCGCACAGCCTTTCATCCACAGACAGATGGTCAGACGGAGTGTACAATTCAAACACTTGAAGACATATTCAGAGATTGTGTTCTTGACTTCAAGCGAAATTGGGATGATCACCTACCATTGATTGAATTTGCATATAACAATAGTTATCATGCAAGTATTCAAATAGCTCCTTACAAAGCCTTGTATGGAGGAGATGTAGATCACCAATTGGGTGGTTTGTGGTTGGAGAAGCGGAGTTGATTGAGCCTGATCTTGTTCACCAATAGATGGAGAACGTCAAGGTCATTAGAGAGAGGTTAAAGATTGCCCAGAGTCGCCAAAAATCTTATACCAACATGAGGAGAAGAGATTTAGAATTCGAGGTAGATGATTGGGTGTATTTGAAAAAGTCACCTATGAAGGGCGTTCTAAGATTTGGAAAGAAAGGAAAGTTGAGTCCACGTTTCATTGGACTATATCAGATTATAAAGAGGATTGGGAAGGTTGTCTATGAGTTAGAGTTGCCTTCCGAGTTAGATGGAGTCCATTTGGTATTCCATGTGTTGATGCTGAAGAGATGATTAGGTGATCCTGCCTTGGTGATCCCTGTTGATAGCATTGGAGTGAAAAATGGCCTATCTTACGAAGAGTTTCTAGTTCAAATCCTTGACCGTCGGATTTGTAAGTTGAGAAACAAAGAGATAGCCTCAGTCAAAGTCCTATGGAGGAATAAAATTTATTGAGGAAGCCACATGAGAAGCTGAGGAAGAGATGAAGGCAAAATATAAGCACCTATGAGCTAAATAATGAGAGCGTTGAAGGTAAATTCCTTACCCTTCACTAAATTGATATATCTATTCTCTATGTGACCTTCTATTCGTAAATCTGAAAGGTATTGATTGAGGTCGAGAAAGAGTTGAGAGTTCGATTGATTGAGTTGAATTTTGAGATGAGTCCTGAGTCTATTCGTGCCTTGATATTCACCTTTACTCATCATTCGAGGATGAATGATCACAAGGGGGAGATGATGTAATGCCTGATAAAATTACCAAAATATCACTAGAGAGAGGGTATGCACATAATGCTTCTTCCGATGCTCGTAGGGCAAATTCGAGGGCCGATTTGTGATCAACACACAAAATTGAGTAGGAAAATGGTCTCGGTCGATTTAAAAAGCGACCCGATCAAAAAATAATTTTTCAATTCGAAGCGCAAAACAGTGTTAGTACGCGATAGGGGCGCATCATGCATCCATCACAGACCAGCACTTATATTCTTTTTAAAATTTTCTACGGGATTGAGAAAACTCGTTCAAAAACTTTTTTAAAAAATACATTGCGCGCGACCAGTTCGCATCGCGGACCGTGTCTTTTCCGAGTTGAGAATTTCTAAATTATTACGAGGGGCATTCCGATCAATTCCCTACCCCTCCTAAACTCTCTACACGGTCTAATAAGGTCGTTTCGACGTAAAAGGGTCTAAAACCCTATTCTAAGTCCTATGCCAATACTTTACCAACGCTAGGGTTTGAGGAGAGAAGAGAAGAGCTTGAGTTGAGAGATTCATGAAGAGATCCCTGTCGTGCTTGGTTGATAGCTTCATCTCAGGGATGTAAGGCTAAACTAAAGCATGTAATTGTTCTCTCATTTCCCCATAGAGATCATAGATCAGTTGGTGGTTGAAGAGTCTACATGCATGATTTCTTGATGGTGTTTCTTGAAAAATTGATTTGAAATTACGTGTTTTCTATGTTGATGATCATCATATTATTTGTTTTCTTAAATTGAATTTTTTCATGAGAATTTGCATAACCCTACATGACTAATTTGAGAAGCATGCATAATGCATTTCAGAATTGAGTTTAGAGCCTTGAGTTGAGATTGTTGAGTATGATGATGAGTCAATAGAGTTTGATTGTTTTATGAGTCCTTATAACTGAACTCTACTGAATGTGTCTATTCACTTGCTTCCTCATGATTGTTTTACATTCTTGAGTCATTGATGAGAAGATTGATGAGAGGGTGAACGGCCCTATGAGATGATTGATGAAAGGGCTAAAGTCCCTATGAGATACCGATCGTTGATAGGGTTCAAGTCCCGATGAGATTGGTTGAGAATTGAGATAGAGGTTTTTTGAGCATTGAGTCATGGGAGGAGTATCAAGAACTGAAAGAGGGAGAGTTAGTCTGACTCGAACTCGTTAACCTACATCACCAAACGTAGGTGAAGCATAGAACCATAACATATATTATGGTTCCCTCGAGAGTAACAATCATTGAAAGTAATAATGGACTTATTGAGTTTGACTCCATATTGGGTGAGTTGATATGGTTTTTGAGTGTTCCCTACCTGGCATGTTTGGAACGGTTGTGACACCATCAGCGTGATTGTTGTACATTCACTAGCTCATAAGTGATTGTTGTTGAATAAGAGAAACTCCCATAAATTTACTACCTTGAGTACTCCGAGTCTAGATGAGATGAGAGAGGGTGAGCTCCTCTGAGATGAGATGAGATGAGATGAGAGAAGGTGAGCTCCTTTATGTTGATGTTGACACATTGATGAATTTGAGTTATTGATGTGTCATTTGTCTACTCTTTACTCTTTCATAGATAGACAAGTGACTACTTGATGTGATTTTGATATTTCTTTTGAGTTGATGTTATTGCCATACTATTGTACCAGTTTTTGTTTCATTCAACTATTTTACATACTAGTACATTCCAAGTACTGATGTCCACTATGGACTGCATCATTTATGACGCAGAGGCAGGTACTAGAGATCGTCAACAGGTGCACCGTTAATGATCTGAGATTTGCAGCTGATTTGGTGAGCCTCCCCTACTTCGAAGGATCTACTATGGTTTATTCATCTTGCTTTAGAGTTAGAGATTGGACAATTTCCTTATGTTGGTTTTGGGTAGCCATGGGTCATTCATTGGCATCACATGAGTAATAATGGAAACTTTATAGACGATGGTTGAGCGTTGATGTAGATACTTGTGAGCTAGTTCTTTCTACTAGCCTTTAGTATTATTTATTTATTATGAAACTTTAGAAGAGATGTGCTCGTTTACTTATGCTTTTCACTGTTCATTAGAGTTTATTGATTGAATGATGTGATGAGGCTAAGTGGTTCGCTTGGGAACTAGCAATAGACTCTGATGCCAGCCACGCCAAGGGTACTCTCTCGGGGTGCAACAATTGGTTGCATGTATCTATGCCTCTATACGTTGCAGAACCTGGAATGTCAAGTTCCAACCTCCCGATGAACCAATTCTTGAATGAAAGGGTAATGAATTCTCTATTAAAGCTCAGTTTATTTCTTACCTCAAGGCGCGGAGAATGATCTCTAAGGGTACATGTATCATATTGTGAGGGTCAAGGATATGGAGTCCGAAGGACCTACTCTTGTGTTGGTCCTTGTGAATGAGTTTTTGGATGTGTTTCCCAAAGACTTTCCAGGCATTCCTCCTGAAAGCGAGGTAGACTTCGGTATCGATCTTCTTCCGGATACTCAACCTATCTCTATTCCTCCTTATCGTACGGCACCGATGGAGTTGAAAGAATTGAAAGACCAGTTAAAGGATTTGTTGGAGAAGGGTTTCATTCGGCCTAGTATATCTCCGTGGAGTGCTCCAGTGTTGTTTATAAGAAAGAAGGATGGTTCACTCCAGATGTGTATTGATTATAGGCAACTGAATAAGGTGACTGTTAAGAATAAGTACCCGCTGCCAAGGATTGATGACTTGTTCGATCAGCTTCAAGGGGCTACTCATTTCTCAAAGATTGATCTTCATTCCGGGTATCATCACTTGAAGGTTAGGGAGTTTGATATCCCCAAAACAAACTTTTGGACAAGGTATGGGCACTTTGAGTTTGTGGTGATGTCGTTCGGCCTAACCAATGCTCCAGCCGTTTTTATGAATCTAATAAATCGACTTTTTAAGCCATTTCTTGACAGTTTTGTGGTGGTCTTCATTGATGACATTCTCATTTACTCTCGAAGTGAACAGGAGCACGGGGATCACTTGAGGATGGTCTTCCAAACATTAACGGAGAAGAAGTTGTATGCCAAGTTTAGCAAATGTGAATTTTGGTTGGGTGAAGTAGCTTTCCTTGGTCATGTGGTTTCCGGCGATAGTATCAAGATGGATCCGAAGAAGATCGAGGCTATGAAGAATTGGCCCAGACCATTGACTCCTTCGGATATTTGCAGTTTCCTTGGGTTGGCCGGGTATTACATAAGGTTTGTTGAAGGGTTTTCATCTATTGCATCTCCATTGACTCCTTCGGATATTTGCAGCTTCCTTGGGTTGGCTGGGTATTATAGAAGGTTTGTTGAAGGGTTTTCATCTATTGCATCTCCATTGACTAAGTTGACCCAGAAGATGGCCAAGTTTGTGTGGTTAGCCGAATGCGAGCAGAGTTTCCAGACTTTGAAGGATTGGCTTACATCAGCTCCCGTCTTGACCTTGCCAAATAGCTTGGAGGAATTTGTAGTGTATTGTGATTCCTCGTAGATTAGATTGGGTTGTGTTCTTACGCAACATAGTAAGGTGATAGCATATGCATCAAGGCAGTTGAAGGTGCATGAACATAATTACCCCACGCACGACCTTGAATTGGCACTGTGGTTTTTGCCTTGAAGATTTGGAGACATTATTTGTATAGGGTTCATGTTGATATGTTCACTGATCACAAGAGTCTGCAATATGTATTCACTCAGAGAGATCTCAATTTAAGGCAAAGGAGGTGGTTGGAGCTCCTAAAAGATTACGACATGAGTGTCTGTATCATCCCCGCAAGGCCAATGTTATGGCCGATGCTCTCAGCTAGCTATATATGGGAAGTGTGGCGCATGTTAGGTAAGAAAGGAAGGAGTTGGCAAGAGATGTTCACCGGTTATCTCGGTTGGGTGTCAGGTTGGTTGATTCAAGCGATGGTGGTATTCGTTTTCAAAGCGGGGCAGAATCTTCCGTGGTAAGTGATGTAAAGGCTAAGCAAGATTTGGACCCATTGTTACTTGAATTGAATAAGTTGGTTGCTAAAACGGAGATCAAGGTGTTCTCCCAAGGAGGAGATGGTGTACTCCGGTACCAAGACCGACTTTGTGTTCCGGATGTGGATGATCTTAGAAGGGTGATTATGAGAGAGGCTCACAACTCTCATTATTCTATTCACTCGGGGTCTACCAAAATGAACTGGGATTTGAAAGAAGTGTATTGGTGGCAAGGTATGAAGAAAGACATCGCTTAGTTCGTATCTGAATGCCCGAGTTGTCAACAGGTAAAGGTAGAGCACCAAAGGCCTGGTGGTTTGGCCCAAGACATTGAAATTCCCACATGGAAATGGGAAGATGTGAACATGGATTTTGTTGTTGGGTTGCCTTGGACCCGAAGGCAATCTGATTCCATTTGGGTCGTCGTGGATCAGATGATGAAGTCGCCTAATTTCCTACCGGTCAAGACTACTTTCAATGTCAAGGATTACACAAGGTTGTATATCCATGAGTCAGTGAGGTTGCATGGTGTGCCCTAGGTCTATTATATTAGATCGTGGTACCCAATTCACTTTCCACTTTTCGAGGTCTTTTCAGAAGGGGCTTGGAACTAAGATTAAATTGAGCACTACTTTCCATCCTCAAACCAATGGCCAAGAGGAGAGGACTATTCAAACTTTGGAGGATATGTTGAGGGCTTGTGTGTTGGAGTTTAAAGGCAACTGGGGACGACCACCTTTCACTCATTGAGTTTGTTTATAATAATATCTTTCATGCTAGCATTGGTATGGCACCATTTGAGGCTTTATATGGGAGAAGGTGTAGCATGGGGTGGTTTAAGTTGGGAGAGATGGCACTAGTTGGTCCGGATTTAGTGATGGGGGCCATGGATATGGTGAAGGTGATAAGGGAGAGGTTGAAAACGGCCCAAAGTCATCAAAAGTCTTATTCGGATGTTAGGAGAAAGGATTTTAAATTTCGTATCGATGATTGGGTATGTGTGAAGGTTTCACCTATGAAGGGTGTGATGCGTTTTGGTAAGAAGGGCAAGTTAAGCCCCCGGTATGTTGTCCCTTATGAGATCGTTGAGCGAGTTGGAGGTGTGGCTTATAAGTTTGGGTTGCCTCCGGATTTGAGTTCCATTCACCCAGTCTTTCATGTGTCTATGTTAAGGAAGCTAGTTGGTGATCCTAGCACCATTGTGCCCTTGGAAGAGATTGAGGTTGAAGAGAATTTGTCTTATGAGGTGGTTCTGGTGGAAATCTTGGATAGGCAAGTAAAGCGCCTTCGTAACAAGGACTTGGCTTCGGTGAAGGTGGTTCGGAGAAATCAACAAGTGGAGATTGCTACTTAGGAGGCGGAGCTTGACATGGTGAAGTGATACCCTCATCTTTTCCAATGTACTCAAGCCTAAGGTATTAGGATTCTTCCCTATCTAATGGTGCCATTTCTTGCCCTCTTGAGTCTCATGACATGACAAGCATACATGTGCACAAAAAAGGATTTTTTTTCATAATGTTTTGAGTGACTTGAATATGATTGTGATATGAGTTTAAAGGTTTTGAATAATGATTTTGAATAATGCTTTTGATACAGTTTCCAATAATGAATTATGTATTGTATCTTATGTTGGGTGTTTCATGTTCTAAGTCAAGCCTTTCAAGCCTTATTCTTGCACATTCCGGGGATGAATGTTCCCAGGGGGAAGATGATATAAGGACCTGGATTTCTTTTCAAGTGGTGTTTTCCCAAATCTCTTGGAAATATCCTAAGTAAACTGCAAGGCATCACTCCACGGAAGGCCCACACGGGCCGTCTTAAGCCACACGGACCATGTGGCTTGTCGTGAATGGACACTTGGTCTAGTTCACAGCAAAGGGGGACAATTTTGAGACATACGGGATTTTGACCAAGTGAAGGCACACGGCAATTCACACGGTCCGTGTGGAGTGTCACAGACCGTGTGGCCCTCCGTGTAAACTCACTATGTAAAATTTTTCTAAGTATGGAAGTATCGTCTCGTAACTTTTGTCATACGAAAATTATTTGAAGTACTTTCACACGATCAATGTCACGGCCCGTATGGAGTCACACGAACCGTGTGACATTTCATAGACCGTGTAGTGAACTGTGTGCACCTGATGGTTTCAACTTTTGGTCCGTTTCATTAATGGCGTTTATGTAATTTCGGTTTATTTTAATTATGAATTGTGACCTTTTACCTATCCTAGACCCCTAATTCAGCTAATGTCCCCTCCCCTCTTAATTCATTCTTCTAAAACCTTCTACCCTCATAAGATCACCTCCCTACTCCTCTCCACTCTTCCCTCTCAAAGATCAAAGCTAGGGTTCTATTGGAGTCCAATTCAAGCTATGTTCATCCCTCAAATTCAGCTCTTCAATCTTTGTATGCGGGATTTATTCTTGGTCCCTTTCAACCAAGAAAACCTAAAGATCTTTCAATCTATTTTATGAATTTAGTCTGCTTTAAATATGAGATTCCATAATTTGATTTTTATTAAATCTAATTGATGTATGGGCTGAACTTTACATATGATTTTAAATTACTTTGATCACTATTATGATGATTTACATTGCGTTATGAAGTTATGAACATGCATGTCCTTTTAAAATTGATTTATGCATGAGTGATTTATATTATGATTTAAATGTTGATTTAAATTATGGATTTACTTAATTTAACATTATGGTGTTGATTTTAACTTTAATCTATGTTACCCATGCTATCTTCACATCATGCATTGCATTGCATTTATGGAACATTGATATATGGAAATTACGAAGTGGGTTAAGCCCAACTATGTTTTCTGAAGCGATTATGATATGATCCTGATAAGATATTGGTTACGACAAAAAGATGATCACCAATATGTCTATGATTTTGGCTTTTTGAGAATCCTGGGTGCTTGCACTATCCTGTATATGTTATATGAGTTATTCCCTGCATGAGCACTACGTTTATGATCTATGATTTTGCATTTGAGCCTAAATGTGTATTGAATAGTTTGAAATGAGAATTGTATCTCCTGAAAGCATGTATATATATAAGTATTCAAGTGGGATGCTATCGGCTTAGCACCGATGGATTGTGAGTGTTACGGCTAACCCCAAGGGCCCTTTTCCTTGCCTTGAACTTTGTGCCAACATAGGAACGTTAGCCATTAACGAAATGACCAGGTCATAAGGAATGGTTATTCATTTATGATTCTGATATATTCTGTATAAATTCTGAAAAATCCTTCCGAAATAGTGAGTCCATAAGGAAGGTGTTCATCCACTGAAATGGTGAGTTCCGTAAGATGTGATGTAGACTACCTGTGGCAAGTAATCTTCTCCCTACCGGTGGGAGGTCCCAATTGGACTAATTCATGTAATAGCTTGTATGGATTTGATTTGTCGGTTATAGTCCATCCTCAATACATATATATGAGCATTGTTGCATTTCATGCATCATAAATTTCATGGCATCTTGTATATATATTTCCATTGAATATACAACTCTTTCTATATTATTTGCCCTTGTCATCTAACATTAAAATGCAGGTTTGGTAAGTCATATGCATTGCATGTCCGCATACTTAGTACATTCAAACGTACTAACGCATAATAGATGCCTACATGATTTTACCATGTAGGGGCCGAGCACTTTGATTATCAACAGGTTGACATATAGTGCAATCCTAGAGTATACTGTGGTGAAACCGTCTTCCAAGGACGAGCTGACTGTCTTTCTTTTATATTATTTCAGGACTTTCTCCTTTATTTGGGGGAGAGCCCGGAACTTGTCCGGGCCCCCATTCCTTTGACTAAATGCACTTGTTGGACACTGTGTAAACTCTTCTGGAATCCATTTGTTATGACTGATTTCTTGCTTATGTATTGTTGGAATGATTTACGAGAAATCCCTATTGGCTATCTATATGTTTTGTTGTGGAAATGTGGAAAGTCCCTAGCCCCGTATTGTCCCATAGCGTGAGTCCTATTTCCCCGTTCCTTAGAACTTTGTGTTACTATTTGAATGTTATTACTATTTGAATGTTATTCTTGAACCAATGTGGATATTATCTGAGGCTTGTTTAGGGGCTCTCGGGTTCTCATTCGTTGTGTCACATCTAAGCCCTAACCCCGTGTCGTGACAATGACCCCACCCTAAGTCTCGAGGTCGGACTTCTTCTCTTTGTACTCCATAGGTATCCCTACATCCATGCTCCTAAAACTCATCATTGTTGAGATCTCCATACATTTCATCATAGAGCGGATTTCGGTATTGGTAATCATGGTCAAGAATTTGTGGTGCATTTGGTGGAGGTGATGGGTGACATTACTTAGAAGATAAATTTCGAAATGGAGTTTGGTAAGGGACTAGGTTCACCGCAAAAGGATGATTATCTTGTGAAGGGTTAAAAGGTTGTGGGTTTAGGTGTGGTGTAGCTTGTCTCTGATGGTTTGAATTGTTGTTTGTTTGTAATGTGGGGTTTCAGTAGCTTCAGGTTTTGGATTTGTGGAGAAAAACATAGATTATGGGCTTGTCATGGGGTATTGGTGGTGGAATGCATTGATTCCATCCTTATCTCCTCATTTTCAGGTTGAATTGCTTTCGCTCGATTCTTATTCTCCTCCCATACCCGCCTTTCCTCCATACCTCCCATCCTTCCACACATTTCCACTATTTGTTTGGAGATGTAAGCAATTCTCTGAACTATCCCCAATTGGACTTGTATTAGACATGATACCTATAATACTCGACAAACAAGATTACTAGCAAAAGCCTTACATCACTCACATGTAACTCTCAACTCACCTTCTATGGCATCATCTCAAAATTGATAGTGAACTAAGTCCTCTCAATCATTTCAAGGTCATTTATCCTTTGTGTTGGAGTGGATTATTATGACTCTTGAACGAAGGAAGTCTCAAACAAAGGTTAGGAACATGAATTAAAAGTAGAAACCAGAAGAAACAGCACAAGAAATATCAGACTCAAAAAAACTAAGTAACAAAAGTAGAAGTGATTACTTGTTGTTACCTCATTTGAAGAATTAAAGAGATGATTTGATGTTTAGAAACTAGTTAACAAGTAATTAAAAATGTTAAGTAGTGATTAAATAATTGTGGAATGAAAAAAAAGAGTGACAAAGAAGAAGAATTGAGTTCGGACACTTAAACAAAAATTTGAAGCCTTAAGGTGGTCATGACTTGAAAGGGGTTTGATTTGGTGATTTTATGATTTAAACTAGTTAACAAGTAGTTAAATATTTTAATTACTTAGTTGGAGTATCGAAGCACAAAAATTTTAAAAAAAGAATCACATCGTTTTGACACTTAGAAAAAAGTTTATGCCCGAACCTCCCATACTTAGAAAAATTCAGGGGTCTTAAAAGCCTGAAGATTTTTAGCCTCTAAAACTAGGCTCCATGCACCACATGGCATGTCTGGAGCAGACTTGCTGACTGGGCGCTGACTGGCACTGACATGGAACATATATATATATTTTATTGTTTTATAATTTTGTCTTTCAAATTTCCACTTAAGGCCTACAAACACCTTTGACCAAGTTTGAGTTGAGAAAAGTAGATCAAATGTACCTTTTAGTCTTCTTCTTCTTCTTCCAGAACACCAAGAATACACACTAAATCCCAACACCTTCAAATCAACTTGGAATTGGCTCAAAATTTAGGATTAGCTTTCCCTTGACATAGAGAACAAACCCCAATGATCATTAACCTTCAATTTCTTCTCAATCAAAGAACCCACTTTCATGATTTGAAAAGTTTGAATGCTTAAAACCCTTCAAGACCTAGATTTGTGAAATAAAAATAATTTTGGTTTTTTTTTAGATTTTTGAATTTTGAGTGGACCGAAATTTTAAGACCTAGATTTGTGAAAAAAATCGAACTCTAAGCTCTCGATACCAAATGATAAAGATCAAACAAGAAAGGTAAAGAAAATGAAATAAAATAAAAGGATATGTGGATTAAATTTACACTATTGAAATTATGGGCAACAAGGGACTAAACCCTCACCTCCCAATTGATTTAGACGACCCAAATAAAATCCTAGCAAGAAGAATTAAAGTTTACCAAGAACCACAAATGGGCAACACTTTAATTAATCAAGCAAATAAGTCAACTAACAATTCTAAGAGTTCAGCCTAATTACACACTAAGAAGATACTACAATTTGAGAATTCAATATTCAACATAGTCTAAGTCTTCCAAATGCTAAAATATGTCTATTTATATTAAGTAAATAAAAGAAGACATTTTTTTACAATTTTACCCTTAATGAATAAGGGCCTTGTTTGGTTTCCTTCTTTTCAAATCCTTGATTTCAAGTACTAGCCATTTGCACACATGACCTCTTTTCTTCCTTCTCCTCACCTTGATAGACCTTCCATACCTTGTAAGCCTTTCTTTGGTGACCCTCCAACTCCTATAATGATTCCTTTTTCATGAACATTGCTGCTAGATCTTGGAGTTCTTTTGCTTGTCTCCTTGTGAATGGTCTTTCCTTGTCTCCTTGTGAATGGTCCTGAGGCCACATGCCGCTCATGTTGGTTCCATCTAAGCTTTGCATGTTATCAAAGGGGCTCTTTGTGGAGGCATCTTCTATAAGGCATCAAGGATATCGTCAAATAAAGGAAGTCTTAGAAAATGATCCAAAGCATGACATTAGAAATGAAGAAGTGAGACAATTCTTAAAATGCCATCATAGCCTCCCACTCATAGGTATGATGCACTTCACACTCATGAATAGGACTCTACTCGATGTTGCATGTTGGACTCCAAGGATCATTTACAAACCTAGTGCTTTGATACCGTGCTTGTCACAATTCAGGCCTAGGGCCTAGGAGTGACATGGCAAATAGGACCCCGAGTGTCCCTAAACAAGCCTTATAGCATCCATATAGACATCATCAGTTTGGAAACGCATGATTAGATAATAATCACATAGTTCTAAGGGACGGGAATGTATGACTCACGCTTTTGGGATGCATGAGGATAGGGATTTGCATGATTCATATAACAGATAGGACATAAGAACTAAGGGGTGGGTAAGTATGACTCATGTTATGGGGATAGAAGGGACTTAGGACTTTCCACATTTTCACATCTCATCATAAAAATATCATCATGTCATCAACATCAAAAAGATAGCCTTAATCATAATAATTATAGCAAATAGCATAATACAACACAAGCTCATACATAGAGTTTACATGATGTCAAACAATGCCTCTAAGTCATAGAATAGAATGGGGCCCAAGACATGTCCCAGGCGCACCCTCAAAGTAAAGACATAAGTACAAATAACATAATAGGTAGATAGAAAATGGCTTGTCCTTGGATGATAGTGTCACACCCAAAGTCCCATTAAAGCGGACTGGCACTCGTTGCCGACAAGGCCCGGGAGAACCAACATATAACTATGCACTTACTATGCACTTTCTATAAGAAATGCATATCACTAGGCCGTTGGAGCCACGATGTCTAAAGTACGGTTCTTGACCACACTTTATTTTACATAGTCTACAAAGCCTCTAGATAAGGAACAATGTCTATTAAGGATCGGGACAGGCCCCACCTCATGACCAACCATACAGTACAAAAATATAAGCTCTAACATACAAAGCCCCGAAGCAACCTGGAGCTCAGTAATAGCAGTTGAGTGTCCTGTACTCCTACTGGGGAGATCTACTATCTCCTGTACCTACAACATGAAATATAGGTCTCCCGTAAGGGACGTTAGTACGAGATAATGTACTGACTATCTAAGGCAGAAAGTACTGTATATGAAATAATTAACAACTCAAATGAAATCACATATTGGTGTTTAAGGATAAAAAGACCACCTTTAGTCATGTTGTGGAATCATATGCATTATGTCTTTTTTTTATTACTTTACTTTTCTTTACTGTATAATCTGTGCACAATATATCATGTAAATGACCAGCTGATTCGTGGTAAATCAATATCAAGATTGGCCCATGCTAGGCTTTCCTTCACCCCTGAGATATCCCCCGTAATATGAGATTGACCCATGCTAGGTGATTCTTCCACCCCTGGGATACCACCCATTAATAAGCAACTTTTATTTATCTTTTATTTACTTTTGAGATGATTCTTTTGGTGGTCATAACACTTAGAGCAGTAGGACTGTAGACATAACATATGACATATAAACAATCATGGAAGACAACACCACAATGGGAAGAGAGTTACACAAATAAGGAAATGTGTAGGAGATGAAACAACACGTGGACTTTATTTAGAGCAAAAGGAACTCATGTATCTTTGCATCCAAAGTATGTATGCAGAATTGACAATGGCCATGTATGGGTACATATGAACATGTTAAAGAGTGGAGATGTAGTTATTAGCCATGTCAGAGTTTGTAAGTGCCTTTATGTGCCAAGGAATAACCTATATTCATACCAAATAATACGAAAAGTGTGTAGCCTTACATACCTTGTTGTACTATGTCGTTATTAACAATGGTGCAATAGCCTTCTTTCATCACTACAGAATTAATCCTTATTAGAAACATAAACCTTACTTCATAATTCAGCTAACCAATAAGAGAAAAGCCTCTTAATAAACAAGAAAAGTGTACAACAATCTTTGGAACACATGCTGTCCAAAATTCCTGCACAAGTACAACCAACATACTCTTCATGTTTTTCATGGAAAAATTATACTAAACCATAGGTATTTTTACTTACCTTAGCCCTCAAGGATTAGGTGCTCTTCAAGAACCCTAAAGGTGTGCCTTGGCTGCTTTACAAAGTGAACAGAGAGCAAAGAGAAACTTTAAAAGAAATCTGATTTTTTGGCTATGCATGAATGACTTAAAATTGCTGGTTTTTAATCCCTTTTAAAGGGCCACTTTTGGCCGACTTTCTTTTGCATTTCAAACCTTATTTTATTAAGGTGGTGATGCAGCAACTTGGCCCTTTTACTTGGGCCTTATTGGGCTTCAATTGGATGGGCTTTGCTGCAAATATTTCTCTTTCACTTTCACTTAATTTGGGCCCTATTTGTGAATTGGGTTGTGAATGTAATTTGGCCCTTTTCCTAACCATCTTGGGCTGCAAATTTTTTCCATTTATGATGCTATACCATGGGCCCATATTACACCCTTAACTCGGGTTTTATTCTTTATCAGACTTGAACAAATTTCGTGTTGGGCCTTGTCTCCGTCTACCTAGCTTATTTAAGCTAAGCACATAGGTGACTCACCTGCTAGCTTCCTAAGTCCCACAAGTACCTCACTTCTTTCACATCATTTAAGGCCACGACCCTCCTCAATTTGACTTAAAACTTATATACACTCGGTCATCTTGAGTGTTAGACGTACATATAGCCCTCTAATTTGAAATTCAAGCACTTTTTAAAAATGCGTGTTGATTTGACCCTGCCATATCATGTTTCATATGCATAGGACTAGTACATGTAAGATGTGGGGTGTTACATCCTCCCCCCTTAGGAACATTCATCCCTGAATGTTAGCATAAACGGGATAGGTCATATAAGTTTAAACTTTTATGTAAACAAACTTTTATCAACATAATAAGAAGTCAAATTCACGTACCTACAAATCCCCCAACTCTGCATCTTGGACTTTCTCTGTAGCCTCAAATAAATAAGGGTATTTAGATCTCATTGATTCCTAAGCCTCCCACGTTATCTCTTTTACTTGCCGGTTCCTCCTAAGTACCTCTACTGAAGGTATTTCCTTATATCTTAGCTTTCTAACTTGATGATCTTGGATAGCAATAGGTAGCTCTTCATAGGTGAGATCTTCCGTAACCTGCACATCTTCAATAGGAGTGATACGAGATGGGTCACCTATGTATTTTCGAAGCATTGAGACGTGAAAAACTAGATGAACCATTGAAAGCTCCTGGGGTAGCTCTAATTCATATGCAACCTGTCCAAACCTTTTAATAATCTTATATTGCCCTATGTAACGTGGGCTTAGTTTTCCTTTCTTACCGAATCTCATAACTCTTTTCATTAGGGACACCTTTAAAAATATCCAATCTCCGACTGAGAATTCTAGTCCTCTCCTTCTAGCATCCATATATGATTTGTGATGACTTTGGGCTATTTCTAGCCGCTGTCATATTACCTTGACTTTTTCCATGGCTTGTTGGACTAGATCTGGACCAAGCAAGGTGGTTTCACCCACTTCAAACCATCCTATTGGTGATCTACATTTCCTTCCATACAAAGCTTCATAAAGTGCCATCTTGATGCTTGAATGGTAGCTATTATTATAGGCAAATTCAATAAGTGGCAAATGGTCTACCCAACCACCCTTGAAGTCCAATGCACAAGCCCACAACTTATCTTCAAGTGTTTGAATGATGCGTTCTGCTTGACCATCTGTTTGAGGGTTGAAAGTTGTACTTAAATTCACTTGTGTCCCTAAGCTCCTTTTGAAGGATTTCCAAAACTTTGCAGTGAATTGAGCTCCCCGATCAGATAAAATGGAGATTGGAACCCCCTGCAACCTAACTATCTCTTTGAGGTATAACTTTGCATACTCTTCAGCTGTACAATCACTCTTAACTGGCAAGAAGTGTGCTGACTTTATGAGCCTATCAACTATCACCCATATGGAATCAAACTTCTGAAATGAGCGAGTAACAAAATCCATATTAATCATACCCCACTTCCACATTAGAAGCTCTATATATTGCATATAACCTCCCAGCTTTTGGTGCTCTACCTTAACTTGTTGGCAATTTGGACATTGAGCCACAAATTCTGCAAGGTCCTTTTTCATGCCTCCCCACCAAAAAATTCCCTTCAGGTCATGATACATTTTAGTTGATCCTGGATGGATGGAATATCTTGAATGATGGGCTTCTTCCATTATCCTCCTTCTTAGTCCATTAATATTAGGAACACATAATCTATTTTGGCAATAAAGTGCTCCATTTTGCGTAAGTTCAAAGCCCTTCATTGTACCTTTACTCACCTTCTCCTTAAGTCATCGTAGAACAGGTTCCTTGAAATGCTTTTCTCTTACCTCCATTACCAATGAAGACTCTGCAGCATTATGCACAACAACCCCTTCCTTTGGAGTTTCAACGAGGCGAACTCCTAAATTGGCTAGTTGACATAGATCCTTAGCGACTCCTTGACTTACCACAGTCTGATCACCGATATTCATAATTTCCTTACGACTCAGAGCATCGGCTACCATATTTGCTTTCCCTTGATGGTATAGTATATCAACGTCGTGATCCTTTATTAGCTCCAGCCATATTCGCTGTCTTAAATTTAGGTCTTTCTAATTAAAAATGTACTGTAGGCTCTTATGATCAGTATATATGTCAACATGAACTCCATACAAATAGTGATGCCATATTTTCAAGGCAAACACAACAGCTGCTAGCGCAAGGTCATGTCTTGGGTAGATTTTCTCATGTGATCGCAGTTGTCTTGTAGCATAAGCAATTACCCTACCATGTTGTGCCAGTACCCACCCTAAGCCAACTCTTGAAGCATCATAATACACCGCATACCCCTCCATGCCTTCTGGAAGCACTAGCACAGGTGCCGAAGTTTGCCTGCTTTTCAACTCTTGGAAACTCCTTTATATGCATCATTCCATTGACACTTGGTCGCCTTATGTGTCAACTTTGTTAGAGGTGCAGAAATAGAAGAAAAACCCTCAACAAGCCTTCTGTAATAACCTAGCCACCCTAGGAAGCTTCGAACTTCTGTGGGTGTTGTCAGCCTTGGCCAATATTTCACCGCCTCTATCTTTTGTGAATCAACCCTTATTCCTTCATTGGATACAATATGACCCAAGAATGCCACTAATTTAAGCAAATTTCACATTTGGAAAACTTGGCGTACAATTGTCGATCACAAAGAACTTGTAATACTTGTCGTAAGTGATTTGCTTGGTCCTCTTTTGATCTTGAACATACCAGAATATCCTCTATAAATACTATCACAAATACATCCAAGAATGGCTTAAATACCCTGTTCATTAAATCCATAAAAATTGCTGGTGCATTTGTTAGCCCAATGACATAACAAGAAATTCAAAGTGACCATAGCGTGTCCTAAAGGTTTTCTTGGGTATATCTTTCTCCTTCACCCCCACTTGGTGATAACCTGATTTCAAATCAATTTTCGAAAAGCATTTGGCACTCCATAACTGATCAAATAAATCATCAATCCTAGGGAGGAGGTATTTGTTCTTAATTGTCACCCTTTTCAATTGCCGATGGTCAATACACATTCTCTAGGTGCCATCCTTTTTACGTACAAATAACACTGGTGCACCCCAAGGGGACACACTAGGTCTTATAAAACCCTTTTCTAGCAAGTCTTTTAATTTCTCTTTTAATTCACGAAAAAGGTTGAGTGCCTGGAAATAAGTTAATACTAAAATCTACTTCTCGTTCTGGAGGTAAACTCGGAAGCTCTTCAGGAAATACATCAACAAATTCATTCACTATTGGAACAGATTGAAGAGTTGGTAATTTTGCCTCTATATCCCTCACTCTAACTAAATGACATATATATCCCTTTGACATCATCTTCCTTGCCTTAAAGTAAGAAACAAACTTACCCTTTGGTGCCCCAACATTGCCTTCCCATTCAAGGACCGCCTCATTTGGAAAGTTGAAATACACTCTCTTAGTTCGGCAATCCACAGTGGCATAGCAAACAGCTAACCAATCCATACCCAATATAACATCAAATTCCACCATTTCCAGCTCAACAAGGTTAGCCAGTGTGTCACGGTCACGAATAGTTACTACACAGCTATAATAGACCCTTCTAGCTATACTTTAAATGGCTTGTTCAATAATTTAGGTGTTCTCTTAAGCTTCACAGTAACTAGTGGAGTGATATATGATAATGTAGAACCAGGGTCAATTAATGCATACGCATTATGTGAAAAGATGGACAATGTACCTGTGACCATATTGGGTGAAGCTTCCAAATTTTGCCGACTCCCAAAGCCGTAAGTGCGATTCTTGGCTCTGCTAGAGCTAGATGCCCCTTTACCACGACCTGCAGGTGTTTGCTGACCCCTACCTAATGGAGGAACTGATGATGATGATGCAACAACTGACCTAGTAGGTTGTGCTATGTCACCCATACGTCTTCTTGGGCAATCTCTTATCATGTGCAGGGTGCACCACACTAATAACAAGTATATGTTCCAACATGACATGTACCTAAATGACTCCTCCCATATTGTTTGCAAGGCTGCCTAGGAGGAATTTGCTGGCTTGCCAAATATGTTGTTGTCCGTGCACTTTGGCCCTCACTTCTTTGACTAAATTGATTACCTTTAGACCCTTGAAGCTGTAGTAGAGCACTAACTGTAGGGTATGAGGATGACAGCCTAGGCGGCCTATTAGAAACCCGAGGCCTAAACAAACCTTGGGGCGGTACAAACTGCCCTGTAGATCTGGCCCTCTTGGACTGCCCCTTTTCTAACTCTTGTGTCCTTCTTCTTTGCCTCTGATCCTCCAGTTTTATTGCAAATGCTTGCATCCTTGCTATATCCATGTATTTATTCAATGAAGCAATGGTACAGTCTGGCCAGATACGAATCCAACCTATCCACATATTGATGAACTCTGTCTGCCATAGTAACAACTACATTAGGAGCATACCTGGCCAAGGAATTAAATTGAAGGCTATACTCCCTCATGCTCATATTCCCCTGGTGGAGATTCAGAAATTGATCTGCACGGGCCTCTCGGATCTCTAATGGCAAATAATGGTCAAGAAATGCCTCTTTGAACTCCTTCAGGTAGTTGGAGGTGCATCTATACCCTTAGATCGCTTCCAAGCTTCATACCACAATATGGCCACACCCTTCAATCTATATGTTGCCAGTTACATAGCTTTTGTACCGCTTACGTGCATAACATCCAAAGTGCATTGGATCTGATTGATGAAGTCTTGTGGATCTGATATGATCTGACCCAATAAAAGTGGAGGGTCCAAATTAAAGAAATCTCGTATTCTCATGATAGCTGCCCTATTTGCACCAGTTGCACCTATAACTGGGCCTTCTTGTGTTTCACCTTGGCTAGCAACTGTACGAGTCAATAATTAGACCGCATTCCTTAAATCTTGCTTAGTAGCATTAATATGAGGCTCTTGAGGTGTTGTTGCCCTCCTTAGCTCTTCTGGAGGTAGAGGAGTCGGGGAACTCTATGATAAGGACTCATCTAAAATCTCACTTTAGTTAGGCCTAGCTCGTGATTGACTCATCCCTTCTCCAAAATCTATCTGCTTACTTGTACTTCTTCTCCTTGTGAAGACATCTTTTTCTATATATAAGCACACACAATTTAGGGGTTAGATATAATCCACTTGTGATAATGGCTCTATGGCACGATCTAGAGAATGAAAATAAAGTGACAACTCCTAAATGTCCTGTAGCCTCATGTTTATAAATGTAGTGCACAACACATCCATAAACAAGACTCTACATAGACATGACTTTGTGGACTACCTAGGACGACCCGCTCTGATACCATTTTTGTCACGCCCAAAGTCCCATTGAGGCGGACTAGCACCTGTTGCCGACAAGGCCCGGGAGAACCAACATATAACTATGCACTTGCTATGAACACTATAAGAGGTTTCCATATTCAGCATGCTTTCAAAAAAATTAGACAATATTAACAAGCCAAAAGGAAATGCATATGACTAGGCCGTTGGAGCCAAGATGTCTAAAGTACGATTTTTTACCACACTTTACTTTACATAGTTACAAAGCCTGATAAGGAACAGTGTTGATTAAGGATCGGGATTGGCCCCGCTTCATGACCAACCATACAGTACAAAAATATAAGCTCTACACACAAAGCCCCGAAGCAACTTGGAGCTCAGTAATAGCAGCTGGATGTCCTGTACTCCTACTGGGGAGATCTACTATCTCCTATACCTGCAACATGTAATGCAGGTCCCCCGTAAGAGACGTTAGTATGAGATAATGTACTGAATATGTAAGGTAGGGAGTATTGTATATGAAATATGAACTCAAATAAAATCACACACTAGTGCATAAGAATAAAAAGACCTCCTTCAGTCATGTTCTAGAATCATATACTTTATCTCTTTTTTTATTACTTTACCATTCTTTACTGTATAATCTGTGCACAATATATCATATAACTGGCCAACTGATCAGTGGAAAATCAATATCGAAGTCGACCCATGCTAGGCTTTCCTTTTACCCCTGGGATACCCACTGTAATATGGGATCGATCCATGCTAGGTGATTCTTTAACCACTGGGAGACCACCTATTAATAAGCAACTTTAATTTATCTTTTGTTCACTTTTGAGATGATTCTTTTGGTGGTCATAACATTTAGAGCTGGACTGTAGACATAACATGTGACATATAAACAATCATGGAAGACTACACCATAATGGGAAAAGAGTTACACAAATAATGAAATGCGTAGGAGATGAAACAACATGTATCTTTGCATCCAAAGTATGTATGCAGAATTGAAAATGGCCATGTATGGGGCATGTGAACATGTTAAAGAGTGGAGACACAGTTATTAGCCTTGTCGGAGTTTGTAAGCTCCTTTATGTGCCAAGGAATAACCTAGATTCATGCCAAATAATACGAAAAGTGAGTAGCCTTACATACCTCATTGTACTATATCGTTATTACCACGGAGTAGTATCCTTTTCCTCCAAATACTTATCTACAATATAGTAGGTGATAAAACTAGTATTAGCAGCTACTAAACACACCTTGGCAGTCCAATCTCATAAAACAAACACTCGGGCAACAAGCTTTTAACTATCAATCCACGAGTATTCTTTCAACCTTTCCACCTCTAATCATATTTTTGTTTAGCACACATTGTCATATACATGTTACATCCAGCCTATTTTTAGTCACATAACAGGCCTACAACATCTCATCAAGTACAACATACAACAACTCTACACAACACGCAAGTAGGCAACGTAACATTACGTCCTTCGCTACATTTCGGCATCAACCATTCCAAATTTGTTTCAACCTCAACCAAACTGTTTTCAACTTATTTACATATAAAGAGAGTCTTAAAAAATTCCAAAACCAGTCCCAAAGTAAATGGAAAACGTGAGACAACAATCACCAATTATCTGCCCATGACTTCCTACTAAGAGCACCATTAAGATAACATACAAGAACTCATTTTTGCGGAAGATAAAAATGGTGCAGCAGCCTTCTTTCATCACTACAGAATCAATCCTTGTTAAAAACATAAACCTTACTTCATAATTCAGCTAACCAACAAGAGAAAAGCCTCTTAATAAGCAAGAAAAGTTTACAACAATCTTTGGAACGCATGTTGTCCAAAATTCCTGCACAAGTACAACCAGCATACTCTTCATGTTTTTCATGGAAACATTATACTAAACCATAGGTATTTTTACTTACCTTAAGCCTCAAGGATCCGGTGCTCTTCAAGAACCCTAAAGGTGTGCCTTGGCTGCTTTACAAAGTGAAGAGAGAGCAAGGGGAAACTTTAAAAGAAATATGATTTTTGCCTATGTATGAATGAGTTAAAATTGCTATTTTTTAATCCCTTTTAAAGGGCCACATTTGGCCAACTTTCTTTTGCATTTTAAACCTTATTTTATTAAGGTGGTGATGCAGCAACTTAGCCCTTTCACTTGGGCCTTATTGGGCTTCAATTGGATGGGCTTTGCTGCAAATATTTCTCTTTTACTTTCAGTTAGTTTGGGCCCTATTTGTGAATTGGGTTGTGATTGTAATCTGGCCCTTTTCCTAACCATCTTGGGCTGCAAATTTTTTCCATTTATGATGCTAAACCATGGGCCCAAATTACACCATTAACTCAGGGTTTATTCTTTATCGGACTTGAACGAATTCGGTGTTGGGCCTTGTCTCCGTCTTCCTAGCCTATTTAAGCTAAGCACATAGGTGACTCACCTGCTAGCTTCCTAACTCCCATAAGCACCTCACTTCTTTCACATCAATAAAGGCCATGACCTCCTTAATTTGACTCAATACTTATATACACTCGCCACTTGGTTATCTTGAGCGTTAGACGTACAAGCACTTTTTAAAAATGTGTGCTGATTTGACCCCACCATATCATGTTTCATATGCATTGGACTAGTACATGTAAGTTGTGGGGTGTTACAGATAGGACTCACCATTCTCTCACAATCCAAGCTAACCGTCCAAAGGTGGATGAAGATATTCTTCGGTCAAACTATGCAGGCATGCAATACATATTAACTCATCAAACCTGCATTCAATGTCAGATGATAAGTGCACATATATAGAAAGAAGTATGTATACAAGAATGAGTAATAAATCAATATGCCATGTATCCATGATGCATGAAATGCCATAATACTTTAAACATAGCGGGGATGTGACCATAACTGAAATCTAAGATCAAGCGAGTCATAACATGAATCTCCTGATGCATAAGCTTCTGCCACTGAGATGGGATTGAATTACTTGCCAAAGGTACCCCCACCACACCTTATGACCCCGTCTTTTTGGTGTGATGGCCACCTTTCTTATGCCTCGGCCTTTTTGGAAGGATTTCCATGACATAATCATCCGTTAAAGGGATATAAACATGAACTTATGCTGGCACATAGTTACATGACTTGAGGATTTATTTAAGGACCCTAGGGGATAGTTCCCCTCAAACAAGCCCACTCAGTTCTAAGCCATCATCCCATGAGAATACATATACATATGCATGCTTGAAAAAGAGGCATAAGTCTTTCAAAATCATCATCATGCATACTTAGGCTTAAAAGCCAAACATACTTCATAATCATGCATACTTGGGCTAAAAAGCCAAATCATACTTCATGCCATACTTCATGCATAGGAACAGCTCATTTATACTTGTACATGTTGGTGCATGACACCCATAATGCTTCAAAGGTCATATCATAGAAATTATGTGATCACATTTTTCATGACCCAAGGCAAAGGCCTAGACGTGACATATCAAATGGGAACCCGGGAGGATCCCCAAACAAGCCTCTTAAGCATGAATAACAAACACATCCTTGGTTTTGCGGAAATATAAAAGAGAAATAAGCACATAACACATAATTTCTAAGGGAAGGGGGCCTTTTGACTCACACTATGGGGATTTTATAGGGAAGAGGATTTGCATGAACCACATAGTAAATAAGTCTAAGGGATGGGTAAGTGTGACTCACGCTATGGTGGCATTATGGGACTTGGAACTTCCATCATATTCATCCAACAAGCATAAAAAGGAGAAAGTGACTAAGGGAAGTCTTCAAAATACATAAAGATAATAGGAGTCAAGCTCGATACATAAACTTCCATATCCAACAACACCTCTAATATGAGTGGAGTAGGGGCCAAGACATCTCCCGAGCTTACCATTAAAAGATAAAGTTTGAAATAAGCAAGTCTTAACAAAGCCTGAAAGTAAGGTGAATGTTGTCCCCAAGTGGAGGACTCACCAATAGTAGTCTTCAGTGGATCCGGCTAGCCATAAGGAGGTAAAGGATGAATAGGAGCTCTGGTCCCTACATGGTTAGATCATGTAGGCAAAACGCATGTGTTAGTACTTGGAATGTACTAAGTATGGGGGTGCCATGCAACAAGGAACATGAGTTATTATAATTAATATGCATAATCATAATTAATGAGCATGAGTTAAATATGACATGTATGATCAATGCTCAAGTTAAAACATGCATATAGAAAGTCAAACTTGCATAATATATCATACATATGTGGGAGAAGACCCTAATCGACATATACGACCAAGAGAGCTACTACTTAGAATCACGATGTTTATTTCACACTGAATAAAGGAGTGGTCGAGTTGCCAAGGTAAACCAAGCATGGCCCCATGTAGTGGGTAACATGACCTAGTTGGATCCACTAGTAAAGCCCATTTAGGGAAATAATATAAACCAATGGTGACACATAATTAAGAGACCAAGACTTTAAATAAGGACCCCTTGGGTCGCGCCCCCACCTTAAGTGTCTTTCGGTACTAGGTCTAGTCCCATGAATACTTGAAATAATCATAAACTTAATCATAACTTGCATAACCTTTGAAAACATGATAACATGGCATGAGTAGCTCATATAAATACATGACCCCTACACTTGGCATATGCCTTGTACTAGAGGGTAAAAACATAGCATAGACTTGACCCCTTCAAGTAGGCATTGCATTACACTTGAGGGTAGAGATTGTAACATACATGACCCCTTCTAGTGAGCTATAGATAGTACATGAGGGTAAAATAGTTATCAAGCGTGACCCCTTCATGTAGACGTGATTTACTCACACGAGGGTAGAATATATAACATAAGGGCTCAATATTTTACTTACAAATCATAGGAACTTTTCATGAGTTCAACACATGCTTAGGAGCCCATAACTTATTATCTTAACATGCTTGTCTTAAAATTCATGCAATAATCTTTCATCAATGTAAGAATCCTTGTCATGTAGATTTAGTCAAACATGGTGGGTATATGCATATTTACTTAAAATCATGCATTTCAAGAGTATGAAACAACAGAGCACTAAAATCAATTCACTTAAAGTTATTTAAATCAACCCACCATTATTATAGGAAAATCCTTGGTTTGGGTATCATGAAAACCAACTAAAACCCACAAGTTCCTTCATAGCTTTTCATTACATCATAGAGTACATGACTTTTAATATTATAAAATCCATCACAATGTCAAACCTCAACAATATTTTTAGCATAATGAAATCATTACTTGAAGAACCCAAACATAAACCATGTGTACAATGTAGAATAATATCACCATAAGCAAGAGTTCATAAATACCCATAAATCCATGTAGTTTGAGAAGAAGATTGGTTGGACTTGTGGGAAGGAAGGTTCCCGCAATAAAACTCACATACCTTAGTGATTATAATGGAGGAAACCTGATTTGGAGGTGGAAGATTCAAAACCCTAGCTTGCACCCTTTACTGCAAGAGCTTTAGGGAGTTTTGACACTTAGAGGGTTTTGGAATGAGGAGGAATGAGATGAATTAGGGTGGTTGTTGATAGGGTACATAGATGGGGTTAAAATTATGTTGCTTAGACTTAGAAAAAGAGGAAACGTCAAATTTGCCCTTAGTAAATTTGTGTCCAGATAGGTCTACGAGACCCCATTTACGGGCCGTAGATGGGTTTTGTCTGACAGCCCTTTTTCCAAACTTCAGAGACTCCCTTTCTCTGATTCCTATTCTACAAGACCATCTATGACTGGTAGAGGACTTACGGGTCGTCTGATAAGTCATAGATTGAACTTCAAAAAGATCCCAAATTTCATCAAATCTGCCAGGTTCAACGAACCCACTTTACGGGTCATACTTCATCTTAAGATCATAAACCCCCTTCGTAAACATCATCAGTTCAAAATTTCAAGCTTATTTCTTGCATCACTCCTACCTCATAAGTGGGGTCTTACAATATCTTCCTCTTGGGAATATTCGTGCACCATATTTAAATAGATTCATGCACCATATGCCAATGCACCATATTAAAATACAACACATACATCATTTAAAATCTTTAAACTGTGTTTCAAATAACACTTATAATGCAACCTCAAATTCACTTAAACATGTAAGAATGTCATGAAAATGGCTTGCAAGAAGAGGAGATTCTAAGATGGGTGAATCATAAGAGATAGGGATATTGCTTTGTAACACCCCACATCTTACATGTATTGGTTCAATGCATATGAAACATGATATGGCGGGGTCAAATCAGCACAAATTTTAAAAGTCTTGAATTTTAGATTAGAGGACTATATGTACGTCTAACGCTCAAGATGACCGAGTGTATATAAGTTTTAAGTCAAGTTAAGGAGATCATGACCTTAAATGAAGTGAAAGAAGTGAGGTGCTTGTGAGACTTAGGAAGCTAACAGGTGAGTCACTTACGTGCTTAGCTTAAATAGGCTAGGTAGACGGAGATGAGGCCCAACACCGAATTTGTTCAAGTCCGATAAAGAATAAACTCCGAGTTAAATGTGATTTGGGCCATGGTTTGGCATCATAAAGGGACAACAATTGCTGCCCAAGATGAATATGAAAAGGGCCAAATTACATTCACAACTCAATTCACAAATAGGGCCCAAACTAAGTGGGTACAAAAAGAGAAATATTTGCAGTAAAGCCCATCCAATTGAAGCCCAATAAGGCCCAAGTGAAAAGGCCAAGTTGCTGCATCATAACCTTAATAAAATAAGGCTTGAAATACAAAAGAAAGTCGGCCAAAAGAGGCCCTTTAAAAGGGAGTTAAAATCCAGCAACTTTTAGTCATTTTCTCAAAGCCAAAAATCTGATTTCTTTTCAAGTTTCTCCTTGCTCTCTCTTCACTTTGTAAAGCAGCCAAGGCATACCTTTAGGGTTCTTGAAGAGTACCTAATCCTTGAGGACTAAGGTAAGTAAAAATACCTATGGTTTGGAATAATTTTTCCATGAAAAATATGAAGAGTATGCTGGTTGTACTTTTGCAGGAATTTGGGACAGCATGTGTTCCAAAGATTGTTGTCCACTTTCCTTGTTTATTAAAATGCTTTTCTCTTGTTGTTTGGCGGGATTATGAAGTAATATTTATGTTTTTAACAAGGCTTGGTTCTATAGTGATGCAAGAAGTCTGCTGGACCATTTTTATTTTCTGCAAAAATGAGTTCTTATATGATATCTTAATTGCATTCTTAGTAAGAATTTGTGGACTGAATATTGGGAATTGTTGCCTCATGTTTCCACTCTACTTGGGGACTCTTTTAAGACTGTTTTAGGACTGTTTTTGTATGTAAATATGTTGAGGACAGTTTGGTTGAGGATTGAAACAGATTGGGAATGGTTGACGCTAAAATGTAACGAAAAGACATAATGTTACGTTGCCTACTTGCATGTTGTGTAGAATTGTTGTATGTTGTACTTTATGAGCTGTTGTAACACTGTTATGGGACTAAAACAAGCTGGATATGATATGTATATGAGAATGTGTATTAGAAAATACGATTAGGAGTGAAAATGTTGAAAGAATACTCTTTGCTGCTCGGATATTATTTTTGGGTGGAATTAGACTACCAAGATGTGTTTATTAGCTACTAATACTAGTTTTATCACCTACTGTATTGTAGATAAATATTTGGAGGAAAAGGATACTACTCCGAGGTAATAACGACATAGTACAACTAGGTATGTAAGGCTACTTGATTTCCTATTACTTGTCAGGAAATCTACGTTCTTCCTTGGTACATAAAGGCACTTACCGACTCTGACATAACTAATAACTGTGTCTCCACTCTTTACCATGTTCATATGTCCCATACATAGCCATTGTGAAATCTACATACGTACTTGGATACCAAGATACATGAGTTCCTTTTTACCGAATAAAGTCCATGTGTTGTTTAACCTCCTACACGTTTCATTAGTTGTGTAACTCTCTTTTCATTGTGGTATTATCTTGTATGGTTGTTTATATGTCACATGTCATGTCTATACTCCTACAGTTCTAAATGTTATGACCAACAAAAGAATCATCTCAAAAGTAAATAAAAGATAAATCAAAGTTGCTTATTTATGGGTGGTATCCCAGGGGTGGAAGAATCACCTAGCATGGGTCGATCCCATATTACGGGGGGTATCCTAGGGGTGAAAGGAAAGCCTAGCATGGGTCGGTCCTGATATTGATTTACCACTGATCTACTGGTCATTTACATGATATATTGTGCATAGATTATACAGTAAAGAAAGGTAAAGTAATAAAGAGATATAAAGTACATGATTCCATAGTATGACTAAAGGTGGTCCTTTTATCCTTACACACTAGTGTGTGATTTCATTTGAGTTCTTATTTTATATACAATATTTCCTGCCTTACATATTCAGTACATTATCTCGTACTTATGTCCCTTATGGGGGACCTGCATTTCATGCTACAGGTACAGGCGCTACTAGATCTCCCCAATAGGAGTACAGGATTTCCAACTGTTGTTACTGAGCTCCAGGTTGCTTCGAGGCTTTGTGTGTCTAGAGCTCATATTTTGTATTGTATAGTTTGTCATGAGGCGGGGCCTGTCCCGACCCATATCGATATTGCTCCTTACCTAGAGGCTTTGTAGACTATATAAAGTAAAATATGGTCAAGTATCATACTTTAGACATTGTGGCTCCAACAGCCTAGTCTTACGCATTTCCTTTTGGCTTGTTAATACTGTTTACTCTTTTTGAAAGCATGTAGAATATAGAAACCTCTTATAATGTTCATAGAAAGTGTATGGTTATATGTTGGTTCTCCCGAGCCTTGGGTGCCAGTCTGCCTTAATGGGACTTAGGACGTGACAGAAGTGGTATCAGAGTGGGTTGTGCACCATATTTATAAGCAGGAGGCTACGTGGCATTTAGATGTTGTCACCTTCTTTTTATTCTTTAGATCGTGTCATAGAGCCAAGTGTTGTAGGTTGATTGTTTCTAACATCTAAATCATTTTGTACAGCAACTATGCCTGAAACAAGGAAAAGTAAAGGCAAAGGGAAGGGAGTGGAAGTGGTAGTTGGTGTACCCAGTCTGGTGAGACGACAAAATGAGGCCCAAGATGAGTCTCTGTCACAAACATCTCCAACTCCTCCAGCTCCTGACGAACCAGGAAGTAGTGAAACTCCCCCAGAACTACCTACTGATGCTACCATGCAGGATCTGAGAAATGCGGTCCAATTATTGACTCCCATAGTTGCTAACCAAAGCCAAAGACAAGAAGGCCTAGTTATAGGTGTAGGTGGGTGAATAGGAAAGCTAGCACGAGGATACGTGACTTCCTTAATTTGGACCCTCCATCTTTTACCGAGTCAGATCCTAATGAAGATCCATAAGACTTCATCGACTAGATTCAACGCACTTTGGATGTTATGCATGAAGTGGTATAGAAGCTGTGGAGCTGGCAACATATAGATTGATGGGTGTGGCTATATTATGGTATGAAGCTTGGAAGCAGTCTAAGGGTATAGATGCACCTCCAACTACCTTGAAGGAGTTCAAAGAGGCATTTCTTGACCACTACTTGCAATTAGAGATCCGAGAGGCCTGTGCAGATTAGTTTCTGAATCTCCACCAAGGAAATATGAGCGTAAGGGAGTATAACCTTCAATTAAATTTCCTGGCCAGGTATGCTCCTAATGTAGTTGCTACTATGGCAAATAGAGTTCATCGATATGTGGATAGATTAGATTCGTATCTGGTCAGAGACTGTATCATTGCTTCTTTGAATAAAGACATGGATATAGCGAGGATGCAAGCATTTGCACAAAAACTGGAGGATCAGAGGCAAAGAAGAAGGACATAAGAGTTAGAAAGGGGCAATCCAAGAGGGCCAGATCTACAAGGCAGTTTATACCGTCCCAAGGTGAGTTCTGGCCTCGATTCCCTAAAAACCACCTAGGCCATCATCCTCCTACTCTGTAGTTAGTGCACCACCACAACTTCAAGGGTCTAAAGGTAATAATCACCACAACTTCAAGGGTCTAAAGGTAATAAGTTTAGTCAAAGAAGTGAGGGCCAAGGTGCACGGACAATAGGATATTCGGCCAGCCAGCAAATTCCTCCTAGGTAGCCTTACAAACAATGTGGGAGGAGTCATTTAGGTGCATGTCGTGTTGGGACAAATGCTTGTTATTTGTGTGGTGTACCAGGGCATATGATAAGAGATTGCCTAAAAAGACGTATGGGTGATATAGCACAACCTACTGGATCAGCTGTTGCATCATCATCGTCAGTTCCTCCATTAGGTAGGGGTCAACAAACACTTGCAGGTCGTGGTAGAGGTGGTGGAGGGGTAGCTAGCTCTAGCGGAGCCCAGAATCGCACTTATGCTTTGGGGAGTCGACAAAATTTAGAAGCTACACCCGATGTGGTCACAAGTACATTGCCAATCTTTTCACATAATGTGTATACATTAATTGATCTGGTTCTACATTATCATATATCACTCCACTAGTGGCTGGGAAGCTTAAAAGAACACCTAAATTATTGAACGAGCCATTTGAAGTGTCCACATCAACCGGTAAATCTATTATAGCTAGAAAGGTCTATTATAACTGTGTAGTAACTGTTTGTGACCGTGACATATTGATTGACCTTGTTGAGTTAGATATGGTGGAATTTGATGTTATAATGGGTATGGATTGGTTAACTTCTTACTATGCTACTGTGGATTGCCGAACTAAGAGAGTGTATTTCCACTTTCCAAATGAGGTGGACCTTGAATGGGAAGATAATATTGGGGCTCCAAAGGGTAAGTTTGTTTCCTATTTTAAGGCAAGGAAGATGATGTCAAAGGGATATATGTCATCTAGTTAGAGTAAGAGATATGGAAGCAGAATCACCAACTCTTCAATATGTTCCTGTAGTGAATGAATTTGCTGATGTGTTTCCCGAAGAGCTTCCAGGTTTACCTCCAGAACGAGAAGTAGATTTTGGTATTGACTTACTTCCAGGTACTCAACCTATTTCTATCCCTACATATAGAATGGCCCCGGCAGAATTACGTGAATTAAAGAAGCAATTAAAAGACTTGTTAGAGAAGGGTTTTATAAGACCTAGTGTGTCCCCTTGGGGTGCACCAGTATTATTTGTATGTAAAAAAGATGGCACCTTGAGAATGTGTATTGACTATCCGCAATTGAATAGGGTGACAATTAAAAATAAATGTCCCCTCCCGAAGATTGATGATTTATTTAATCAGTTACAGGGTGCCAAATGCTTTTCCAAAATTTATTTGAGGTCAGGATATCACCAAGTGAGGGTGAAGGAGAAAGATATACCCAAGACAGCCTTTAAGACACGCTATGGTCACTTTGAATTTCTTGTTATGTCATTTGGGCTGACCAATGCACCAGCAGTTTTTAAGGACTTGATGAACAGGGTATTCAAGCCATTCTTGGATGTATTTGTGGTAGTATTTCTAGATGACATTTTGGTGTATTCAAGATCAGAAGAGGACCATGCAAATCACTTACGGCAGGTATTATAAGTTCTTCGTGATCAGCAATTGTATGCCAAGTTTTCCAAATGTGAATTTTGGTTGAAATTAGTGGCAGCTTGGGTCATATTGTATCTGATGAAGGAATAAGGGTTGATTTACAAAAGATAGAGGCGGTGAAAGTTTGGCCAAGGGCAACAACACCCACAGAAGTTTGAAGCTTCCTAGGGTTGGCAGGTTATTACAGAAGATTTGTTGAAGGTTTTTCTTCTATTTTTGCACCTCTAACAAAGTTGACATATAAGACGATCAAATTTCAATGGAATGATGCATGTGAAAGAAGCTTTCAAGAGTTGAAAAACAGGCTAACTTCTGCACCTGTACTAGTGCTTCCAGAAGGCACAGAGGGGTATGCGGTCTATTGTGATGCTTCAGGGGTTGGCTTAGGGTGTGTACTGACACAACATGGTAGGGTAATTTCTTATGACTCGAGACAACTGCGGCCACATGAGAGAAACTACCCAACACATGACCTTGAGCTAGCAGCTATTGTGTTTGCCTTTAAAATATGGCGCCACTATTTGTATGGAGTTCATGTTGACATATATACTGATCGTAAGATCCTACAGTACATCTTTAAACATAAAGACCTAAATTTAAGGCAGCGGAGGTGGCTGGAGCTAATAAAGGATTACGACGTTGATATACTATACCATCCAGGGAAAGCAAATGTGGTAGCTGATGCTCTGAGTCGTAAGGCAATTGTGAATATTGGTGATCAGACCGTGGTAAGTCAAGTAGTGGCTAAGGATATCTACATCAACTAGCCAATTTGGGAGTTCGCCTCTTTGAAACTCCAAAGGAAGGGGTTGTTGTGCATAATGCTGCAGAGTCTTCATTGGTAATGGAGGTAAGAGAAAAGCAGTTTAAGGATCCTGTTCTACGATGACTTAAGGAGAAGGTGAGTCAAGGCACGATGAAGGGCTTTGAACTTGCACAAAATGCAATACTTTATTGCCAAAATAGATTATGCGTTCCTAATATAAATGGACTAAGAAGGAGGATAATGGAAGTAGCCCATCATTCAAGATATTCAATCCATCCAAGATCAACTAAGATGTATCATGACCTAAAGGGAATGTTTTGGTGGGAAGGCATGAAAAAGGACCTTGCAGAATTTGTGGCTCAATGTCCGAATTGCCAACAAGTTAAGGTAGAGCACCAAAAGCCGGGAGGTTATATGCAATGTATAGAGCTTCCAACGTGGAAGTGGAATATTATTAATATGGATTTTGTTACTGGGTTGCCTCGCTCATTTCAGAAGTTTGACCCTATATGGGTGATAGTTGATAGACTCACAAAGTCAGCACACTTCTTGCTAGTTAAGAGTGATTATACGGCTAAAGAGTATGCAAAGCTATACCTCAAAGATATAGTTAGGCTACATGGGATCCCAATCTCCATTATATCTGCTCGGGAGCTCAATTCACTGCAAAGTTTTGGAAATCCTTCCAAAGGAGCTTAGGGACACAAGTGAATTTAAGTACAGCTTTCCACCCGCAGATAGATGGTCAAGAAAAATGCACCATTCAAACACTTGAAGATATGTTGGAGGCTTGTGCATTGGACTTCAAAGGTAGTTGGGTGGACCATTTGCCACTTATTGAATTTTCCTACAATAATAGCTACCGTTCAAGCATCAAGATGGCACCGTATGAAGCTTTGTATGGAAGGAAATGTAGATCACTAATAGTATGGTTTGAAGTGGGTGAAACTACCTTGCTTGGTCTAGATCTAGTCCGACAAGCCATGGAAAAAGTCAAGGTAATACAACAACGGCTAGAAATAGCCCAAAGTCGTCACAAATCATATGCGGATGCTAGAAGAAGAGGACTAGAATTCTCGGTAGGAGATTGGGTATTCTTAAAGGTGTCCCCAATAAAAGGTGTTATGAGGTTTGGTAAGAAAGAAAAACTAAGCCCATGTTACATAGGGCCATATAAGATTATTAAAAGGTTTGGACAGGTTGCGTATGAATTAGAGCTACCCCAGGAGCTTTCAATAGTTCATCTAGTTTTTCACGTCTCAATGCTTCGAAAATGCATAGGTGACCCATCTCGTATCACTCCTATTGAAGAAATGCAGGTTACGGAAGATCTCACCTATGAAGGGGTACCTATTGCTATCCTAGATCGTCAAGTTAGAAAGCTAAGAAATAAGGAAATACCTTCAGTAAAGGTACTTTGGAGGAACCAACAAGTAGAAGAGATAACGTGGGAGGCTGAGGAAGTAATAAGATCTAAATACCCTTATTTATTTGAAGCGAAAGTGGAAGTCGAAGATGCAGAATTGAGGGATTTGTAGGTACGTGAATTTTAAGTCTTATTATGTCGTTAAAAGTTTGTTTACATGAAAGTTTAAACTTGTATGACCTATCCTATTTATGTTAACATTCGGGGACAAATGTTCCTAGGGGGAGGATGTAACACCCCACATCTTACATGTACTGGTTCAATGCATATGAAAAGTGATATGGCGGGGTCAAATTAGCACACATTTTAAGAGTGCTTGAATTTCGGACTAGAGGACTATATGTACGTCTAATGCTCAAGATGACCGAGTGTATATAAGTTTTAAGTCAAGTTAAGGAGATCATGACCTTAAATGAAGTGAAAGAAGTGAGGTGCTTGTGAGACTTAGGAAGCTAACAGGTGAGTCACTTATGTGCTTAGCTTAAATAGGCTAGGTAGACGGAGACGAGGCCCAACACCGAATTTGTTCAAGTCCGATAAAGAATAAACTCCAGTTAAGGATTTCATTTGGGCCATGGTTTGGCATCATAAAGGGACAACATTTGCAGCCCAAGATGAATATGAAAAGGGCCAAATTACATTCACAACCTAATTCACAAATATGACCCAAACTAAGTGGGTGTAAAAGAGAAATATTTGCAGCAAAGCCCATCCAATTGAAGCCCAATAAGGCCCAAGTGAAAAGGCCAAGTTGCTGCATCATAACCTTAATAAAATAAGGCTTGAAATACAAAAGAAAGTCGGCCAAAAGTGGCCCTTTAAAAGGGATTAAAATCCAGCAACATTTAGTCATTTTCTCAAAGCCAAAAATCAGATTTCTTTCCAACTTTCTCCTCGCTCTCTCTTCACTTTGTAAAGCAGCCAAGGCACACCTTTAGGGTTCTTAAAGAGCACCTAATATTTGAAGGCTAAGATAAGAAAAAGTACCTATGATTCGGTATAATTTTTCCATAAAAAACATAAAGAGTATGCTGGTTGTACTTGTGCAAGAATTTGAGACAACATGTGTTCCAAAGATTGTTGTCCACTTTCCTTGTTTATTAAGATGCTTTTCTCTTGTTGGTTGGCGGGATTATGAAGTAATATTTATGTTTTTAACAAGACTTGGTTCTGTAGTGATGTAAGAAGGCTGCTGGACCATTTTTATTTTCCGCAAAAATGAGTTCATATATGATATCTTAAATGCATTCTTAGTAAAAATTTGTGGACTGAATATTGGGAATTGTTGCCACATGTTTCCCGTCTACTTGGGGACTCTTTTAAGACGATTTTAGGACTATTTTTGTGTGTAAATATGTTGAGGACAGTTTGGTTGAGGCTTGAAACAGATTCGGAATGGTTGATGCCGAAATGTAACGAAAGGACGTAATGTTACGTTACCTACTTGCGTGTTGTGTAGAATTGTTGTATGTTGTACTTTATGAGCTGTGGTAACACTGTTATGAGACTAAAACAAGCTAGATATGATATGTGTATGAGAAAGTGTATTAGCAAATACGATTCAGAGTGGAAATGTTTAAAGAATACTCTTTGATTGCTAATTACGAGCTTGCTGCCCGGATATTATTTTTGGGTGGAATTGGACTACCAAGATGTGTTTATTAGCTGCTAATACTAGTTTTACCATCTACTGTATTGTAGGTAAGTATTTGGAGGAAAAGGATACTACACTGAGGTAATAACGACATAGTACAACGAGGTATGTAAGGCTACTAGATTTCCTATTACTTGGCATGAAATCTACGTTCTTCCTTGGTACATAAAGGCACTTACCGACTCCGACATAACTAATAACTGTGTCTATACTCTTTACCATGTTCATATGCTCCCATACATAGCCATTGTCAAATCTGCATACGTACTTGGATACCAAGATACATAAGTTCCTTTTTACCGCATAAAGTCCATGTGTCGTTTAACCTCCTACACGTTGCATTAGTTGTGTTACTCTTTTTTCATTGTGGTATTATCTTGTGTGGTTGTTTATATGTCACATGTCATGTCTATACTCCTACAGTTCTAAATGTTATGAACACCAAAAGAATCATCTCAAAAGTAAATAAAAGATAACTGAAAGTTGCTTATTGATGGGTGGTATCCCAGGGGTGAAAGAATCACCTAGCATGGGTCGATCCCATATTATGGGGGGTATCCCAGGGGTGAAAGGAAAGCCTAGCATGGGCCGATCCAGATATTGATTTACCACTGATCAGCTGGTCATTTACATGATATATTGTGCACAGATTATTCTTTAAAGAAAGGTAAAGTAATAAAGAGACATAAAGTACATGATTCCACATTATGACTAAAGGTGGTCCTTTTATCCTTACCCACTAGTGCGTGATTTTATTTGAGTTCTTATTTCATATACAGTATTTCCTGCCTTACATATTCAGTATATTATCTCGTACTGATGTCCCTTACGGGGGACCTGCATTTCATTCTGCAGGTACAGGCGCTACTAGATCTTCCCAGTAGGAGTACAGGACTTCCAGCTGCTGTTAATGAGCTCCAGGCTACTTAGGGGCTTTGTGTGTCTAGAGCTCATATTTTTTATTGTATAGTTGGTCATGAGGCGAGGCCTGTCCCGAGCCATATAGATATTGTTCCTTACCTAGAGGCTTTGTAGACTATATAAAGTAAAGGCGGAATGACCTAATAGGCCCTTATACTTGGTCCCGTTTGTCACCTAGGACCTTATACTTAGGACTTTGCCAACTAAACCCTTGTACCCACTCAAAAGGTACATTTTAGACATTTTTTTTTTGACCTGGCATCCTAGGTGGCATACCAGGTCATGTGCATGAGATTCACTTCATTTTGGAGCGTGAAAGGTTTGTAAAACCCCCTTTAATAGTCATCTTCTTCCCTAAATGACCAAATATATAAATCTCCATTTCTTCTTCTCAAAATTCTTCAATTTTCTTCTTGTTTTTGTCTCTCCAAATGAAATTTCTTCTTGTTAGCCATAATTTCTTCTTGGAAAATTATTGTTATGCTAAAGTGGGTTTTGCTCTTGCTCTTGTTTTGATTCTCATTTTCTTCAAAGAACCCATACCATATATTAGTAGTCACTCCATTTACAGTCCTTTTTCCCTATTTTTCTTCTCATCCTCTTGATTTCAAGTTCAATTTCTCCTTTTCTCTCTTATCCATATCAAAAAAGTTTCATCCATTTTGTTTCTCAAAAAATTTCTTCCATTCTACTTTAGCTCATTCCTATAGAGTTTTACATAAATGGTCTTTTTTTTTCTTGATTTGGGTTTGATCTAACCTGGAAAAGACAACTTTTTTGGTAATTCGGAGTTGGATTTTTGGTGGGTTTTGTTTCTTGAGTTGAATTGGAGGTGGGGGTTGAAGAAGAAGGGGTTGGTGTACTTGTGTTTGAAGGGGAAAATGTTGAAAATTATAAGGATTTTGACTTTTTGACAAAAAAATTGTAGCAAAAAATAAAAAATGATGTGGCAAATCTGATCTGACATGGAGTGTGACATCAGCGCGATTGATAGACACGATGAGTTGGAGGGTTTAAAATGTACCTTTTGAGTGGGTTTAGTTGGCAAAGTTCTAAATATAAGGTCCTAGGTGACAAACGGGACCAGGTATAAGGGCCTATTAGGTCATTCTGCCTAAAGTAAAATGTGGTCAAGTATCGTACTTTAGACATCGCTCCAACGGCCTAGTCTTATGCATTTCCTTTTGGCTTGTTAATACTGTTTACTCTTTTTGAAAGCATATTGAATATAGAAACCTCTTATAATGATAATAGAAAGTGTATGGTTATATGTTGGTTCTCCCGATCCTTGTCGGTAATGGGTGTCAGTCCGCCTTAATGGGACTTAGGGCATGACATGCTTCTTCATATCGAATTCGGCTTCTCATATGACACTTTCGACTTGTTGATTCGTTTAAAGGACTTTGATAGATGCCATATCCTTATTTATCAACCTCTTCACTTTCCTGTCAAGTGTTTCCACCAGGACATCCTCATAAGTCATCTTCTACAACACCCACAACATCCAAGGGTACTATGGAGCTTGGGTCACCTACACACTTCCTCAACATAAACACTTGGAAGATAGGATGAACCATGCTCATCTCCATAGGAAAATCTAATTCATAGGAAACTTCACGAATTCTCTTCACAATTCTATAAGGCCCTACAAATGTTGGGCTCAATTTTCCCTTCTTGCCAAACTAGACCATACCCTTTATGTGTGAGACCTTCAAGTACACCCAATTACTAACACCGAACTCAAGATCTCTTCTTCTTGTTTATCGGAGTAGGACTTTTGCGTACTTTGAGACATCTTCAATATCTCCCTTATCAACCTCACCTTTTCCAAAGCTTCCATGACCGAATCTAGTCCCAATAAAGCATTTTATCCCATAGCAAACCACCCAATAGGGGACCTACATCGCCTACCATATAAGGCTTCAAAAGGAGCCATTCAAATATAAGAGGTGATAGTTATCGATGTAAGCAAACTCAATGAGTGGAAGATATTCGTCCCAACTACCTTTGAAATCTAAAACACAAGCCCTAAGAATATCATCAAGAGTTTGAATTGTCATTTTGGCTTGGTCGTCTGTTTGAGGATGAAACACCGTGCTAAGCTTGACTTTGGTACCAAGACCCTTTTGGAAGGATCTCCAAAAGTGAGAAGTGAACTGAGCACCACGATCCAAAATGATAGACAATGGTACCCCATGCAACTTGACCAACTCGTGGATATATATTTTGGCATAATCTTTGGCACCATAAGTTGTTTTAACATGTAGAAAGTGAGCCAATTTTGTCATTCAATCAATAATAACTCAAATAGAATCGAACTGCTTCCTAGTTTTGGTAACCCCATCACAAAATCCATATTGATCTCTTCACTTCCAAGTAGGAATTTCTATGTCTTGGGCTAGGCCACACAACCTTTGATGTCCAGCTTTCACTTATTGGCAATTTTGCCAACCCACTACAAACCTAGAAATATCTCTTTTCATACCACCCTACTAATAAACCTCCCTCAAGTCTCTATAATCTTCGTAGAACGGGGATGAATAGAGTAGGACGAATTATGTGCCACTTGCAAGATAAAATCTCTTAACCCATCAACATTAGGCACTCATAACCTACCTTGGTATCTAAATAAACCATCTCCCCTTGTGGAGAAAACCTCCGCTTTTCCATCTTCCACCGAAGCCTTCAATTCTAGCAAGGCGGGGGTCAAGGCCTTTTTTGAACTTGACCTCTTCAACCAACGAAGATTTGGAACCATCCATAAACACTACACCTCCATTGTCAACTTCATTCAACCTAACTTTCAACCTAGCTAACTAGTGAACTTCTCTAGCTACTTCCTTTTTGCAATCACCAATATGAGCTACACCTCCCATGGACATTCTACTTAGAGAGCATTGGCCACACATTAGCTTTGCCGGGATGATAGTGCACACTAATGTCGTAATCTTTGAGGAGTTCTAACCACCTTCTTTGCCTCAAATTGAAATTCGTTTGTGTTTACACATATTGGAGACTTTTGGGATCAGTAAATATGTCTACATGAACCCCATACAAATACTGACGCCATATTTGTCAAAGAAAATACCATGGCTGCTAACTCAAGATCATGGGTGGGATAATTATGCTCATGACCTTTAATTTTCAGGAAGCACGTGATGACTTTGCAAATTTACATTAACACACACCCCAAACCAACTCTTGAAGCATCATAATAAACCACAAACCCTTCTAACCCTTTCGGTAGAGCCAAAATAGGAGCATATGGAAACTTGTCTTTCAAGGTTTGGAAACTCCTTTTGCATTCGTCAGTCCAAACAAACTTTGCCTTCTTTTGAATCAATTTTGTCAAACGGAAAGCAATTGAGGAGAAACCATTTACAAACCTTTGGTAATACCCTACTAAGCCCAAGAAAATCCAAATATCCGTCAGAGTCAAGGGCCTAGACCAACTTCTTATCAATTCCATTTTCTTAGGGTCCACTTTAATTCCATCACCCAACACAACACGCCTTAGGAATGCAACTTCCTTCAACAAAAATTCACATTTATGAAATTTAGCAAACAACTTCTCATCCCTCAACATTTACAACACTATCCTCAAATGCTTCACATGCTCTTCTTCAGTCTAGGAGTAAATCAATATGTCATCTATGAAGACCACCATAAACATGTCAAGGTAGGGCTTAAATTCCCTATTCATGATATCCAAATATCGTTAGTGCATTAGTTAAACCAAATAACATCACTACGAATTAAAAACTCTCTTACCCTTATTTGGTGGTATTCGGACCGAAGATCAGCCTTAGAAAAATGACTAGCCCTTTGTAGTTGATCAAATAGGTCATCTATCCTTGGCAAGGGATACTTGTTTTTTATTGTGACCTCATTAATTTTTTCATGCTTCGATTTATCAACTGTTTAGAAAGTAATTAAAAAATGTACATAGTCAGAAGAAGCAGTTCGCAGAAATGAGGATGTTAAGATGGATGTGTGGTCACACCAGGAGTGATAAGATTAGGAACGAGGCCATTTGAGAGAAGCTAGAGGTGTCCCCTATAGCTGACAAGATGAGGGAAGCGAGACTATGATGGTTCAGACATGTGCAGAGAAGGAGTACCGATGCCCCTGTTAGGAGGTGTGAGAGGCTAGATTTGGGAGGTACACAGAGGGGTAGAGGCAGACCAAAGAAGTATTGGGGGAGGTGATTAGACAAGATATGGTGAAACTTGATCTCACCAAGGACATGACCTTAGATAGGAAGGAGTGGAGGTCTCGAATTAGAGTAGCAGGCTAATAGGTTAGATAGGAAGAAGTTGTTAATTGTCTGCCTTGTATATGTTATTTATCTGCCTTTTATATGTTAATTCTCCTGTATTTACTTATTATCATGTGATTTTCGGTATTAATTGCTCTTCGTGTGCACTTTTTCTTTCTCTTTATTTCTTATTTATCATATCTAGTTTATTTTGCTTATGGGTTTTTGTGACAAGGGTTCCCAGGAAACAGTCTTTCAACCTCTATGAGGTAGTGGTAAGGTCTGCGTACATTCTACCCTCCCTAGACCCTACTTGTGGGATTCCACTGGGTATTTTGTTGTTTGTTAGAATGTAATTAACATATTTACCTACTGTTAACTAATTTTAATCATCCAATCATCAAATCAAACTCCTTTCAAGTCATAAACACCTTAAGGCTTCCAAATTTGTTTTGAAGTGTTTGAACTCAATTCTTCTTCTTCGTCACTCATTTTCTTCCATTCCTAAACTATTTAACAACTAATTAACATCTTTCATTACTTGTTAACTAGTTTCTAAACATTAAATAATCTATTTGATTCTTTAAATTACTTAACAACAAGTAATTTCTTCTACTTTTGTTACTTAGGTTGTTTGAATCTGATATTTCTTGGGCCTCTTTCTTCTAGTTTTCTTCTTTTTATTCATGTTCCTAAGCTTTGTTTGAGTCGTCCTTCCTTTAAGAGTCATAACAATTCACTCCACCACAAAGGATAGGAGACCTTGAATTGATTGAGCGAAGCTAGTTCACTATCAATTTTGAGATGACGCCAAGGTGTGTTGAGAGTTATATACAAGTGACATGAGGCTTTTGCTACTAATCTTCTTTATTAAGTATTGTATGTATCATGTCTAATATAAGTCTAATTGGGGAAGTTTCAAAGAACATCATGGAAAATCTTACATCTCCAAACAAATAGCGGAAATCAATAGAAGGATGGTGGGTATGGAGGAGAGGTTGGTACGAGTGGAGAATGAGAATCGGGGGAAACCAATTCAACCCAAAACTGCGGAGATAAGGAGGGAAATGATGCATTCCACCACCATTACCCTGGGACAAGCCCATAATGTTTGCCTCCACAAAGCCGAACAAAGCTACAAAAAACCCACTTTAACGAACAACAATCCAAGACAAGCTACACAACACCCGAACATAAAACCCTATCACCCTCCACAAGAGAATCTTCCTTTTGTGGTGAACCAAGTCCACTACCAAACACCATTTCAAAATGCATCAAATGCATCTTTTAGTAAATGTCACCCATTACCTCCACCAAATGCACCACAAATTCTCTACCAAGATTACTAATACAAAAATCCTCTCTATGATGACATGCATGGAGATCTCAAGAATGATGAGTTTAGGGAGCATGGGGTAGGGATACCTATGCAGTACAGAGGGAAGGAGTTCGACCTCGAGACTTGGAGGTGGGATCATTTCATGGGAGGACGAGATTAAGGGTATAGAGGAGATAGAGTGGGGAATAGAGGACATAAGATGAGATAGAGAGGAGATAGGATGGGAAATAGAGGTAATAGGTTTAGGGAGAGGAATGATCAAGATAGGGGTCTGAACACTATCAAGGTCACACTTCCAAGATTCAACAGAAGTAGTGACCCCGATGAGTTCTTCCCGTGCAAATTTCAAAGTGAGCGGATCTTTCACATAAATTATATCTCAGAAACTTTAAAGGCGAAGTATGCTCTCACACAATTCGAAGGGTATGCATCCACTTGGTGGGAGTCCAAAAGGAGGGAAAGGGAGAGCCATCACATCTATGAGTTACCTAATGCGCAAGAGTTGATTGCACTTATGAAGTTGAGATACTTGACTCCAAACTACTAACAAGAGGTACTCAAGAAGGTGTTTATGTTGAGGCAAGGTATCAAGAGTGTTGAAGAGTATTATGATGAGTTTTAGAACTTGTGGATGAAGTCTAAAGTGGAAGAGAACATGCAATGTACAGTGATCTAATTTGTGGTGAACTTGAGGTATGATATCTTTAAGCCATTAAAGCGTAAGCACTATGAATCTCTTGAAGTGGTTTTCCATGATGCTTGAAAGGTAGAAACGGATTTGAAAGGAGAAAAGTGATACAAGACCAAAGGTTCTTCAACTTGAGTTATCTGGCTGTAAATATGTATGGATTTCTACCATTTGAAATTTGATTTGAATCAAAGATGGAATATTTTGAGAGTTATCAAATGATACATGGTGCAATACAGTTAAAACAAAGTATTATTGTAAGAATAGGTTCATCATAGGACAAAGGTTGAGATAATTGGAAGACAACATCTTCTAGGGAGCAACCTAAGGGTGGTGGTCAAGTTACTCAAGTCAAGCTTGATTACAAATCCAAGGCAAGTGAGAAACCACAAGAAGGTAAGTATGCTAAACCTAACTTTCCTCGTCACTCTACAATTTAATGCTTTAGATGTCAAGGGAGGGGACATGTTGCTAGTGAGTGTCCTAATAGGATGATAGTTGTTGCAATTCAGGTTAGGTAAAAGATTGAAGATGAGGAAGAGGGTGATGAAAGAAATGAGAGTGAGGGTGATAGAGATGAGGTAGATGCTTCGAAAAATGAAGAAGAATGGTTGGATGAGAGGGTCAATTTTGCTTGCTTCATGGAGAAAGGAGATTCTTTGCTTATTAATGATGAAGACTTGAAGGCGAATTCCAATCTTTCATATGTTGTGAGAAGAATTATGGGAGCCCTTTCCAAAGAAGAGTTTGATCAAAGGGAGAATCTATTTCATGCTAGGTACGAAATTCAAGATAAAGTGTGTTCTTTAATCATTGATAGTGGAAGTTGCACTAATGTGGTAATAGTTCTTTAGTGGAACTTATGCGAATTCCAATGACAAATTATCCCAACCCTTACAAGCTACAATGGCTCAATGAGAGTGGAGAAATGAAGGAGGTCCTTAAATAAAAAAGCATTCGATATAGTGTGGGTAACTACAATGATGAATTAACTTGTGATGTTGTACCCCTGTTGGCATGTCATGCCTTGTTCGGAAACCATGGCAATTTAATAGGAGTGTTGTGCACAATGGAAAATCGACAAATACACTTTTGTGATTGAAGGTAAAAAAGTATGTTCTTGCACATCTCACTCCATACCAAGTGAGTGAGGATTATCGGGCCATGAAGGAGCTTCGGGAGAAAATAAAGGTGGAGGCGGCAAAGGGGGATAGTGGAAGTTTCATTATTGTTCTAATAGCAGGAGGTTCTTTGGCTAAAAATAAGATGAATATGTGCATGATCGCAAAGCCAGGAAAGTGTTTAAAGGGTGTGGATGAGGGACGTTTTCTAGTATACCTTGTCAATACCCATCTTTTATTGCATGCTAACCAACATACTAGCACTTTGCCTAGTGTTGTTTCTTCTCTTTTGCGAGACTATGATGAACTATTTCCGGAGTAAAACATGGTAGCGAATGCTTTATCAAGAAGATTTATGTTGGTGACTACCTTGGCTTCTAGAATGATGGGATTTGAGAGCTTAAAGGAATTCTATTCTAGGGATCCCGACATCAAAGATACCCTTGATAATATTACCCAAGGGAAGCGGGTTGATAGATTTCAATTGGTTGATGGTTTTTTGTTCAAGGATAGATGATCTTGTGTTCCTATGAGCTCATGGAGGAAGTTACTTGTCAAGGAGGCTCTTAGTGGTGGTTTGATGGGACACTTTGTACCCAAAACACATGACATTCTAAAGGAGCAATTCTTTTGGACCAAGATGAAGCATGATGTGGAGCAAAATATGGACAATGTCTCATTTTAAGCATGCCAAATCAACGACTCGGCCCCAAGGTATGTATACCCCTCTCCCTACTCCTAGTGGCTCATGGATGGACATCTTTATGGATTTTGTGTTAGGTCTTCCTAGGACTGAAAGAGGATACGATAGTATCTTTATGGTAGTGGATACATTTTCTAAAATGACTTATTTTGTTCTATGCCGTAAATGTAATGATGCATCCCATGTAGCATCTTTATTTGTCATCAATTTTCCAAAATTGCATAGAGTCCCTCAAATCATTTTTAGTAACATGGATTCCAAATTTCTTAGTCACTTTTGGAAGAGTAAATGGGGTACACTTGGTACCAAACCTTGGATTCGAGGACGAATCCTTTTCAAGAAGGGAGGATGATAACATGCAAAACATAGATGACACCAACATAAGTTGCATGTACCCCTCAACAATATTCACAAGAAGTCAAGCAAAAGATCTTTAAGACCTACAAGCAATGTTCATTGAAAAAGGAAGCACTAGAGAGCTTGAGGGTCACCAAAGAAAGGCTTACAATGTGTAGAAGGTCTAACAAGGTGAGGAGAAGGAAGGAAAGAGGCCATGTGTGCAAATGGATATTACTTGAATTCAAGGATTTCAAAAGAAGTCAACCAAACAAGGCCCTTACTCATTAAGGGTAAAATTGTAAAGAAAATATCTTCTTTTATTTATGTAGTATAAATAGTCATATTTTAGCAATAGTTTGAATTTAATCTACATATCCTTATCCAATATTTCTATGAATTGCTTACGATAATTTTTTATAGGTTTATATGATTTTAAACATACGTCTATATTTTTTTAATAGATAAATTCTCATTCATTTCAAGTTTATCTATTTATCATATTAGTTATTTACTTTTGTTGCATAGAAAATAATATATTATTATCAAAACTTTTCCCGAATATTATAGACAATACATATGACATACCTTGTATTTTGCTCCTTTTCTACTCAAATTAATCAAAGATTTTTCTTACCACTAATTAAGAAAATAAATGAATAATTTATCACTTTTTTTCTAAGCTAAGCTTAAGGACTATCTTCGGATACTCTGAGGGATGCCTAATACCTTCCCCTAGAGTAACCAAAACCCTTACCTAGAATTTTGCTGGTTTCGCAAATCAAGACAAAGTCTACACATTTTTTTAATGGTTTCTAATATTTTCTTAAAATTAGGTGGTGACTCTTAATAAGTTTTTCTAAAGCCAAAGACCACAGCCACATGATGTTGCGAGCTATTTTGGCCAGTTCGAAAATGGGGCACGTCAGTTATATATATTTTTATTTTGAGTCTACAGTAGCTCTTTAAAGGTGACTTCTAAGTTCTAGGCTTGGATGTATCTTTGGCTTTTATTGGTTGTTGTTAGCTATCATTATGCTTAGCTACTAGGACAAGTACCATGGGTTTGGGGTTGGCTTGCCTGTGGGTGGCATCTAACAGACGCCATTATGACATGAAAGGCGGGGTCGAGACAAAGATGATCCACCAAGATACATAAAGAACTGAATATCTACTACGGGTGACCCTTAAGGAATCGAGCCTCTGCTACGGATAATCTTTTATCATAAGATGACACATAATTATGGGATAATGAAATCTTTCTATGGGTCTCATTCCTCTGTTAAGGTGAGAGCCTAGATCCCAAGGTCTATCAATGCTAAGTAAGCTCTAAATGTAATAGTCATAATCATAGATCATAAAGTCAATATCATGTGGGAGGGCCCCTATTTACTACCTGTCCTCTACTCATTAAACATAGTACCCAAAAAGCTCCTCAATATTATTTTATATAATGTGAGTATAGAGCATTCATCGTTACATGTTCTTGCTTAATGGAGAAGCTCATAATTATAATTACTTGACATGAATACTATAATAAAAGCCCCTTTCGCAATTATTGTGTAACTTACTTGAATGATCTATCAATTAATTATCATAAACATAGTTTGTCATTAGAAATTATATCATAGTACGTAGATCCATGTGAAATTATCTTTCAAATCATGTAATAGATGTGAAATCATGCATAATCATATCAGACAATATCAACTGAATCCTACTTGAAAGAATCCTTAATTAATGAATTCATATTTGAAATTTTCATGGTATATGGTTTAGTAAGTAAATCATGTAATTGAAATATGAATCATGCGTAATATTGGAGAATAACATGAATTGAAATCATATTTAAGGTAATCCATTACTGATCTCATGAACCCTAGGTAACATGTAGGAAAACTTACATAACAATCCTTGAGATGATGTAATTTATGAGTATTTATGCATAATTAAATTGATAATCATAAAATAAAATATAATTCATGCAATTGGAATAGTAATCAGGAAAACCCATAAAATATGTACTTGCAATTTGATGAAAAAAATGAGGAAATCTTTGGGCTACGTGGGTGAAAAGGACCCCCGGATGAATACCAATACTTGAGGAGAAACCCTTGAGAAAATTGAAAAATCTTAAGAGGAATTGAAAGCCCTAGATTAATCTTGAATGGGAGCTGGAGGAGGAAGAAAGTTGGAGAGATTTGAGATTTAGGTCTACAATTTTTGGAATAGGGTAGAATGATACTGTAAAGATGGTTATGGTAGATTTATAGGGCTAAAATAATATAGTTTAGGGGGTTAGGAGGTTAGGAAATATAAAAGATGTCCCTAATTAAATTTTTTGAATAGGGTCTATGGGACCCATCTACGGGTACATGGTTCTATGGATCGTAGAATGTTGTCCATAGAAACTGGCTGAATTTTTCCCTCACTGACCATTACCCATGAACCACCTTTTTATTAAATATTCGATCTTCTACCATTCATAAATTCCTTTTATACAAAAGATGCTGAGGCACTAGAATCCAAACCAAATGATTAATATGAACCGTAACTCATGATTTGGTCAATGACTGTGACCATCTTGTAGAACCATCTTTTAGTTAGTTAAAGATTTCTATGTGTTAGTTACTTTCAAAATTATATTCATGATCCATATATGTCTTAAGCCAAGTGTAGGGCCTAGGAGTGACATGGTTAATGGGAACCCACTAGTAACTAAAATAAGACTCATAGCACTTATTGATGCATCATCAATTCAGAAGTGCAATTCAAACATTATAAAGTGATAATAAGGTGTAGGGGTTTTAGAACTCAAGATATGGGATAAGGGGCATGAGACTCATTGTCATACAATAATAAGAGCAATAAGCAAGTCTAAGGGATAGGATCTCGGGACTCAAGCTATAGCATTAGGGAACATGGGACTTGCCATCAAACAATCATCATAGGCATATTCTAAGGGGCGGGGTTATAAGACTCATGCTATCAGAGTAGGGACTTAGGAATTTTACCATTTCCTCATCACACCATTAGAATATCTAACCTCCATAAGCATCAAACATATGAAGTTGTACATAGAGTTTCATGACATCCAACAATACCTCTAAGTCATAGAAAGGATGGGGGCCAAGACATGTCGCAAGATCACCCTCAAACTAAAATACATTGGATAATCATAACACAACATAGGTAGATAGAAGGTGGGTCTTGTCCTTGGAATAAAGGACTCACCATGAAAAAACTTCCACAAGTCGAATCTAGTCGTGAAGAGGTGGATAAGGAAAGTCTTCGATCCCTACATTGTTAAATCATGTAGGCAAAAGTAAGCGTTAGTATGTTATAATGTACTAAGTATGGCGGCATGCAATACATATGTACATGACAACCTGCATCTCAATATTAGATGACAAAGGCACACATATATATCAAATAAAGTATAAAGGAAAGAATATCATACCAATATGCCTTTAATCCATGATGCATGAATGTCATAATATATGAACATAGTGGAGATGGGACCTCAACCGACATATAAGACCATGCAAGCTATTACATGGAATCCCGATGTTGCCCCTACACTAGAGAAAACGTGGACTACTTGCAAAAGGAATCTTATACCCTCACCTTACAGACCTTGTACATTCCAATGGGTGGGACTGTAACGACCTGGCCCAACACTGTGAAGTATTGTGCACTCTTGGGTCTAGCCCATCACGGATTTGTCCCTTTGGGCTCACCCTAAAAGGCGCCTTACAATATTAGGTCCAACCCTTTACTTAAATAGCCCAAGACTCTCCCTCTCTTTTCCAATGTGGGATTTGCCTAAGTGAGCCAGGCATTACGTATCGCCGTCCCTGAACTCACCCCCTGTAGGGACTCAGCGTCCTCGCTGAGGTTCGCCCCACCATTGTACTAGTCGAGAACCTAACTCCGATACCACCTGTAACGACCTGGCACAACATTGTGAAGTATTGTTCGCTCTTGGGCCTAGTCCATCACGAATTTGTCCCTTTGGGCTCACCCCAAAAGGCGCATCACAGTATTAGGTCCAACCCTTTACTTAAATAGCCCAGGTCTCTCGCTCTCATTTCCGATGTGGGATTTGCCTAAGTGAGCCAGGCGTTATGTATCGCCGCCCCTGCACTAAAACTTGTAACAACCTGGCCCAATACTATGAAATATTGTCCGCTCTTGGGCCTAGCCCATCATAGATTTGTTCCTTTGGGCTCACCCCAAAAGGCACCTCATAGTATTAGGTCCAACCCTTTACTTAAATAGCCTAGGACTCTCCCTCTCTTTTCCGATATGGAATTTGCCTAAGTGAGCCAGGCATTATGTATCGCTGTCCCTTCACTCAACCCCCCGTATGGGCTCAGCGTCTTCGCTGAGGTTTGCCCCACCATCGTACTAGTCAAGAGTCGGCTCTGATACCACCTGTAATGACCTGGCCCAACAGTGTGAAGTATTGTCCGCTCTTGGGCCTAGCTATCACGGATTTATCCCTTTGGGCTCATCCCAAAAGGTGCCTCACAATATTAGGTCCAACCCTTTGCTTCAATAGCCCAGAACTGTCCCTCTCTTTTCCAATGTGGGATTTGCCTAAGTGAGCCAGGCGTTATATATCGTCGTCCCTACACTCACCCCCCTTAGGGACTCAGCGTCCTCGCTGAGGTTTGCCCCACCACCGTACTAGTCGAGAGTCGGTTGTGATACCACCTGTAATGATGGCCCAACACTGTGAAGTATTGTCCGCTCTTGGGCCTAGCCCATCACGGATTTGTCCCTTTGAGCTCTCCCTCTCCTTTCCGATGTGGGATTTGCCTAAGTGAGCCACGCGTTACGTATCGCCCTCTCCATAGTTCATCTGGTGTTTCTTGTTTCAATGCTTCGAAAATGCATAGGTGACCCCTCCCGTATCACTCCAATTGAAGATGTACAGGTTACAGAAGATCTCACTTATGAGGAGGTACCCATTGCTATTCCGGATCGACAAATTAAGAAGTTAAGAAATAAGGAAGTAGCTTCCGTGAAAGTACTATGGAGGAACAAGCAAGTAGAAGAGGTTACCTGGAAAGCGGAAGAAGCAATGAAATCCAAGCACCCGTATCTCTTTAAGCCCACCGAGAAGGAAGAGGAAAAAAGGGTGGGAGTTGAGGCATTGACAAGTAAGTATGTGTCAGTATGTATCACATGATTAATAGTACTATGTAGCTTAGGCTTGAACTTGTTTGGGCCGACTAACTATACTATCATTCCAGGACGAATGTTCCTAAGGGGGGAGGATGTAACACTCTATAATTTCTATGTGTTAGTCCCACTTATGTGACACTTGACATAGGCTTATGGTACAGGCGAGGAGCTATGTTTTTTTCACAAGGGTGGTAATAATTTGAATTGGATTGAGAGTTGTTGTGATATCCCATATGTTTCAGCGGGAGTGAATCCAAGATGAACTCGATAAAAGTTTTTAAATCTGAGACGATAAGGTGCTATTTGAGCTAAAAGTCTAAAGTGGAATATTAAGATGCAATATATGGGTTTATAATTTAGAAAAGAGGTAAGATAACAAGCTGCATTCTTGACTTAACGAAGCAAGTAGGTGCATCACCTATTTAGACTTTTTGACCAGCCCAAAGGGACAAGTAGGTGTACCACCTACTAAGACTTGCTTGGCCATCTTATAGGGCCCCAGGTCACTAACCGTTTACTTGAAAAATTCTGGCCCAACCCAAATGAAGTAAAAAAGGAAAGAATGGGCAGCCAAGGCCCAATAAGTAGAGACCCATAAAGGCGCAAGTTAAAAGGCCAAGTAGGTGCATCACCTACTTGGTAAAATGTGGCCAAAAATCAAGGATAAAGTCGGCCTAAGCCGGTCCCTTTAAAAGGGAATGTAACCAGCTCTTTTTAGCCATTTTACACTTGAGGAAAATCTGATTTTTAAGGTTCTCTTTCTTCCCCTTCTATCTTCATATAGTAGCCTTAAAAAAAGAGCTTAGGGTTCTCGAATATTATCCTCATCTCAAGCTAGGATTGAAGGAGAGCTCAACCTTTGAAAAATATGATTTAAGAGAGAAAAAATCACTCACAAGTAAGGTAAGTTGTTGTACTTTTCTCCCTCTCTTGTGCTTGAGTTAATTAAGGGATTGTTTATGCATCAATGAGGTTGGAGCGGTACTTTTTATATGAGGTAATCTTGTGGAAAGATTTGCTGGTGGTTTGTGCTTGTTGGGACAGCCATGGAGGGGAGTCCCCTATTACTTTAATTATGAGCTGCTTTTTGGAATTCAAAGTGGAATGTTAGTACAAACTCATGAGAAAGATGATTGGATGCCATAAGTTCACATTGCTTCTGCTACATGATGATATTTAGAGGTTGTTTTATGAATATGATGGTAAAAGGTGTGACCATAAATGCAATTAGAGGAGAAGAAGTTGAAGTAACACCCTTAGGTTGGTAGTTACGGGCTTGTTGCCCGGGTATAACTCGTGAGTGTGAGTGAACTGCCTACATGTGTTTATTCACTACTAATACTAGTTTTATCACCTACTCAATTGTAGATAAAATTTGGAAAAAGAGGGGAGATTACATTGCAGTGATAACGAGGTGGCACCACAAGGTATGTAAGGCTATCAATTCCATATTCTTTGGCATGAAATCTAACACTTGCATCACTATCAACTAGTAAGCCTCCTTAGTGCTATTCCAATAGTGGCGATATTACTTATTAGTAAATCTGTAGTTTTACTCTTACAAGCACTAGCATGAGGAGTCCACGGTCACTCGTCCAGCCAATTGTGTCATTTATACTCCTAAGTTGTATGTCAAAATACCATGTGATTATTATATTATGGAACTACCTTAAATGACCATTGTCCTATCTTGTATTACTGGTACATAGTTCCAAAGCTCCAAAATTTATTATGACCACCAAAGTAACAATCTCAAAATATTAAAGAATAACTTGTACACTATCCACAGCGTGGGTGGCAGCCCAGGGGCAAGAGCCTAGCATGGGTCGATCTCACTTAGTTCATAAGGGTGGCAGCCCAGGGGTGAAAGCCTAGCATGGGTCGATCCCGATTTATATAGCTATGAGGACAGCATCCTAGGGGTTAAAATGCATAGCATGGGTCATCCTTTTCTTATCATTGATCGGCTGGTCATTTGTATTACACGCCTAAAGGAATTATAAAGCACTGAAAAGTAATGAAAAATATGTAACGTACATGGTTCCACAAGTATAATAAAGGTGGTCTTTTACTATGTGTTGTGCATTTATATCTTGCTACTTGATTTCACTTGAGTTCCCACTTTACATATACTACTGCCTTACATATTCAGTACATTATCTCGTACTGACGTCCCTTACGAGGGACCTGCATTTCATGCTGCAGGTACAAGAGCTAGTAAATCTTCTCGGTAGGAGTACAGAATATCCAGCTGTTGTTACTGAGCTCCAGATTGCTTTGGGGCTTTGTGCATCTAGAGCTTATGTTTTTGCATTGTATAGTTCATTATGAGGCGGGGTCTATCCCGGTCCCTATAGATACTATTTCTTATCTAGAGGCTTTGTAGACTATGTAAAGTAAAGTATAGTTATGTATCGTATTTTAGACATCGTGGCTCCAACGGCCCCATCATACGCATTTCCTTTCAGCTTGTTATTACTGTCTACTTTCTTGAAAGCATGTTGAATGTGAAAACCCCTTGTAATATTTATAGACAGTCTATGGTTATATGTTGCTTCTCCTAAGTCTTGTCGGCAACGGGTGTCAGTCCACCTTAATGGGACTTTGGCCGTGACAACGACATACACCATCATCATAATCATCGTTAAAGGGGCATAAACAAGAACCTACAGTGGCACGTAGTTATAAGAAAGGCAGCTTTATATAAGGACCCTTGGGGATAGTCCCCCACCTCTAATCTCATTCAATACAAAGACAGCTTCCAATGGGAATACATATGCTTATACATTCTTGAAAAAGGAGCATAAGTCTTTTCAAATCATAATCATGCATACTTGGGCTTAAGAGCAAAAACGTACTTCCTAATCATGCATGCTTGGTCTTAAGAGCCAAAGTATACTTCATAATCACGCTTACTTGGGTTCAAAGATACTTTCATGCATAGGAATAACTCATTCAAACTTGTACATAGTGGTTTAGATGCACTCATAGGGCTTAAAGCTATATCATAGACATTGATCATATTTCATGTCATAACCATACTTGCCTTGAAATCATAATCATAGTCATAATTCGGTATAAATCCACATCATAAATCTCATGGAAAATCTTGTTCATACATGCTTATGCCATGATGATTTGTAGAATAGCATGGGTACTTGAGAGTCACAGGCAAAACATCATAAAAAGATGAAATCATGCTTAATCAATAAAGAAATCAACAATTGAAACATTCTTGAAATTACCTATGCATAAGTTCATCATAAAACGATTCTATTTCCATAAACACTATGTAATTTATTATAAAAAGACTTCAATCATGTTAAAATCATCAATTCAAATCAACCCATGACTTAATTTAATCAAATTGAAGCTAAATCACAAACCCACTTGCAAATCATACTTACAAATCATAAAATTGAAGAAATAGATTTTGGGGGCTTCATGATTAGAAGGGAATCCTGAATGAAACCGCACATACCTTGAAGAAATTAGGAAGACTAAGATGAATTAGACTTGAGCTTGAAGTACCCTTGAATCCCTTAGCTTGAATCATCAATGCTTCGCTTGAATGGAGTTTAGGAAACTTGAATTCTAGAGTTTAAGTGTTAGAATGATAGTTAAGTTTATGAAATGGCTAAGGCATGACTAATGGGTCTTAGAATAGGCATAAAAGTCCTGAAATACCAAGGTTTTAGGCTAAAGTCCCCAAAATACCCTTAAGTAAATAGGGTCAAAAATTGATGTTGTGTACCATATGGTACCCTCCACGAGCCGTGGTGTGCACCATGGACCTTGTAGGGATTTGTGGTGCTGCTCTTGGAGGAAAAAAAGGAGGGCCATGGGAGGTTCCTTCACACGACTACTACACGAGGCCCCCCCTCAAGCCGTGATGTGCACCACTGGCCGTGAAGGGGTCTGTGGTGAGTGCCATTGGTATTTGCTTTGGGGCCTTGTAAGGTTACCCCTCCACAAGGCACTCCTCGGCTCATGGTGTCCACCACTGGCTGGCACACCTCATGGTCTTAGAAAAGCAAGACCTTTTCAAGGGAAAGGTTCACTCCTAGATACCCTATACAGTCTATAGAGTGCACGACGGGCCGTGTAGGGTTCCTTCAAAGGGACCCTTGGCAAAAAAGTCTCGAAAATGAATTTGTTAGCATAGTTAAGCCCTCCCAAGGTTCTGGTCCTTACATCATCTTCCCCTTGAGAACATCCATCCTCAATTGAGCTAAAATACAGTTCGAAAAGCTTGACTTGAATATGAAACATCTCAATATGGATGTACAATGCATAATCCATCTTTTAAAACCATAATACCGTCAAAACTCATGTTAAAAAATCATTTGAATCATTTGTGTGTACATGTAGGCATATCATGTCATGAAAACCTAGGAATGAAGGAATTAGGACCATTTGATTATGAACAACCTAGTACCTTAGGATTGAGTAGATTTGAATAGGTAGGGATAACGATTCATCATGTCTGATTCAACTTCCCATGTAGCACTCTCAACATGTCAGTTTCTCTAAAGAACTTTAACCTTTGAACATCCCTGTTATGAAGTCTATTCACTTGCCTATCTAAGATCTCAAAAAGAACTTCATATATCAAGTTTTCTTCAACATCAACAGGCACCAAAGGCACAATCGGACTAGGATCACCAACCAACTTTCTTAACATACATACATGGAAAACCAGGTGAATAGAACTCATGCTCAAAGGCAAATCCAATCCATAAGCCCCATTGCCAATCCACTCAACAATCTCATAGAGACCTACATATCAGGGACTCCACTTGCCTTCTTGCCAGAATGCCATTAAACCTTCATAGGTGAAACCTTCACATACACCTATCACAAACAAGGGACTCAAGATCCCTCTTCCTAACATCTGAATAGGACTTTTGATGGCTTTGAGCCATCTTCAACCTTTCTCGAATCATGTTCTCCTTTTCTATAGCCTCCAACTCCAAATATGGTCCATTCAAAGCCATCTCATCTATCTCAAACCACCCCACCCGAGATTTACATCTTCTCCCTTACAAAGCTTCAAATGGTGCCATCCCAATGCTAGCATGATAACTATTGTTGTAGAAAAACTCAATAAGTGGTAGATGATCATCCCAATTCCCTTTGAATTCCAACACACAAGCCCTTAACATGTCTTCCAAGGTTTGAATTTTCCTATTAGCTTGCACATCAGTTTGAGGATGGACAACGGTACCAACTTCACCCTTGTGCCAAGTCATTACTTACATGATTTCCAAAAGTGAGAAGTAAATTGGGTACCACAATCACATATAATAGACATAGGCAAACCATGCAACCTAATCTATTTTTAGATATACAACTTGACATAATCCTCGACATTGAAAGTAGTCTTCAGCCGTAAGAAGTGAGCTGATTTTGTCATTTTATTAACAATTACCCAGATAGAATCAAATTGCTTTCGAGTTCGAGATAACAAAATCACAAGCTCCATATTTATGTCATGACTCGAGCCTAGGGCCTAGGAGTGACATGGCGAATCAGAACCTGATAGCCCCCAAACAAGCGTCATAGCATCCATACAGACATCATCGATTCGGAAGCGTAAATAAACAACAAGCAAATAACTCTAAGGGTAGCGAGGCTTTGTACTCAAGCTATTGGGATGTCATATGGAAAGGGATTTACATGATCACAAGCAAATAAAGACTAAGGGAGGGTAAGTATAACTCACGCTATGGGGGCAAGAATTTAGAAACTTCATCATCTCATCATCTCATCATCGGTTCATAACATCAATATACATAAGACATAATCATAGCCTCCATAAGTAACAATACTCATAACATCAATATACATAAGACATAATCATAGCCTCCGTAAGTAACAACATAACAAGCTTACACATAGAGTTTACATAATGTCCAACGATGCCTCTAAGTTATAGATAGGATGGGGGGCTAAGACATGTCACGGGCTCACCCTCAAAGTAAATACATTGGAAAATCATACCATAGCATAGGTAGGTAGAAGGTTGATCATGTCCTTAGAATAAAGGACTCACCACAAGAAAACTTCCCTAATGAACTAGACACAAAGAGATGGATGAGGTAAGGCTCCAATCTCTACATGGTTAGATCATGTAGACAAAAAGTATCCATTAGTACATTCGAATGTACTAAGTATGCAGGCATGCAATGCATATGAACATGGTAACCTACATTTCAATGTTATTTGACAAGGGAACACACACATGCGCACGCGCGTGCACACACACACATATATAATGAAGTATAAAAGAAAGAATGTCACATCAATATGCCTTAAATCCATATTGCATGAGCGTCATAATACTTGAACATATGGGGATGGAACCTTAACTGACATCACAAGCCATGTGAGCTAATACATGGTTGCCTGATGTATGATTCGACACCGGATGAGAGTAGGCTACTTGCCAAAGGTAGCCTACACTATACCTTACGACCTTCCTTTTAAGTGTGGTGGCACATGCATCATAATCATCCCTCAAAGGGGCATAAACATAAATCCATGCTGGCACGTAGTTATGAGAAAAAAGATATTATATAAGGACCCCTTGGTTTGAGGCCCCACGTCCAATCACATTTAGCACTAAGTCATCATCCCATGGGAATACATATACATAGACGTGCTTGAAATGGGAGTATGAGTCTTTTCAAATCATCATTATGCATACTTAATCTTAAAAGCCAAATCACATTTCATAATCAATCATACTTGGTCTTAAAAGCCAAATCATACTTTACTTCATGAACACATGCATATGAATAATTCATTAATGTACATGATGATGTATACACATACGCGCACGTGCGAGCGCACACACACATACACATAATGAAGTATACAAAAAAGAATGTCACATCAATATGCCTTAAATCCATATTGCATGAGCGTCATAATAGTTAAACATATGGGGATGGAACCTTAACTGACATTACAAGCCATGTGAGCTAATACATGGTTGCCTAATGTATGATTCGACACCTGATGAGAGTAGACTACTGGCCAAAGGTAGCCTACACCATACTTTACAGCCTTCCTTTTAAGTGTGGTGGCACATGCATCATAATCATCCCTCAAAGGGGCATAAACATAAATCCATGTTGGCACGTAGTTATGAGGAAAAAGATATTATATAAGGACCCCTTGGGTCGAGGCCCCACGTCCAATCACATTTAGCGCTAAGTCATCATCCCATGGGAATACATATACATAGACGTGCTTGAAATGGGAGTATGAGTCTTTTCAAATCATAATTATGCATACTTAATCTTAAAAGCCAAATCACATTTCATAATCAATCATACTTGGTCTTAAAAGCCAAATCATACTTTACTTCATGAACACATACATATGAATAATTCATTAATGTACATGATGGTGTATACACACTGATAAATGATTAAAGCCATATCATAGATATTATGTGATTATATGTCATGTCATAATCACACTTGCTTGTAATCATAGTCATAATCATAATTGGGTAACAACTCACATCATAAATCTCATGAAAATACTTGTTCATGCATGCATATGTCATGGGAATGAAGGAATAGCATGGGTAACTAGAATTCATAATTAAAATAACATAATAGGAAGAAATCATATGAAATTCGTGAAGAAATCAATAATTGAAACATACTTGAAGTTATCCTTGCATAAGTTCATAAATCAAAGGGATATGCATATTTAATTCTTCAGAAAATCTATGTAAATCATAATGATAAGATTCAAATCATCATAAAATAAAAAATTAAGTTCATTCTGGAGCTCAATTTCAACAAATTAAAAATAATTTAAGTGATCCATTTGCAAATGATACTTAAAATTAATGAAATTAAGAAAATATAATTTTTGGGTTTTCATGATTCGATGGGAATCATGAATCAGTCCCACATACTTGAAGAATTTAGAAGAATTAGAATGAATTAAACTTGATTTTGGCAGCTGACACGAATCCTTAGCTAGAATACCTTGAAGGAGTGACTTGGGGAGAAATTCTTAGGAGTAATGAAATAAATTGAATGAGGTGTTAGAATTAGTATAGGAGATGTTTAGAAGTGTAAAGGGGAGCATAAAGGTCTTAACAATCCTTGGAGATAGGCCAAATTCTTAAAAGTATCTCAATAAAACAAGCCTTAAAATTTTATCTGGAAAATACCACGGATGGCTTCACTGGCCGTGAAGCCTTTCATAGTTCATGAAAGCCCATTGACCCTACACTGAAAAGTTTTACGAAAATAGGCATAACTTCTTGCTCCGATCTCGGAATTAGGTGAAACCAGAGGCGTTAGAAGGATAATTTTAGGTGATTTAATTTGATAGGTCATAGGATACCCAGTTACTTTTGTGCAAGGAGATATGATCATTTGAAGTTGACCCATATACAGATACATGTGAAAAATTAACCAATAGAATTTCTTTGAACTTGAATTTATGTAAGAACTACGTAATGACCATAAACCACATAAATAAGCTTTGATTGATGGATTGAAAGTGTATTTATATTGATCTTAGAGGTTCCATAAAGATCCTTTGACTAGAGCATTAAAACGGCATCCGAAAAATGTTTAGAGTGAGCGAATGAGTGGATAAATATCATGGAGTGTGAGGAGTGTTATCGAATGCGTAGGAACCGATATGGGATATTCAAGGACTAGAACTACTTAGAAGGACCCAAAAGGTTACCTAAACACCTTCACTAGTCATGAAGTGAACCATAGCTCGTGGTGCCCCGCATGGAAAGAAAGGCCCATGGATTCAAGGTATGGAACTCACCATGGAAGCCCTTCACGTGGCGTGGTGTGCGCTATGTCTGTGAAGTATCTTTCGGTTGCACTTTCAACTAGACAACCCCCTTTTTAATCATGCAGCCTCCATGAGCCCTTTCGCAGCCAGTGGTGCATTCCTTGGCTCGTGAAGGGCTCCTTGGAAGGTAACCTTGGCCAAAATCCTTGGATAAATCATATACAACCTTGTTTTATCCTTTTGAAGCCCAAATACTTGCAAAAATTTCTCCCAAAAATAAAATTTCTAGCCTTTATTCGATCTTAGAACTTATGGTTATTGCAATTTACATCCTCCCATTTCCAAGTAGGAATCTCATTGTCTTGGGAAAAACCACTGGGAACTCAATGTTCTACCTTCACTTGTTGGCAATTAGGACACTTAGATATGTCCTTCTTTATACCATGCGACTAATGTACTTCACTCAAATTATGATACATCTTAGTGGATCCTGGATGTATAGAATAATGAGATTTATAGGCCTCTTTCAAAATTACCTCCCTAAGATCATCTACATTTGGAACACACAACCGATCTTGGCGGAAGCACACCAGCTCTCCCTTGGGAGAACACCTCTGTATTCTTTTCATCCACCAACTTCTTCAACTCATCCAATGACAGGTCCAAGTCTTGCTTGTCCTTGACATCAACAACAACCAAAGAATTAGTCCCATTCTTAACATGAATGCCACCATCATTAGAATCAGCCAAGCTAACACCCAATCTAGGCAAACGTTACACACCCTTCACCAACTCTTTCTTAGTATCATCAACATGAACCACACTACCCATACATAGCCTACTAAGAGCATCAGCTACAACATTTGCCTTGCCGGGATGATATTGATCACTCATGTCATAATCTTTAAGAAGCTCCACTCACCTCCTTTGCCTCAAATAAAATCCCTTTGAGTGAACACATATTGCAAGCTCTTGTGATCTGTGCATACATCAAAATGAACCTCATATAGATAATGTCGCCAAATATTATAAGCAAACACCACAACTGCTAATTCAAGGTCATGAGTTGGATAATTTCATTTATGCACCTTTAGTTTTCTAGATGCAAAAGCTATCACCTTACATGTTTCATAAGCACACAATCCAAACCAATTCGAGAAGCATCACAATATACCAAAAACCTATCTAAGCCTTCAGGTAGTATCAGAATAGGAGCCGATGTAAAAATCCTTCAAGATATGAAAGCTCTTCTCACACTCATATAACCAAATGATCTTGGCCTTCTTCCAAATTAACTTAGCCAATGGTGAAGCAATGGAGGAAAAATCCTCAACAAATCTATGATAATAACCGGCTAACCCAAGTAAACTCGCAATATCTGAAGGAGTCAATAGTCTAGGCCAATTCTTTACCGCCTCAGCCTTCTTTGGATCAACCTTATATACGGACCCGAGCTTGGTATGACCTTAATGGCGCTTCGAATTTGGTTTTGAAATTTTTTTTTACAAAGCCTTGAGGTGACCCTTGGCCCTGTGTAACAAGTGTTGGCCTTTACTTTGAATCTAAGACTAAGGCACGCGCCACATGAACCTAACATGGTCCGTGTGGCACTTTATGGACCATGTAGTGGCTTGTGTGTTTGACCCTTGGCCTTAAAAACCACATTTTGGCTAAGGCTTGTCACACATGAACCTCTCACGGAACATATACCCCCTTCATGGTCCATGAGGCCCTCCATATGGACGTTGGAGTGAGAATTTTTTATATATGGGATCACCGTCTCAAAACTTTGTTGATGGGGAATTTTTCTAAGCGAAGCATCACAGGAGGCCACACGGTCCGTGTGACCTCTATACGGGCTGTGAAGCCCTCCTTATGTGACAAAGATCAAACAAGAAAGGAAAAAGTGGAACAAAATAAAAGGATATATGGATTAAATTCAAACTATTGAAATTATGGGCAATATGGGACTAAAACCCTCACCACCCAATTGATTTCAACAACCTAAAAAAAATCCTAGCAAGAAGAATTCAAGGAAACCAAGAACCACAAACGGGCAACACTTTAACTAATCAAGCAAATAAGTCAACTAACAATTCTAAGAGTTCACCCTAATTACTCACTAAGAAGATACTACAATTGGAGAATTCAATATTCAACATAGTCTAAGTCTTCGAAATGATAAATATGACTATTTATACTCAGTAAATAAAAGAAGACATTTTATTTACAATTTTACTCTTAATGAGTAAGAGCCTTGTTTGGTTGACTTCTTTCAAATCCTTGAATTCAAGTCAAAGAAATTTGCACACATGGCCTCTTTTCTTCCTTCTTCTCACCTTGGTAGACCTTCCACACATTGTAAGCCTTCCTTTGGTGACCCTCAAGCTCCTCTAATACTTCTTTTTTCATGAACATTGCTCGTAGCTCTTGTAGATTCTTTCCTTGACTCCTTGTGAATGGTCTTGAGGCGTACAGTCTACTCATGTTTGTGTAATCTATGCTTTGCATGTTATTATCCTCCCCTTCTTGAAAAGTGTAGATCCTTGAATCTAAAGATTCACTTTGAAAGGTCTATCCCCTCTTGGGCTTAGATTTCCTTTTTGAGTATGTAGAAACCTCTATTTTTGAAAATGTACCTACACCTAATCATTTGGATTGAAGATCACTTCTTTCCCCACAATTCTTTCGAACAACCACCTTTGAATTGTTCTTTTCAATGGCCTCTTTAACCACCTTTCACTACTTCCTGGTTCACCAGGAGCTAGAGGAGTTGGAGATGTTTCTGATAGAGACTTATCTTGGGCCTCATTTCATCGTCTCAACCGACTGGGTGCACTAGTTACCACTTCCACTTCCTTCGCTTTGCCTTTACTTTTCCTTGTTTCAGGCATAATTGTTGTACAAAACAATTTAAAGGATAGAAACAATCAACCTACAACACTTGGCTCTATAGCACGATCTAAAGAATGAAAAGAAAGTGACAACTCCTAAATGCCACGTAGCCTCCTGCTTATAAATGTGGTGCACAACACATCCATAAACAAGACTCTACATAGACACGGTTTTGTAAATTCCCTAGGACGACCCGCTCTGATAGTCACACCCTAAGTCCCATTAAGTCGGACTGGCACCCGTTGCAGACAAGGCTCGGGAGAACCAACATATAACTATGCACATGCTATGAATATTTAAGAGGTTTCCATATTCAACATGCTATCCAAAGAAACTAAGCTGTATTAGCAAGCAAAAAATAAATGCATAAGACTAGGCCGTTGGAGTCACAATATTTATAGTACGCTACTAGCCACACTTTAATTTACATAGTCTACAAAGCCTCTAGGTAAGGAACAATATTCTTATGGGTCGAGACAGGCCCCGCCTCATGACCAACTATACAATACAAAATACAAGGTCTAGACACACAAGCCCCATAGTAACCTAGAGCTTAGTAATAGCAACTGGAAATCCTGTACTCTTATTGGGGAGATCTAGTAGCTCCTGTACCTACAGCATGAAATACAGGTCCCCCGTAAGGGACATCAGTATGAAATAATGTACTGAATAAGTAAGGCAGGAAATATTGTATATGAAATAAGAACTCAAATGAAATAACACACTGGTGTGTAAGGATAAAAGACCACCTTTAGTCATACTGTGGAATCATGTACTTTATGTCTTTTTATTACTTTACCTTTCTTTACTGTAAAATCTGTGCACAATATATCATGTAAATGACCAACTAACTAGTGGTAAATCAATATAAGGATCGACCCATGCTAGGCGTTCCTTTCACCCCGGGGATACCCTCGAAATATGGGATCAACCCATGCTAGGTGATTCTTCCACCCCTGGGATACCACCCATTAATAAGCAACTTTGAGTTGTCTTTTATTTACTTTCCAGATGATTCTTTTGGTGGTCATAACATTTAGAGCTATAGGAATATAGACATGACATGTGAATAACCATACAAGATAATACCACAATGAAAAGAGAGTTACCCAACTAATGAAACGTGTAGGAGATTAAACAACACATGACTTTATTTGGTAAAAAGGAACACATGTATCTTTGGTATCCAAGTACGTATGCAGATTTGAAAATGCGGTATGTATGGGAACATATGAACATGGTAAAGAGTGGAGACACGGTTAGCAGCCATGTCGAAGTTTGTACGTGCCTTTATGTGCCAAGGAAGAACCTAGATTCATGCCAAATAATATAAAAATGAGTAGCCTTACATACCTCGTTGTACTACGTCGTTATTACCTCGGAGTAGTATCCTCTTCCTCCAAATACTTATCTACAATATAGTAGGTGATAAAACTAGTGTTAGCAGCTAATAGATACATCTTGGTAGTCCAATTTCACCCAAAAACAATATCCAGGCAGCAAGCTCGGAATTAGCAACCAAGGAGTATTCTTTCCACATTTCCACTCCTAATCATATTTTCTAATACACATTCCCATATACATGTCATATGCAACTATTTTTAGTCCCATAACAGAGTTACAACAGCTCATAAAGTACATCATACAACAACTCTACACAACACGCAAGTAGGCAACGCAACATTGTGTCCTTTCGCTACATTCTGACGTCAACCATTCCAAATCTGTTTCAACCTCAACCAAACTATTTTCAACATATTTACACAAAAGAACAGTCCTAAAATAGTCCTAAAACAGTCACCAAATAGATGGAAAACATGAGACAACAATTCCCAATATTTAGTCCACGAATTCTTACTAAGAGCGAGATTTAGATATCATATAAGAACTCATTTTCACAGAAGATACAAATGGTGCAGCAGCCTTCTTACATCACTAAAGAACCAAACCTTGATAAAAACATACATATTACTTCATAATCCAGCCAACCAACAAGAGAAAATCCTCTTAATAAACAAGGAAAGTGGACAACAATCTTTGGAACACATGCTGTCCCAAATTCCTGCACAAGTACCCAGCATACGCTTCATGTTTTTCATGGAACAATTAAACCAAACCATAGGTATTTTTACTTACCTTAGCCCTCAAGGATTAGGTTCTCTTCAAGAACCCTAGAGGAAAGCCTTGGCTGCTTTACAAAGTGAAGAGAGAGCAAGGAGAAACTTGGAAAGAAATCTAACTTTTGGCTTTGAGAAAATGACCAAAATTGCTGGCTGTTAGTCCCTTTTATAGGGCCACTTTTGGCTGACTTTCTTTTGTATTTCAAGCCTTATTTTATTATGGTTATGATGCAGCAACTTGGCATTTTCACTTGGGCCTTATTGGGCTTTAATTGGATGGGCTTTGTTGAAAATATTTCTCCCTTAAACCCACTTAGTTTGGGCCCTATTTGTGAATTGGGTTGTGAATGTAATTTGGCCCTTTTCCTATTCATCTTGGGCTGAAAATGTTTTCCTTTTATGATGCTTAACCATGGGCCCAAATGACATCCTTAACTCGGGGTCTATTCTTTATTGGACTTGAACAAATTCGGTGTTGGGTCTCGTCTCTGTCTACCTAGCCTATTTAAGCTAAGCACGTAGGTGACTCACCTGTTAGCTTCCTAAGTCTCACAAGCACCTCACTTCTTTCATTTTATTTAAGGTCTCGATCTCCTTAACTTGACTTAAAACTAATACACACTCAGTCATATTGAGCGTTAGACGTACATATAGTCCTCTAATATGAAATTCAAGCACTTTTAAAAATGTGTGCCGCTTTGACCCCGCCATATCATGTTTTATATGCATTGGACTAGGATAGTAATAGGTAACTCCTCATACGTAAGATCTTCTGTAACCTGCATACCTTCAATAGGAGTGATACGAGATGGGTCACCTATGCATTTTCGAAGCATTTAGACATAAAAAACTGGATGAACCATTGAAAGATGTTGGGGTAGCTCGAATTCATACGCAACCTGTCCAAACCTTTTAATAATCTTATATGGCCCTATGTAACGTGGGCTTAGTTTTCCTTTCTTACCAAATCTCTTAACACCTTTCTTGGGGACACCTTTAAGAATACCCAATCTCCTACTGAGAATTCCAGTCCTCTTCTTCTAGCATTCGCATAGGATTTGTGATGACTTTGGGCTGTTTCTAGCCATTGTCGTATTACCTTGTCTTTCTCCATGGCTTGTTGGACTAGATCAGGACCAAGCAAGGTGGTTTCACCCCTTTCAAACCATCTTATAGGTGATCTACATTTCCTTCCATACAAAGCTTCATATGGTGCCATCTTGATGCTTGAATGGTAGCAATTATTATAGGCAAATTCAATAAGTGGCAAATGGTCCACCCTAACTACCTTTGAAGTCCAATGCACATGCCCGCAACATATCTTCAAGTGTTTGAATGGTGCGTTCTGCTTGACCATCTGTCTGTGGGTGGAAAGTTGTACTTAAATTCACTTGTATACCTAAGCTCCTTTCGAAGGATTTCTAAAACTTTGCAATGAATTGAGCTCCCCGATCAGATATAATGGAGATTGGGACCCTATGTAGCCTAACTATCTCTTTGAGGTATAGCTTTGCATACTCTTCAGCTGTATAATCACTCTTAACTGGCAAGAAGTGTGGTGACTTTGTGAGTCTATCAACTATCACCCATATAGAGTCAAACTTCTAAAATGAGTGAGGCAACCCAGTAAAAAATCCATATTAATCATATCCCACTTCCACGTTGGAAGCTCTATACATTGAACCTCCCGGATTTTGGTGCTCTACCTTAACTTGTTGGCAATTCGAACATTGAGCCACAAATTCCGCAAGGTCCTTTTTCATGCCTTCCCACCAAAACATTCCCCTGAGGTCATGATACATCTTAGTTGATCCTGGATGGATCAAATATTTTGAATGATGGGCTTCTTCCATTATCCTCCTTCTTAGACCATTAATATTAGGAACACATAATCTATTTTGGCAATAAAGTACTCCATTTTGGGTACTTTCAAAGCCCTTCATCGTGCCTTGACGCACCTTCTTCTTAAGTCGTTGTAGAATAGGATCTTTGAACTGTTTTTCTCCTACCTCTGTTACGAATGAAGACGTTGCAGCATTTTGCACAATAACCCCTTCTTTTGGAGTTTCAAGGAGGCGAACCCTCAAATTGGCTAGTTGACGTAGTCCTTAGCCACTCCTTGACGTACAACGGACTGCTCACCAATATTCATAATTGCCTTACGACTCAGAGCATCGGCTACCACATTTGCTTTCCTTGGATGGTATAGTATATCAACGTCGTAATCCTTTATTAGCTCCAGCCACCTTCGCTGCCTTAAATTTAGGTCTTTCTACTTAAAGATGTACTGTAGGCTCTTATGATCAGTATATATGTCAACATGAACTCCATACAAATAGTGGCGCCATATTTTTAAGGCAAACACAAAAGCTACTAGCTCAAGGTCATGTGTTGGGTATTTTCTCTCATGTGGCCGCAGTTTCTCGAGGCATAAGCAATTACCCTACCATGTTGTGTTAGTACACACCCGAAGCCAACTCCTGAAGCATCACAATACACCGCATACCCCTTTGTGCCTTCTGGAAGCACTAGTACAGGTGTAGAAATTAGCCTGCTTTTCAACTCTTGAAAGCTTCTTTCACATGCATCATTCCATTGAAATTTGGTCGCCTTATGTGTCAACTTTGTTAGAGGTGCAGAAATAGAAGAAAAACCTTCAACAAAACTTCCGTAATAACCTGCCAACCCTGGGAAGCTTCAAAATTCTGTGGGTGTTGTTGGCCTTGGCCAATTTTTCACCGCCTCTATCTTTTGTGAATCAACCCTTATTCCTTCGTCAGATACAATATGACCCAAGAATGCCACTGATTTTAACCAAAATTCACATTTGGAAAACTTGGCGTACAATTGCCGATCATGAAGAACTTGTAATACCTGTCGTAAGTGATTTGCATGGTCCTCTTCTGATCTTGAATACACCAAAATTTCATCTATAAATACTATCACAAATACATCCAAGAATGACTTGAATACCCTGTTCATTAAGTCCATAAAAACTGCTGGTGCATTGGTCAGCCCAATTGACATAACAAGAAATTCAAAGTGACCATAGCGTGTCCTAAAGGCTGTCTTGGGTATATCTTTCTCCTTCACCCTCACTTGGTGATAACCTGACCTCAAATCAATTTTTGAAAAGTATTTGGCACCCTGTAACTGATCAAATAAATCATCAATCCTGGGGAGGGGGTATTTGTTTTTAATTGTCACCCTATTCAATTGTCGGTAGTCAATACACATTCTCAAGGTGCCATCCTTTTTACGTACAAATAATACTGGGGCACCCCAAGGGGACACACTAGGTCTTATAAAACCCTTCTCTAGCAAATCCTTTAAGTGCTCCTTTAATTCACGTAATTTTGCCTGGGCCATTCTATATGGAGAATTAGAAATAGATTGGGTACCTGGAAGTAAGTCAATACCAAAATCTACTTATCAACAAATTCATTCACTACTAGAACAGGTTGAAGAGTTGGTGATTCTGCTTCTATATCCCTTACTCTAACTAGATAACATATATATCCCTTTGACATCATCTTCCTCGCCTTAAAATAGGAAACAAACTTACCGTTTAGTGCCCCAACATTGCCTTTCCATTCAAGGACCGCTTCATTTGGAAAGTGGAAATGCACTCTCTTAGTTCGGCAATCCACAGTAGCATAACAAGAAGCTAACCAATCCATACCCATTGTAACATCAAATTCCACCATATATAACTCAACAAGGTCCGCCAATGTGTCACGGTCACAAATAGTTACTACACAGTCATAATAGACCTTTCAAGCTATGATAGATTCATCAGTTGGTGTAGACACTTCAAATGGCTCGTTCAATAATTTAGGTGTTCTTTTAAGCTTCCCAGCCACTAGTGGAGTGATCTATGATAATGTAGAACCAGGGTCAATTAATGCATACACATTATGTGAAAAGATGGACATTGTACCTGTGACCACATCGGGTGAAGCTTCTAAATTTTGCCGACTCCCCAGAGCATAAGTGCAATTCTGGGCTCCTCTGGAGCTAGTTGCCCCTCTACCACCTCTACCACGGCCTGTAGGTGTTTGTTGACCCCTACCTAATGGGAGAACTGACGATGATGATGCAACAGTTGATCCAGTAGTTTGTGTTATATCACCCATACGTCTTCTTGGGCAATCTCTCATCATATGCCCTCCTGGTACACCACACCAATAACAACCGTCTGTCCCAACACGACATGTACCTAAATGACTCCTCCCACATTGTTTGCAAGGGTGCCTAGGAGGAATTTGCTGGCTGGCTGAATATCCTGTTGTTCGTGCACCTTGGCCCTCACTTTTTTGACTAAACTGATTACCTTTAAACCCTTGAAGTTATGGTGGAGCACTTACTGCAGAGTAGGAGGATGATGGTCTAGGTGGTTTATTAGGAAATCGGAGCCTAAACTCACCTTGGGACGGTACAAACTGTCCTGTAGATCTGGCCATCTTGGACTGCCCCCTTTCTAACTCTTGTGTCCTTCTCCTTTGCCTCTGATCCTCTAGGTTTTGTGCAAATGCTTGCATTCTCGCTATATCCATGTCTGTATTCAAAGAAGCAATGGTGTATTCTCTGACTAGATACGAATCCAACCTATTCACATATCGATAAACTCTATCTGCCATAGTAGCAACTACATTAGGAGCATACCTGGACAGGGAATTAAATTGAAGGATATACTCCCTCATGCTCATATTCCCTTGGTGGAGATTCAGAAACTGATTTGCCCGGGCCTCTCGGATCTCGTATGGCAAGTAGTGGTCAAGAAATGCTTCTTTGAACTCCTTCCCGGTAGTTGGAGGTGCATCTATACCCTTAGATTGCTTCCAAGCTTCATACCACAATATAGCCACACCCTTCAATCTATATGCTGCCAGTTCCACAGCTTCTATGCCGCTTATGTGCATAACATCCAAAGTACGTTGGATCTGATCGATGAAGTCTTGTTGATCTTCATTAGGATCTGACCCGGTAAAAGATGGAGGGTCCAAATTAAGGAAGTCACGTATCCTCGTGCTAGCTGTCGTATCTGCACCACCTGCACCTATAGCTGGACCTTCTTGTCTTTGACTCTGGCTAGCAACTATCCGAGTTAATAATTGGACCGCATTTCTCAGATCCTGCACGGTAGCATTGGTAGGTGGTTCTGGGGGAGTTTCACTACTTCCTGCTTCATCAGGAGCTGGAGGAGTTGGAGATGTTTGTGATAGAGACTCATCTTAGGCATCATTTTGTCGACTCACCCGACTGGGTGCACTAGTTACCACTTCCACTTCCTTCCCTTTGCCTTTACTTTTCCTTGTTTCAGGCATACTTGCTGTACAAAACAAATTAGAGGTTAGAAACAATCAACCTACAACACTTGGCTCTATGACACGATCTAAAGAATGAAAAGAAAGTGATAACTCCTAAATGCCACGTAGCCTCCTGCATATAAATGTGGTGCACAACACATCCATAAACAAGACTCTACATAGACACGACTTTGTAGACTCCCTAGGACGACCCACTCTGATACCACTTTTGTCACGCCCTAAGTCCCATTAAGTCGGACTGGCACCCGTTGCCGACAAGGCTCAGGAGAACCAACATATATGCACATGCTATGAACATTTAAGAGGTTTCCATATTCAACATGCATTCAAAAGAAACTAAGCTGTATTAGCAAGCCAAAAATAAATGCATAAGATTAGGCCGTTGGAGCCACGATGTCTACAGTACGCTACTTGGCCACACTTTAATTTACATAGTCTACAAAGCCTCTAGGTAAGGAACAATATCCTTATGGGTCGGGACATGCCCCGCCTAATGACCAACTATACAATACAAAATACAAGCTCTAGACACACAAGCCCCGAAGTAACCTAGAGCTTAGTAATAGCAGCTTGAAATCATGTACTCTTACTGGGTAGATCTAGTAGCTCCTGTACCTGCAACATGAAATGCAGGTCCCCCGTAAGGGACGTCAGTACGAAATAATGTACTGAATATGTAAGGCAGAAAATACTATATATGAAATAAGAACTCAAATGAAATAACACACTAGTGTGTAAGTATAAAAGACCACCTTTAGTCATATTGTGGAATCATGTACTTTATGTCTTTTTATTACTTTACCTTTCTTTACTGTATAATCTGTGCATAATATATCATTTAAATGACCAGCTGATCAGTGGTAAATCAATATCAGGATCGAACCATGCTAGACTTTCCTTTCACCCTTGGGATACCCCCGAAATATGGGATCGACCCATGCTAGGTGATTCTTCCACCCCTGGCGTAGCACCCATTAATAAGCAACTTTGAGTTATCTTTTATTTACTTTCCAGATGATTCTTTTGGTGGTCATAACATTTAGAGCTGTAGGAATATAGACATGACATTTAAACAATGATACAAGATACTACCACAATGAAAAGAGCGTCACCCAACTAATGAAATGTGTAGGAGATTAAACAACACATGAACTTTATTTGGTAAAAAGGAACGCATGTATCTTTGGTATCCAAGTACATATGCAGATATGAAAATGGCTATGTATGGGAACATATGAACATGGTAAAGAGTGGAGACACGGTTAGCAGCCATGTCGGAGTTTGTACGTGCCTTTATGTGCCAAGGAAGAACCTAGATTCATGCCAAATAATACAAAAATGAGTAGCCTTACATAACTCGTTGTACTACGTCGTTATTACCTCGGAGTAGTATCCTCTTCCTCCAAATACTTATCTACAAATAGTAGGTGATAAAACTAGTGTTAGCAGCTAATAGACACATCTTGGTAGTACAATTTCACCCAAAAATAATATCCGGGCAGCAAGATCGGAATTAGCAATCAAGGAGTATTCTTTCAACATTTCCACTCCTAATCATATTTTCTAATACACATTCTCATATGCATATCATATCCAGCTATTGTTAGTTCCATGACAGCGTTATAACAGCTCATAAAGTACAACATACAACAACTCTACACAACACGCAAGTAGGCAACGCAACATTGTGTCCTTCCACTACATTCTGACGTCAACCATTCCAAATCCGTTTCAACCTCAACCAAACTATTTTCAACATATTTACGCACAAGAACAGTCCTAAAATAGTCCTAAAATAGTCACCAAATAGATGGAAAACAGGAGACAACAATTCTCAATATTCAGTCCACGAATTCTTACTAAGAGCAGAATTTAGATATCATATAAGAACTCAAGGAAGATAAAAATGGTGCAGAAGCCTTCTTACATCACTACAGAACCAAACCTTGATAAAAACATACATATTACTTCATAATCCAGCCAACCAACAAGAGAATCCTCTTAATAAACAAGGAAAGTGGACAACAATCTTTGGAACACATGCTGTCCCAAATTCCTACACAAGTACAACCAGCATACTCTTCATGTTTTTCATGGAAACATTACACCAAACATAGGTATTTTTACTTACCTTAGCCCTCAAGGATTAGGTTCTCTTCAATAACCCTAGAGGTGAGCCTTGGCTGCTTTACAAAGTGAAGAGAGAGCAAGGAGAAACTTGGAAAGAAATCTGATTTTCGGCTTTGAGAAAATGACTGAAATTGTTGGCTGTTTGTCCCTTTTATAGGGCCACTTCTGGCTGACTTTCTTTTGTATTTCAAGCCTTATTTTATTAAGGTTATGATGCAGCAACTTGGCCTTTTCACTTGGGCCTTATTGGGCTTTAATTGGATGGGCTTTGTTGCAAATATTTCTCCCTTAAACCCGCTTAGTTTGGGCCCTATTTGTGAATTTGGTTGTGAATGTAATTTGGCCTTTTTCCTATTCATCTTGGGCTGAAAATGTTTTCCTTTTATGATGCTAAACCATGGGCCCAAATGACATCCTTAACTCGGGGTTTATTTTTTATCGGACTTGAACAAATTCAGTGTTGGGTCTCGTCTCCGTCTACCTAGCCTATTTAAGCTAAGCACGTAGGTGACTCACCTATTAGCTTCCTAAGTCTCACAAGCACCTCACTTATTTCACTTCATTTAAGGTCACGATCTCCTTAACTTGACTTAAAACTTATATACACTCGGTCATCTTGAGCGTTAGACGTACATATAGTCCTTCAATCTGAAATTCAAGCACTTTTAAAAATGTGCGCTGCTTTGACCCCGCCATATCATGTTTCATATGCATTGGACTAGTACATGTAAGATGTGGGGTTTACAGTTGGGGTCCCTCTAAACATGCACCGAAGCATGCTTCCAAGAGTACTATTAACCACTTCAGTTTGACCATCCATTTGAGGGTGGCAAGAATTAGAGGAGATAAGTTTGGTACCAAGTGTACCGCATATACTCTTCCAAAAGTGACTAAGAAATTTGGAATCCCTATCACTAATAATGGTTTGAGGGACTCCATGCAATTTAAAAACATTTATGATGAATAAAGATGCTACATGGGATGCATCATCACATTCATGGAATGGAATAAAATGAGTCATTTTAGAAACTCTATCCACTACCACAAATATGCTAGCATGTCCTCTTTTATTTCTAGGAAGATCCAACACAAAATTCATAGAGATGTCCATCCATGAGCCACTAGCAGTAGGGATAGGGGTATAATTACCTTGGGGTCAAGTCATGGATTTGGCATGCTTAAAATCGAGACATTGTCCACCAATTCGCTCCATATCGTTCTTTATCTTTGGCCAAAGAAATACTCCTTTAAAATGTCAAGTATTTTGGGTACCCCAAAGTATCCCATCAAACCACCTCTATGAGCCACCTTGATAAGTAGCTCTCTCCATGAGCTCATAGGAACACAAGCTCGTCCATTCTTAATCAAAAAATCACTAACCAATTGAAACCCATCAACCCACTTCCCTAGGGTAAGATCATCAAAAGTATCTTTGAAGTCGGGTTCTTTAGAATAGAATTCCTTTAAGCTCTCCAATTCCATCATTCTAGAAACCAAGGTAGTCACCAACATAAACCTTCTTGATAGAGCATCCGCTATAACATTTTCCTCTGGAAAAAGTTCAGCATAGTCCTACAAAATAGAAGAAACAATACTAGGCAAAGTGCTTGTATGTTGGTAAGCATGCAATAAAAGATGGGTACAAGGCATACTAGAAAGTGTCCCTCATCCACACCCTTTAAACACTTGCTTGGTTGTACTATCATGCACATATTCATCTTATTTTTAGCTACAAAACCTCATGCCATTGGAACAATAATGGAACATCCACTATCAACCTTTGCCTCCTCCAACTTTATTTTCTCAAGAAGCTCCGTCATGGCCCGATAATCCTCACTCACTTGGTATGGAGTGAGAGGTGCAAGAATATACTTTCTACCTTCAATCACAAAAGTGTATTTGTTGGATTTTCCTTGTTGCACAACATTCCTATCAAATTGCCATAGTCTCCCCAATAAGACATGACATTCCAATATAGGCACAACATCACAAGTCAATTCATCATTGTACTTACCCACACTAAACCAAATGCTTGCTTGTTTGATGACCTACATTTCTCCACTCTCATTGAGCCATCATAGCTTGTAAGGTTGGGATGCTTTTTTGTTAGAATTCACATATGTTCCACCAAAGAACTACTCACCACATTAGTGCAACTTCCACTATCAATGATTAAAGAACACACTCCATACACTGGATGACTAAATTGACTCATTTCCTACTTGTTAAGACTACCTTTAGCACTGAAGATTATGAAAGGTTTTACATCCTAGAGTTGGTGAGGTTGCATGGTTTGCCTAGGTCTATCAAATTGAATCATGGCACCTAATTTACTTCACACTTTCGGAAGTCATTTCAATGAGGACATGGTACTAAGGTGAGGTTGAGTATCGCTTTACATCCTCAAATTTATGGACAAGCTGAGAGGATAAACTTTGGAGGACATGTTGTGGGCTTGTGTGTTGGAATTCAAAAGTAATTGGGATGCTCATCTTTCACTTATTGAGGCTGCTTATAATAATAGCTTTCATGTTATCATTGGTATGGCTCCATTTGAGGCCTTGTATGGTAGGAGATGTAGATCTTTGGTAGGGGTGGTTTGAGTTGGGTGAGATTGCTTTGATTGGTCCTAATTTGGTGTTGGAGGCTATGGAGAATGTGAAGTTGATTAGAGAGAGGTTGAAGGTGGGCCAAAGTCGCTAAAAGTCCTATTCGGATGTTAGAATAAGGAATCTTTAGTTTCATGTGATTGGGTGTATGTGATGGTCTCACCAATGAAGGGTGTAATGCATTTTTGAAAGAAGGGGTTAAGTTCCCCCGGTATGCAGGTCCATTTGAGATTGTTGTGTGGATTGGGAATGTGGCTTATAGATTAGAATTGCCTCATGATTTGAGTTCTATCCACCCGATTTTTCATGTGTCTATCCTGAGTAAGTTAGTTGGTGATCCTAGTACAATTATGCCTTTGGATGGATGGTGTTGAGATTGAGGAGGACCTGTCCTGTAAGGAGGTTCAGGTTGAGGTTTTTGATAGCCAAGTGAAGAAGCTTCGTAACAATGATGTGGCTTCGGTTAAGGTGCTTTGGAGAAATCAACATGTTGAAAGTGATATATAGGAGATAGAGTTGGACATGATGAAACAATATCCCCATCTTTTCCAATCTACTCAAGCCTAAGGTATTAGGTTCTTCCTTCACCTTGTGGTCCAAGGAAGAGATGATTTAAGGACCCGGACTTTGTACGATCCTAATGGAGCTTTGAAATTTTGTTCCAGAAATTTTGGACCTACGTGACACTTCATGGAAGCCTTCACAGTCCGCGTGAGGCTATACGGACCGTGTGGAGCCTTATTGAACTGGTCCTTGGCCTTTTGTGGGGTGTGTGGGCTTTAACATGGAGTTTGTGACTAAGGAATACCACACATGGACCAAATACGGGCCGTGTGAGCCTTCACGGACTGTGTGGTAGCCTTGGCCTTGAAATTCCATAGTTTTGAAGCCAATGCATATCGCACAAACTGTTTCACAGACCATATGATCCTTCACGGTGCGTGAGGTCCCCAATAGAGGTGTCGGAGTGAAAATTCTCCAAGTATTAGATCACCTACTCGGAACTTTGTTGTGAAGGATTTTTCTAAATGATGTGGTACGGAGGAGTATACGGTCTGTATACCTTAGTACGGACTGTGAGACCGACTGTATGGATGCCTACATTGAAATTTTCTAAGTATGGAATTACCGTCTCGGACCTTTGTCAGTGGAGTTTTCTAAGTGTTGGATTACGGAGCAAGTATATGGTCATTATACGTCATCATGGGCCATATACCCCTCCTTAAGACTCCTGACTTAAATTTTTCTACTCATTTCATTAATTTTGTTTTCATAATTATGGTTAATCGTAAGGGTCTTTTGTGACTTTGTTTGCTACCCAAAGACATTAAAATGACCTATACTTTATTCCCCTCATTCAAAATTTTTTCCTATACTTAAAATTACATTGAACTTGTCAAAGTATCTTGTGAAGACTAAGCTTGGGAATTTCTTCATCAAATATTTTCTTGAATCTTCTTCATTTAGTATGTGGAATTGATTCTTGGTCCCTTCCAACCAAGAAGAACCAAACTTTTTTAAATTGATTTCATGAATTTTTTTCTTGCTTTAAATATGGGTTTTTGATATTATTATTTATTAAATTCAATTGAAGTATAGGCTATGCTTATTTGTTGATTTTAAGTTTACTTAATCCCTATTATGTTGAATCACATTATTAGTATGAATACTTGAATATGGATTGTCGCTTTAAAAGTTGATCTAAGCATGGGTAATCAATATTATGATTTAAATGTGGATTTTACTTAAATTTCATATTATATTGTTGATTTTAGATTGAATCTATATTATCCATTGTTATTGACATATCATTCATAACATATGCATTCATGACCATTGAATTTTATGAAAATTATGAAGGACCATTCCTCTTTTCATCAAAATGATACCAATATCTCTTTACTTCTACACAAGACTAAGGTATTTAATACGATCCATTCCTCCAAAATTCTCACGCATGCATATTTCTAATTATATTGCATGCATGAATGATCATAAACTTGTTTTTGAATGATATTTGATGCACAAGTTTACTGATTTTATGAAATGGATGATTTAAGTTGAATTTTTGTATATATGTTATGATGATGACTGTGTTTCGACTCTATACAAGGGTAATTCAATCTCATTTGAGGACACATGATTCCAAGGGGAAGCTAATGCAACACCCTCATGCTTTTAGGCCTAAAATATTGAAGCCAAAAAAATCAACTAATGTTCAGAACTTATGAACTAGTTTACGGCCCATAAAAGATCCCACGGGTCGTAGGTGGTATCATGGATAGTTAACAATGAAAATAGAAAATTGAAGAATTTCTAGAAGTTGACTTACGAATTATCAGACAAGCCATATCTTTGTCTATGCTCTGTAAGTAGGTTTCGCAGGTGGACACCCTCAGAAACAAAAATTCATCTAAGTCTTGGATCTTCCTGTGATGGGTTCTACGGCCGTAAGTCTATCTATGAGTTGTATTTCATGTTCGTAGGTTAGAAGTTGCAATTCTAGTAGCTCAACATTTGTGACACCCTGACCTAGGAGGTGAGATACGAGCCATAGGTTGATTCAATGCTCGTAGAAAGGGTTTCGTGAAGGACTCTGACAGTTTTTAATGAAGGGCTTTTTATAAATTTCTAATGCATCCAAGTCCTAGACTACATCATTTTGGCTACCCTAATAACCCTAACCAACCTAACTTCCATAAAGACCTATTCCTAACTTATTCAAAGCTTTTAAGTCCCGAATTTCTCTCAAGGGTTCTCAATAATTATCTTTCTAAGTCAAGAGTTTCATTGAAGCTAAAGCTTGAATATTGACCAAAGGCTTTTTAGATTTTCTTCTCTAATTATAAGGATTTAACGAGGTATGTAGGGCTTCATTCATTGATAAGTTTCACTCATGAATCCCAATCCATAGCCTTCTTTTTTTTTTAATCAAAATTCATGATGATTTCTTATAGGCATTTAAGCAATGATTCCTAATGCATTGGTTATGATTCCTATATGATTGCTATGACTAATTAATCATGAATTATGATGAATTTCACGATGTGTATGATTTCCAAGCAAAAGTATGTTATTTCAAATTATGTTAGATTAGAGCTTAACGATTTGATGTGGGTTCCTTTATCAAAGATCTAATTTGATTTTGATTCCATGTTTTCTCTATGAATCCTACTCAATTGCATGATTTTGAATCAAATGTCTATGAGCCAACACTTAGCACTAGTCTCCTATGATAAAGCTATGTAATTCTGTGCCTATTATCTAAAGTATGAAGAGCATGTTTTAAATGATGTTGATGATATTGGGACCATAGTGATGTTATGCTTATGATGATGCTAAGGTGAGCATGTATATCCACATTGTGATGAAAAGTAAAGTAGATGGATTATTCTTAGGACATGATGTCTCATGATAGACTATGATGATTATTTGTAAAGCTATATATATGTCTGAGGGTCGTTATATTAATCATCGAGTCCCATAACTATGTGCCACCATAGGAATGATGTTCAAGTTTTATGCTTAAAAGGTGTGATATTGGATCTAATTAGCTTAATGATTGACATCCTCCATTCTGGGATTGAGCCTAAAGAGTAAGGTCAAATGATAGTTCTCACCATTCTAGGATAGAGTGTATAGGGTGAGGATCAAGTTTACCTTGGCTAAGTAGTCTCCTCTTAGCTTGTATAGTGTGAACATCAATATTCCATGTAATAGTCTGCATGGTCTTGTATTTCGGCTATAGTCCTATTCCCACATATCCATGCCAAGGTTAAGAATTGATTTATGATGCTTCTTCTCATGTTTTTCAAAATGCTTGTTCGTACATATTTAGTCCCTCTCCCATTTGTTATGATTTATGCATATTGGTATTATTGTGATATCCTTTGATTCATGACATACCTACATAAATAGTACATTCAATGTGCCAATGCATAATTCCATATTGAGGCTAACATTTGAATTCCTATGCTTGATGACTTTTGGTGAGTTCCAATGCTTTAGATATAAGCACTAATGATGGCTTTCGTTTCTTTTGCTGAGAGTTTATCATTTACTTTTGATGTATATCTTGAGGGTGAGCTATGTTCAGGACCTAGCCAAAATCTTTGATGTAGATGTATGACTTGGACAAATAGATATCACATATTTTTATACTCTTGCTTATATACATTTCCACTTGCTTAATCTCTTCTATTGGCATATTTTGCCTTCTGAATGCTTTCGATATGAACACGAGGCTTGGATAGGATGCCTTTAGGTGTCACATTCGTCTTGTCGCGACTAGGCCCTAGGTCTGGGTCTTGACAATTTCGGATGTGCATTGACTATCGGTAATTGAATAAGGTAAATATAAAGAATAAGTATCCATTACAAAGGATTGATGACTTGTTCGAAAAATTGCAATGAGCTAATTTCTCAAATATGAACCTCTATTTTGGTTATCATTAGCTGAGATAAGGGAGTGTGATATTTCCAAGAAAACTATTTAGACTAGATATAAGCACTTTGAGTTCATGGTGATGTCTTTTGGGTTGACTAATGCTCCGGTTGTGTTTATGGATCTCATATATCAGATCTTTATAGATGATGTTTTGATTTATTCCTAGAATGAACAAGAGCATATAGGTCATTTGATGTTAGTTCTTCAGACTTTGAGGGAGAAACAATTACATTCCATGTTTAATAAATATGTGTTTTAGTTGGGTAAAATAACATTTCTTGGTCATGTGGTATGAGGTGATGAAGTTTTGCAGTTGAATATGTGATAAAGTTTTACAGTTGAATAAGTAATGAAGTTTCGAGTTAATCTTGGTGAGGAAGCTGTGGTAAACTTAGTGGTGATGTTGCATGGTAAACTTGGTGAGGAAGCTGTGGTAAATATGGCGGATAATTTCGGTAAGTGGTAATTTTTGGTGGAGGTGGTGACTTTGGTGTGGTGATTCTGACACATGTCATCAGGTAGCATCCAATTGCAAAGAGGTTAAAGGAGTTGAAGGCAGGCGTGAGTATCCTTATTCCTTCCACCAATCATCGTCGTGTTAGGTAAGTGGTTGCAGAAAGTTGATTTCTTGTAACGACCTGACCTAGGTCCTAGTCATCACACGAAGAATGAGATATTCGAAGGCACCTTACCCAATCCATCTATAGCACCTTAAGCATTCATTCATAGGCATTAAGAAAAACTTTTATTGAAGAAAATAAGGGAAAAGGGTTTAAGGGTCAATTTTAACAATGAAACAACATTAAAAAGTAGTGGAAGCAATACAATCAACTTGTTTTTCGATGTTTATACCATACACATCATAAACGGATGGGTCCAGCATTGGTCGATCTCCATCAAATAGAAAAGAATACATAATAAGAGGGCATAGAAAATAAAAGCCTCAAAAGGGCTACAAATACATTGTCTTAGACAAAAGAAAGATACAAGATAGATGAAAAAGTTGAGGAGTCCTTAAATAAGGCCTCACGACAATGAAGCTACTAGTCTTAGCTGTCGAAAACTAGCCTTGAGCCGGTGGAGGAGTGCCTGTGCCACCCGGTTAAATCATGCATACAATCCCTACACAATTAAACAATGCAGATAAAATATACATTAGTACATTTTAATGTACTATGTATGTGAGATGTAATGCATTTATGAAATTTTTATGCCATAACTATTAAGAATAACATAAGAATATATAGAATAAAGGATACATAAGAAAGCTCAAACGTGCAAAAAGAATATGGCTCAAGATCAACATGAGACAGTGCATAAGATAGTACATTAAGTGAAGACATATCATATAATCATAAGCTTTTGGGAATGAACCTTAACAGACATATAAGATCATGTGAGCTACTACATGGAATCCAATATAATCCCTACGTTTGAGTGGAGTTTTGTCAACCTTAGCATGCATCATTATAACATAAATAGCCTACGTGGATCCACTAGCCTAGCCTACTAGGGGTCTTATGGTGCTAATAGTTAATGTGTCCAAGGGTTGCTTCTAAGGTTCTCTTACTAAACCTAACCACGAGGTCACATTCGTGCATATCCTCCCACAGAATCTTTAAAGTTCAACATAGAATCAAAAGTAGAAATCGAAGGAGTAGCTCAATTAGGGACCACAAAGTTAGAATTTTCCTTTAATCTTAGGGCCTTTTTATAATTCATGAATTCCTTAATCATAGTCATAAGTCATAAAAAGCATTACTTGAAAACTAGGTGGGCATAGTTTTATCATGGGATAAATTAATCACATAAGTCATAGGAAATTTCTTTTAAAAGCAACATCGAAATTGCCCAACCTTGATCATATAAAAAAATTATATAATCAACATCATATTTCAAATACGAATATATTTCCTTAGAAAAATAGCTACTAAACTTCATAAGTATTGTATCATTACATAAAAATCACGAAATTGTCATAAGCATACACATTAACTTGAGGAATATAAAGAAAAGGTAAAATACTTAATAGAGAACTCTATGGGTGAAAGGATACTCATAAATCAACTCACATACCTTGGAAGAGATGTAGAGAAACAAACTTGTAGGATTGAAGAAGAATCATGGAACCTTAGCCATGCCCTACCTTGTTCTTTGAGAGCTCCTTTTGCCTTAGAAATTTTGAGAGTAAAGAATGGGAGAATGAATGAAGGAATTAAGGCTTAAGAGTTTTTATAGGATACTTATACCATCCCCATAATGATGTACCATAGGAATAGAAAGGATGGACATGACAAAACTGCCCCTTACTAAAACTGTTGAATTCGACTACAAGGCCTCGATTACGGGTCGTAAGTTAATTCATGGGCCGTAAGTCCCTTCGTCCGATGACATATATGGAAATCCTAAAAATTGACATTGCCGGACTTAAAACTATGAAGTATTAGGATGGGTGGTGAAACATCTTACCGGCCTTGGTTGGACTCGTAGAGTCCTTCCACACATAACAAATTTTTATCATATCCTTGGCCCTATCCACGAAAGGTTTCTATGGGCCATAAACAATTCCACAGGCTCCTTAATAACTCATGTACCACATTTCTGAAAACTACAAATTTTTATGATGTCGGTGGTCCCACTCATGAAAACATCTACGAGTCGTAAGTTATCCTATGGGTCGTCACTTAGTCTATGGGTTGCCCATACTTTGAAACATTTCGGCTTCCTGATGTTCTATGATTAGGAACATAATCTACGGGCCGTATGAAATCTTATGGCTATAAATTCCCCTGTAAACCAGACCTCAGGTTATTTTTTATGCCATTTTTTATGTACTCAAGGCTCCTAAACTGGAGGGTCATTACAATATCTCCCCTTTAGGAATATTTATCCCTGAATGTACTTTAATGCAGGCTCTAAAGAGTAAAGTAGTAGATAATAACCCAATATGCATGCAAAAATTAATATCAAACATCATTTCTCACAAATTTCTGATCTCATAATTTAAAGATGCTTTAAAACAGTTCATGAAGATCAAAATAGGTGGATATGTTAAGAAAAACTTGAATCCATGGAATTTGTGGTTTTTCGAAGAATTTCTTAATACCTATGGTTTCAGTAGAGTGCAATAGAAGCGGATAGCACTTCATCATATCCGCTTCCACTTCCCATGTACCACGCTCAACTTGTTGGTTTCTCTAAAGTACCTTGATGGATGCAACTTCCTTGTTCCTTAGCTTCTTTACTTGCCGGTCTAGGATTTCTACTAGTACCTCTTCATAACTCAAATCCTCTTCAATGTTCACATCATGCATAGAAACTATAGAACTTGGGTCACCTATAGATTTCCTCTATATTGACACATCGAAGACCAGATGAATCAAATGCAACTCGTTGGTAGGTCAAACTGATATGCTACTTTTCCAACTCTTCTCACAATTTTATAGGGTCCTACATATCTAGGACTCAATTTTTCTTTCTTACAGAACTGGAGAACACCTTTTATTGGAGAAATCTTCAAATAGACCTAATCACAAACTTGGGACTCAAGTTCCCTTCTTCTTAAATCAGAGTAGGACTTTTGTTAGCTTTGGGTTATTTGCAATTTCTCCCTTATAATTTTATTTCTTCATAGCATTCATCACAAAGTTCGATCCTATTATTACCATCTCATATACTTCAAAGCACTCGATGGGTGATCTACATAGTCTACCATACAACACTTCAAATGGTGCAATCCCAATACTTAGATGAAAGCTATTATTGTAGGACAATACGATAAGTGTAAAATGTTCATCCCAACTACCCTTGAAATCAAACACACAAGCTCTCAACTTATCCTCCAAAGGTTGAATAGTCATCTTGGTTTGCCCATCGGTTTGCGAATGGAAAGTTGTACCCAACTTCACCCTAATTCAAACTCCTCTATGAAAGGATTTCCAAAAGTGAGAAGTGGATTTGACTCTATGATCCAAATGATTGTCAATGGAATCTCGTGCAGCCTCACCAACTCTTGGATATACAAGTGGGCACAGTTCTCGGCATAGTATGTAATCTTGACCGATGGGAAATGAGCCAACATTGTCATGTGGTCCATTATCACCCATATGGAGTCAAAGTGCATTTTGGTCCTTGGAAGCCCTACTACAAAGTCCATGTTTACCTCTTTCCAATTCCAAGAATCTCAATGTATTTTAGTAGGTCATCGGGCCTTTGTATTCAACTTTTACCTATTGGCAATTGGCACACTTAGACACAAATTGAGAAATGTCTTTCTTCATTCCATTCCACCAATAAATTTATCTCAAGTCTCTATATCTTAATAGTGCTAAGATGAATGGAATATGAAGAGTTATGGTCTTCTTGCATGATCAACTTCTTCAACACACTATCATTGGGCATACACAACAACCCTTGATATGGAGTACACTATCTACCCTTTGTAAGAAGATTTCTATTTGTTCATCTTTTACTAATGTTTTCAATGTTGACACCCGATTTTGACCGACCCTTAACTTATTTTACGTTTTATTGGCGAAATAAATAATTTTATTTTCCAGAATATGCTCTTTATATTGTCATTGTTTACAAAAAATAAACAATAAATAATCGTTATTTTAATGTTAGACGCGTGTCGTATTATTAGTAACGGCTTTCGAATCGCGTTATTCAAAATATTATTTTTAATATATTTTCGTAATTTGGTGTGAATTACGTGTTTTATTATGCAAGTCTACGATTCAAAGTATTATATTTTATGTTACCCATATTTTTGTTCAAGTCGTGACCTTTTAAATAAATTTTATGTCAATTTTGGCCAAATCTTTGAAATCCTATTTCAACTGTGATCAATTTACTTGAATTTATTTCAATCCTAGCCACTTATTTGTAAATCTTTTGCATTTTAATCCAGCTTGAGCCAATTTATGGCTCAATTTTTAAACTTTTACGCTTTTTGACTAATATTTAAACTCAATTTATCAATTTGTGGCTTAATTTTTAAATTCCTACAATTTTTGACTAGTATTTAAATACGGATTACAAATTTGTGGCTTAATTTTAAAATGCCTACAATTTATGGCCAATATTTAAATTCGGGTCACCCATTTTTGACCCGGATCCGACTCGGACCCACTTTCCTTTTTTATTTCAATACCCCCAAACCCTAATCTCTCATTTTCCACAACCTCAGCCCTCGTGCCAGCCGCCACCAGCCCTCAATGTCGCCGCCGCCTCCCTCTTTCTCTCCCCTGTCGCCCTCTTCCTCCTCTTCCCATGCCACCTCCCCTCTCTCCTCTACCACAGCCACCAAACAACCCACAACCGCCCCACCATTTCGCCTCCCCTCTGTGCGCAGCTGCCACCGCCAGCAGCCCCTTGCCGGTGCATCCCCATGCGGCAGGCCCCATGGCTGCCGCCTCGCTTTTCTCCTCGTCTCCTTCTTCCCCATCGCAGCCCCCTGCTACCCCGAAAATCCCTCAAAACCACCATGCAGCCCCCTCTTTCTCCCCTTCTCCCTCTCTCCCCGCTGCTCCCTCTCTCCGCCACCGCGCCGGCAAGCCCAACACGCCTTTTTCCGATAAGCGGGTCAAGAACAAAGTCCGTTTTAAGATTTATTCCAAACTTGTTACGGTTTATTTTCTCAACTTCCGTCCTATCTCCCGCTTTACATTTAAGATTGGATGATTGTTATTTTTTTAGCAACAATAAGAGGATATGAGAGGTTTGACATTGGATTCTGTGAAAGCTTTAGCACTGCAGGATATTACTGTTGATATTGTTTACCTTAATTAATTTTAACAAAATTTCCTCTTAGGTGGAGGATGGTTATGGTAAGATTTAACCATGGTGAATCTTATTTCCATATAGTTTATTATTCTATTTGTTAATTATGGAAAAAGATTTTCGTTGACTGTTTGGAATAGCCAATTTTGGAAAATATCACTGGAATATTTGATTGCTACTGATTTAGGGTAATTTGGGGGGAGTTGACTAATTTATTTTCGGTTAACCCAAACTAATTTTGTTTAGTTTTATTTAAGGTAAATGTTAATTGATTCTCTTACTTATTTTAGATTTTTATCTTCACTATAAAAACTCTTGCTCATGAATTCTTTAACATTCCAATACTCTAAGTTCACGAAATAATCCTCTCCCGCTCCATCTTGAAATGAAAAACCTCTGTCTCCCTACAAAAGTTTTTTTGTTAAAATATTTCTATCAAGAGCTATCCTAATCCTTGCTAGAATCCTTGGTAGGTGTTATTCCCTTTTCGTAAGTCTTATTTCTGTCTATTTTGTTATTATTATATTTTGGTGCTGCTAGTTCCTTTAGTGTTGCAAGTCTCTTCTCGAAGAACACAAAAGTTGCCTGGAAGTGGGTTGGACTCAAAATAGAACTCTCTGAAGATTCAATTTATTATTAAATTCTTTTTTGTATTATTTTTTTTTCTTGGCAAGTGGATGTAATAAAGAATAGTGAAAAATGGGGGTTTAGTTAGGAGGGGGAGGGGAATTAACTGTTACTTGTTTTTTTTTTGTCTTGCATGTTTGCCAAACTAATATGTGATAGGTTACTCGCCTAGGCAAAAATTTAACTTAGGATTGCATAAAATAAAAGAAGATTAATTTATTCTAAAAAGAAATATGAGTACGTTTAAGTCAACATAATATGCTTTTGAACCCGTGTTACATTATTTGTTTTGATTAGTCTTTTTATAGATCATATTTTACTATACGTTAGAAATCATGCCCCAAGGTCTTTTTGCTATATGTCATAGAAACCTTGTATAAAGAAATTAATTCGCTTTTTCTTTTCTCTAATGGGTTATAGAAAAAATCATGCTTATAGGATTTTCTTTCAAGAATATGCTTAAGTGTTTATTTTAGGCAATAGAAATTATGCCTATTATGCTTAAGTGTTTACTTTATGCAATAGAAATCATGCCTATAGGAACTCATAGCTTTATTCATATTTTTAAACTTTAAGTAATATATATATACATGTATAGTAAAACATAAGATTGTTTAGAAAAATGGCATGAATAAGTTTAGCATGTGAGAATATTCGTTTTGCAATAAAAGATCTTAGGAAATCATCCTAACCCTTAAAATATAAGCACAAGTTCTTTTTTAAGTTTTTTTAGTCATAAATTCTTTCTAAAAAATAAAAAAATCATGTTCCCTATTTTATTAAAAAAACAGGTTTTACTCAACTATTTTTTAGAGTACTTTTCTTTTCACTTCTTTAATTAAAGGATTTTCTTTTTAAAGTAACCCTTTGTGCATGAGTCTAGAGGCATACTTGATCCCTTTCGTGTTAATTGATCCTCTTGGTTAATTCTTGATTCACGCGAGTCTAATAGGAAGCCTAGTCTAGAATCCTACCAAAATAGACGTTTAATGCCTCTTGGACATTAAGAGGGACGATAGACGTTTTAGGGAATCATTAGTATTTTATATTTTCTTTAGTTCGCCTCTAGGTAAACTAATAAAATCAACTTAGGAGGGGGTAGGGGTAGATAGGACCTCGGAAAGGATGATCTACGCTTGACCCTTAATAGGACGGAACCTTGGTTTCCGTCCTTGGGCTTGGTAATAAGCCAAGTGCGTCTGATCCGAGTATTAAAAAAATATATGAAATTTACTTAAGTTGATTTCCTTTTCTTGTCTTTCTTTCATTTTTATTTGGGATAGATTAGTATTTATTTGCTTTATCACTTAGAAATTATATTAAATAAAATAAGAGACCTTTATTTGTAACCCCGCATAAAAAATATGAGACAAAGTCGGGACCCGCCTTTGCGGACCTCGAAGGGTGCTTAACACCTTTCATTCGAGGTAATTTGAGCCCTTACCCTCTCTCTCTGGTTAGTTTGGCCCTTTAGGTTAGAATGGTATGCTAATGCACCTCAAATCATTAGGTGGCGACTCTTCTTTATTAAAAATTCCAAAAGAGTCATGGCCACGACGTCATCCAGGTTCTCGTTTCTCCGCGAGAAAAAATGGGGTGCGACAGAATGTCGACTCTGCTGGGGACTAGGCTCTTACCATTACGTGTCTAATTTTTATGTGGGTTACTTTATTTGTTTATCATTAACGATTTCTACTAACGCTTTTCTTTTTCCTTTCCCTTTAATTGTACCTCTTTAACTATGCTCCCCTTTTTTATATTCCCCCCTTCCTTTCCCTTATCCCCTCTAACATCCTTCCCCTTCCTCTAACTCCCCTTCCCTATCCTTCTAACTCCCCTTCCCTTACCCCCTCTAACTCCCCTTCCCTTATCCCCTCTAATTTTCCCTTCCCTATCCCGCTAACTCCCTTTCCCTTATCCCCTCTAATTTCCCTTCCCTATCCCGCTAACTCCCCTTCCTTATCCCTCTAACAACCCCCTTCCTTTCCCTTAACCCCCTAACTCCTCATTATCCTCCCTTCCCCTTTTATTTATTTATTTATCGCTTTAACTACTTGCTTAAACTGCTTCAAGAATGGTACCATTATCAATTTGGAAGCTTTACAGGCTACCAACAAGGCATTACAATCGGGAAGCTTGCCCGAGAACAAGAAGAAGAAGGAAGTGGGGGCTGTCATGTTGGCGCACAAAAGCCCCATTAAACCACAAATTCCAATCTCACCCCTCCCTCACTACCCCACATCACCTTACCCTATGCCTTACCCTCCTTACCCAGCATATACCCCTTACCAAGCTCCACCTCCACAATACCAACAACCGGCGTACCCCGTTTACAACACCCAACCAGCTTACTACCAAACTCCTTCACCACCACCACTATCTCCTCAACAACCAAATTACAGAAACCGTCCCAATTTTGACAAAAGGCCCACAAAATCCTACACTCCCTTGGCCGAACCTATCGGCCCAGCTTTATGAAAGACTGAAAGCAGTCGGGTACATAACACCAATCCCAGCTCTACCCGTTGATACCCAAGCTAAATGGTATGACCCCAACAAGGTATGCACCTACTATTCTAGAATGAAAGGACATAATGCCACAGAGGTCTGCCGATCCCTACGAACAAAATCCAAAAACTCATAGACACCAAAACCATACAACTTAAAGAACCCCCACCGAATGTGCCCAACAACCCACTTCCTAATCATCAGGTGAACATGCTGGAAGTGGAAGAATCAGCAGGTACACAGGGGCCCATATGGTTGGTAGAGCGAGATGAGTTAGTTGCAGTGATAACTCAAACGCCTTTCGTGGTACAAGGGCGCAGACCATTTGAAGTAGAAGTTGCCGCACCCAAGCTCCCTTTTGTGGTCACAATAGCCCCCCAGAAAAGCTTCGACACACATGCTATTCCCTGGAGTTATGACAAGGGAAAAGCAGTAGTGGAAGAGAACGATGTTGTCCAGAGGGAAACCCACTCCGAACAGACTCACACCGCCAATCGCATGACACAAGGTAGTTCAAGCGGGACCAAGCCTCCTATCATAAAAATGGAAGAAGGTGGGGAGTGGAAAAAGATACAAGCAAAGGGGCACCCCATCGCAGGTCAATTGAGTAAGGAATCCGCTCAAGTCTCCATCTTATCCCTCCTGCAGACTTCAGAGCCTCATCAGAAGGCGTTGATGAGAATGCTGAGTGAGGCTTATGTCTCGTCCAACATCACTGAAGGAGAGATGGCCCACATGGTGGGGCAGGTATTTGAAGCTTATAAGATATCCTTCCACGAAGACGAACTCCCGGTTGAAGGGACCACTCACAACCGAGCTCTTTATATCACCACCAGGTACTAGGACCGAATTATTACCAAGACCAAGGTTGATCCGGGTTCTGGGTTAAATATTTGCCTACTCAGCACTATCACAAGTCTAGGCGTGGAGTTGGCAAGGATTCAGAAATACCGGATGAATGTGAAAGCCTTCGATGGATCCCAAAGGGACATGATAGGGGAGATCACTTTGGACATGACCATTGGTCCAACCACCTTCCCCATTGCATTCCAGGTAATAGACATCCCAGCTTCCTACAACTTATTGCTGGGGCGCCCGTGGATTCACATGGCTGGAGCAGTGCCATCTACCCTCTATCAATGCCTAAAGTTCGAATGGGAACATGAAGAAGTGGTGGTGCATGGGGAGAAGGGACACCCCATCTATGCTGTTGAAGGACAGGGTTGTATGGATGGCGGAATGTTCCACACCGTGGAGTTAGTGGGAGGCATCGAGCCAAAGCCATGGTACAATCAGAAGGTCTTAAGCATGCTGTTCTGGCTAGGCTATGAGCCAGGCAAGGGATTGGGAGCTAGACTCCAAGGTATTCCCGACCCAATTTCTCTTCCTTTAAAAAATGATATTATGGGTTTGGGGTATGAAGGAGAAATGCCCATGAGGAGAGAAAGGCTGGAACGTCCTATCCCGTCATTATATCAGAATTTCCAGTCCACCGGGTTTCTCAAGAGCGACCTAGAGTGGGAAGAGGAAGAATTGCTAGTGTGAGAAATTTATTCATCACAAAAGACTTTCCTTCTAGGGCGAGAGGAGATCCGGTAGAGGCAGACGTGGAAGAAGAAGAAGTGAGGGTGATGGATGTGATGAGCATAATGCGGAGCTTGGGTTATGAACCAGGAAAGGGCTTGGGAGCCAGGTTACAAGGGATCACGGAGCCCATACAGACTTTGCACCACTCAACCACATTTGGCCTGGGATACGCTTACACCATAGAAGAATATCTCGACTGGGAGCCACTGCAGCAGGGTGCTACTATCCTCTACCAAGTCCCTTGCCACAGTTGAGCCAGACTTTCCAATCCGCCGGATTTCTGAATGATGATGTTGAAAGCTTGCTGAATGGGTTGCAAGGTCTGTCCCTGTCAAGAGCCGAGGAGAGAAGCTGCAACGTCATAATCCACGAGGAGGAGGAGAAAGGCCCAGTGCAAAAGGAAGCCACAGAGGACGTCATCAGCCGCTGGACTACCACCCCATCCAGACCACGTCGGGCATTTGGGTAGAAACGACAATTGTCGCCAATCATTATGTTTTCAAATAAAGTTTTTTTAAATTAAGATTTTAATGTTTTACTTATTCCATTATTATGACAAATTTTGACTATTAATAAAACTTTCATTCATTTCACGATGATATCATTTTATATTTACTTTGTTGTTTTCTTTCAGAAAAATTACTTTTAATAATATTGAATCTGAGATTGTGGCACATAATGAGACTATCAAACATGACATAGCTGAGACAGAGGCAACAGATGAAACTTACGAAGAGGTTGCTAGAAAAATCAAAGAGTTTGAGGAAAAGCCGAAAGCAAATTTAGAAGAAACAGAAGCAGTGAATTTGGGTGATGAAGAAGTGATCCAAGAAACACGAGTCAGTGTCCACATGACCGAGGAAAAGAAAAGAGAATACATCCAATTCTTGAAAAAGAACAAGGACATCTTTGCTTGGTCCTATGCAGATATGACAGGGTTGAGCACTTCAATAGTGGCCCATCGATTGCCTACCGATCCATCTTGCCCTCTAGTGAAGCAGAAGCTCAGAAAATACAAGCCTGATTTGAGTCTTAAAATCAAGGAAGAAGTATCAAAACAGCTGGAAGCCGGAATTTTGGAAGTAACCAAGTATCCAACATGGCTCGCCAACATTGTGCCCGTACCAAAGAAAGATGGTAAGGTCAGGGTTTGCGTGGATTACCGGGACCTCAACAAGGCCAGCCCTAAGGATGACTTTCCACTCCCGAACATCCACATTTTGATAGACAATTATGCTAAGCATGAAACACAGTCATTTATGGATTGCTTTGCTGGGTATCATCAAATCAAGATGCATGACGATGACGCAGAGAAAACGGCTTTCATCACACCTTGGGGTGTCTACAACTACAAGGTAATGTCGTTCGGACTAAAGAATGTTGGGGCTACCTACATGAGAGCCATGACCACTTTGTTCCATGACATGATCCACAAAGAAATTGAGGTCTACGTGGACGATGTAATTATCAAGTCAAAGAAAGGGTGTGACTATCAGGTTGATCTTCAGAAATTCTTTGACAGGCTACGAAGGTACAACTTGAAGTTAAATCCCGCAAAGTGTGCTTTTGGGGTCCCTGCCGGGAAATTATTGGGTTTTATTGTCAGTCGCCGAGGTATAGAGCTGAATCCAACAAAAATCAAGGCTATTCGTGAGCTTCCCCCTCCGAAGAGCAAGAAAGAAGTGATGAGCTTCTTGGGCAGGCTCAACTATATCAGTCATTTCATAGCCCAATCTACCGTCATCTGTGAACCAATCCTCAAGCTACTAAAGAAGGATGTTGCTATCAAATGGACTCCAGAATGTCAAGAAGCATTTGATAAAATCAAGGACTATCTATCCAATCCTCCAGTGCTGGTTCCTACTGAGGCGGGTCGACCTTTGCTACTATACTTATCGATCATGGATCAGGCATTCGGGTGTGTTTTGGGACAACGTGATGAAACAGGAAGGAAGGAGCAGGCGATCTACTACATGAGTAAGAAGTTCACGCCATATGAATCCCGGTATTCTTTGCTTGAGCGTACTTGTTGTGCTCTGACTTGGGTGGCCCAGAAGCTGCGACATTATCTCTCAGCACACACAACGTATCTGATCTCGAGGATGGATCCTCTGAAGTATATCTTTCAGAAACCCATGCCCACCGGCAAGTTGGCTAAATGGCAGATATTGCTGAGTGAATTCGACATAGTCTATGTCACACAAAAAGTGGTGAAGGCACAAGCACTGGCCGATCATCTGGCAGAAAACCTCGTAGATGAAGAGTACATGCCTCTGAAGACTTATTTTCATGATGAAGAAGTAGCTTTCGTAGGAGAGGATATCTTTGAAGAATATGATGGGTGGAGGATGTTCTTCGATAGGGCCAAGAACTTTAACGGATCAGGCATTGGGGCTGTGTTGATCTCGCCTACGGGCCAACGCCACCCGGCATCAGCAAAAGCTTAGGTTTCATTTCTCCAACAACATAGCTGAATATGAAGCTTGCATCCTAGGCCTCCGACTAGCAGTTGATTTGGACGTGCAGGAGATTTTGGCAATTGGGGATTCAGATTTAGTGATTCGGCAAGCACAAGGTGAACGGGTGGTGAAGAACCGAAAGCTTTTACCATATTTGGATTGCGTGCAAAATCTCTGCAAAAGATTCACTAAGGTGGAATTCAAGCATATTCCGCGACTTCAGAATGAGTTTGCAGATGCCTTGGCCACTCGATCTTTCATGATTCGGCACCCGAATCAGAATTACATTGATCCCATTTGCATTCACATACATGAGCAGCCTGCATATTGCTTTCACGTGGAGGAAGAACCGGATCAGAAACCGTGGTATCATGACATCCAGAGATACTTGAAGAGTGGCAGCTATCCGGAGGATGCAACAGAAGTCCAAAAACGCACAATTAGGAGACTAGAAAATCAATTCTTCTTAAACGGAGAAATCCTATATACGAGGACTCCCGATTTGGGTTTGCTAAGGTGCGTCGGAACTAAAGAGGCATCCAGACTTGTGGAGGAGGTTCATGCAAGAACATGCGGGCCACACATGAATGGCTTTACCTTGCAAAGAAAATCCTCAGAGCGGGTTATTTTTGGTTAACGATGGAAACAGATTGCATCCCCTATGTTCAGAAATGTCACCAGTGCCAAACTCACGCAGACATGATCCGAGTTCCTCCCAACGAACTCCATTCACTAGTTCACCCTGGCCGTTCGCATCTTGGGGCATGCATGGATGTCATTGGTCCTATCGAGCCAGCAGCCTCGAACGGACACCGATTTATCCTTGTGGCAATTGATTACTTCACGAAATGGGTCGAAGCTACATCTCACAAGTCCGTCACTAAGAAAGTTGTCGATGATTTCATCAAAAACAACATCATTTGCCGGTTTGGGGTCCCTGAGATGATCATCACTCACAACAGAGCCAACCTCAATAGCAATATGATGATGGAAACTTGTGATCGATTCAAGATCAACCATCGAAACTCCACTGCATACAGGCCATAGATGAATGGAGCGGTAGAAGCCGCGAACAAAAATATCAAAAGGATATTGTGAAAAATGATTGACAATCACAGACAATGGCACGAGAAGCTACCATTTGCATTATTGGGATATCGCACCACCATTCGGACCTCCACTGGGGCAACACCATATTTTTTGGTCTATGGGAACGAAGCGGTGATTCCTGCAGAAGTCGAGATACCATCTCTGAGGATCATTCAAGAAGCAAAGTTGAGTGATGCCGAATGGGTACAAAGCAGGTTCGAGCAGCTAGCACTGATCGACGGAAGAAGGATCAATGCCATATGTCACGGGCAACTTTACCAGAACAGGATGGCCCGAGCATTCAACAAAAAGGTTAGACCAAGATACTTCTCACCCGGGTAATTAGTCTTGAAGCGGATCTTCCCAAATCAAGATGAGGCCAAAGGAAAGTTCGCACCAAATTGGCAAGGCCCGTACATGGTTCACCGCGTCTTGACTGGAGGAGCACTTATACTCGCAGAAATGGATGGCGAAATATGGCCCAGACCTATCAATGCAGATGCTGTGAAAAGATATTACATTTAGGCTTTATCTTTGCTCTTTGCAATTGGAACTACGTTAGACCTGATTCCCGTTTAAGAGGGATATGTAGGCGCTCCTTAGGAGTTCGGTCTTACCATAATAAAAGTTTTATTCCCCCACTGGACCACAGACTAGGGCAGAAGTTTTGAGAGGATCTCAAAAATTCTCTCGGAAAAGAGCAAAAGCAGACAAGATAACTGGGGCAGAATTTTTGAGGCAAGCTCAAGAATTCATGACAGATAGAACAAGAAAGTCGTAATTCTACATCGGGTAGCCCAAAGATCCTCCCTCAGCTGAACGTTGGATTTGTCTCAAAATGTGCCACTATTAAAGGATTCATTAATAAATTATCAGTGGTTTTTCAAACGTTTCAAATATATATACATATATATACAAGTATATACACATGTATACATTATATATATACCCCTTTTTTAAAATTGAAATGCTATGCCATCCCGTCCCAAAAAGAAAAGCCCCGACAAAGGTCTGGATATCAACAATCGATGAGACACGCTGGGCCACGACAAAGGACAGATCAACCTCCCCCTTTTATAAACTGACTATTTTTCTCTGAACGCAGATTTGACAGGCACACATCCCCGCATTGTTCGAGCAAATGACAGTCTAGTAAGATAAAATATTACTTTATGCTTTGCATTACATTGGCCCCAAATTCACACTGCATAGGCTTGATAGTTATATCATAAATGACTTGAAAGGTACATTGCATGTGCCCGATATTTGCATTACAAAAGCCCGATATCTACATTCGCATTGTGCCCAATATTTGCATTATAAATGCATTCGCATTCGCCTGTGCCCGATATTTGCATTACAAAAGCCCGAGATTTGCATTCACATGTGCCTGATATATGCATTTGCATTGTGCCCGATATTTGCATTATAAATGCCTTCGCATTCGCATTGTACTCGATACTTGCATCATAAGTGCCCTATATCTGCATTGCATGTGCCTTAAATTTGCATTGCATCGTGCCCGAAAATCATGTTTTGCATGATATGCATAATTTGGCCCGAAAAATTGCATGTACCTCAAAATCTACATTGCATCGTGCCCGAAAATCATGCCTTGCATAATTTGGCCCGAAAAGTGTATAACATCGGCCCGAGAAATTGCATATACTTTAAAACTTTCGCATCGTGCCCGAAAATCATGTCTTGCATAATTTGGCCCAAGAAATTACATATAATTTGCATTGCATTATGCTCAAAAATTTCATTTTCACACGATACAGGCCCGAGATTCTTTATATGCATCACATTGCGCCAAAGTCATCTTTGCTTCGGCCTGAGAACAGCACCCCTAAGGCGTCATAGTCCAAAGGCAGCATTTTCATGGCCTACGGACACCATTTCATGGCCTAGGAATTTAAATTCCGCCCATCATGCCCTTAAGGCGTCATGGTCCAAAGGCATCATCTTCATGGCCTAAGGACATCATTTCATGGCCTGGGGATTTAATTACATTCATCATGATCCAAAGGTATCATCGTCCAAAGGCATCATCCTTCATGGCCTACGAACATCATTTCATGACCCGAGGATATAATTCATGATTAGCATAGCCCTAGACGTCATAGCCTAAGACGTCATCCTTATCGTCTTATGGCAAAATTCATGGTCTAACAGGGAACTTGCGTCACCTTTTTTATTATTCTGCTATTTAATAGATATGCACTAATCATTTTTCTTTACGTAGCATTTCTTTTAGCTATAAATTACAGAGCTTGCAAATCTCTGAATTACGCCACTATTCCGCTATTGAGTGCATTAAACCTCCTGTTTTTGTGACACCTTAATCATTTTTTTTATATCGCGAGCGTGTCAATTCAAGCTTAGAGCTTCATATTATTTGTTCATCTTTAGGAATTTCAGTCGTTTCTAAATCCAGAACTACACACAGCCTGATTCTCGTATATCCAGGGATATGTAGACGACTTCTAAACCGAAGTCTCGTTCGTAAGCCTTTTGTTCTATCCAGTCCCTCTGATAAATTTTCATCGGTCAGACAAAATCGGCTACTCCGTCGGCTTTCTTTGCTCAACAATTCATCCTACATTCCCGAGCAAAGAAGGGGCAGCTATTGACACCCGATTTTGACCGACACTTAACTTATTTTACGTTTTATTGGCGAAATAAATAATTCTATTTTCCAGAATATGCTCTTTATATTGTCATTGTTTACAAAAAATAGACAATAAATAATCGTTATTTTAATGTTAGACGTGTGTCGTATTATTAGTAACGGCTTTCGAATCGCGTTATTCAAAATATTATTTTTAATATATTTTCGTAATTTGGTGTGAATTACGTGTTTTATTATGCAAGTCTAGGATTCAAAGTATTATATTTTATGCTACCCATATTTTTGTTCAAGTCGTGACCTTTTAAATAAATTCTATGTCAATATTGGCCAAATCTTTGAAATCCTATTTCAATTGTGATAAATTTACTTGAATTTATTTCAATTCTAGCCACTTATTTGTAAATCTTTTGCATTTTAATTCAACTTGAGCCAATTTGTGGCTCAATTTTTAAACTTTTACACTTTTTGACTAATATTTAAACTCAATTTATCAATTTGTGGCTTAATTTTTAAATTCCTACAATTTTTTACTAGTATTTAAATACGGATTACAAATTTGTGGCTTAATTTTAAAATGCCTACAATTTATGGCCAATATTTAAATCCAGGTCACCCATTTTTGACCCGGATCTGACCCGAACCCACTTTCCTTTTTCATTTAAATACCCCCAAATCCTAATCTCTCATTTTCCACAACCTCAACCCTCCCGCTAGCCGCCACCAGCCTTCAATGTCGCCGCCGCCTCCCTCTTTCTCTCCCACGTCGCCCTCTTCCTCCTCTTCCCATGGCACCTCCCCTCTCTCCTCTACCACAGCCACAAAACAACCCACAACCGCCCCACCATTTTGCCTCCCCTCTGTGCGCAGCTGCCGCCGCCAGCAGCCCCCTGCCGGCGCACCCCCATGCGTCAGGCCCCATGGCCACCGCCTCCCTTTTCTCCTCGTCTCCTTCTCCCCCATCGCAGCTCCCTGCTACCCTGAAAATCCCTCAAAACCACCATGCAGCCCCCTCTTTCTCCCCGCTGCTCCCTCTCTCCGCCACCGCGCCGGCAACCCCAACACGCCATTTTCCGGTAAGCGGGTCAAGAACAAAGTCCGTTTTAAGATTTATTCCAAACTTGTTACGGTATTATTTTCTCAACTTCCGTCCTACCTCCCGCTTTACATTTAAGATTGAATGATTGTTATTTTTTTTAACAACAATAAGAGGATATGAGAGGTTTGACATTGGATTTTGTGAAAGCTTTAGCACTGCAGGATATTACTGTTGATATTGTTTACCTTAATTAATTTTAATAAAATTTCCTCTTAGGTGGATATTCATACGAATGGTTATGGTAAGATCTAACCATGGTGAATCTTATTTCCATATAGTTTATTATTCTATCTGTTAATTATGGAAAAAGATTTTTGTTTACTGTTTGGAATAGCCAATTTTGGAAAATATCACTAGAATATTTGATTGCTACTAATTTAGGGTAATTTGGGGGGAGTTGACTGATTTATTTTTGGTTAACCCAAACTAATTGTGTTTAGTTTTATTTAAGGTAAATGTTAATTGATTCTCCTACTTATTTTAGATTTTTATCTTCACTAACAAAACTCTTGATCATGAATTCTTTAACATTCCAATACTCTTATGTTCACGAAATAATCCTCTCCCGCTCCATCTTGAAAAGAAAAACTTCTGTCTCCCTACAAAAGTTCTTTTGTTAAAATTTTTCTGTCAAGAGCTATCCTAATCCTTGCTAGAATCCTTGGTAGGTGTTATTCCCTTTTCTTAAGTCTTATTTCTGTCTATTTTGTTATTATTATATTTTGGTGCTGCTAGTTCTTAGTGTTGTAGGTCTCTTCTCGAAGAACATAAAAGTTGCCTGGAAGTGGGTTGGACTCAAAATAGAACTCTCTGAAGATTTTATTATTAAATTCTTTTCTGTATTATTTTGTTTTCTTGGCAAGTGGATGTAATAAAGAATAGTGAAAATGGGGGTTTAGTTAGGAGGGGGAGGGGAATTAACTGTTACTTGTTTTTTTTGTCTTGCATGTTTCCCAAACTAATAAGTGATAGGTTACTCGCCTAGGTGAAAATTTAACTTAGGATTGCATAAAATAAAAGAAGATTAATTTATTCTAAAAAGAAATATGAGTACGTTTAAGTCAACATAATATGCTTTTGAACCCGTGTTACATTATTTGTTTTGATTAGTCTTTTTATAGATCATATTTTACTATACATTCGAAATCATGCCCCAAGGTCTTTTTGCTATATGTCATAGAAACCTTGTATAAAGAAATTAATTCGCTTTTTCTTTTCTCTAATGGGTTATAGAGAAAATCATGCTTATAGGATTTTCTTTCAAGAATATGCTTAAGTGTTTATTTTAGGCAATAGAAATTATGCCTATTATGCTTAAGTGTTACTTTATGCAATAGAAATCATGCCTATAGGAACTCACAACTTTATTCATATTTTTAAACTTTAAGTAATATATATATACATGTATAGTAAAACATAAGATTGTTTGGGAAAATGGCATGAATAAGTTTAGCATGTGAGAATATTCGTTTTGCAATAAAAGATCTTAGGAAATCATCCTAACCCTTAAAATATAAGCACAAGTTCTTTTTTAAGTTTTTTTAGTCATAAATTCTTTCTCAAAAAAAAAAAAATCATGTTCCCTATTTTATTAAAAAAACAGGTTTTACTCAACTATTTTTTAGAGTACTTTTCTTTTCACTTCTTTAATTAAAGGTTTTTCTTTTTAAAGTAACCCTTTGTGCATGAGTCTAGAGGCATACTTGATCCCTTTCGTGTTAATTGATCCTCTTGGTTAATTCTTGATTCACGCGCGTCTAATAGGAAGCCTAGTCTAGAATCCTACCAAAATTGACGTCCAATGCCTCTTGGACATTAGTAGGGACGATAGACGTTTTAGGGAATCGTTAGTATTTTATATTTTCTTTAGTTCGCCTCTAGGTTAACTAATAAAATCAACTTAGGAGGGGGTAGGGGTAGATAGGACCTCGGAAAGGATGATCTACGCCTGACGCTTAATAGGACGGAACCTTGGTTTCCGTCCTTGGGCTTGGTAATAAGCCAAGTGCGTCTGATCCGAGTATTAAAAAAAATATATGAAATTTACTTAAGTTGATTTCCTTTTCTTGTCTTTCTTTCATTTTTATTTGGGATAGATTAGTATTTATTTGGTTTATCACTTAGAAATTATATTAAATAAAATAAGAGACCTTTATTTGTAACCTCGCATAAAAAATATGAGACACGGTCGGGACCCGCCTTTGCGGACCTCGAAGGGTGCTTAACACCTTCCCTTCGAGGTAATTTGAGCCCTTACCCTCTCTCTCTGGTTAGTTTGGCCCTTTAGGTTAGAATGGTGTCCTAATGCACCTCAATCATTAGGTGGAGACTCTCCTTTATTAAAAATCCCAAAAGAGTCATGGCCACGACGTCGTCCAGGTTCCCGTTTCTCCGCGAGGAAAAATGGGGCGCGACATTCAATTCAATCAAAGCAGAATGAAGCAATGATTAACCATTGCATAACCACTTTAGGACTTACACAATTTCACTCCCAGTCTAGCCAACTTATGAACATCTTTGGATAACTCCCTTTTTCCCTTATCTTAATATGGAATATGCTACCCATGGAGATTCTACTGAGGGCGTTAGCTACCACCTCGGCTTTTTTAGGATGGTACTTTACACTCATATTAAAATCCATGAGTAGCTCTAATTACCTCCGTTGCCTTAACTTGAGATCCATTTATGTGAACACCTGTTGGTGACTCTTATGGTCGGTGAAAACATCCACCTGAACTTCATACAAGTAATGTTGCCAAATCATAAGGAAAACACCACCACTGCATGCTCAAGATCATGAGTTAGGCAATTATTTTCATGCACTTTTAACTACCTTGAAGCATAGACAATAACTTTACCATTTTACATTAACAGACAACCCAACCTAATCCTTTATGCATCTACATGACAAAACCATCATTCCCTTCTTGTAATGTCAATATGGGAACGGAAGTCTACAAGTATTTTATAGTATAAAAACTCTTCTCACATTAATCCTTCTGCATAAACATAGCCTTCTTTTAAGTTAGCTTGGTGAGTGGAGAAGAAATAGTGGAGAAGTCTTGCACAAACCATCTATAATAACAGGCTAGACCCTAGAAACTCCTTAGGAGTCAATGGCCTTTGCCAGTTTCTTACTGCTTCTGTCTTCCAAGGATAAACTTTGATTCCCTCTCTAGATACCACATGCCCAAGAATGGCAACCTTATCTAGCAAAAACTCATATTTATCAAACGTTTTATAGAGCTTTTGTTCCCTCGGGGTTTGCAATTCAACCCTCAAGTGTTCCATGTGCACTTGCTCAACTCGAGAGTAGATAATAATGTCATCAATGACCACCACAAAAAACATGACAAGGTAAGGCATGAACACCCTATTCACGACATCCATAAATATCGCAAGTTTAGTGAGGCCAAATGACATCATTACAAACTCAAATGACCATACCTAGTCTAGAAAGACGTATTAGGGATTCCACATTCTCTCACTCTCAATTGGTAATAACCAGATCCCAAATCATTATTGGAGAAATGAGTGGCACTTTATAGTTGACCAAACAAATAATCTATCCTTGGAAGAGGATACTTGTTCTTGATCGTGACCTTATTGAGTTGCTAGTAGTCAATGCACATTCAGAGTAACCTATACTTCCTCCTTACGAATAGGACTGGGGCACCCCACGGAGACCAGCTAGGTTTAATAAGTCCCTTCTCAAATGAATCCTTCCGTTTCTCCTTCAACTCCTTCAGTTCTGCGAGAGACATTCTATAAGAGGGATTGAGATAGGCTTAGTATAAGGTAAGAGGTCTATACAAAAGTCTATCTCCCTTGCTAGGGATACTTTGTAACTCACATGGGAAGACATCAGGGAATTCACTTACAACGTGGACTGAATCGAGAGAAGGAACTTTCAAATAGACATCTTTGACCCTCACAAAGTGGTCGACGCATCCCATGGAAAACACTTTGCCATCCTTTACAAATGAACTAAATCAACCCCTACATTAAGAGTTGCTATCCTCACATTCATGAACTTGCTCATTTGGGAATAGGAATTTAACCTTACGGGTACTACAATCAATGGAGGCATAAGAAGAATGCAACCAATCAATATCAAAAATCACATCGAAGTCCACCATGGAAAGCTCAAATAGGTCACATAAAATCACTTTATGCAAGATAGAAATAGGACAACGTCTATAGACTATTCGAGCTATGATAGACTCACCTATGGGGTTACTCACCTCATAGGGCTCATGGAGGACTTCAGGACATGCATGAAACTTATATGAAAAGAATGGGGTTAAAAAAGACAAATTTGCTCTTGGATCTAAAAGTGCATATGCATCATAATAAAAAACTCTTAACATATTGGTAACCACATCCAGGGTTTCTTTGAGCTCTTGGCGACCATGGAGAGCATAGAACTTGTTGGTCCTTTTGGAGCCTTTGACTAAACCACTTTGGCCTTGAGTCCTTTTGCCTCTTCTCCTGCAATCCTTAGAATGGTGGACAAGCATCCCACAAGAGAAACACGCATTCTCCTAGCTAAGCATTCTCCATTGTGAAGCATCCCGCACTTTGAGGCTTGGGAACGACCCCCTTGTCCTTTTGGGAAGGAAGAGTGTTAATGGATCCTTGCCCACCTTGCTTTTCGCAACCTTGGAACTTTTTATCACTACCTCTTTGGTGAGAGTAGTTTCAACCATCAACTCAAACATCTTGGACTCCCTTTCCCTTTCACAAAGCTGCTCTTCTTCAATGTCCATCTCCTTGGCCAACATGGTCATCCTGCTTTCATTGGAGTCCAACTCGAAGAAATCCAAAATAAATTTGCTCATGCGAGCTCTTAGATTATCAACTATAAATGGACCATACTTTGACAATTTGGTAAATTTGAGGGCATATTCCTTCACGCTCATGCTCCTTTGCTTCAAGTTGATGAATTACTAGACTATTGCATACCTAAGAATGATAGGAAAGAACCAATCAAAAAAGGCATATTCGAATTCCTCCCAACCTATAGGTTCTACTCCTTGGCCTCTCTCGTTATACTATTGCTCGAATCAAATCTTAGCCACTTCTTTAAGTAGTTAGGACACCAACTCGACCTTCTCTTCGGATGGAATGCCCATCACTTTTACGTGATAAGCTTCCCTAATAAACTCTATAAGATCCTCATCCATCTTCAACCCATGGAATTTTTGTGGGTTTATCTGCAAGAAGTCACATACCTTTATGGCTAGAGTAAGCACTTACAGAGGAACGACCACCTCCCAATTTTCTTGGTTGGCCAATGCTTGAGCAAATGAATTTAATGTAGCTCAAAACTCTGCGTGAGACACTTTCATCATCCTATTGGGGTGGAGGGACTTGTTCTTTGGGAGTGCCTCACTAATAGGGAACTCTTCGTGTTGGCATGATCTAGAAACTAGCCAAAGCCCATCATTACTTAGCAGAAAATATTATTCATTTTTAAGGCATGACATGAACAAGAAAGAATGAAAGACTTTCCTAAATGGTCTCATACCCTCTCATTCAATATTGTGGCATGCTTCACAACCTTGAATGAGATTCTATGCTATGGGACATGTGTGCATATTAGAGAAACATTTCAATACCTCATCTATTGATACCATGTTTGTAACGACTTGACCCAGAGGCCTAGTCATCACACGGTGAATGTGATCCCTAAAGGAACCTCACCCAAGCCATCTCTAGCATCATAAGCATTCATAGGCATTAACAAAAACTTTTGCAAAAGGAAATAGGGGAAAAGGGTCTAAGGGTCAATTTTGATAACGAAGCAACAATTGAAAGTAGTGGAAATAATACAATCAACTTGTTTTTCCATATGCATACCATCTTCATCATAAACGGATGGGACCGATATCAGTCGATCTCTAGAAAATAGAAAAAAATCGATAATAAGGGACATAGAAAGTAAATGCCTCAAAAGAGCTGTAAATACACTATCTTAAATAAAGAAAAGATACAAAAACAGATGAAAAAGTGGAGGAGTCTTGAACTAAGGGCTCAGCACAATAAAGCTACTAGTCTTGGATGTCGAAAACAAGCCTCGAGCCTGTGGAAGAGTTACTGTCCCCACATGGTTAAATCATGTAGCCAAAATATGTGTTGGTACATTTGAATGTATGACATCACTATTAAGCATAACATATATGAATAAATAGAATAAAGGATACATAAGCAAGCTCAAACATGCACAAGGAATGTGGCTAAAGATTAATATGAATAACTAAGAAAGCACATAAATTTAAGACATAGCATAACATCATAAGCTTGTGGAAATTAACCTTAACATACATATAAGACCATGTGAGATACTACATGAAATCCAACAAAACCTTCTACATTGGCATGGGGAGACAACATGTTGGGTGGAGCTCCGTCAATGTTAGCACGCATCATTATAACATAAATTCCCTATGTGGATCCATTAGCTTAGCCCAAAAGGGCTTAAATGGTTGCACATAGTCAATATGACAATGGGTTGCTTCTAGGTTCCCTTACCAAACCTCACAACTAGGTCAATATTCGATTCTAAGTTATCCCACGGAATCTTTAAAGTTCAATATAGAATCATAAGTAGCAATTGTAGGAGTAGCTCGAACTTAGGAACCACCAAGTGAAAATTGTCCGTTCACCATAGGGTCTTATTGACCATCTTTTAGGGAAATTAATATCAAATTAATACCTTTGGTAAAATTAACTTTGAAACTCTTTATTAATGCCCTAATCATAGTCATAAGTCATATAAAGCTTTTCTTGAAAACTATGTGGGCTTAGTTTTATCATTATAAATCACATTAGTCATAATAAATTTCTTTTAAAAGGAACATTGAAATTGCCCAACCTTTATCATATCGAAAATCATTATGGAATCAATATCATATTCCAAATATGCATATATTTACATAGCAAAACAGTTACTAAACATCATAAGTATCGTATCATATCATAGATATCACAAAATCATCATAAGTATGAACATTAACTTGAGGAACATAAAGAAAAGGTAAAATACTTAATAGGGAACTCTATAGGTGAAAGGATACACATAAATCAAGTCAAAAACCTTAGAAGAACCATAGAGAAACAAACTTATAGGATTGAGGAAGAATCATGGAAACCTAACCTTCCCCTAGCTTCTTCTTGAGAGTCCCTTTTTTATTAAGAAATTTTGAGGATAAAGCATGGGTGAATGAATGAAGGAATTAGACCATGAGTCTTTTCATCCCCAAACGAAGTAGTATAGAAATAGAAAGGACAAAAATGACAAAATATCCCCATATTAAAACATCCTAAGTTGACCTACGAGACCCCGATTATGGGGCGTAAGTCAATTCATAGGCCATGAGTCTCTTCATCTGAAAACTGACTTTGCTGGACTAAACACCACAAAGCATTAGTACGGGCTATGAAACATCTTACAGGTGTTGGTTGGACTTGTAGAGTACTTCAACAGTTAACCATTTTCCTAACCTCCCTGGCCCTACCAAAGAAACATTTCTACGGGCCATAAACAATCCAACATGCCGTTTGGCAATTTGCATACCACTTTGCTGAACATTTCAAATTTCCTTCATGTATAGGGTCCCACTCATGAAACCATCTTATGTCGTCCAGTCACTTAGTCTGTGGGTTATCTGACACTTGAAAACTTTTCTCCTCCCTGAAGTTGTATGTTCAAGAACGGAACCTACGAATCATATTTCAACTTACGTGTCATAAGTTTCCCTGTAAACCACACCTACAATTATATTTTAGGCCAACCATTCTATTGTAAGGACCCGTATGTTTTTCGAACAACTTCGTCGAATCTCATAATTTTGTCTCGGGAGAAAATTTGACCAAGTATCGCTCCACGGGAGGCCCACACGGCCAGTGTGAAGCCACACGGCCCATGTGGCCTCCAGTGGAGAGGTAATTGGCAATAATTTTGATTACAGGGTTTTAGAGAGTTTTGGACTAAGTATGGGCACACAAAGACTCACACGGTCTGTGCAGTGTGGTACTATCTGTGTGGCCACTCGTATAAGCTCGCGACGTGAAATTTTCTAAGTACGAAATTATCATCTCATAACTTTTTTGTGCAATAATTTTTCTAGGTGTTGTCTAACGGCCCTTGACACGACCCATGTAGCGTCACACGGGCCGTATAGTCGTCCGTATGGTACCTCTTCACTTCAGAAAATTCTAAGTGTGGAACGTTGCAAAAATTTGTTTAACTGTCACCTCATAGGCACTGTTCATGGCCGTGAAACATCTCATAGACCATGTAGGTGCAAGTGAAGCCATGACGGCCCACTTTCCATCTGTTTCATTAATGGCTTTTACGTAAATTCAACCCATTTTAATTGTGTTTTATGACCTTTCTACCTATCCTAGACACCTAAATCAGTTGATACCCTTCCATTCTAATTCATTCTCATTGAAAACACTCTCACCTTAAAATCAATTCCTAAAAATCCTCTCTAAGTTCTTCTCTCAAGACTCAAGCTAGGGTTCAATTGAGGTTTAACTTCAAACTTGATTCTTCTCAATTTCAGCCTCTCAATCAAGGTATGGTGTTCTTGGTTCCTTTCAACTAAGAAGACCTAAACTCTTTTCAATTGATTTTTATGAATTTTAGTTTACCTTAAATGTGGGTTTTCATTATTTGATTCTACTAAATTCAATTGAAGTACGGGTTGTGCTTTATTGATGATTTTAAGTTGATTTAAGCCTTATATTATAGTTTGCATTATGAATGTGGATGTTCCCTTTAAAGCTTGATTTATGTATGAGAGATTTATATTATGATATAAATGTGGATTTGATTATGGATTTACTTCAATTTCATATTATAATGTTGATTTTAGATTTAATCTATACTACCCATGCTATTCTCACATCATGCATTGCATTTGCATTCATGAACATTGATCTTTATGGAAATTATGAAGTCGGTTAAGCCAATTATGTTTAATGAAATGATTTTTTGATAAGATTATGGTTATGCCAAGAATGTGACCACATGTATATCTTATGAATATGGCTTTTGAACATTTTGGGTGCTTGCACTATTCCGTAATTATAATCAAGCTCGTCCTATGCATGAATATTATAACTATGAGCTTGTCTTTTTGAAAGCATATATATATTATATGTATTCTCTTGGGATTTTGAATTAGCATCGATGGATTGGGAGCGTCATGGCTATCCCCAAGGGCCCCTCTCCTTTTCCTCGAACTATGTGTCTAGCATATGTTACGAGAATCCTATTTTAAATGGGAGATGTTCTCGTAAGGTTGCTTCATACAAAATGGGAGATGTTCCCGTAAGGTGAAGTATTATGTTATGATATGAAAATCCTTTCCAAAATGGGAGATGTTCTCGTAAGGGGATTGCTTCATACGAAATAGGTGATGTTCCCGTAAGGTGAAGTATGGTTTACCTTTGGGAAGTAGACCATCTCTGTAACAGTGAGGGAATTTCATACGGATTGCACATACTAGCTCATTTGGTCTTACTCATGTCGGTTGAGATCACATCCCCGCTAAATATAAATATCATTGCACTCATGCATCATGAATTTCATGGCATATCGTATACTACTCTTCCTTGGATATGTGGTTCTTTCTATATTGTGTTCTCTTGTCATCTAACATTGAAATGTAGGTTGATAAGTATATACATTGCATGCTTGCATACTTAGTACATTCAAACGTACTAACGCATACTCTATGCCTATATGATTTTACCATGTAGGGGCCTAGCGCTACGACTATCCACCTCTTGACGAGTAGCTCAGTTCCGAAAGTTGAACTTGTGGTGAGTCCCATCCTCCAAGGACAATACACCTTCCTTCTACTCATGTTATCCTATGTCCACTTTCTTATTTAAGGATGAGCCCGTGACATGTCTTGGCCCCCGTTCCATCTTATGACTAGAAGCATTGTTGGACATCTTGTAGACTCTCATTGACTTTTAATATGCTATGTGTTGCATTTGGAGCTTATGTTTTCAGTTAACTATTGGAAATGGACATTATGGAAATATGATAAGTATACATGTTTGGTTTGGTTTTGAGTATGCCAAGATGACTGAATTTATCAACCTCAAGCAAGGAGGTATGAGTGTGAGGGACTATGCCCTCAAATTCACAAAACTCTCCAAGTATGCTCTGTCACTTGTAGCTGACCCTCATGTAAGGATGCACAAGTTCATTTCTAGTATCTCTAATTTGCTTATAAAAGAATGTCGTACTGCTATGCTCGTATGGGATATGGATGTTTCTAGACTCATGGTATATGTCGAACAAATCAAAGGGGAGAAGCTCAAGGAGAGGAGGGCACACAATCATAAGAGGGCCCATTTTGATGGTGGATTCTCTGGTTCTTGGAGTGGTGGCTTTGGTCGCTTCCAGCAGGGCTAAGGTTCTAGTGCTCGAGTCTCTAATGCTCAGGTACCTCCTCCTAGGGCACTGGTTGGTGGTGGACAAGAGTATCCTCTGTGTGGAAAGTGTGGAAGCCCCACACGGGTGCTTGTTGGAGGTATTTGGGTGTTTATTATCGATGTGGTGATAAAAACCACAAGGTTGCTGATTGTCCTAAGAATGCTCATAGAGGCCAAGGTCAGGTGGCTCAAGGCAGTCAAGGCTGATAAAGAGCTCCCCAAGGTGTTGCTCTAAGGAACAACAAGTTTTATGCACTTCATGCCCGTCAAGAGGTTGAGGAAGCTTTGGATGTTGTGAGTGTTATGTTAAAAGTCTTTGATTTTGATACTTATGTTTTGCTTTAAAAGAGTACAAATTTGTCTTTTGTGACTCCTCTATTGGATGTTAAGTTTGGTTTGAGTCCTAAGATTATGAAGGACCCTTTCTCGGTTTATACTCCCATGGGCGAGTCTGTTATTGCACATAAAGTCTATTGTGGTTGTCCGATTTTTTTGTTGCATAGAGTTTCCCCATGTGACCTCGTGGAACTTGAGATGTTTGATTTTGACGTGATTCTTGGGATAGATTGGTCGCATACATCATATGCCTCCATATATTGTAGAACCTGGAAGGTCAAATTCCAACCTCCCGATGAGCCCGTTCGTGAATGGTAGGGTAGTGACTCCTCTATTAAACGTCGATTTATTTCCTACGTCAAGGCCAGGAAATTGATTTCCAAGGGGTGTATTTATCATGTTTTGAAAGTTAAGCACATGGAGTCTGAAACACCTACGCTTGAGTCGATTCTAGTAGTGAGTGACTTTTCGAATGTGTTTCCCGAAGACTTGCCCGATATTTCTCCCAAAAGAGAAGTAGACTTTCGCAAAGATCTTCTCCCGGATACTCAACCTATCTTTATTCCTCCTTATCGTGTGGTGCCGGCAGAGTTGAAAGAGCTAAAGGATCAATTAAAGGACTTGTTGGAGAAAGGTTTCATTAGGCCAATTATATCATTGTGGGGTGCTCCAGTGTTAGTTGTGAGAAAAAAGATGGATCTCTTCGAATGTGTATTGAATATAGGCAACTGAATAAGGTCACCATTAAAAAAATAAGAATCTGTTGCCTAGGATTGATGACTTGTTTGACCAACTTCAGGGGGCTACTCATTTCTCAAAGATTGATCTTCGTTCTGGGTATCATCAGTTGAAGGTTAGGGAGTGTGACATTTCTAAAAAGGCCTTTCAGATAAGGTATGGGCACTTTGAGTTTGTGGTGATGTCGGTCGGCTTAACCAATATTGTGGTCGTGTTCATAGATCTGATAAATCAGGTGTTCAAGCCATTTCTTAACAGTTTTGTGGTGGTCTTCATTGATGACATTCTTATTTACTCTCGAAGTGAGTAGGAGCTTGGAGATCATTTGAGTATGGTTCTAGAAACCTTAAGGGAGAAGAAGTTTTATGCCAAGTTTAGCAAATGTGAATTTTGGTTGTATAAAGTGGCCATTCTCGGTCATGTGGTGTCCGATGATGGCATCAAGGTGGATCTGAAGAAGACTGAGGCTGTGAAGAATTGGCCCAGGATGTTGACTCCTTTGGATATTTGAAGCTTTTGGGGCTGGCTGGCTATTATAGAAGGTTCGTTGAAGGGTTCTCATCTATTGGTATTTCAATTGACTAAATTGACCCAAAAGAAGGCTATGTTTGTGTGGTTAGATGAATGTGAATAGAGTTTCCAAACCTTGAACGATCAGCTTAAATCGACTCCCGTCTTAACTTTACCAAACGGCTTGGAGGGGCTTATGGTGTATTGTGATGCCTCACGGATTGGGTTGGGTTGTGTGCTTATGCAACATGCTAAGGTAATAGCATATGCATCTAGGCAATTGAAGGTGCATGAGCGTAATTACCCAATGCATGATCTTGAGTTGGCGGCGGTGGTTTTTGCCTTGAAAATTTGGAGGCACTATTTGTATGGGGTTCATGTTGATGTGTTCACTGATCACAAGATTTTGCAATATGTATTCATTCAAAGGGATCTCAACATGAGGCAAAGGAGATGGTTAGAACTCCTAAAGGACTATAACATGAGTGTTCAATGTCATCCCATCAAGGCCAATGTTGTAGCCAATGCTCTCAGTAGGCTATCTATGAGTAGTGTGACGTATGTTCAAGAGGAAAGGAGGGAGTCAGCAAAAGATGTTCACCGGTTGGCTAGGTTAGGTGTTAGGTTGGCTGACTCGAGCAATGGTGGTATCTATGCTCAAAGCGGGGCAGAATCTTCCATGGTGGTGGATGTAAAAGCTAAGCAAGATGGTCATCCATCGTTGCTTGAATTGAAGAAGTTGGTTGTCGAAAGGGAGATCAACGTGTTCTCCCAAAGGGGAGATGTTGTGCTCCGGTACCAAGACCAGCTTTGTGTTCTGGATGTGGATGATCTTAGAAGGATGACCACGGGTGAGGCTCACAACTCTCATTACTCTATTCACCCAGGGTCTACCATGATGTATTGGGATTTGAAGGAAGTGTATTGGTGGCATGGTATGAAGAAGGACATAGCTAAGTTCGTATCTGAATGTCCAAGTTTTCGAAGGTAAAGCACCAAAAGCCTGGTGGGGTTGTTTGAATTGGGAGAAATGACATTGACCCAGATTTAGTGTTAAAGGCTATGGAAAAGGTGAAGGCAATTAGAGAAAGGTTGAGGATGGAACAAATTCCCCAAAAGTCCCCAAAAGATGAGGTGGAGGGTTCTTGAATTTCATGTTGGTAATTGGGTGTATGTGAATGTTTTGCTTATGAAAGGTGTGATGCATTTTGGTAAGAAGAGCAAGACAATCCCCCAGTATATTGGCCCTTATGAGATCGTTGAGTGAATTGGGTGTGTGGCTTATAGGTTGGAGTTGCTTCCGGACTTGAGTTCCATTCACCCCGTCTTCCATGTTCCTACGTGGAGGAAGTTAGTCGGTGATCCTAGCACTATTGTGCCTTTGGAGGGAATACAAGCTGAGGAGAATTTTATCTTATGAGGAAGTCACGATAGAGATTTTTGATAGACAAGTGAAGTGGCTTCGTAACTAGGATATGGCTTCGTTGAAGGTAGTTTGGAGAAATCAACACGTGGAGAGTGCTACATGAGCCGAGTTAGACATGATAAAGCGATATCCCTATCTTTTCCAATCTACTCAAGCCTAAGGTACTAAGTTAATCCTCTTCTAAATAGTCCTTATTCTTTCACTCTTGAGTCTCATGACATGAAATGCATATGTGCACGAATATTATTTTCATTATGTTTTGAATGATTTGGATACATTTTTATATAGGTTTTAAAGACTTTATGATCTTCAAATGTTGAAGTTCATGCATTGCACCTTGTGTATGGATGTTTCATGTGCTAATTTAAGCTTTCACGCCTTGTCGTTGCACATTCGGGGACAAATGTTCCCAAGGGGTAGATAATGTAAGGACCCGAATTTTTTCTGAACGACTTCATCAGATCTCATAATGTTGTCATGGGAGAAAATTTGATCAACTGTCGCTCCATGGGAGGCCCACACGGCTAGTGTGAAGCCACACGGACCGTGTGGCCTCCAGTGGAGAGGTACCTGGCCATGATTTTGATTACAGGGTTTCGATAGAGAGTTTCGGACTAAGTGTGGGCACACGGCCACTCACACAGTCCGTGTGGTGCGATATGGGTTGTGTGGCCCACCGTATAAGCTCGCGACGTGAAATTTTTCTAAGTACTAAATTACCGTCTAGTAACTTTTCCATGCAAGAGCTTTTCTAAATGTCATCTAACGGCCCTTAACACGACCGTGTAGCGCTATACGGGTCGTGTGCCGTCCGTATGGTGCCTCTTGCTTCGGAAAATTGTAAGTATGGAACATTGCAAAAATTTGTTTTAGTGTCACCTCACGGGCACTGTTTACAGGCTGTGAAGCATCTCACGGACCGTGTAGGTGCCAGTGAAGCCATGACAGCTCATTGTCCATTCGTTTCATTAATGGCTTTTACGTAAATTTGACTTATTTTAATTGTGTTTTATGACCTTTCTACCAATCCTAGACCCCTAAATCAGCTGATACCCTTCCTTTTCAATTCATTCTCATTCAAAACACTCTCACTCTAAAATGAACTCCTAAAAATCCTCTCTAAGTTCTTCTCTCCAGACTCAAGCTAGGGTTCAATTGAGGTTCAACTTCAAACTAGATTCTTCTCGATTTCAGCCTCTCAATCAAAGTATGTGGCATTGATTCTTTGTCCCTTTTAACCAAGAAGACCCAAACTCTTTTCATTTGATTTTCATGAATTTTACTTTACCTTAAATGTGGGTTTTCATTATTTGATTCTATTAAATTCAATTGAAGTATTGTCTATGCTTTATTGATGATTTTAAGTGGATTTAAGCCCTTATATAATAGTTTGCATTGAGATTGTGAAATTATGAATATGCATGTCCCCTTTAAAGCTTGATTTATGCATTGGTGATTTATATTATGATTTAAATGTGGATTTGATTATGTATTTACTTCAATTTCATATAGTAATGTTGATTTTAGCTTGAATCTATACTATCCATGCCATTCTCACATCTTGCATTGCATTTGCATTCATGAACATTGATCTTTATGGAAATTATGAAGTGAGTTAAGCCAATTATGTTTAATGAAATGATTTTGAAAATATTATGGTTATGACAAGAATGTGCTCACATACATGTCTTATGAATATGCCTTTTAAACATTTTGGGTGCTTGCACTATTATGTATTTGTAATCGAGCTATGGTTTGGCATTTGAGCCTAAATGTGCACTGATCGGATTTGAAATGACTATTGTCTTTTTGAAAGCATGTATATATATACTATATATATTCTCATGGGATATTGCCTTAGCACCGATGGATTGGGAGCGTCAGGGCTACCCCCAAGGGCCCTCTTCCTTTCCTCAAACTATGTTCCTAACATATGTTATGAGAATCCTATATGAAATGGGAGATGTTTCTGTAAGGAAGGTTGCTTCATAAGAAATGGGAAATGTTCCTGTAAGGTGAAATATTATGTTATGATATGAAAATCCTTTCTAAAATGGGAGATGTTCCCGTAAGGGGGTTGCTTCATATGAAATGGGTGATGTTCCCGTAAGGCGAACTATGGTTTACCTTTGGCAAGTAGACCACCTCTGTACCAGTGAGGGGATTTCATCGGGATTCGAAGTACTAGCTCACTTGGTCTTACTCATGTCGGTTGAGGTCACATCCCCGCTAAATCATTGTATTCATGCATTACGAGTTTCATGGCATATCGTATATGACTCTTCCTTGGATATATAATTCTTTCTATATTATGTGCCCTTGTCATCTAACATTGAAATGCAGGCTGATAAGTTATATGCATTGCATGCCCGCATGCTTAGTACATTCACACGTACTAAGGCATACTCAGTGCCTACATGATTTTTCCATATAAGGGTCGAGTGCTATGACTATCCACCGCTTGACGAGTAGCTCAATTATGAAATTGAACTTGTGGTGAGTCCCATCCTACAAGGGGAAGTCACCTTCCTTCTACTCATGTTATCCTATGTCTACTTTCTTATTTAAGGGTGAACTCGGGATATGTCTCGGGCCCCATTCCATCTTATGACTAGAGGCATTGTTGGACATCTTGTAGACTCTCGTTGACTTTATATATGCTATGTGTTGTATTTGGAGCTTATGTTTTTCGTTATCTATTGGAAATGGCCATTATGGATCAATTATGGGAATATTATAAGTATGCATGTTTGGTGTAGAAATGTGGATGGTCCTAAGACCCATTTTCCACTATAGAGTGAGTCCCACTTACTCGCCCCTTAGTTCTTATATGCTATGTGCTATGTGAACCCATGTAAATCCCTTTCCCCTAATGTCCCCATAGCTTGAGTCCTACTTACGCATCCCTTAGTATAATGTGTTTATGATTTGATTGCACTTCCGAACCAATGATGTGGATTTTGATATTTTGTGGCTTGTTTGGGGACTCTTGGGTCCCCATTCGCCGTGTCACTTCTAGACCCTAATCTTGGGTCATGACATCTATACGCGGAGCTCCTAAACCGAGGGTCGTTACATTGGAGGTGTCGCCTGGTTCTCTTCTTTTCTAATAGTGAATCTCTTAAAACATGTCTCGAATCGAGAAAAGAAATCTTCCATGATGTTGTCCTTCTTGAGATGTTATACCTGGAACTTGTAACGAGAAAACCATTTTTCCCACTAGAGGATCTGAGAGTTTGGAATGATCATTGTGTTTAACGAGATTAACTTTAGAAAAGTCTTTCATGCCCATCTTAATTATTAATTTGTTATGGATCACAAAGAAGTTAGACTTCTTAATGCCATTTGTAACGAAAATGTTTTTTTGAAGGTGGAATGATAATGTTTTTTTACATCCATGAGTCTCCCACTAGCATATCAACATATTGTACTACAACCATCTATTTCCTCCAAGGGGATAACACTCCAATTTACATTGCTGGAATGAAATCATAAGTTCTTCAAACAATCTGAGAGGATTTTGAGGGTCTCAACTTCCTTAGATATCACATTAACATGGTGTACTACATTGTTTTGGTCCTTTCCCTAGATTGGAGCATTCTTCTTTAGCATCTTCCTGAGTGGAATAATGTATGTAGAGACATTAGGAATAAAATCTTGGAAGTAATTAATAACACCTAGGAACTGTTGGAGTTGCTGGATCGTTAAGTTGGTGTCAAGAAACTTGAGTAACTCCTAGAAGATACGTTGCCCTGGGTAAAATTCTCTTTGAGACAAATGCATTCCTATGAATTCTATTTTATCCTTCATATTAATCATCATCTTTACTAAGACCATGATTCCATACATCACTATTTCATTTAATTGGCAGAGAAGGGCATGGTGTTCCTTGGCAGTATCACTGAACAACACGATGTCATTAACATATACCACTATTGTGTGGAAGATGGACTGGAAGATATAGATCATGGCCTTTAAGGAAAGAGAGAGTGCTGGTTTGAGCCTAAACTCCATGACCTTCAACTAGTAATGGCGGCCAGGCATGCTGAAACAAGTTCTGGGCTTGTCTTCAGGGTGTATGCCCAATTGCTAGAAGCCCAATCTAAGGTCAAACTTCAAGAAATTAGTGGATTATGTTAATTTTAAGAACAAGGTAAGATTATTTGTAATGGTGAACTTATCATCTGTAAAGAAGCGGTTGACAGGCTTGTAGTTTATTAAAAGTCGGAGCTTGCCCTCTCGCTTATTTGGCTTGCTTGTTGCCATAAAATGACTCATAAGCCCATTGAGAGTCTAATAGATCGATCAGTCCAGATTCTAGTATTCTATTACATTTCTTCTTGGCAAGTTGATGATGTTGTGGATTCATGCCAAAGTGACTTTCTTTTTTTGGATTGATATTCTCATTCCTTTTGAACTTGAGTCTAAAGAAGAATTCTTCGTTCAACCATAGTGCTTTAGCATGTTTCTTCATAAACTATTTTTGGGAATCAACAGCTGATTCTTTGACAAGCTGACATTCAACATCTTTGATATGCTCTTCTACCGTGATAATAAATAAACTTGTGATAGTCGTGTGATTCTTGAATTCGCCCTTGAATGTTATACCTTGTGCTCTCACCCTGAGGTCATTGAGCAGTTAGGATTACTTTAGAGGTAGAGTTGAAGTTTCTTGAGTGGGGAATCCACTGTGCTTCAGGAAGCATGTTGGGATTTAGCATCGATGGCACTTCTCTAGTGAAGGCAGCAACAACTTATATTGGATTAGCCCATTTGAATGTACAGAACTCTAGTTGTATATGGGATGTTTCGACATTTGGGATGATGCTGACTTCTTTCTTTTTACTCGAGGTGTATTGAATAAAACATCTTCTTTTAGAAGGTTAATACACAAAACAAGAGGGATCCTGTTTTGTAGCTCTTCTTGTCTGGTGTAGTCATTCACTTCTTGATGGCCATTACTACTATCGGCAACTATGTCTACTAATAGCTTAGGGGGGTTTCTATCTTTCGGGAGTAGGAGCACTTTCTTGTGTGATGCATAGTTTTCCAGCATAACTTTCATTTGTAGACCTTCCTTTTTGAATGTTTAGGCTTGTTGGCTGCTAGATTCATCCCCAGGTAATATGAGTGACCTTTAATTGTTCCTTGTCTCTTTGTTTCCATCTCTTCCATCTCATTCCATCTTATTTTGTTTCGTTCTTATCATTTTGAGAGCTTGTAAGGTTTACCAGGTTCTGTTATTTGGTTGCATGCTTTGTAAAATTGATACTTGTGCCACCATTGTCATGGTATGCTAAATCTCTTGGGCTATTCCTAGCAAAATTATTGAGTTATTCCACTGCATCATAGAACTCACCTTTGTTGGATAAAGAATCCTCTTTGCTAGTATCACTATTTTGCATTGAAGGATTGGTTTCAGTGGCATCCTTCTATTCTAGGATACGCAATGGTTGCACAACTCGATCAAATAAAACTAAAGCCTAACGGTGGCACACTTGGACCATTCTTATGATAACTGTGTCGGAGCCTCTGCCTCGGCTCATACTGGGACAACACAACAAACTCTACGCCCACCACTAGCCTGTGGGCCACCACGAGTACAGTCTCTCGCTATACCATGAACCCCTCTGGTAATACCCCTCATAGCCTAGGGTATGTCCCTAGGTGTCGGTACTAGAGCTGGACGGTTGGATGAGACTTGATGTCTGAGCAAGAGGGGGCACGATGAAGACATCAATGGGCCAAGTGCCCGATCTCATCACAATTATAACAAGCCCTGGTCTCCTGCCTCTGTGATAGTTGTCTAGCAAAGTCACCATGCCTGGGTGCACTAAAAGAACTATCATGGCCCGCCTGAGTAGATCGTGGTCTATGAACACTGCCCTAGGCTAGGATGGCTACATGGACACCCCGACCTGATGGCCCTTCCTAAAAAACTCTTGATCACGCAATGGATGTCCACTAAACTAGTTGTGCTAATAGGACCTCTTCCCACCACTCTATCTCTCATACCTGATGCACTCTATCATATGAGTGTGATCTACTATGCTCTGAAAAGTTCCTCTAACAAAAACCAAGGAAATCGTAGCCTCCTAAAGATCCCCTGCCAAGCCCTTTGCAAACCGTCGAATCCTCTCAAACACAGTAGGAATACTGGACAAGGCATATTTGTACAATGTCTGGAATCTAGCCTTATAGTTAAATAGAATCCTATCAAAGCCTATCAAACTCATCCTTGCAGTTGTCTTGAAGGCTATATGGCAGAAATCTTTCCTGGAATACCTTTTTAAACTGCTCCCACGTCATAAGTTGAGATCCAATATGTTGACGAGCTATAACTGACCTCCACCACTCCTTAGCGAGGCCCGTGAACTAGAAAAATTATAAGCAACTCCATGTGAATTCATAATAGCTAAGGTACATAACAAGTCTTGACACTCTGACAGGAAGTGTTTTGCTCTATCACCAGAGTACCATCGAATCTTAGAGGACCCAATCACAGAAACCTCTCAAAGAACTCTGCTCTATTGTGGACATGGCAAGGCTGGCAGATGATGGTGGCATTATATATAAGGGCGGCATAATAGGTAAGGCAATAACAAAACTTTGAAACTGAGAACCTGAACTCGACCGAGATGTTTAAGGTAGAATCATAGCAATCATAGGAGGATCAGCTGGAGCTGTAGAAGGACCCATATGAATCATAACTAGATCAGATAGAGCTACAGAAGGACCAACTGGTGTTGTAGAAATCAGTACTTCAACAATAGGTGGGACGGGAGGTGTTCCCTCAAATCTAGCCAATACCCTAAAGAGTAACTCCTAAATAGAGGGTATAGTATCTGGGTTTGAGGGCAGTAGAATAGGATCTATAGGCCCCTATAGATTAAGGAGAAGACAATCTAGTATATCTTCTGGGCAGAGCTGCCCTTGTAGCAAGTCTCAACACTTGGCCCTATCACGAACCCTACCTCAACCTCGAATGGGAGCCACATTAGTTGTCTCGAGCTCTTCCACTGATCGGCGGGATGTAGTAATTTGCATCTTTGTAGAAGGAGTAGTTTAGATACTTTAAAATAGGTAATATGAAGAAACACATGAGCAACACATGAAAGCTTTTCCTACCAAGTGCCCTATAGTCTCTCGAAGATGGGTGTGGACGTCTACACACCGATTTGTGAGACTATACTAGACACCCTACCCTTGAATCATGAGCCCAACAAACCTAGTGCTCTGATACAAAATTTGTCATGACCCAAAAATCGAATCGCGACTAAAGAAAAATGAAATAAAGCGGAAACTATCACAATGTCATAAACAATCCAAAACTCGGGAGTCATGGGTACAAGAGCATCTAAAGTAGTCTCTCAAAATATTTGATACAAAGTCTAAAATGGAAGCAATAAAAGGAAGACTCAAAGATCCAAAATGACTCAAAGTCTGAGTCTCACCACTAAGATCTGAATGGATGGATAATAACTCAGCTGGAATGATCAATTGCGCTGTCCAGGTACCTATGCTCAATCTTCAGGGAGGAATCATAGTAGGGGTGAGTACAGTGAAATGTACCTAGTAGGTTCAATCGATTGGGTAAAAGAAACCGAACAAGTATGAAATAATGAAGAATTCTATTACATGCATTAAAAGGGTTAGCACACATTATAATCATGGATTATAAAAAGTATGGTTGGTAAGTACGACCCATAGTGCAATGCAATGCTATGTAGAAATGCAATGACATTGCAAGTCACGTATGAGGTGGAATCACAATCGTCACATGGCCAATGTGCACATCTATCGAGCCAAACACTACAAGAGAATAGGTCTTTAACTAGGGGAAATTTTGTCGCTAAAAGTTTACATCCGGTCATTATTAGTCAATAACAACCGATAAAAGTCCCGTCGTGACCGGCTGTTAGTAGCTCTGTCGCTAAAAGTTAATGACCGAATTAAATTTCGTCGTTAAGAGTTAATGACCGAATTAAATTCCGTTGTTAAAAGTTAACGACCAGATTAAATTTGATCGTTAAAAAAGCTTTAACGACGACAAAAATTCAATTATTATACCTTTTTTTCAGCAACCAAATTTTCCCTCACTAATTGATATTCTAGTTATTAAAAAAAATGGGGCAAGCCCGTGCACTTCCGGGGAAGGGTCCAACTACAAGGATCTATTGTACAGTAGTCTTACCTTGCATTTCTGCCAGATGATATTACCAATGTTTGATATTACCAAGGTTTGAACCTGTGACCTTCTGGCCACATCATAACATCTTTACCAGTTACTCCAAGGCTCCCTTTAGTTTTAGTTATTCAAACCTTAATTATAACCACGAATCAAATCAGCAAAAGTGCAAACTGCATATGGATATACACACACAAACGTATAAATACGTGCACATATGAAAACATACAAATTGATTATATTCATATAAAATTTCATAGTTTGCTTTAAAGAATGATATTGTACAAAGTTACAAAAATATAGACGTACAAATTTATGTAATATTATATTTTTTAACTCTAATAAAAGAAAAACTAGAATATCTTTAAAAAAATTCTGAAATATGAAATGCATTCTTCTTGTGCTTCAAAATTTTCTGTCGCTTATACTTCTTTACAATTTTCTGAGGATGAGTTCTTCAAACTGCATGATCCATCAAAAGACAAGTATAAAAACTTCATGTAAAGTATTAATAATACTCCTAATAACAATTATCTTCTTTTTTTCTTTTATCGCAAAATCAAAGATTAACCTCAAAGAAATATAAAATTTGTTTCTATTGTAACGAAAGTTGGGCTTTCTAGTTCTAGACGTGGAGTTGTTTGTTTTGCATTTTGCACCTTAAGTTATTGACTTTTTGCACATTGCTTCATGGATAAAACCTCTAACTTCTTTTAGTTTCACTTTTTATGCTAATGGTATTCAACTATATAAATAATTCAATATCATTAAAATTATTATGAGATACAAATCAATTATATCATCTTAAATTTGAAATAATAAAAAAGCACGATTTCTTAATTAATTAGTTGTTGATTATATGTCATGTAAATCTTTTTAAATTTTCTTTTTCTAAAATATCACGTTATACTTTTTTAACTCAAGGGAATGATTCTTCTTTGTAACTAAATTACTTTTATAGTATTTCAGAATTTTATATAATTGGCTATTATAAGAAATATGGATAGAGTTATTAGAAAATAACACATTAATATTTTTTCTTTTTATTAAATATTTTTTTATGAAATAAGAACTATTATAAAAGATTGAGGATTTTTATCAGAATAATTAACAAAATGCCGCTTGTTATACTTATAACATGATTTGGTCTGATCTCTTAACACTCATATTAGTTAAAACATATTTTTACACAAACTAATATGTTTTAACGTTATGATGTTATGCTTTTTAACAATCAAATTTATCCCCTTGATAATGTTGGATTAAAATTTGTCCTTAACGATCGGAAAAAGATTTGATCGCTATAAGTGTATTTATAACAATCGAAAAAAATTGGTCACCATAAGTGTATTTATAATAATTTATATGTATATTTTTAATGACCGAAAAAATATTTGGTTACTATAAGTATATTTATAACAACCGGAAGACAATTTGGTCATTATAAGTGTATTTATAATGACCGGATTCATTTCTTTTCGTTAAGAAATGGTTGTTCAAAAGTGTTTTTCCTTATAGTGAAAGCTACAAGATAGAACCCAGGGGCATCTCATGCCACGTACTCTCATTTCTTAAGGCATCACATGTCACAATCAGAAGCATATTGAGGCATCACTGGGCTCAGACGGAAGTGTCTCAAGGCGTTACAGGCCATATTCAAATATCTAAACATATATAATAACGTCTAAAATGGAGCTAATCTAATGGGATGTGCGCATACCAATGCAATATGTTATATCTAAGATATGTGCATACCAATGCAATAAGTCATGTATAAAATTTATGCATATCAATGCAACCTAATCAGGAATAAGATCTATGCATACTAATGCAAGCAGTTCAGTATAAAATACGTGCATACGCATTTTAGTATGTAGAAGATATGTATATACCAATATATCTAAACAAGTAGGAGATATGTGCATACTAATGCAACTAGTAAAAATAATATATGTACAGTAGTCATCACATCAATCGGGCTATACCATGTATATCAACCATTACAAAAAAGCCATTACCATCTCATCAATAATCAAGATATCAATGAAACAGCCTCCACAAGAATCCCAAATAGGCTCAAAAATCTCAAATTTATCGTAATCATCATCAGTTGTTCATAAGACTATCCAAAATCACTCTCAAGTTCCATAATACCATAATGATTTCAAATTATCTCAAATCTCATGATTTCATCTAAATTTATCAATAGGATCGCCATTTACTCCATTATTAGCATAACTAGCATCATATTTCCATCAAACTAAAACACATCATGCCATTGGCTCATAAATCAATCTAAATCTTACAATTATCATATGAATAGGTTCAATAACTCAAATTCAGTTCTATGAAGGTTAGGCTAAACCTACCTCAATGTCGAAACTACACTGAGACAAGCTTTGAATCCAGTCAAGTCTCCAAACGATCCTCAGATCGATCAACCACTATCAAGAATAGATATTATGCCTCAAGAGGCCCATTTTGATACCCATATTGGCATGAATTAGGCTTAGGAGAAAAATGATCAAATTTAGAGCTAAAACTCAAAGTTCTTAAATCTGGAAATTGATTTTAAAATCAAGTTCTACACGAAAGATTATGTCTGTGGGTGAAAATCCTAACTAAATCGAGTTCAAACCATAAGAGAATTCAACATTGAAAGTTTGAAAATCAAAGTCTAAAAATTCCAAAATTTTGGACTTTCCAAATCATAAAATTCAAGACAGAATCATGATAAAACTTACTAAGTTAGTGTTAGGATCACTTACCCAAGTTAAATCTTCGAAAATCTCCCTAAAAGCTTTGAAGTTAAGGAAAATGACTAAAAATGATAGCCCTCACGTTTAAAATATATCAAGGGACAAAAAGCTCAAACACTGGTGGGGTCCCGCGAACGTGGAGGAGGTTGACCAAAAGTCCTCCGCAAATGCGGAAACAAAGCTGCGAATGTGTAGATGAAGCTAGGGAGAGTCCACTCACACATATGCTTCGCGAACATGGAGACCATCCCATGAACGTAGAGTGCATAAACCTCTAGACCTCCACGAACACGACGAAGAAAAGTCAATGCACCAGAAACTATGTACCAACAAAAAATACCTACAACTTAAAACTCGGAATAGGAACTCAAAACTCATATGAAATAAAAATTACACAAACATTATGTGTAACAATACCAGAAACAACGATCCGAAATAAATGAAATAATTAGAATTTGAGCCCAAGTTCTCCACGATACATTTATAATACAATTCAAATAAAGTAGTTTAAAACTAAAAATACCAAAACTGTCCTTGGCAACTCCATAAATTATGACGAGACCATTTCGAGCTTCAGAAATCTTAATGTTTACGAAAGTATACTTTGGTTCAAAAAACAACTAAAATAAGAACTTTGGACCTAAAAACCTTATTTTAGCTCTGAATTCAGTTTTATAACTTCTCATAGACCAGTTTTGACATTTTGAAACTAATGAAATCAACAGATCTTCGATTTGATACCCGAAACTCAAAATGTTACAAAACTCACTTTTTCAACAACTTAAGATTCAAGAAATGCAAAAAATCATATTTTTCATTTTTAATACTCAGGATTTCAGTCCCAACAATAAAAATAGTCCAAAGTATGCCCAATGAAATTTAAAAAAGGGTAAAACAATAATTTTTACAGAAAACGCAAAATATGACCAACCAGGTCATTACAGGCAGCACATATACTTTGTAAGAATAGTCATATTTACAAGAAAGAGGTTTGCTTCAAGTATGAGTCATCTTTATCTTGGCTAAGGATTTATATAGACTTGACTAAGAAGGTAAAAGACACAGAATTTAAGAGAACTAGATGAAGAAAAGAAAGACTCTGAAACAGACACACACATTTTTTTTTTAATGATCTAAGGAAAACACACACTTTTTTTTCTAAGAACCTAAGGAAAAAACATGATTACTGTTTGAGTAAAGACTATGGACAATTTTATGGCTAAAGACTCAAAGTAAACACAGCAACTAAAAGTAAATGATGAATAATAAAATTTGGTAGTAATAACACAAGAGGTAGACCTTATGAAGACATCATTCATCCCTTTGGGGATGGGGAAGAAACTAGATCTAATACTAAATAGGGTAAGAGGCGAGCAGGGATACAAGAATAAACCACAGACAAGGCTGACAAGACCGAGAACCTAACGGCTCAGTAGGTCACTACAACAATATTTTCAGTGTCTCGTCCATATAGGCACCATGCCATCCTATGTTTGCTCGGTTCTAAAAACAATAGCGCCTTACTAACCAAGTAGTAAACTCTTCAACAGGTTATTAAACTTTTTTGGGGCTTTTTACATGGTCTTTGAGCAACTCTCTCTTGCCTGTAGCACCTTTCTACTTCATCTAGGAACAAGTCTCATGCTACCGTCACTAGTTTACCTACTCAATTCTATTTCCAGAGGCTATTCTAAACACAAGCAGCGGCATGATGGAAAATATTTACTGTTGCAATTGTACCTAGCTGATACCAGATAACCTAGCAAGACATTAGTTTCTCAGTGAGTAGAGCTCGCTGGAGTGTGACTTTATCCACACCCTGCTACGAGACTATTGGACCACACTACCCTAAAGACTACGTATTGTCGTTCAACTAAAAGCTAGATTATTTCCTTGTATGTTGAGGTCGAAGTGGTCTTATTCATTCGCAGTGATCAGAGTCTTTCCACATGGCACATAAATTGAATGATCAATATAGGTCCAAGTTCAAAGCAAATGATTAGCGAGTGAAGTTGCATTTGGGAGTAGCTAATGTTGTGAAGGTAGTTGAAGAGTTCTTGCTTGATGAATTTTAAGTAATCAAGTAACTTGCGATATTAAATTAGGCATTGCTCGGGAGGAAACCCAATTAATGTAATAGTAATTTGAGTTTTAGATTTTAGTATTTAGACTTTTAGATTTTTGAGTTTTTACTCTAATGATTTAGAGGTTACTTTCTTGGATTTTTTTTATCTTTGATAAATTTATAGTGTCACGGTTTGTTAAATGGGTGCAGATATTAAAAGATAAAATTACTAACAAAGACACAAAAATACCACCATAGGCCCTTATATGGGTCGTATAAAACAACGTGACACCTGGTACCTTCCATATGAGAGAAAATTCTACTCTAAACACAAGGTTCATAGATCTTGGTAGCTTCTACAACCCATTGATTAACGAACCTGAGCCCAAGAGGGGATGGTTTTTTGAACTTCAAAGGTAAGGTTAGTTAGATATACAATCAGAGACTGAAATTGAAGAGTTAAATGCTTTTAATAGCCATAGGACGTGTTTATATCCGCATAATGTTGCTATCTGTAAAACATGCAAGTACATGCGGTCAACCAAGTAATATAATGTCTCTTTTGAAAAGCCGAATGTCGAACATACATGGAATTATTAATTAATTATTTACTAAATTGTACTAATTCTAACATTTATTTAAGCACAATTTGAATGATGAATTTAAATTAGCTATATTAAAAATTAAAATAAACTAACTACTAATCAAGTAACAAAGAGAAGAGATATTTTTACACAATTAATGAATGAATTGATCTACGATTATAGTGTAGCTAAAATCATATTTAACATTAATTTGATTAACTTGTTTAATTATCTAGCTGTTTATTCACAGGATTGATTATACAATAATGATCATTTGATCTCTAATCGTCTATCCGGTTGTCAGGCTAATTGCATTGTTTAGAGGGCATATGCATGAACCAACAAAGGTGCATTAATATATCATTTTATTTATTAACCAAATGCACTATTGTAAGGGTCGTATGTTAGAAGTTGTGAATTCAGAAAGAAAGTGCAAAATTTGATTCTAGTGCAGGGTTGTACAAGCCTATCTATGGCTTGTGGTTGGGATTACATGTCGTAGATTGGCCTAATGGATGGGAATAGACTTGGTAAAAAATTTTAGTTTTGGAGTTGAAGCAATTAAGGGTTCTAAAATCCATAAAAGGAGGTACGAGACATAGACATTGGCTCGTATAGTGGAGGATAAAACAAAGTTTCTGATGTTGACAAAGGATAGCTAGGTGAGGGTATTATACGAACCATAGTCTAGTGGATGAGTCGTGGAAATGATTTTGTGGTTTTACTTATGAAAGGTGAAATTTTCTAAGTGTGAGCGAATGTACGAGGGGAGTTATCGACTCACAGATAAAACTACAGACCATAGACGAGTGTTGAAGGGTGTTCATGGATTGAGGTTCGGAGACTAGTTTGAGAAATTCAAGGGGTCACCCAGCAGAAACCCTTACCCAATGGATCATAGAATAATCTACGACACAAAGACCAGGCTCGTAGATAGCCCCGACAGTTTTTATTAAAATTCATTTTGACATTTCCATGCACCTTATGTTCAACACTATTTCGTTTTGAGTTAAACCTTTCCCATATTAGACCCATCATTTCCCAATACACTCTCATTCTTTTCCCACTCCAAATTCTCTAAAGATTTTCCAAGTCTCCCCACTCTCAAGGATCCTAGAAGGCAAAGAACTAGGGTTCAAAGGTTTCCTCCACTATATTAGATTTTTCTCCTATGTTTCTAACCAAGGTATGTAGGTTTAATTCTTGAGTACTTTCGACATATGAAGCCCAAGTGTTGTAATTATTTTACCTAGTTTCAAGGTATGAAATCTTCATGAGTTTTATGATATCTCATTAAATTCTTACACCATGATTAATTATTCTCTGCATTTATGTTATACTATGAATGTTTGATGATCTACAAGATTCCCTCATTATTTACTACTAAGTGTTTTAAATTCTAATGGTTGGTTGTTTATTGAATGCATTAAAGTGATGAATTTTATATAGATTATGCATTCTCCAATTGCATTAGATGATTTAGAGATTACATGCATTGAACCCACCAAGTTACGTCTTCAAATGTATATTATGAACTATAAGGGTTTCAATATACGTTTATGAAAGTTATTAAAGTTATGAAGTATTTTTGGAAGCGTGTTTAACGAATATATGAAAGATGGTGAAACGGTGATTCTCACCAAAGATGGATCTTTCTTGTGAAAGGATAATATTCACTTTAATGGATTATATGGTTTAAATGAGATACTCCTAATATGATGAAGTTATGTTTCGAAACATATGAATTTATATGCATATGATTATGCCATAAATATTCCATGGGAGTTGACTTAGCACAGAATGGGGCTTGAGGTGGGGTTCAGTAAGGGAATCCCAGTGGAAACCTCATATCTCATTTACTCTGTTTCACCATAGGAACCCTTGTAAGGTAAGACTAGTGGATCAACAAAAGCATAAAGGTAAAGAAAGATGTGGATGCATAAGTTGACGGAGTTCTACCTTGAAAGTCATCATGTGTGGGAAGTGAAGATCGCATAGAGAACAACAATCACGAACACATTGCACATGCAGCCAGGAAATGTGACCAATTCAATATGTTACCCATTAAAGAATGAGCAGTATGCTAAGAACTCAATAAAGCACAAAAATGACATAAAACTGATAAAACGAAAGATGTATATCAGAAAAGTTAACACTTCTTATGGGTCTCTAACATCTCTTCAACTTCCAATTAGTCACGTGACAGGTCTAATTGGGTCGCAAATTCATGTGGATACAACTGATCCTTCTATAAAGACACCCGAATTTATTCATATTTCCTATTATTATACTATGTTTCATCATTTCGTTTCATCTCACATACTTAGTACATTCAAATTGATAATGCATATTTTTTTGTTACATTATCTCATCATGTAAAGACCAGTGCTCCTCTGTCTCTTACTTGTGACTAGTTTTTGCATTGTTGAAGACAAGTGTTGCTGAGTCCTCTTGTTCGAGACAACACCTTATTTCCCTCATATTTGAGTATATTCAAGACTTCAATACTATCTTATTGTTTTTCTTTTCATACTACTATTAGAGGGTGATCTACGCAGATGCCTCAGCTCCCACCCAAGTCCGAAGTTAGAGGTATTTTCCGAAATGTATGGAAGTCTATGGCATAGTTATCTTATTTGATAATTAATTCTCCCATTGTCCAATTTGCTCTTATTTTTTGCATTAATTTATGTTCATTACCTATGAAATTCTTGATGAATTCTAAGAGGATTGAGTGATGTTCCTTTGGATTTCTCATTATCATATTATGACTAGGCCTTAGGCTTGAGTCATAACAATCTTGGTATTAATGCATGAGGTTTTGAAATGATCCTCGAAGTCCATCATGCCGTGTCAAAAGGGATCTTCTTAATCATTGTGATGCATTCCAAAACTATGAATGGAGACTATGAGGCACTTTTAGAAAACTTTCCTTTCATTCATGAATTATGTCATGCCATAGAGTTGTTCCAAGGTTTCTTTTTTCTAAAGAGTGTGTGCTTTGCAATTTTCTTGATCACTTTTCTTTGAGTCAATAGTCAAAAGTGAGGCAATGGACGAACAACCAACAGAAAATCTTCTATAATAACTTTCCAAACCAAAATTTCTCAAGGAGGTGGACCACGTGGCAATCAATTATATGCTTTACATGCTAGGCTAGAGATTGAGGAGTCTCCAGATATAGTTACCGGTATGTTAAGAGTCTTTGATCATGATGTTTCTGCTTTGCTTGAGCCTAGTGCTTATATGTCGTTTGTCACTCCTTACCTTTCCATAAGAATTGACATGTCTCTTGAAGTCTTGTTAGAAACTAATTCAGTCTATACTCCAATGTGTGAGTCTATTCTATCACAAAAAGTCTATAGAAATTGTACCATGTTGGTCTTACTTAGAGTCTTTCCATGTGATCTTTTTAAACTTGACATGATTTATTTGACGTTATTCTTGGTATGGATCACTTACACGTATCTTATGCTTCTATTGATGGTAGAACCTGTGGGGTCACTTTCCAAGTTCGTAATGAACCCATGCTTGATTGGAAGGGGCACAAATTTAGTGTTCAAGGGTAAGTATGTCTCTTACGTAAAAGCCATGAAAATAATTCCTAAGAGGTGCATATATCATGTTGTCAGGCTTAGGGATGTTAAGCATGAGCTTTCTCATCTTGATTCAATTTCCAATTTTAATGATTTCCTCGTTGTCTTTCTTGATGTCTTACCCTATATTCCTTTCGAAAGAAAAGTTGACTTTGACATGGATCTTCTACCTAATATTGGACCTATTTCTATACCTCCAAATTTGATTGCCCCAAGGAGTTGAATGAATTAAAGGAGCAAGTAAGGGACTTGCTTGATAAAAGGTTCATAAGGCGTAGTGTGTCTCCGTGAGGTCCTCCTGCATTTGTAAGGAAAAAAGATGGTTCACTTTGAATGTGTGTGGACAATCGGCAATTGAATTAAGTGATTATCAAAATCAAGTACCAACTACCAAGGATTGATGACTTATTTTATCAACTACAAGGTGCAAGCTGCTTTTGTAAGATTGACGTTTAGTCTAACTATCACCAATTGTGGGTGAAGGAGGATGACATTCCAATGACGGTATTTAGAACTTGGTATGTTCATTTTGAATTCTTTATCATGTCATTTGGACTAAAAAATGATCTCGCGGATTAGGTCACTTGGACTAACAAATGATCTAGTTGAGTATGTCATTTATTATGTCATTTTGACTAACAAATGCTTCCGGGGAAACTTTCTGAATAGTTTAGCAAATCTGAGTTTTGGGTACGGGAGGTGGGTTTCCTTGGCCACATTATATCGGGAGATTATACTACAGTAGATCAAAAGAAGATGGAGGTGGTTCTCAATTTTCATTTTTGGAGGTCTATCCAAAAGGGCCTTGGTACAAAGGTGAAGCCACTGCATTTCATCCTCCAATGGATGGGAAAGCAGACTGGTCAATTCAAACCTTGAAAGATATTTTGAGGGCATGTCTTATTTATTTCAAGGATGGTTGGGAAGATTACTTACCGCTTATTGAGTTTACTTACAACAATAGTTTCTAGAATATTGGGATGGCATCATTTGAAACATTGTATGGTAGGTAGTGTAGGTCACTAGTGGGATGGTTTGAAGTTAGAGAGATGTCTTTTATTCAACAAGATTTGGCACTTATGATATGGAAAAGTAATGGTTATAAGAGAGAGGATGAAGGCTTCCTAAAGTTACCAAAAGACATATATACCAATGTTAGAAGACATGACTTGCACTTAGAGGAAGGCGATTGAATGTATTAGAATGTTTCATCTTAAAGCAGTGATGCATTTAAGAAAGAATTGAAAATTGAGTCCTAGGTATGTGGGACCTTATGAGGTTGTGAAAAGGAATGAGAAGGTGGCTTATGATCAAGATTTCATATGGAATTAGATATGGTTCATTCGGTGTTTCATGTGTCGATTTAGAGAAAATTCATTAGTTATCCTAATTCTATTGGTTCATTAAAGGATGTGACTATGGAAAAGGATTTGACTTATAAAGAGTTACTAGTTGAGATTTTGGACCAACAAGTAAAGTGTAAGGACCCCAAGTTTAGGAGCCTAAGAGCGCAGAATGTTAGCATGAAAAATGACCTGAAGTCATGCTCACGAGGGTGATCTATGGCCCGCACAAGGAGTTATGGCCTATAGGTTTGGTCCTTAAAAATGAACTTCAGGAAAGGGAAAATCTTTCCAAGGGTGGATTAACCCATAGACCTAGTGATGACCTGTAGAATGGATGATGGTCAGTAGATAGGGTCGTGGATGGTAGTATCAGACATGAAAGAATTTTAGAGTTTGCTGGAAGTGATCTCCAAGTTACCAGCATGGCCCATGGAACAATGTATGACCCGTAGAATTCCTTTGTTAACAGGGTCCAGGAGGATGAGAAAAATGACTAAGTGTGAAAAGGCTCTCCAAGTGTAACCACGAGTCGTAGATCAAACAACGACCCTTGAAGATGGTTCCAAACTTTTGAGGTCAACAAAACAGTTTTAAGGATTTGGAAAAGTTAATATAATAAGAATGAGCTACTGTTTATGGTTCATTAGACAGCCCATAAATGGGCTTTGGCAGGGTCGATTTGACAATTTTAATGAGGGACAGTTTTGTCAATTCCACAAATTCTATTTCTAAACTATGTCATTTATGTGATCAAAAGGGCCCTAAACCGGCCCTTTAAGGCCTATGACTTTAGTCTTTCTTTCATTCTTTGCAACAACAATAATATACCTAGTGGAATCCCATAAGTGGAGTCTGGGAGGGTAGAATATACACAGACCTTAGCACTACCTCATAAAGGTAGAGAGACTGTTTGTCTAAGGCAATATTCTCTCGTGAAAAGGCAAAGAAAAGCTTTCCAAGATTCTTCCCCAGGGTTAAACACTTGTTTTCTTTAAGGCTTCTACGGTATATGAGCTTTATTTATGGGTACCCTTCCACCCATATAGTCCTCCATAAAGTATTTTACCATTTCTTTAAGCTCCTCAAGTTAATATGCGTGCTTATGATGATTTCATCTTACATTATGTTAATAAAATGTTATAATGATGTGTTATGATATTTTATGATATTAAATTGTTATAATGATGTCTTATGATATTTTAACAATTATATGCATGATTTTGGATTGTTGATGATGACCCCAATGATGGGTTTTGTTAATGTTAAAATGTGAAATTTTTTTGAAGGCTTTAAAGAAGTATGTTTTCATGATTTATGATAGTTCTATTATAAAGCCCAGCCCACCTAGTTTTCAAACAAAGTTTTGCATGATTCATGATGATGATTAGGGTAATAAAGTTAAGTTTAAAAATACTGATTTTTCAATAATGTAAGCATGTTAACAATTGACCTAAATATGTTTAAAGAAGGTCCCCATGATGAAAGGACAACACTAACTTGGTGGTTCCTAAGTTTAAGGTACTCCTATGATCGCTACTTATTATTCTAAATTATGTTTTAAAGATTCCGTGGGATGCCTTAGCACCGAGTGGACTTGAGATTGGGGTTCGTTCCATTAATTGAGGCATGACATATTAAATATAAATCACAATGTCCAGAACTATATACCAAATTGGTGCCCTTGTAGGCCAATCGTGTGGATCCACGTAGGCCATTTATGTAATTAAGGTGCATGCAAAGTTGACAAAGTTCCAAACGACGAGTGTCTCCCCTTGCCAACAATTATGTTTGATTCCATGTAGTATCTCATATGGTCTTATATGTTAGATAAGGTTTTCTCCAACAAGTTTATGTTCTATGATATGATTCCCTTACATATTATTTTTCACGCATTGATTCTTATCCATATTCAGCTATATTCTTGAATTAATTCTTTTCTATGCATACCCCATTGAGTAGAGTCTTATTCAAGGTTTTGAAGTGCACCACTATCCTGTGTGAGAGGCGATTAGACTGTTTAGAAAAGTTTTTCCTTTTCTCTTGTTCATGTCGTGCCTTTAGAGTTTGCTAAGGTATCCCTATAAATAACAATGATCTTCTTCTTATTTAAAAAGCATACTTCCAAGAAGAGCTTCATATCTAAGAGGCACCCCTAAACAACAAGTTCTTTCACTCCAATAAGATGATGTAGTGTCCCATGTAGAGTTTCGAGCTGCCATCACTTTGTTTAACCAAGTCAACCAAGAGATAGTTGTTCCTCCCCAAGTGCCTGCTCCATCTGCTAGGGTGTGTGACTTCATGTGGATTAATATAAGTACCCAGAATTTTGTATGACCTCAATGAAGCATGAAAATATGATTCCAGAAAAGTTTTGGACCTAGGTGACACTTCATGGGAGCCATCACGGTCTGTGTGAGGTCACACGGCCCGTGTGGAGTCTCCATGAAGTGGCCCTTGGCCTATGGAGGATGTTTGGCCCTTACACGTGGTGTTTTAAACTAAGGCACACCATACTTGGACCCCTCACGGTTCATTTGACACTTCACGGACCATATGGTGGCCCGTGTGATGGCCTTGGCTTGAAATTCCACAGCTTTGGAACCAAGTGTGGTTACACGGCCAAGTACACGGCCTGTGTGAGGTGGCACGGCCCGTGAGGCCATCTGTAAAGCTTCCGGAGTGAAATTTTTCTGTAAAGCTTCCGGAGTGAAATTTTTCTAAGTATGAAATCACCGTCTCATAGCTTGATCGTGGAATTTCCTAAGGAGAGGGGTACGGGCAGTTCACGACCCGTGTGATGCTACACGGTCCATGTAACCTCTCGTGAAGGTGACTTCATCGAAAAATTCTTGAGCTCAAGCTAAGTTTACTTTCAAGCCTTCAGTTCAAGCTTACTTATGTTGTTCAAGATCATCTTGCGTCTCCTACATCAAGTCAAGTTCAAAGGAATACCATTGGCTAAGTTCTTCACAAATACCGATAGAAGGGTCAACTTTAAATGGTCATATCTCATATCACCAAAGGGACTGAGTATCCAACAACCTATCAAATTGAAGCTCTTTGAATTATTTTTCCAAAACATCCAGACTCACCTCATTTCGAGCTCGGAGCAACAAGTTATGTCCTTTTTGTAGAACCTGTCTGGGTTAGACGGCAGGCCTTCATGGGCCGTGAAGAGCTTCATGGACCGTGAAACCTACCGTGTGAACTGCGGTGTAAAATTAAAAGGGTCATTTTATTGGGTTATTTTTTATATCTTGACCCATCCCTAAGGCTTTTAAGACCCTTTTAACCCCCTTTTAGATTCCTAAACTTCCCCTACACCAATTCTAAACCCTCATTCATGACTAATACCTAGGTTCTAGAATTAGGCTCTCAAAATTCTCTTCACGTCTCATCTTCGAGATTCAAGCTAGGATTCAATTGGGGTTTCAAATTCAAGCTAACTTTTGCTCAAATACATCTTCCTGATTGGTATGTGGGATTGATTCTTGGTCCCTTTCAACTAGGAAGACCCAACAATCTTTCAACCTATTTTCATGAATTTTAGTTACTTCGAATATGAAATTTCGTGATTTGATTTTATTAAACATAATTAGTGTATGGGATGTATCTTTCCTATTATTTCAATTCATTTTGGACTATTATTATGATGATTTACATTAGGTTATGAAATATGAACATGCATGTCCCCTTTAAAATTGATTTATGCATGGGTGACTATTACTACGATTTAGATGTTAATTTAATTATGGATTTTCTTGATTTGATTTTTATATGGCTGACTTTAATTTGAATCTATGTTGCCCATGCTATCCTCACGTCATGCATTGGATTACATTCATGAGCATTGATATGTGTAAATTATGAAGTGGATTAAACCCAATTATTTTTTATGAAATAATTATGATGTGATTTTGCATTGATTATGACTAAAAGGTGATCACCGGTAGGTCTATGAATCTGGCTCATTGAGCATTTTGGGTGCTTGCACCATTCTGTTATGTGAATGAGCTATTCCCTGCATGAGCATTATGATTATGATTGACATTTGAGTGCAGATGTACATGTCACGCCCTAAGTCCCATTAAAGCGGACTGGCACCCGTTGCCGACAGGGCTCGGGAGAACCAACATATAACTATGCACCTGCTATGAATATTTAAGAGGTTCCCATATTTAATATGCTGTCAAAAGAAGGTGAACTGTATTAACAAGCCAAAAGTAAATGCGTAAGACTAGGCCGTTGGAGCCATGATATCTATAGTATGCTACTTGACCACATTTTAATTCACATAGTCTACAAAGCCTTTATGTAAGGAGCAATATCCATATGGGTCGGGACAAGCCCCGCCTCATGACCAACTATACAATACAAAATACAAGTTCTAAACAACAAGCCCCGAAGCAACCTGGAGCTTAGTAATAGCAACTGGAAAGTCCTGTACTCTTACTAGGGAGATCTAGTAACTCCTGTACCTGCAACATGAAATGCAGGTCCCCCGTAAGGGATGTCAGTACGAGATAATGTACTGAATACGTAAGGAAGAAAATACTGTTTATAAAATAAGAACTCAAATGATATCACACACTGGTGTGTAAGGATGAAGAGACCACCTTTAGTCATACTGTGGAATCATGTACTTTATGTGTTTTTTTTACTTTACCATTCTTTACTGTATAATATGTGCACAATATATCATGTAAATGACTAGCTGATCAGTGGTAAATCAATATCGGGATCGACCCATGCTAGGCTTTCCTTTCACCCCTGGGATACCCCCCGTAATATGGGATCGACCCATGCTAGGTGATTCTTCCACCCCTGGGATACCACCCATTAATAAGCAACTTTGAGTTATCTTTTATTTACTTTTCAGATGATTCTTTTGGCGGTCATAACCTTTAGAACTGTAAGAATATAGACATGTGACATATAAACAACCATACAAGATAATACCACAATGAAAAGAGAGATACATAACTAATGAACCGTATAGGAGATTAAACAACACATGGACTTTGTTTGGTAAAAAGGAACTCATGTATCTTTGGTATCCAAGTATATATGTAGGTTTGACAATGGCTATGTATGGGAACATATGAACATGGTAAAGAGTGGAGACACAATTATTAGTGATGTCGTAGTTGGTAAGTGCCCTCTATGTACCAAGGACGGGTGTAGATTTCATGCCAAGTAAAAGGAAATCAAGTAGCCTTATATACCTCGTTGTACTATGTCGTTATTCCCTCGGAGTAGTATCCTTTTCCTCCAAACACTTATCTACAACATAGTAGGTGAAAAAACTATTATTAGCAGCTAATAAACACATCTTGGTAATCCAATTTCACCCAAAAATAATATCCGGGCAGCAAGCTCGGAATTAGCAACCAAAGAGTATTCTTTCAACATTTACACTCCTAATCGTATTTTCTAATACATGTTCTCATATACGTGTCTTATCCAGCTTGTTTCAGTCCCATAATAGTGTTACAACCGCTCATACAGTGCAACATATAACAATTCTACACAACACGCAAGTAGGCAATGTAACATTACATCCTTTCGCTACATTTCAGCGTCAACAATTCCAAATTTGTTTCAATCTCAACCAAACTGTACTCAACATGTTTACACACAAATACAGCCCTAAAACAGTACAAAAACAGTCCCCCAAGTGGATGGAAAACATGAGACAACCATTCCCAATATTCAGTCCACAAATTCCTACTAAGGGCACAATTTAGGTATCATATAAGAACTTATTTTCGTGGAAAATAAAAATAGTGCAGCAGCCTTCTTACACAACTACAGAACCAAACCTTGTTAAAACATACATATTAATTCATAATCATGCCAACCAACAAGAGAAAAGCCTCTTAATTAACAAGAAAAGTGGACAATAATCATTGGAACACATGTTGTCCCAAATTCCTGCACAAGTACAACCAGCATACTCTTCATGTTTTTCATGGAAATATTAAACCAAAACATAGGTATTTTTACTTACCTTAGCCTCAAGGATTAGGTTCTCTTCAAGAACCCTAGAGGTGAGCCTTGGCTGCTTTACAAAGTGAAGAAAGAGCAAGGAGAAACTTTGAGACAAATCTGATTTTTGGCTTTAAGAAAATGACTAAAAGTTGCTGGATTTTGCTCCCTTTTAGAAGGCCACTTTTGGCCGACTTTCTTTTGGATTTCCATCCTTACATTATTAAGGTTATGATGCAGCAACTTAGCCTTTTCACTTGGGCCTTATTGGGCTTCAATTGGATGGGCTTTGTTGCAAATATTTCTCACTTAAACCCACTTAATTTGGGCCCTATTTGTGAATTGGGTTGTGAATGTAATTTGGCCCTTTTCCTATTCATCTTGGGCTGAAAATGTTGTCCTTTTATGATGCTAAACCATGGGCCCAAATGACATCCTTAACTCGGGGTTTATTCTTTATCGTACTTGAACAAATTCGATGTTGGGCCTTGTCTCCGTTTACCTAGCCTATTTAAGCTAAGCACGTAGGTGACTCACCTGCTAGCTTCCTAAGTCTCACAAGCACCTCACTTGTTTCACTTCATTTAAGGTCACAATCTCCTTAACTTAACTTAAAAATTATAAACAGTCGGTCATCTTAAGCGTTAGACGTACATATACCCCTTTAATCTAAAATTCACGCACTTTTAAAATGTGTGTGGATTTGACCCCGCCATATCATGTTTCATCTGCGTTGGACTAGTACATGTAAGATGTGGGGTGTTACAGTACATTAAATGGTTTTGGTACGAACAATGCATTTTCTAAAAGCATGTATATATGTAAGTATTCAAGTGAAATGTTTTGACTTAGCACCGATGGATTGGGGGTGTTAGGGCTATCCCCAAGGGCCCTCTCCCTTCACTTGAACTTTGTGCCAACATAGGGATGTCATGTACATATCTTAATCTGAAAATGACTCTGAAATGGTGAGTCCATAAGGAAGGTGGCCATCCCTGAAATGGTGAGTCCGTAAGGTGTGATGCAGATTACCTTGGCAAGTAATCTTCTCCCTACCGGTGGGAGGTCCCAATTGGTCTAATTCATATAATAGCTTGCATGAGTTTGATATCTCGGTTATAGTCCATCCCCAGTATATATGAGCATTATTGCATTTCATGCATCATAATTTCATGGCATCTTGTATATAAATTTCCATTGAATATACAATTCTTCTATATTATGTGCCTTTGTTATCTAACATTGAAATGCAGGTTTGGTAAGTCATATGCATTGCATGTCTGCATACTTAGTACATTCAAAAATACTAACGCATACTCTATGCCTACAGATTTTACCATGTCAGGACCGTGTGTTACGATCATCCACCGCCTGACGGGTAGCTCGAATTTAGAGAGTTGATATTGTGGTGAGTCCTATCTTCCTAGGACAAACCACCTCCCTTCTACCTATGTTGTTTTCCATTTATCTTCTTAATTGAGGGTGAGCCTGTGACATGTCTTGGCCCCCGTCTCGTCTTATGACTAGAGGCATTGTTGGACATCTTGTAGACTCTCGTAGACTCTATATGCTATGTGATGTTTTCGAAGCTTATGATTTAGTTATCTATTGGATATGGCTATCATGGATTGATTATGGGAATTGTGATATTTATGTATGATTGATGTGGAAATGTGGAAGATCCTAAGCCTCGTATCGCCCCATAGAGTGAGTCATACTTACCCGCCCCTTAGTTCTTATGTGCTATGTGCTGTGTGTATATGGTAAACCCCTTTCCCTTTGATATCCCCATAGCGTGAGGAGTCCTACTTTCCCATCCCTTGGAACTATATGTTTACTATTTGAATGCGCTTCCGAACTGATGATGTGGATTTGGATACTTTGAGGCTTGTTTTGGACTCTCGGATCTCCATTCGCCGTGTCACATCTAGGCCCTAACCCGGGTCGTGACAATTAATATTTTGGAGATTCATGCTCCTAAGATAGAAGAGGACCTTATTGATTTCATTGATGAAGCTTATCAGGTAGTTAAGGTTATGTGTATCCATTCAGAGGAGAAAGCCGAGTTGGTGGCCTACCAACTCAAAGGGGTAGCTAAGATTTGGTGTGAGCAATGGCCAGATGAAAGTGGCTAAGAAGCGGGTCCTATTGGATAGGAAGATTCAAATGCACCTTCTTCGATTGGTTCTTTTTTATTGAGCTTAGGGAGGCAAAGGTCTAAGAGTTTATCAACCTCAATAAAGGGACTATGTGCATGAGTATTCCCTTAAATTCACAAAGCTTTCCAAGTATTCTTCCTTCATGTTTGAGGGTCCAGGGGCTCGCATGAGCAAATCAATCTCCGGCGTCTCCGATTTGGTCTCCAAGAAATGTAAGACGGCCATGCTAGTTTATAAGATTGAGATCTCTCGCTTCATGATTTGTGTTGAACAAATAGAGAAGGAGAAGCTACGAGAGAGAGAAAGGGAATGCAAAAGAGCTCGGGTAGATTGTAGGAGCTATTTTTACCAAAGAAGTGGTGGTCACAAGCTCCAAGGTGGCAAAAAGAAAGGTACACAAGGGTCTAGAAAAACACCTCCTCCCCGGACCGCTAAGAACAAGGGGGTTGCTCATAAGCCCCAAAGCCCAGGTTACTCAAGTGTGGAAGACTCCACAAGGGAGAATTCCTCGCGGGGTCCATTGCTTGCTTCCACTGTGGGATGCTTAATGTGCCACAAATTACAAAACTTTTGATGCTTTAAAATTAGATTTTTTTTATTGTTCTCATAGTGATGTTTTATGTATTTTATTTTGATTTTGCGGGATTACAAGAGTCGGGTAGTTTTTTGGTTAAATTGTATAGATTACAGGTTTTGGAGGTTTGATGAGACCTTCATGGTCTGTGATTTATTTCACGAGCTGTAGATGGGTTTCGTGGGTCGGATCCACTGAAAGTCTACTTTTCTAGAAGAAGGAACCACATGTTACGATGATGGGTCATAGACCATTTGATGGCTCGTACATTAGTTCATGCTTTAAGGATCATAGATTTTGTAGAATTACTGAAAAGTTACCAGACGAGACCTCTCTGTAGGAAGGGGTTTGTACATGGAAGATAGTTTATGAAGAATGCAATCCACAAAGCCGATCTATAGGTTGTGAATTCAACTACAACCCTTTACAATGTTCGTCAGAGGCCCCGATTGAAGTTTTCCTATGTCGTTTAGGATTTGTTTTCTTTTATTATAAATAGGTTTTATGTTTTTTTAGAGATAGAGAGTAGATAGGACATCCAGAACTTGAGAATGGAGATTATTACGTTGTTCTAGGAGATTTCTCGCGGATTACTTTTTACTTTATCGTCGAATTATAATGTTGTGATTTTTGTGATGATTTTTTATTTCGTGTTCTTCATTTCATTGTTATAAGTGTTTAATTATTCAGACCCATAACATGATTCTTTTATCTACAATGAACATGAGTAGCTAAATCCACAAGTAGGGCTGTGGGAACTATGAAGAACTAAAAAATTAAAAATTAAATAATTCATAATCCTTGGAATATACATGCATAAATTATTTACCCCTTCCCTGCGAATGCTTTTTAACGATTCAAAATGTTAGAACTCGTCTATTTCTTACTTACTGGATCAAGGGTGTAATGAATGGAAAAAGGGATAAAATAACAGGGTTCGACGAGATTACACTCGTCTAACAACTTGAATAGATCAAGGGATGATTGTACTGGTACAAGGTAAGGGTTAGTAATGCAACACTCTTAGATGGATGAAGTCACGTGGTTAAGTTTTTCTAGTGCCGGGATCAAGGGGTTAGAAGAACATAACTTACAAGTTATACATGTTACGCACTAGAAAAGCTTACAATTATATTGTTAGACTTAGTTAGAAATTCATAGGGAACACAGTACTCTAGTTACTTCTCTCATTTCATAAACACTTGCACTTGAATGTTTGATATTAATTTAGGTTTTAATTATTGCCTTTTATCAAACCCCCCACCTTTAGGAAATAAGTTGATCAATTCATCCTAATTAATTTATTACTTCAAGTCTAGCCCTTATTCCTCGTGGGATCGGCCCTAACCATTTTTAGGCTCTATATTTGAACAACAAAAGCTTATACCTTATTTGGGAGGTGAGTTTGGGTGTAATAAAATTTGTGTGCCGTTGGCGGGGAATACAACTTTTAGATTGGTTTAATTAGGGTGATTTGTCAATTGATCAGTTTTTTCCCTTATTTTACTTGTTTTGTTTTTTTTGTTTCACCTTACAGGTGTACTATATGCCATGTACTCGTACTCGAGGTAGCCCGTTGACTCTATTTGATCAACAGATTTAGAGAACATTGCAATGAATGGTCAAGGATAACACAAATAATGCTGCAATTTGAAAGGCCACGACCCACAACAACTTAAGCATGTGAATTGTAACGACCTGACCTAGGGTCGTAGTTGTCACATGGCAAGTGACGTACTCGAATTCACCTCACCCAATCCATCTCGATCACCTTAAGCATTCATAGGCATTTAGTAGAAGCATTTGCCAAAAAACTACAGAGAAAGAGACTAATGGGCCTATTTAAGCAATGAAGCAACATTAGAAAGCAGTAAAATAACTAAAATTCATTCTCCACATGTGTACCAACTACTAGATCAATAGACGAAACAAGTAATGGTCGGTTTCCATCAAATAGCAAAGAATCCATAATTGTGCAACATAAAAAGTAAACACCTCAAAGGGGCTGTAAATACATCGTCTCGAATAAATACAAGATCAAGTGGAATAATGACAGAGTCCAGAACTAAGGGATCACTATAAATAACAATGGCAGTCTTGAATATTGAGCACTAGCACTAAGCCTGTGGAGAGTGCATGTCCCTACATCGTTAAAGTCATGCAGGTAAATTATGTGTTAGTACATTAGGATGTACAATGATTTGAGATGCAATGCGTGTATGAAAGTTTAAAGCCATCATTCATAAATATAACATATAAGCATGTATGCAGTAAAAATACATAAGTAAGCTTAAGCATTCATAAGTAATATGGCTCAATGTTAAAAAGAGTAAATGTATGAGAAAGCACATGTAATGGAAACACATCATGGAATTATAAACTTGTGAGAGTACACCATAACCGACATATAAGACTGTGTGAGCTACTACATAGAATCCAATGAACTCCTTCCATTGGGAAAAAGGCCAATGAACTCCTTCAATTAGGAAAAGGGAAATATACTTGGCAAGGATGATGTCCAAAAGTAGTTACCTTGCAGTTGCATCTTTCGTAGTATATGGGATTACTATGATCCACTAGCTTAGCCTATAAGGGCTCCTATGGTGAAACCTATTTAGGGACATTGTAATTTAGCTTTAAAAGGACATGCCTCAACGAATGGAATGAGACCCAATCTTAGGTCCACTCAATAATAAGTCACCCCACAAAATCTTTAAAACATACCTTAGAATCATAAGTAGCAAATTATAGGAGTAGCTCGAACTTAAGAACCACGAAGTGAGGATTGTCCTTTCAACTTGGGGACATTTCTTAACACCTTTAGGGAAATTGACAACATTCTTATACCTTTAAAAAATTTAACTCAAAAAACATTCTTTGTTGCCTTAATAATCTTCATATATCATATAAAGCTTTACTTAAAAACTAGATGAGCTAGGCTTTTTAAATGAAACAATCATAAATCGCCTAAACCATAAGGAAATTTTTCTTTTTAAGGAGCATTATTGAAACCCACCTTGGGGTCATCATCAATAGCTCAAAACATGCATACGTACTTAGTAAAATAGTTGCAGGATATTATGAGCAACATTTAATAACATAAATATCATGAAATCATCTTAAGCATGTATAATTCCATAAAGGAACTTAAAGAAATGGTAAAATATTTAAAAAGGGAACTTTATAGGTGGAAGGTTAACGATAAATCAACTCACATACCTTGGAGAAACATAGGAGAATCACACCTTGAAGCCTTAGGAAGATTCTTGGAAACCCTAGTTTCCTCTAGCTTGTTGTTAGAGGAAGAATGCCTTAAGAAAATTTTGGGAATTGAAGAAATGAGAGAATGAGGGGTGATCTTAGGGATTTAAGGCTGATTTAGGACCCCCTTTTTTTTTATACCAAAACGACATAAGTTTTGAATTGAAATAATGGAAATGACAAAACTGCCCACACTAAAACAACTGGATTCAAGCTACGACGCCCCACTTATGGGACGTAGGTCAACCCACGAGTGTAGGTCCATTTCGTCTAGTAATACATCTGAAATCATTGAAAATTTACTTTTCCTGGACCGTAAACCACGAAGCCTTTTTATGGGGTGTGTAACCACCTACAGGTCGTCGTTGGACTCATAGTGTCCTTTAACACTTAACCATTTATTCAAATTTTTCTTGGCCTTATTCCATAAAACACCCTGCAGGTTGTACCTTGTTTCACGGGAAATCTAGTAACACAGGTTACCTTGTAGCAAACTCCAAATTTCCTTCATGTCTGATAATCTCACTTATGACTCTACCTACGGACCATAATGTAAACTACGGGTCGTCACTAGGTCCGTGGGTTACCCCACATATGGAAAATTTTCCCCTTCATGAAGTCTCATATTTAAGGACTAATCATATGCTCCCTAAGTACACCAAGATACCATAAGTCACCCTCGTGATTCTGACATCAAGTCAGTTTAAGACCAACTTTATTACACTCAAGGCTCCTAAACTGGGGACGTTACAATATTTTTCCCTTTGGAACATTCATCCCCAAATGTATTTAAAGGCAAACTCTCAAGTTTAATTTAGCAAACAACAACCCAGTATGCATGTGAAAATGCAAATTAAACATAAGTTATAAGAAATTTGAAAACTCACTTTCAAACCATGTCTCAACACTGTCCATAAACATCAAATTAAATGCCTACATCATGAAAAATTAAGATGCATAGAATTTGAGGTTTTTAGGAAAAAATTATTAATACCCTAGGCTTGAGTAGAGTGGAATAGATGTGGATAATGCTTCATCCTATCTGCTTCCACTTCCAATGTAGCTCCCTCAACTTGTTGGTTTCTCCAAAGCACTTTAACATATGTAACATCCTGTTCCACCCTCAACTTGTTGGTTTCTCCAAAGCACTTTAACATATGCAACATCCTTGTTCCTTAGCTTTTTTACCTCTCGGTCTAAAATTTTAATTGGTACTTCTTCATAACTCAAATCCTCTTCGATGTTCACATCATGCAAAGGAATAATAGAATTTAGATCTCCTTCGAATTTCCTCGACATAAAATATTGGAAGAATCAAATATATCTCATTGGGTAGATCAAACTCATACACCACTTTTACAACTCTTCTCACCACTTTGTAAGGCCCTATGTACCTCGGGATCAATTTCCCTTTCTTACCAAATTGGATCGCACCTTTCATCGGAGACACCTTCAAGTAGACCCAATCACCATATTGGAACTCAAGTTCACTTCTTCTCGGATTTGAGTAGGACTTTTGTTGGCTTTGGGATATCTGACTTGTCACGCCCCAAACCTAGGGCTTAGAAGAGACATGACAAATGGGAATCCAAAGGGATCCCAAACAAGACTCTTAAGCATGTATAGCATATCCTTGGCTTCACAGAAGCATAAAAGAGTAATAAACATGTAACACATAATTTTTAAGGGAAATGGGGCTTTGGAGTCATGCTAAGGTGATGTTGTAGGGAAGAGGATAAGCATGAATCACATAGCAAATAAGTCTAAGGAGAGAGTAAGTTTGACTCATGCTATTGGGATATTTAGGGACTTGGGACTTCCATCTTGTCAACACAACAAATATTCACCACAAAAAGGGGGATAAGAGACTAAGGGAAAACTCCAACAATACATAGGTATAATAAGAGTCGACCTCGTAACATACAACCCATTTATCAAACAAAACATCTAATTACGAATGGAAAAGGGGCCAAGACATCTCTTAGGCTCACCCTTAACGATAATACGAAAATATAGAGTAGTGTGAATAAAAGCATGAAAGTAAACGGATGTTGTCCTCAAATGTGGGGGGACTCATCAACAACAAGCCTTCACCGAACCAGTTAACCACGTGGAAGAGGAGGATGGAAAGAAGCTCTGATTCCAACATGGTTAGATCATGCATGAAAAATATGTGTAAGTACATTATGATATACAACGTAAATGAAATGCAATGCATGTTTGAAATTGTAATATCATCATTCATAAATATGACACATAAGCATGTATGCGATAAAGATACATAAGTAAGTTAAGCATGCACAAGTTATATATCTCAATATGTATAAGAGTAAATGCATGAGAAAGCACATGTAATGGAAACACATCATAGAATCATAAACATGAGGGAGTAGACCATAACTGACATACAAGACTGTGTGAGCTACTACATGGAATCCAATGAACTCCTTCCATTAGGAATAGGCCAATGAATTCCTTCAATTAGGAAAAGGGGAATGTACTTGGCAAGGTAGATGTCCAAAAATAGTTACATTGCAATTGCATCTTTCATAGTATATGAGATTACTAAAATCCACTAGCCTAGACTACAAGGGCTCCTACAATGGAACCTGGTTAGGGACATTGAGATTTAGCTTTAAGGAGTTATGTCTCAAAGAACGGAATGAGCCCCAATATCAGGTCCACTCAACACTAACTCATCCCACTAGATCTTTAAAACAGAACTTAGAATTATAAGTACAAATCTTTGGAGTAGCTCGAACATAGGAACCACAAAGTGAGTATTGTCCTTTCATCTTGGGGATCTATCTTAACAACTTAAGGGAAATTGAAATCATGCTTATATCGTTAACAAACATAACTTTAAAAATCTTCTTTGATGCCCTACTAATCTTCATATATCATATAAAGCTTTACTTAAAAACTAAATGAGCTAGGCTTTTTAAATGAAACAATCATAAATTGCATAAAACATAAGGAAATTTCTCTTTTTAAGGACCATTATTGAATCCCATCATGGGGTCATCATCAATAGCTCAAAATATGATCATCATAAGCATGCATAATTCCATAAAGAAACTGTAAAAATACTCAAAAAGAGAACTTTATGGGTGGAAGGTTAACCATAAATCAACTCACATACCATGGGGAAACATAGGAGAATTACACCTTGAAGCCTTAGGAAGATTCTTGGAAACCCTAGTTTGCTCTAGCTTGTTGTAAGAGGGAGAATGACTTAAGAAAATTGTTGGATTTGAAGAAATGAGAGAATGAGGGGTTGTCTTAGTGCTTTAAGGCTGATTAAGGACTCTTTTTTATCCTAAAATGACATAGTATTAGAATAGAAATAATAGAAATGACAAAACTGTCCCTCACTAAAACAACTAGATTCAATCTATGAAACCCCATTTACGGGACGTAGGTCAACCCACGAGCATATGTCCCTTTCATCTAATAACAAATCTAAAATCATTGAAAACTTTCTTTTGCTGGAGTCTAAGCAACAAATACATTTTACGGGTCGCGTAACCTCCTACGGGTCATGGTTGGACTCATAACTTCCTTCCACGCTTAGCAATTTTTTCAAATTTTTCACTGCCTTGTTCCACGGAACACACTACGGGTTGTACCTTATTTCACAGGTCATCTGATGACACATAGGTCACCTTGCAACAAAGTCCAAATTTCTTTCATGTTTGATAGTCTCACTTATGACCCTACCTATGGACCATAATGTATTTTACGGGTCCTCACTTAGTCTGTGGGTTACCCCACACATGGAAAATTTCCCCCTTCTTGAAGTCTCATGTTTATGGACCATTATATACGCCATAAGTACACCAAGAGGCCGTAAGTCACCCTCGTGATCCTAACTTCAAGTAATTTTGAGACCAACTTTTCTACACTCAAGGCTCCTAAACTGGCAGTCATTACAATGTTTCCCTCTTTGGAATATTCATCCTCCAATCTAATTAAAGGCAATCACTTAAGTGTAATCTAGCAGCTAACAACCCACTATGCATGTGAAAATGCAAGTTAAACATCATATATCAGAAATTTCAAAGCTCACTTTCAAAACGTTTTTGAACACAAATGCATACATCATGAAAAACTTAAATGCGTGGAATTTGAGGTTTTTAGGAAAAATTTCTTAATATCCTAGGCTTGAGTAGAGTGGAATAGATGTGGATAATGCTTGATCACATCCGCTTCCACTTCCCATGTAGCAGACTGAAATTGTAGGTTTCTCTAAAGCACTTTGACATATGCAACATCCTTGTTCCTTAGCTTATTCACTTCTCGGTCTAACATTTTAACTCGTACTTCTTCATAACTAAATCCTCCTCGATGTTCACATCATGCAAAGGAACTATAGAATTTGGATCACCTAGGTATTTCCTCAATATCAAACATGGAAGATAGGATGAATCAAATGTATCTCATTTGGGTAGATCAAACACTTATGCCACCTTTACCACTCTGACTTTGTAAGGCCCTATGTACCTAGGGATCAACCTTCCTTTCTTATCGAACTGGATCATACCTTTCATAGGAGACACCTTCAAGTAGACCTAATCACCATCTTGGAAGTCAATTTCACTTCTTCTAAGATTTGTGTAGGACATTTGTTGTCTTTGGGATACTTGTAATGTCACGCCCCAAGCCTAGGACCTAGATGTGACACAGCAAATAGAAATCCAAAGGGATCCCAAACAAGCCTCTTAAGCATGTATAGCACATCCTTAGCTTTGCAGAAGCATAGAAAACCAATAGACAAGTAATACATAATTTGTAAGGGAAATAGGGCTTTGGACTCAAGTTATGGGGATGTTGTAGGATAAGGATAAGCATGAATTACAAAGTAAATAAGTCTAAGGGGTAGGTAAGTATGACTCACGTTATGGGGATATTTAGGGACTTAGGACTTCTATCTTGTCAACACAACAAATAATCACTACAAAAGGTTCATAAGAGACTACAGGAAAACTCCAACAATATAGATATAACAAGAGTCGAGCTCATAACTTACAAACCATGTATCCAACAACACATCTAATTACGAATGGAGCGGGGGCCAAGACATCTCCTGGGTTCACCCTCAAAGATAGTATCAAAAATGAAGTACTTCGAATAAAAACATGAATGTAAATGGATGTTTTTCCTGAATGAGGGGAGACTCACCAATAGCAAGCCTTCATCGAACTGATAAACCACGTAGAAGAGAAGGATAGAAAGAACTCTGATTCCTACATGGTTAGATCCTGCAGGCAAAAAGTATGTGTTAGTTCTTGGAATGCACTAAGTATGTGGGTTACAAACACAACAAGGGACTTAAGCCATATTTAACAATATGCATAATCATAGTCAACGAATATTAGTTCAATATGTCATGTATGCTCAATGGCATGGTCAAATTATGTAGGAATGAATCATCAAATCATATACCATATTATACATAGATGGGAAGAGACCATAACTGACATGTAAGAGCAAGAGAGCTACTACTTGGAATCTCGATGTTCACTCCACATCCGATTAGGATTGCCTACATTATTGGGGTATACAAAACACTCACCTTACGAGAACACCACCCACTTTAGAGAATGCCTCACACTCACCATACGGTAACGCCACCCATTTCTGAGAATGCCTCATAATTACCTTACAGGAAAATCACCAATTTTATTATTGACATTTTATTAACCTAATGTGAACATCACCTATTTCAGTATATGATTCACATGTGCTATATGGGAACAACACCCACTTCGGTCAATTATGTAACTTAAGCTATAGCAATCCATTTGCCTATTTTCGAACCTATGGTGACAACATAGTTATGGAACAATGGTTATTTACCAAGGTCCACTCGGTGCTAGGTCACAATCCAAGGAATACTCAAATTATTCTTATTATCACAATTGTAATATCCTTATAGTTCATAGAGTAGCTCATCAAAACAAAAGCTTCATCATATCAAAGATAGGGCTTCATAACGTTTCATAACTTTCATACATTCTAATAATTCATAGTATACAAAATAACCTTCATAATTTATATCATTTGTAAATTACATGTCTTGTCATAAGTCCTTTGCCAACATAAGAAGCTTGATTCATGATTTAGTAAAATATGGTGGGTATGCAATTATGCTCAAAACAATGCAAGAATATAACCTTTAGACATGAGGAGAGTAGCAAAAATCCCTTCTTTTTCAATTATTTAAAAATAACTCACCTTATCAAAGCAAAGCATATTTAGGGCATCATTAAACCCTCATCTTAAATCACATATTTCCCATGACTTGTCATTTCACAATATTATACAAGAACAAATAACATAATGCTCATCATAATATCATTATAGTTTTCTTTATAGTTTTATCGTGCAAACGTTCATAGAATCTTCATAAATACCCATATGATGGAAAAAGACTTGGAGGAATGGTTGAGCTTGTGAGGGAAAGGTGCTTACAATCAAAACCACACACATACCTTGATGTAATTTTTGTGGAGAAAATCGTATTTGGAGATGGGAACCTGAAACCATGGCTTTCCTCCTTTTCATTGAATGACTTGAAGAGCTTGAGAGAGTTTTTGAGACTTAGGGTTTTTGAATGAGGAAGAATATGGTGGATTAAGGTCATTTGGGGGAGTTTTAGACTGATATAGGGCATGTAGGGAGTCAAAACGATGTGGGATTAGGCTTAGGGTGTAAGCAAAGGGCTAAAATACCCTTTTTAAAACTTGCCGCATAGTTTCACGAAACCCCGTTAACGGGCCATAATTCATGCCACGGCCCATAGCACTGGTCATTGAAACTGACAGCTAAGATGAGCATAATGTTTTGGTTCGAACTCAAAACTAGGTGAAACAAGTTGCGTTATAAAGATAATTCAAAGAGATTTCCTATGTTAGGTTGCCTAGCATCTATTTTAACGTGTGCTAAGAGATATGATTATTGTAATTGACATATATACGAACTCATGCTAGAACTTACGCGATTGGAATCGTTTGCACTTGCCTTGATGAGAGAGAGTCTTGGAATTTCATGAGAGGTCATGGAGGGGAAAGGCTATTAAGGTAATAGGAAAGGGTAGGAACTTCCCTAATAAAAATTACTGGACAGGACCACGAGACTCCATTACAGGTTGTTGTCCATTCTATGGTCCATAGAGAGAGGTTTCATCTAATAGACTTTTAAAGACCCCTTCTATGACTTATATGTGACTTTACGTGCCATCTGATGAGTTGTAGATTGAACTCCTAAAAGATCTCAAATTTCACCAAGCATGTCCAGGTTCCACGGTACCTTTTACGAGCCATAGTCTATCTTATGACTCGTAAAACCCTCTCATAAACACGAACAATTTTTTCAAGAATTTCATAAGCTTATTTTCTTGCATCTCTCATACCCCTCATAAGTGGGATCTTATAATAACTCCCCCTTGGGAACATGTGTCCCTGAATGTCCTAAGGCAAACTCTAAGGAACAGATTCATATACATTTTGCCAAATACACCATATACAAAAATGAAACACATGCATCCTTTAAAATCTTTAAACCTTGTCACAAATAGCATTTATAATGCAAAATAAAAATCACATAAGCATGCATAAATAACCTGAGAATGATATGCAAGGAGAAGAGGTTGTAAAATAGGAAGGATCATAGTACCCTGAGCTTGATTAGCATGGAATAGATATGCTTATCGCTTTTTCATGTTTGATTCAGCTTCCCTATTAACACCATTGACTCGATGTTTTCTTTGGAGAACCTTGACAAACATTACATCTCTATTCCTTAACCTCTGTACTTATTAATTTAATATTTCCATGGAACATCTTCATATGTAGAGTTTCCCTTCACAACACCGACAACTTCCAAAGACACTTTGGAGTTTGGGTCACCTACGCACTTCCTCCACATAAACATATGGAATACAACGCAAATTAACTCCATCTTTTTAGGCAACTCATGTCCATAAGCTACCTTATCAACCCTTTCCAACATCTTCTAAGGACCAACAACCCTTCGGCTCAATTTCCACTTCTTGCCAAGATGAACAACACCATTCAAGGGTGAGAAATTCGGTTACACCCAACTAATATACCTCCTTCAAACCTCTATACATCTCCCTTTTTTATGAATTGTGGTGGCTATAATAGGATGAGTTATGTACCTCTCTCAAAACCAAACCCTTCAAGCCATAGACATTTTGCACACCATCTCTCCCTTGGGAGAAAACCTCTACCTTGCCATCCTTCACCAGTGCTTTCAACTATAACAAAGCGGGGTCAAGGTTCCGCTTAGATTTGATCTTTTTAATAAAAAAGAATTGGAACTATCTACAACCCCTGTTACTCCACCTTTCATCCTGATTTTACCTAACTCCCAACCCAAACAATGAATTTCCTTTTTCTTGGGATTCACATTGACTCCCTCACCTTACAACACATGCCTAATGAATGCAACTGTTTTTATCATACCCTGTATTTATTAAACATAGCAAAAAACATTTCTTCTTTAAAGGTTTGCAACACTACCCTCAAAAGCCTCATATGCTTCTTGACTTCAAGAGTAAATCTAAACATCATCAATGAATACCAAAACAAATGTGTCATGGTAGGGCTTAAAGACCTTATCCATGAGATCCATAAATATTGTCAGAGCATTAGTTAACCCCAAGGACATTATCACAAACTCAATGTTCCCATATCATGTTCGGAAAGTCGTTAAGGAACATCGCACTCCCTCACACTCATTTGATGGTATCCGGACCGAAGATCAATCTAAGAAAAAAAGACTAGCTCCTAGTAGTTGATCGAATATGTCATATATCCTTGGCAAAGGATAGTTGTCTTTATGGTGACCTTACTGAGTTGCTGGTAATCGATGCACATCCAAAGTGAGCGATCTTTATTCCTTACAAACAACACTGGTGCACCCCAGAGTGACTTACTAGGCCTTATAAAATCCTTCTCCAACAAATCCTCCAATTGATCCTTTAGCTCCTTTAACTTTGCTGGAGCCATACAGTAAGAGAAATGTAAATGGGTTGAGTATCAAGGAGAAATTCTAGACAAAAATCTCTTTCCTTTTCAGGAAGAGAAGTAGGAAGCTCACCGAGAAGGTCATCAAGGAACTCATTGACAATCGAAAGCGACTTAATGGGAGGGACATTAGACTCAATATATTGAACACTAATAAGATGGTAAGTGAAACCCTTGGAAATCAATTTTCGAGCCTTAAGACAAGAAATAAACCTACCCTTAACTGCCGAATTATGACTTTCCCACCCAAGGACGAGGTCATTAGGAATTTGGAACTTAACCTTGCAGGTTCTACAATCAACGGAAGCATGATATGCATGTAACCAATCCTTCCAAAGAATGATATCAAACTCTACTAGGTAAAGCTCAACAAATTAATAAGGGAAAACTCTACGTAATATAGACATGGGATGACCCCAATATACTCTTCTAGTGACTATGGAATCACCAATGAGGCTAGGCAACTCAAATTGTTCATGCAATAATTTGGAAGATGCATGAAATCTGTTAGCAACAAATCGAGTAATAAATAAGAGAGCGGCACTCAGATCTATAAAGCATACATATTATAATCATAAACCTTTAACATACCAGTGAACAACCATGCTAAGTATAGTCACCCTTAGAGGGAGGGATAAGGTTGAGATCATCGATGATCATCCTCATAGTTTTTAGTAACCCATGGACAGTGTCTCACTTATGATCCTTTGCACTGAACCTAAAACATGCACACAAACTGGTCAAACAATCTCCCCAATGGTACCTTACACACTTGTGGCACGTTGGAAAAGATTAAACACCAACACCCTTGTCCAGATGATTGGGAATAGTAGCAGCACCAACCTTGGCATCACCTTGTGCCCTTTAAGTCCCATTAGTGCCATGTCCTAGAGAATGATCTTCTTTACCCTTCCTTTGAGTTTTATGGACAATCAACAATCTTATGGCCCATCTTGCCGCACCAAAAACATGCACCCGTGTTTCTCAGCACGTGCCAACATGATTCTTTCGACAATTTGAGAACCTAGGATGACTTCGTGCATCATTAGCACCGGGTTTAGCATATAGGAGTCTATCTCAAACTAAAGCTCTCAGGCCCAAAGTCCCATTAAGGAGGACTGGCACCTATTAAGGCTCAGGAGAATAAACATATACCCATGCACTTTCTATGAACATTGTAGAGGGTTTCCACATTCAACATTCTTTCAAGAAAGTAGACAGTAATAACAAGCTGAAAGGAAATGCGTACGACTAAAGTACGATACATGAGAACATTTTACTTTTACATAGTCCACAAAGCCACTAGATAAGGAACAATATCTATAGGGCCCTGCCTCATGGCCAACTATACAATGCAAAAATATAAGCTCTAGACACGCAAGCCTCGAAGCAACCTACAGCTCAGTACAGTAGTTGGATGTACTGTACTCCTACTTGGAAGATCTAGTAGCTCTTGTACCTGCAACATGAAATGCAAGTCCCCTGTAAGGGACGTTAGTACGAGATAATGTACTGAATATGTAAGGAAGGAAGTATTGTATATGAAATAGGAACTCAAATGAAATCATACACTGGTGTGTAAAGATAAAAGACCACCTTTAATGATTTTGTGGAATCATACACTTTACCTTTCTTTACTGTGCAATCTTTGCGCAGTATATGATATAAATGACCAGCTGATCTGTGGGAAATCAATATCAGGATCGACCTATGCTAGGTTTTCCTTTCACCCTTGGGATACCCCCCGTAATATAGGATCGACCGATGCTAGGTGATTCTTCAACCCCTGGGATACCGCCCATTAATAAGCAATGTTGATTCATCTAAATACTTTTGAGATGATTCTTTTGGTGGTCATAACATTTAGAGCTGTAGGATTATAGATATAACATGTGACATATAAAAAATCATGCAAGACAATACCACAATGGAAAGAGAGTTACACAAATAATGAAATGCATAGGAGATGAACAATACATGGACTTTATTTAGAAACAAAAGGAACTCATGTATTTTGGTATCCAAAGTAAGTCTGCAGTATTGACAATGGCTATGTATGGGAGCATATGAACATGGTAAAGAGTTGAGATATGGTTATTAGTTATGTCGGAGTTGGTAAGTGCCTTTATGTGCCTAGGAAGAACCTAGATTCAATGCCAAATAATAGAAAATCGAGTAGCCTTACATACCTCGTTATTACCTCGAAGTAGTCTCCTTTTCCTCCAAATACTTATCTATAATATAGTAGGTGATAAAACTAGTATTAGCAGCTAATAAACATGTCTTGGCAGTCCAATCTCATAAAAAAATAATGCTCGGGCAGCAAGCTTGTGATTGCCAATCCAAGAGTGTTCTTTCAACCTCTCCAGCTCTAATCGTATTTTATAATAAAAATTCCCATATCCATGTCATGTACAACTTGTTTGTGTCTCATAATAGTGTTACAACATCTCTCAAAGAACAATACATAACAATTCTACACAACACACAAGTAGGCAACATAACATTATGTCTTCTCGCTACATTTCGAAGTCAGCAATCCCAAACCTGTTTCAACTTCAACCAAACTGTCTCCAACATATTTACACATAAAAAAAAGGTCCTAAAAAGTCCAAAAAAAACAGTCCCGAAGTAGAAGGAGGTCGTGCAACAACAATTCCAATTACCGGTCCACAAGTTCCTACTAAGAGCGCAATTAAGATATCATACAAGAACTCATTTTTGCGGAAGATAAAAATGGTGCAGCAGCCTTGTTACATCATGACAGAACTAAACCTTGTTAAAAACATCAATATCACTTAATAATCCAGCCAACCAAAAATAGAAATGCCTCTTAATAAACAAGAAAAGTGTACAACAATCTTTGGAACACATGCTGTCCAAAATTCCCACAAAAGTGTAATCAGCATACTTCTCATGTTTTTCATGGAAGAATTATACTAAAACATGGGTATTTCTACTTACCTTAGACTTCAAGGATCAGGTCCTCTTGATGAACTCTAAAGGTGTGCTTTGGTTGCTTTGCAAAGTCAAGAGAGAGCAAGGAGAAACATGAAAGGAAATCTGATTTTTTTGGCTTTGTTAAATTGATTTGGAAGTGGCTGGTTTTAACCTCTTTTAAAGGGCCACTCTTGGCCGACTTTCTTTTTCATTTTATGTCTTATTTTATTAAGGTGGTGATGCAGCAACTTGGCCTTTTCACTTGGGCCTTATTAGGCATTAATTTGATGGGCTTTGCAGCCAATTATTTTCTTTCTACTTTCACTTAGTTTGGGCCCTATTTGTTAAGTGTGTGTAAATGTACTTTAACCCTTTTCCTATTCATCTTGGGATAAAATTACATCCTTAACTTGGGTAATTCTTTATCAAACTTGAACAGATTCGGTGCTGGGCCTCGTCTCCGTCTACTTAACCTGTTTAAGCTAATCACATAGGTGACTCATCTGTTAGCTTCCTAAGTTACAAGCACCTCAGTTCCTTTCACTTTGTTTAAGGTTGCACTCTCCTCAGTTAGGCTTAAAACTTATATACACTCATTCGTCTTAACCATTAGACACATTTATCGCCCTCCAGTCCAAAAGTTAGGCACTTTTAAAGTTGGTGCTCCTCCTACCAAATAATATCATGTTCCGTATGCATATGACTAGTACACCTAAGATGTGGGCTGTTACGAGAGCCCTCATTCTCCCAAACAGAGGCCACATACGATCTCCCATCTTATGCCCAATATCGTCACACCTGTAACAACCCTCAATGCTGGCCAAACATCATCAACTCAGACCCTCTTAGCCTTCCTCTCCCTCTTCTTCTCATTTTAAATCTTTGGGGCACCCGCTTGATGGTTTAGTTGTGCGGTTACAACGTTTGTCAATAGCCATAGAGCATTGCAAATCTCTGCATTTGATATGTCATTATTAGGAAGTTGATCCTAAAGCGAGGGATTGTTACCATCTTGTCCACTATTCTAAATATCTTGAGACATATTTTGGAACATAATGGCTAGGAATCAGAAATAAACCTTGGAGGATTTAGCTCAACCATATGATATAGATCATGAAGAAGTGATTCATTTCCTAAAATGCCTCATAACCTTATAATCATAGTTGCGGGACTCTTCAAGACAATGAAGAAGACTCTACTCGACGCGGTGTGTTGGATTTCTGAGGATCACTTATAAACCTAGTGCTCTGATACCAAGCTTGTCACACCTTAAGCCTAGGCCCTAGATGTAACATGGCTAATGGGGACACGAAGGGATCCCCAGCCAGCCTCTTGAGGATGTATAACACATCCTTGGCTTCGTGGAAGCACAAAAGAGCAATAAAGATGTAACACATAATTTCTAGGAGAAATGGGTAAGTATGACTCATGCTATGGAGATATTTAGGGACTTGGTACTTCCATCTTGTCAACGCGACAATCATTCACCATAAAAATGGGATAAGGGACTAAGGGATAACTCCAATAATACATAGATATAATAAGAGTCGAGCTCTTAAAATACAACCTATGTATCCAACAACCCCTCTAATTAAGAATGGAGTGAGGCCCAAGATATCTTCTGGGATCACCCTCAAAGATAGCATCCAAAATAGAGTAGTTTGAATAAAAGCATGAAAGTAAATGAATGTCGTCCCCAAATTTGGCGGGAGTCACCAATTGCAAGCCTTCACCAAACCGTTAAATTGAGTGGAGGAGAAGGATGGAAAGAAACTTTGGTTCTTACATGGTTAGATCATGCAGGCAAAGAGTATGTATTAGTACTTAGAATGTACTAAGTATGCTAGGTACAAATGTAATAGTGGACATAAGATATATTTAACAATATGCATAATCGTAGTCAACGAATGTAAGTTCAATACGTCATGCATGATTAATGCCATGGTCAAAATATTTAAAAGGAGTCATCAAATCATATAACATATTATACATAGATGGGAAGGGACCATAACTAACATATAAGAACAAGTGAGCTACTACTTGAAATCCCGATGTTCACTCCACAATGGATTAGGAGTGGCCTACCATGCAAGGGTAGGCCAAACACTCATCTTATGAGAACATCACCCATTTCAGAAAATGCCTCATACTAACCTTACGAGAACACAACCCATTTAGAAAAATGCTTCATAATCACCTTACTGGAACATCACTTATTTTGGTATTCACATATTATTAACTTTTTGAGAACATCACCCATTTCGGTAGATGATTCACATATGTCGTACGGGAACATTACCTATTTTGGTCAATCATGTAACTTAAGTTGTATAGATCCATTAGCCTATTTTAAAGCCTACGGTGGCAACATTGTAATGTGACAATGGTTATTTACCATGGTCCCCTTGGTGCTATGTTACAATCCCAAGGAATACTCAAATTATTCTTATTATCACAATATGCAAAGAATTGTAATATCCTCATAGTTCATAGAATAACTCATCAAAACTATAGCTTCATCATGTCAAACATATAGCTTCATAAATTTTAATAATATTCATACATTCCCATAATTCATAGCATATACAATAGCCCTTCAAAACTTATATCATTCATAAAATACATATCTTGCCATAAAGCCTTTGTCAACATAAGAAGCTTGATTCATGATTTAGTAAAATATGGTAGGTATGTTGTCATGCTCAAAACCATGCAAGAATAAGAACTTTAGACATGATGAGAGTAGCAAAAATCCCTTTTTTTAATTCATGCAAAATAACCCACCTTATCATAGCGAAGCATAGTTAGGACATCATTAAACCCTCATCTTAAATCACATATTTCCAAACACTTATCATTTCATAATATAATACAAGAACAAATAACATAATGCTTATCATAATATCATTATAGTTTTCTTCCTAGTCATATCATGCAGAATTTCATAGAATATTCATAAATACCCATAACTTGGAAAAAGACTTGGAGGAGGAATGGTTGAGCTTGTGAGGGAAAGGTCCTCACAATCAAAACCCACATACCTTGGTGTGATTTTTGGTTGAGAAATTCTTATTTTGGATATGGAAAACCAAAAACCCTAGCTTTCCCCCTTTTCCTTGAATGCCTTGAAGAGCTTGAGATACTTTTTGAGACTTAGGGTTTTTGGAATAAGGAAGAATGAGGTGGACTAGAGTCATTTGGGGGAGTTTTAGACGGATATACGGCGTGTGGGATGTAAAAATGGCATTGGATTGGGCTTAGGGTGTGAGAAAAGGGCTAAAATACCCTTTTTGAAACTGGTTAGACAGTTTCACGAAACCCTATTTATGGGCCGCATTCGATGACCTGTAGAGTGGGTCATAGACACTGACAACTCGATCATGCTTTACTAAAATGGGCAAAACATTTTGGTTCGAACTCAAAATTGGGTGAAACAAGTTGTGTTAGAAAGATAATTTAAAGTTATTTCATTTGGTGGGTCTTCCATCACTGAATTTATCGTGTGATAAGAGATATGATCATTTGAGTTTGGCGCGTATACAAACTCATGCTAGAACTTAGGTGATTGGAATCGTTTGCACTTGACTTGATGAAAGAGGGGCTTGGAATTGCTAGCGGGGTCATGGAGGGGCTACATAATGGGAATAGGAAAGGTTTGAACCACTCGTATATAAATCACTGGACAGGAGCACAAGACCCCTTTACGACCGTGTCCATTCTACGGGCTATAGATAGAGGTTTCATCTTATAGACTTTTAGAGACCCCTTCTCTGATTCTCATTTCACAGCATTGTCTAAGACTCATATAAGATTTTATGGACCGTCTGATAAGTTGTAGATTAAACTCCTAAACAATACAAAATTTTACCAAGTTTGACCACGTTCTACGATACCTTATACGAGCCATTTTGCATGTTACGACTCGTAAAACTCTCTCGTAAACACGGACGGTTTTTTCAAAAATTTCCAAACTTTTTTTCTTGTATCTCTCATACACCTCATATGTGGGGTCTCACATGTAATTTCCCTGTTTTACTTTTCATTTTCTCCATAGCATTCATCACCAGGCACAAACCTATTACTGCTACCTCACCAACTTTGGACCACCCGATGGGCAATCTACACCATCTATAATATAATGCATCAATGGGTACCATCACAATATTGCATGAAAGGTGTTGTTGTAGGCAAACCCAATAAGTAGAAAATGCTCCTTCTGACTCCCCTTAAACTCCAGCACACAAGCTCTAAATATATCCTCCAATGTTTGAATAGTCCTTTCAGCTTGCCTATTAGTTTGGTGATGAAAAGCAGTACACAACTTCACCTTAGTGCTAAGTTTTTTTTTTAAAGGACTTCCAAAAGTGAGAGGTAAATTGAACTCCATGATCTGATATAATAGGCAATGGAATCTCATGCTATGATCTAATATAATGGGCAATGGAATCTCATGCAACCTCTTTAACTCTAGAATTTACGAGTGGGCATAATCCTCGACAATGAATGTAGTCTAGACTGGTATGAAATAAGCTGACTATGTCATGCGGTCAACAATTACACATATGGAGTCAAAATGCCTTTTGGCTTGGCAAACCCATGACGAAGTCCATCGGGGTCAATTCCCACTTCAAAGTAGATATGTCAAAGTTTTGTGCTGGGCCACCTAGACTTTGGTTTTGACTTTTGAGTTGGTTGAAATTGGCATACTCAAACACAAATTGAGAAATGTCCTTCATTCTATTAAATTAATAAATTCTCCTCAAGTCTCTATACATCTTTGTAGTGCTAGCATTAACGGTACATGAAAAGTTATGGGCTTCTAGCATGATCAATCTTTTCAACTCATCATTATTGGGCATGCACAACCTCCCTTGATATTGTAGTACACCATCTCCCCTCCTTGAGAAAACTTCTATCTTTCCATCTTTCATTGAGGCTTTCAACTCAAACAAGGTGGGATTAAAGTTTTAACCTTAACCTTGTCAACCAAAGAAGATTATTTTCTAGACTCTCTCAATTTCACTCCCAATCTAGCCAACCTTTGAACATCTTTAGCTAACTTCCTTATTCTAGCATCCGCAAGATAATACGCACTACCTATGGAAACTCTACTTAGTGCATCAGCTACCACACTAGCCTCTCAAGGTTATATATACATCACACAATTATCATAATCTTTGAGTTTCTCTAACCATCTCTGTTGACTAAAATTAAGATCCTTTTTGGTGAAGACATGTTGGAAGCTCTTGTTTTCAATGAAAACATCCACATGAACTCTATACACGAAATGTCACAAAAACATCAAGGCAAACACCACCGTGGGCTCAAGATCATGATTTGTGTAATTCTTCTCATGCACTCTCAACTACCTTGAAGCATACACAATCACTTTGTCATTTTGCGTTAACACACAACCCAACCTGCCTTGATGCATCACAATACAGGATGAACCCATCATTCCCTTCTAGCAATGTCAATATTTGAGTTGAATTCAATCAATCCTTTAAAGATGTGAAACACCTGTCCCACTCATCTCTTTATAAAAGATAGCTTTCTTTTTGGTTAAGTTGGTATGTGAGGATAAAATAATGGAGAAATATTTCACAAACCTTCTATAGTAACAAGCTAGGCTCATGAAACTCTTTATGTCAGTAGGAGTCAATGGTCTTGGTCAGTTTCTCACTGCTTCAATCTTCTTAGGATCAACATTGATGACCTCAGTAGATACCACATGCCCAAGGAAGTTAACCTCATCTAGCCAATACTCACATTTGAAAAACTTTGCACAAAGCTTCTGCTCACACAGGGTTTGCAATACCATCCTTAAGTGTTCCATATGCTCTTATTCACCTCGAAAGTAAGTAAGGATATCATCAATAAACACCACGACAAACATGTTGAGGTAGGGCTTGAGCACCTATTCTTGAGGTCCGCAAATATCACCAATTCATAAGTGAGGCCAAACGATATCACCAAAAACTAAAACTAATCATAACTAGTCCGGAATGTCATCTTAGAAATGTCATTTTCTCTTATCCTCAATTGGTGATAACCAAATCGCCAATCAACTTTAGAGTAATAAGTAGCCCCGTGCAGTTGATCAAACAAATTATCGATTCTTTGAAGGTGACACTTACTCTTGATGGTGACCTTATTGAGTTTCTGGTAGTCAATATAAAAATGGAGCATTTCTTACTTCTTCCTTTCAAATAAAACTTGAGCACCCAATGGAGACCGACTAGGTCTAATGAAACCCTTCTCCAAAAACTCCCTCAATTGTTCTCTTAACTTCTTAAACTCCATGGGAGCCATTCTATATGTAGGGATTGAGATAGATTAAGTATCAAGTAAGAGGTCTATATGAAAATCTATTCCCCTCTTGGGGGGAAAACCTGGTAACTCATCAAGAAAGACATTAGGAGACTCATTAACAACGGAGATTGACATAAGAGAAGGAACTTTGGAAGTGATATCTTTGACTCTTACTAAATGATAGATGCACCCCTTAGAAATCATTTTACAGGCCTTTTAGAAGAAAATTAATTGTTCCCTAAATGAAGTGCTACTACACTCCAACTCTGGCTCATTAGGGAATCACAATTTTACCCTATGGGTTCTACAAAAAATGAAAGCATACGAAGCATGCAACCAAAACACAAAAGAATCACATTAGTGTCTACCATGGAAAGCTCAACTAAGTCACAATGGACCACATAATGAAGATGGAAACAGGGTGTAAGGACCCTGATTTTCGAGCGGCTTTGTCGGATCTCTTAGTATCATCTCGAGCAAAAACTTTGCCAACTGTCGCTCCATGAAGTCCCACACGGGCCGTGTGAAGCGACATGAACCGTGTGGCCTCCCGTGGAGGGGTACTTGGCCAAGATTTTGATGGTGTGGACCCAACTGGAAATTTTAGGCCAAGTGTGGGCATAGGGCCACCCACATGGGCTGTGTGGTGCATCACGGGCCGTGTAGCGCACCGTGGGGCTCACGACTTGAGATTTTTTCTAAGTATGAAATCTTCGTCTCGTATCTTTTTCGTGCTGAAATTTTGTAAGTGATGTTTCACGGCTCTTGGCACGACCTCAGTAGTGTCACACAGGCCGTGTGGTTGCCCGTATAGAACCCCTTAGCCTCAAATTAATTCTAAGTGTTGGCACCGCATAATTTATCTAATTGCTGATTCATGGGAACTATTCACAGTTTGTGTAACGGCTCACGGACAGTGTAGGAGGCCGTAAGGACCTGACAATACAAATCATACCCGTTTCATTAATAGTGTGTATGTAATTATGATTTATTTTAACTATGAATTGTGACATTTTACCTATCCAAAAGCCCTAAACTCAGCTGCTATCCCTTCGTTTTTAATTCACTCTCTTTGAAGCTTCTTCCCCTGAAAAAATCACTCCCAAATACTCTCTAGTCTCCTCTCTCAAGACTCAAAGCTAGGGTTTAATTTGAGTTCAACTTCAAGCTAGATTCTTCCCCAAATTCCAGCTCCTCAATCAAATTATGTGGGATTGTTTCTTGGTCCCTTTCAACCAAGAAGACCCGAAATTCCTTTCAATCCATTTTATGAATTTTAGTTTACTTATAATGTGAGTTTTCACTATTTGATTTTATTAAATCCAAAATTCCTATGATTTTTATTCACTTTGATCACTATTATGATGATTTACATTGAGATATGATGTTATGAACATGCATGTTCCCTTCTAAAGTTGAATTATGCATGGGTGCTTTATATTATGATTTAGATGTTGATTTAAATTATGGATTTACTCAATTTCATATTATGATATTGGTTTTAACTTGAATCTAACAACCCATGCTATTCTCACATCATGCATTATATTTGCATTCACGAACATTAGTCTCTAAGGAAATTATGAAGTGGGTTAAGCCCAATTATGGTTCATGGAACGATCATCATAGGATTTTGATAAGATATTGGTTATGAAAAGGATTTGATCATAGACATGTCTTATGATTATGGCTCTTTGAGCATCTCGGGTGCTTGCACCATTTTGTATATGTGATTGAGTTATTTCTTGCATGAGTATCATGATTATGACTTATGATTTGGCATTTGAACCTAAATGTGCATTGACCGGTTATGAAATGAATTACAGTTTGAAATAAATATTGTATCTCTTTAAAGCACGTATATGTATAAGTATTCTCGTGGGATGCCAACTTAGAACCGATGGATTGGGGGCGTCAGGGCTATCCCCAAGGGTCCTCTTCCTTTCATTAAACTATGTGCCTAGCATGGGTTATGAGAATCTTATAAAAAATGGGGTGGGTTCCCATAAGGAAGGTGGCTTCATACGAAATGGGACGGGTTCCCGTATGTTGAGGTGTTATGTGATATGATATGCTATATAAAAAAATCCTTACCAAAATCGGACGGGTTCCCGTAAGGGGGGTGCTTCATATGAAATGGGATAGGTTCCCGTAAGGGGGTTGCTTCATATGGTTTACCTTTTGCAAGTAGACCACCTCTGTACCGATGAATGGATTTAATCGGTGTTCCAAGTTATAACTTACTTGGTCTAACCCATGTCGATTGAGGTCACATTCCCGTTATATATGAGCATCATTTCATGCTTGCATAATGAATTTCATGGCATCTTGCATATATTTCTCCCTTGATTATATGATTCTTTCTATATTATGTTCCCTTATCATTTAACAACTAAGTACAGGTTTAACAAGTCATATGCACTGCATGGCCGCATATTTAGTACATTCAAACGTACTAATGCATACTCTATGCCTACATGATTTTTTACCATGTAGGTATCGTGCAGTACGATTATCAGCCATTTGACAAATAGTCTGATCCACAAGAGTATTTGTGGCAAGTCCCATCCTCCAAGGACAGGCCACCTTCCCTCTACTTAAGTTATTCCAAATTTCCTTTTTGTTTGGGGGTGAGCCCAGATCTTGAGTAGAGGCATTGTTGGACAGCATGTAGACTCTCAAAAATCATTATGCTATATGTGGTATATGATTTAATACTCATACGAATTGATCATGGAATTTCGTATTTGTTTATATGCTTGTTTGGTGTTGGAACGTGGAAAGTCCTAACCCTCAAATTGCCCCCATAGAGTGAGAAATACTTACCCGCCTCGTAGTTTTTATGTGCTACCTGTTATGTGGATTTATGTAAACCCCTTTCCCTTCGATATCCCTATAGTGTGAGTCCTACTTTCCTATTCCTTAGAACTATGTGTTTACTATTAGAATGCGCTTCCGAACCGATGATGTGGATTTTGATACTTGAGGCTTGTTTGGGGACTCTTGGGTTCCCATTTGTCGTGTCACTTCTAGGCCCTATTCCCGGGTCATGACAAAAGATAGTATTAGAGCCATAGGTTATAAATGGTCCTCAGAGTCCAATATGCAACGTCAAGTATAGTCATATTCATGGTGTGACGTTCACCATGCCTATAAGTGGAAGGCTGCGGAGATATTCTAGGAATTGCCTCACTACTTCATGCCCTATGTCATGGTAAGAATTGTGTAATTTACTTTCTTATCTTGACAGCGTCGTCGCTCCATTTTAGATGATGCCTCGAGGAAGACCCCACCCAAGGCCAGCTCCTGCTGATGAGGATTAGGCACCCCAAGTTCCTATGGATGAACCCATCTCTAATGGTGAATTTCGTATAGCTATTGCCTTTTTGCCCAGGTGGTGACCTCGCAGACTAAGCAGGCTAACCTTCCGCGGGATCCTACACCAGCTTATAGGGTAAGGGATTTCACCGAATGAATCCTTCGGAGTTCTATGGGTTAAAGGCTGATAGGGATGTGCAGGAGTTCATTGATGAGCTCACCAAGATATTGAACGTCATGGGTGTCACTTCTGAGGAGAGGGAAGAGTTGGCTGGCTATTAATTGAAAGATGTGGCTCAGGTGTGGTACACCCAATGGGCTATGGAGAGGGTCTGCGCTGGTGATGTTAATTGGGAAGAGTTTAAACTTTCTTTTCAGGATCTTTTCTTTCCACTTGAGCTTAGAGAGGCCAAGATGACTGAATTTATCAACCTCAAGCAGGGGAGTATGAGTGTGAGGGATTATGCCCTCAAATTCACAAAACTCTCCAAGCATGCTCTATTACTTTTGGGTGACCCCGTGCAAGGATGCACAAGTTCATCTTTGGTATCTCTGACTTGCTTGTGAAAGAATGTCATACTACTATGCTCATACGGGATATGGATTTCTCTAGACTCATGGTGTATGCTGAGCAGATCGGAGGGGAGAAACTCATGGATAGGAGGATGCACGATCCTAAGAGGACCCGCTTTGATGGTTGATTTTCTGGCTCTTGAGGTGGTGGTTTTGGTCGTTTTCAGCAAGGCCAAGGTTCTGGAACTCGGGTTGCTAATGTTAAGGTACGTCCTCCTTGGGAACTTGTTGGTGGTGGAAAAGGGCATCCTCTGTGAGGCAAGTGTAGAAAACCCCACATGGGTACTTGTTGGAAGGATCTGGATGCTTTCTTTGGGTGTGGCAATAGGAACCACAAGGTTGCTGATTGTCCCAAATATGAACATAGAGGTCAAGAACAGGTGGCTCAAGGTGGTCAAGGCCAACAAAGATCTCCCCAAGGTATTGCCCCAAGGAACAATAGGTTCTATGCACTCCATGCCCATCAAGAGGTTGAGGAAGCTCTGGATGTCATGACCGGCATGTGAAAAGTCTTAAATTTTGATGCATATGGTTTGCTTGACACGGGTGCAAATTTATCTTTTGTGACTCCTCTGTAGGTTGTTAAATTTGGTTCGAGTCCCAAGATTTTAAAGGATCCCTTCTCAGTTTATACTCCCGTGGGTGAATCTGTTGTTGCACATAGGGTCTATCATGGTTGTCCTGTTTCTGTGTTGCACAAGGTTTTTCCATGTGATCTTGTAGTACTTGAGATGTTCGACTTTGACGTGATTCTTGGAATGGATTGATTGCATGCATCATATGCCTCTATAGATTGTAGAACCCGACAGGTAAAGTTTCAACCTCCCGGTGAGCTCGTTCTTGAATGGAAGGGTAGTTACTCCTCTATTAAAGGTCGGTTTATTTCCTACCTCAAGGCCCGAAAAATGATTTCCAAGGGGTGTTTTATCATATTGTGAGGGTTAAGGATATGGAGTCTGAGACGCCTACTATTTTGTTGGTTCCGGTGGTAAATGAGTTCTCTAATGTGTCCCCAGAAGACTTGCCCGATATTTCTCCCGAGAGGGAAGTAGATATTTGCATAGATCTTCTTATGGATACTCAATCTATCTCTATTCCTCCTTATCGTATGATGCCGGTGGAGTTCAAAGAGTGAAATGGGATGGGTTCCCGTATATTGAAGTGTTATATGATATGATATGCTATATAAAAAATCCTTACTGAAATGGGACGGTTTCCTGTAAGGGGGTTTCTTCATACGAAATGGGACAGGTTCCCGTAAGGTGGCGTATGGTTTGCTTTTGCCATGTAGACTACCTCTGTACCGATGAGGGGATTTAATCGGGATTCCAAGTTATAGCTCGCTTGGTCCTACGCATGTCGGTTGAGGTCACATCCCCGTTATATATGAGTATCATTACATGCATTGCACCATGAATTTCATGGCATCTATATTTCTCCCTTTATTATATGATTTTTTCTATATTATGTGCCCTTGCCATCTGACAATTAAGTGCAGGTTTAACAAGTTATATGCGTTGCATGCCCGAATATTTAGTACAATCAAATGTACTAACACATACTCTATGTCTACATAATTTTACCATGTAGTGGCTGAGCACTATGGTTATCAGCCGTTTGACGATAGTCCGATCCAGAAGAGTACTTGTGGTGAGTCCTATCCTCCAAGGACAGGCCACCTTCCCTCTACTTATGTTATTCCTATTTCTATTTTGTTTGGGGGTGAGCCGCCTGTCCTGGACCCTGTTCCATCTTGATTAGAGGCATTGTTGGACAACATGTAGACTCTCAAAAATCTTTATGCTGTGCGGTATACAGTTTATGTATTCATATGAATTGATCATGGAATTTCGTATTTGTTTATATTCTTGTTTGGTGTGGGAACATGGAAAGTCCTAAGCCCCAAATTGCCTCCATAGAGTGAGACATACTTACCCGCCACTTAGTTCTTATGTGCTACGTTTTATGTTGATCCATGTAAACCCCTTTCCCTTTGATCCCATAGCGTGAGTCTTACTTTTCCATCCCTTAGAAATATGTGTTTACTATTGGAATGCGCTTCCGAACCGATGATATGGATTTGGATACTTGAGGCTTGTTTAGGGACTCTTGGGTTCCCTTTCGCCGTGTCAATTCTAGGCCCTATACCCGGGCCGTGACATGGGGCAACTTCTACAGGCTCTTCGGGCTATAATGGACACCCCTACGAGGTTACTCACCTCGTAGAGATCACGGAAGACTTCGAGACATGTATGAAACCTATTAGTAAAGAAATGGGGTTACAAAAGATAAATTTGCTCCTGGATTAAAAAGTGAATATGCATCATAATCCAAAACACTTAACATACCAGTGACCACGTCTATAGCTTCTTTGTTCTCTTGGCGACCATGAAGAGCATAGAACTAGTTGGTACTTTGGGCACCTTACGCTTCACCCTTTTTGCCTTGGGGCTTTGTGCTGCCCCACTACAATCCTTGACATGATTGCCGGGGTTTCCACAAATGAATCATGATTGGACCCAGCTAGACATTCTCCTTTATGGGGCCATCTGCAGTTTGGGAAACCTTGACATTGGGGCTTAGGAGCAACCCCCTTATCCTTTGTAGTTAGGGGAGGAGGAGTGTTAGTAGATCCTTAATCACTCTGCTTTTGGCCACATTAAAACTTGTAACCACCGCCCCTTTAGAGAGAGTAACTCCCACCATCAACTCAAGCCCTCTTTGACTCCCTTTCCCTTTCTTGGAGCTTCTTCTCTTCAATCTACACTGCATATGTCATTCAGTGGGACATGTCCATCACTTTGACCAACATAGCTCTTGCATTTGTTTGAGAGAAACTCAGAGATACCAGAAATAATCTTGCTGATTAGAGACCTTAGATCCACGACCCTAAAGGAGCATACTTTGATAACTTAGTGAATTTGAGAGCATACTCCCTCACAGTCATAGTCCCTTGCTTAGCATCATTAAATTCTTAGACCTTCGCCTCCCTAAGCTTAATTGGAAAGAATCAGTCCAAGAAAGCACACTTGAATTCTTCCCAAATGATAGGACCTGCTTCTTGGCACCTCTCGTCCGCCCATTGTTCATACCAAATCTTGTCGACTCCTTTGAGTTAGTACGCCACCAACACGACTTTCACTTCAAGGGAAATACCCATCACGGTAACTACCTGGTAAGCCTCTTCAATGAAGTCAATAGGGTCATCTTTCGTCTTATACCTGTGAAACTCCGATGGGTCCGCATGTATTAATCCACCCTCGCGGCTAGAGTAGGAACTTGGGGAGATACGACTTCTGTCTCTCGATTGGCCTGATTGGTCAATGTTTACTTCAATAAGGTAAAAGTAGCTCGAAAATCTGCATAAGACACTCTATTGTCTTATTGGAGCAGAGGAATTTGCTGTGGAAGAGCGCCTCATTCATAGGGAGATCTTCAAGGCGATATGATCTAGAAAGAAGCAAAAGGCCATCGTTATTTAATGGACGACGTGAACAAGAAAGAAGGGAAGACTTTTCTAAATCATTTCATAGCCTCTCACTCAAGATACTGGCGCACTTTACAATCTTGAATAAGACTCTACGCTATAGGTTATGCATGGATATCTTAAGAACATTTTAAAACATTGTGCTTTGATACAAAGTTTGTAATGATCTGACCTAGGGGCCTAGTCGTCACACGGCTAATGAGATAGCCGAAGGAACGTCACCTAAGCAAACTCAAGCATCTGAAACATTCATTGGCATTTAAAGAAACATTTGCAGAAAAACAAGGGGTAAGGGACTATGAGCCATTTAAGAAATGAAGAAATAGGAAAAAGTAGTAAAAATAACTCATTCATTTTCCATGAGCATACCAGCTACTACATCAATTGACAAAACCAGTAACGGTCGATTTTCATCAAATAGGAAGAATTCGTAATTGTGCAACATAGAAAGTAAATGCCTTAAAGGGGCTACCAATACATTATCTAAAATAAACACAAGATATAGTAGAACAATGGTATAGTCCCGAACTAAGGGCTCACAACAAATAACATCGCAAGTCTTGAACATTTAGTTCTAGCCATAAACCGATAGTGGAGTGTCTGTCCCTACATGGTTAACTCATACAGGGAGTTAGTACATAGGAATGTACTAAGCATGTGAGATACAATGCATATATGTAATTGTAATGCTATTATTCATAAATATAACATATAAGCATGTATAAGATAAAGATACATAAGTAAGCTTATGCATGCAAAAAGGAATATGGCTAAATATGAATAAGAGTCACTGCATGAGACAACACATGTAATGGGAACATATCATAGAATAATAATCTTTGGGAGTTGACCATTACCGGTATAAATGACCAAGTGAGCTACTACATAGAATCCAATGAACTCCTTTCATTTGGAAAAGACCAATGAACTCCTTCTATTGGGAGAAGGGGATCTACTTACCAATGTAGATGTCCAAAACATAGTTACCTCGCAATTGCATCTTTCTTAACATATATGATTACCAGGATCCAATTGCCTAGTCAACAAGGGCTCCTATGGTGGGACATAGTTAGTGACATTGAGATTTGGCTTTAAGAGGTCAGGCCTCAACTAACGGAATGAGTTCAAAGCTCTTGTCCATTCGGTGCTTAGTCATCCCACAAAATCTTTAAATCATAACTTAGAATCACAGATAGCAAATTGGAAGAGTAGCTCGAACTTAGGAACCACAAGTGAGGATTGTCCTTTAATCTTCGGCACCTATCCAAAAATCTTTATGGAAATTGACAACAAGTGTCATGCCCAAAGTCCCATTAAGGCGGACTGGCACCTGTTACCGACAAGGCTCGGGAGAACAAACATAGAACCATACCCTGTCTATAAATATTACAAGGGGTTTCCACATTCAACATGCTTTCAAGAAAGTAGACAGTAATAACAAGCCAAAAGGAAACGCGTATGACTGGGCCGATGGAACCACGATGTCTAAAGTATGATACATGACCACTCTTTACTTTACATGGTCTACAAAGCCTCTAGATAAGGAACAGTATCTATAAGGACCGGGACAGACCCCGCCTCATAACCAACTATATAATGCAAAAATATAAGCTCTAGACGCACAAAGCCCCAAAGCAACCTGGAGCTCAGTAACAGTTGTTGGATATTCTGTACTCCTACTAAGAAGACTTACTAGCTCTTGTACCTGCAGCATGAAATGCAAGTCCCCCATAAGGGACATCAGTACGAGATAATGTACAAAATATGTAAGGCAAGAGTATATGTAAAGTAGGAACTCAAGTGAAATCAAGTAGCAAGATATAAATGCATAACGCATAGTAAAATACCACCTTTATTATACTTGTGGAGTTATGTACATTACATTCTTTTCTTTACTCATCAGTACTTTATAATTTCCTTTTAGGCATGTATTACGAATGGCCAGCTGATCAGTGGTAAAAGGGGATGACCCATTCTAGGCATTTTAACCCCTGGGATGCTGTCCTCATAGCTATACAAATCGGGATCGACCCATGCTAGGCTTTCGCCCCTGGGCTGCCACCCTTATGAACCAAGTGAGATCGACCCATGCTAGGCTTTTGCCCCTGGGCTGCCACCCACACATTATGAACATTGCTTTGAGTTATCATTTAATACTTTGAGATTTTCACTTTGGTGGTTACGATGATTTTCAAGCTTCGAAACTATGTACCAGTAACATATGATAGAATAATAGTCTCTTAAGGCAGCAGAATCTAGGAAACAAGTGTGATATTGACATACTACTTAGGAGTTTTAATGACAAGATTGACTTTACGGATGAGAGTGGACTCTCATGCTTGCTTGGGAGAGTAAGCTATAGATTTATTAATGAACAACACTGCCATGGAATAGCTCTTAGGAAGCTCACTAGTTGATAGTGACACGAGTATTGGATTTCATGCCAAAGAATATGGAATAGGATATTACATACCTTATCGTGCCACCTCGTTATCACTGCAATGTAATCTCCTTTTTTTCAAATATTTATCTACAATTGAGTAGGTGATGAAAGTATTAGTAGTGAATAAACAAATGTAGGCAGTTCACTCACACTCACGAGTTATACCCGGGCAGCAAGCCCGTAACTACCAACCTAAGGGTGTTCCTTCAACTTCTTCTCCTCTAATTGCATGTATGGTCACACCTCTTACCATCATATTCACAAAACAGCCTCTAAATATTATCATGTAGCAGGAGCAATGTGAACTTATGACATCCAATTATCTTTCTCATGAGTTTCTACTAACATTCCACTTTAAATTCCAAAAAGGAGCTCACAATTAAAGTAATAGGAGACTCCCCTCCATGGCTGTCCCAACATGCACAAACCACCAGCAAACTTTCCCACAAGATTACCTCATATAAAAAGGACCGCTCCAACCTCATTGACACATACACAATCCCCTAATTAACTCAAGGACAAGAGAGGGAGAAGAGTGCAGTAACTTGCCTTACTTGTGAGTGATTCTTGCTCTCTTAACTTATATTTTTCAAAGGCTAAACTCTCCTTCAATCCTAGCTTGAGATGAGGATAATACTTAAGAACCCTAAGGTTCATTTTATGGCTGCTATATGAAGATAGAAGGGGAAGAAAGAGAACCTTAAAAAAATCAGATTTTTCCTTAAGTGTAAAATGGCTAAAAAGAGCTGGTTACATTCCCTTTTAAAGGGACCAGCTTAGGCCGACTTTATCCTTGATTTTTGGCCACATTTTACCAAGTAGGTGATGCACCTACTTTGCCTTTTAACTTGGGCCTTTATGGGTCTCTACTTATTGGGCCTTGGCTTCCCATTCTTTCCTTTTTTCTTCATTTGGGTTGGGCCAGAAATTTCAAGTAAATGGTTAGTGACCTTGGGCCCTGTAAGATGGCCAAACAAGTCTTAGTAGGTGGTACACCTACTTGGCCCTTTGGGCTGGTCAAAAAGTCTAAATAGGTGATGCACCTACTTGCCTCGTTAAGTCAAGAAAGCAACTTATTATCTTACCTCTTTTCTAAATCATAATCCCATATATTGCATCTTAATATTCCACTTTAGACTTTTAGCTCAAATAACACCTTATCGTCTGAGATTGAAATGCTTTTGTCGAGTTTATCTTGGATTAACACCCGCTGAAACATGTGGGATATCACTACAACTCTCGATCCAATTCAAATTATTATCACCCTTATAAAAAAAACGTAGTCCGTCACTTGTACCATAAGCCTATGCCAAGTGTCAAATAAGTGGGACTAACACGTAGAAAATATGGAGTGTTACATCCTCCTCCCTTAGGAACATTCATCCTCGAATGATAGTATAGTTAGTCGACCCAAACAAGTTCAAGCCTAAGCTACATACTACTATTAATCATGTGATACATACAGACACATACTTACTTGTCAATGCCTCAACTCCGACCCTTTTTTCCTCCTGCTTCTCAGTGGACTTAAAGAGATGGGGGTACTTGGATTTCATTGCTTCTTCCGCTTCCCAGGTAACCTCTTTTACTTGCTTGTTCCTCCATAGTACTTTCATCACGAAAGCTACATCCTTATTTCTTAACTTCTTAATTTGTCGATCCAGAATAGCAATGGGTACTTCCTCAAAAGTGAGATCTTTTGTAACTTGTACATCTTTGATTGGAGTGATACAGGAGGGGTCACCTATGCATTTTTGAAGCATTGAAACGTGAAATACCGGATGAACCGCAGAGAGCTTCTGGGGTAGCTCTAGTTCATATGCAACTTGTCCAACTCTTCTAGCAATCTTATATGGTCCTATGTAGCGTGGACTTAGCTTTTCCTTTTTGCCAAACCTCATTACCCCTTTAATTGGAGACACCTTCAAGAACACCCAATCTCCTATGGAGAATTCTAATCCTCTCCTTCTAATATCTGCATATGATTTCTGTTGACTTTGAGTCACCGCCAGTCGCTGTTGTATTATCTTAACTTTCTCCATAGCTTGATGAACAAGAGCTGGTCCAAATATCCTTCTTCATTTTCCCCCACCAATATACTTCTTTCAAGTCATGATACATTTTGGTTAAGCCCGAATGCACTGAATATCTTGAATGATATGCTTCCATCATAATTCTTCTTTTTAGCCCATCTACATCAGGTACGCACAATCTGTTTTGACATCGAAGTATTCCTTCTTGGGTGAGTTCAAATGCCTTTATCATACCTTGTTGTACATTCTCCTTAAGCCGTAATAGAATGGGATCTGTGTACTATTTCTCTTTCACCTCCGTCATCTATGAAGATTCCGCTGCATTTTGCACAATAACTGCTTCATCTGGAGATTCTAGAAGGTGAACCCCCATGCTAGCTAATTGCCATAGATCCTTGCTTACCCCCTTGTCTTATTGCGGATATCCCAAAAGTGCTTGCCATTGTTTTGCGGCTTAAAGCATCTGGTACCACATTTGCCCTTCCGGGGGTATACAAAATATCGATGTCATAATATTTCAATAGCTCAAGCCATCTTCGTTGTTGCCTTAGGTTCAGGTCCTTTTGCTTAAAGATGATGTAGACTTGTGATCGGTAAATGTGTCAACATGAACTCCATATAAATAATGGCGCCATACCTTCAAAGTAAATATAACTGTTGCTAACTCCAAATCATGGGTTGGATAGCTTTTCTCATGTGGATGCAATTGCCTCGAGGCATAGGCTATTACTTTACCATGCTGCATCAAAACACATCCTAGGCCCACTCCCAAATTTCCCTTCAGGAAGTACCAATACAGGTGCGGTCGTCAATTTATCTTTCAGCTTCTGGAAGCTTCTTTCATATGCATCGCTCCACTAAAACTTAGCTTCCTTATGTGTTATCTTTGTTAAAGGTGCAGAAATAGAAGAAAATCCTTCAACAAACCTTCTACAATAACCTACCAGCCCAAGAAAACTACGAACCTCCGTTGGTGTTGTAGGTCTTGGCCAGTTCTTCACAGCTTCTCTCTTTTGGGCATCAACCCTTATTCCTTCATCAGATACAATATGCCCCAAGAATGCCACAGATTTTAACCAAAGCTCGCACTTGGAAAACTTTGCATATAACTTTGCATGTAACTTCGTGTTATTGTGGTTGGACTTTTAGAGTCCTTCCATACTTAGCCCTTTTTCTAATTTTTCTTGGTCTCATTTCAAGAAACACCCTATTGGTCGTACCTTGCTTCTTGAGCCGTCTTGTAACATGTAGGTCACCTTCCTGTAAACTCCAAATTTCCTTCATGTATGATAGTCTCAGTCATGACCTTAACTACAAACCATAATGTATTCTACAGGCTGTCACTTCTTCTGTCAGTTACCCCACACTTGGAAACTTTTGTCCTTCCTGAACTCTCATATTTAAGGATCAGTAATTTGGGCCATAAGTATACCTATAAGTCGTAAGTCACTCTCGTAAACTTGAATTTAGATCATTTTTAGATAAACATTTCTGCACTTACGGCTCCTAAAATAGTGGTAATTACATGAATCCACCACCATAGGTCTTACAAGCTGCTGCTAATGGGTGGAATCCATAAAAACATGACCCTATGGCACCTCTTTTACTGGAGGATAATACGTTTGTCGTATCAAGTGTGTTACTACAGATGTTTCAAAATAGAGGGTTATTCAAGGGCTTACCATTAGAGGATCCACAAACCATTTACATAATTTTCTTTTTGTCTTCTAGAGCATGATGGGAAATTAAAATTTTTCCATGGTTGCCATTGGGATCCATGTATTCTTATTATCTCTCATAGGTGAAACGACCATATGGCTATCCGAACATCCACAAAGTTCTATCTCTACATGGGCAGAAATGCGAAAAGCCTTTTTGGAAAGATATTTTCCCGAGTAAAAGAAGCTGAAGCTAAAGGATAAGATAAATAACTTTGACTACTTTCCTTGTGATTATATAGGTACTAAATGGGAGTGGTTCATTAAGTGCTTGACAAGTGTTTCAGACCATAAAATTATTGATAATTCTATTGCAGAAATCATCTATTAGGCATTGGATGATTGTTAAGAACACGCACCCTATGAATATTGCCTAGTCATTGGAACAGGTTAATTGAACGTGTTTCAATGACGCAGAAATAAACAGGACGCAGCAGTTTCACGTGGAAAACCCCCGGCTCAAAAAGGGTGAAAACCCACGACCTGTACTCTATAGGATTTCACTTCAACTTCACTACTTCAAAAGAGCCTTCAACAACAATTACAATCTCAGTTAGATCTTTAGCTAGCTAGCCCTAAGATCCAACACTTCAAATAGCAAGAATTGAAAAAACAACTTGTTTACAGAAGAATTCTTCCTAAACCCTAATTGTTTTTGCCTTCGTGCTTTCTAGATTAAGTTCTTGCGTTGTTGGTTTTCTGCCTCCAAACTCTTTAATTCTTTGCAAGCTGCTTTCCCCATTTTATACTTGTTTTTTCCGAGTCCTATTTGCTCTCGTCTTCTCTTGATGATAATTCTCCTTAGTAGAATCTGTTTCTTATTAGTAGACACCTTTTTGCTTTCTACCTCCTTTTCTTTGCTTCTATTATTCTGACAAGGTTTCCTTGTGGTGAATGACCAACTTCCTATTTGTATGCTGTATTTCCAGCGAATTCAGTGCAGGTGAGATGATGTGCTCAGGGACCTGATAGATGAAACCTGTTCCACGCATTTTGTCAATCATCAAAACTTTAGTGCACCCAACAGATTCCCCCTTTTTGATGATGACAAACACCCTGATTGGCGGACCTGTTGCTACAGCTTTGTTGGACACAAATCAAGTTAAACATGGGTTATAAATATTGCATGACTCATTTTCAATTGTAATACGAGATATCTTCCCCCTTTTGACATCATCGAAAATCAATGAATACATGAAGTTAGAGAATAAGCATATCAACGAACATAAATGAAATGAACAATAACACTTGGAAGAACACTGGTGCATAAATATGAACAAGAACCAAGCAGCTCACCATACACAAGCACATAGATCAAGGATGAGCTTAACACAGACTAACAGAAATTGAGCATAACACTTAGCAAATATTAACAATGACCAATAGCACCCTAACCAACACAAGGGTGGACACAGGACACAAAACAAACGATCAGAAACAGGTTCAAGGGATCAACATGGTGAGTTTTCGAACAACCTCCGTATGCTCTGCTCTCTCCTTCTGTAGGGTCTTCTCAAGAATAGCAATTTTGGAATTTAGGGCTTCTCGTTCCTGTTTAAATCGTTGTTGAGCAAGAGACAACTCAGTAGTCTTGGCATCCAACTCTATTTGAAGACGATGCAGGGGAGTGCCAGTGCGTTGCATTGATCCAGGTAAATGTGCATGGTTCACCTGCCCAAGTACATCCTTCGTGGTCTGCATAGTCCAGACTTGAATCGGAACAGAGTAAGCCTCGAAAACTTGCCCCAGCCAAAACCCATATGGAAGGGCATGACCATTTCTATCCTGGATAAGGACCCTCTGAATGTGCTTCAGGATAAGGCAAGGCAAATTGATTGGAACATTTGAGTCGAGCAGTTCCATCAATGTGAGGTCCAGGTAGCTTGCCTCAGACCTGCACTCCTGGCGAGGAATAATGATCTTGTGAACCACATCAAAGTATAGATGGTGGAGGGAAGACATCTCCCTACGTTGAACTCGCCTATGGTGAGTCAAGTTGTGCTTCCCAGAGAATTTCCTGGTTATATCGAGAGCAGACGGAAGATTGTCCAAGGGAGGCCATTCATGTCGAACATAGTGACCCCAACCATCATTGGGGATCCCCAGGATTCATGAAAAATCAGAGGTTGCCAGATTCAAGGGCACACTTCGAACAGTTGAAGAAAAGACAAGATCACGAACACGACCATTTGCGTAAAATTCATACATCTCAGGTCTGGCCATTTTCCTCTGAGTGTTTTTTTGAAGAAACAAGTCAAACCATCCCTGATGAGCAATCTTGGTCAATAAGGTGTCCATATCAGGGCCCCCAAAGCCTGTAAGCACCCGGCCCCGAATGAGGGAGCGCCGCTGAAAATGAGCAAGTGAAAGAGACGGTGATTCTGGATTGGAGGGAGGAGTGGGATCAGAGGGACCTTCTGTAACGGGTTCTTGGGGAGAAACAGGAGGAGGAACCTGGTTCCTTTTGGTAGGTTGTTTGGGCGTGGATGAACTGGGTGTAGTAGTTGCCCTGGTTGGCCTCTTGGGAGACGGTGTAGACATGAACGAGGAGGAGGAGGAAGATGTGGACCCAGAGATGGAGAGGCTCTCAGATGACGAAGGCAGAGGACGAGTACGAGGAGCCTTTGGGAATATGTACTTTCGTCTGGTCCCACGAACCAGTTGTGGCAAGGGGTTTCTTGATGGAGAAGGACCAGACGCAGTTCTTTGTTTCTTACTCTGTTGGACGGCTTGGTGAAGAGCAACATCCTCTTGTCATTTACGACTTCTTGTGTGAGGTGTCCTGATAGAACCAGATAGAGGGACCCGTTCAGGGGAGGGGAACTCATCTGAAATTTCTATAGGTTCCCTTGAAATACTTCTGAGGCGACGGCGAGCAGGGTTAGGGTTTTGAAGAGTTTTTGGCTGAGCCATCGTCGGAGGGGTACCGGTTTCCTGTGCAAATGGGAATGCAGTAAATGGTGAAGGAACACGGGAAAATCCAGGAAAGCGGTTTGAAAACCCTCCCCAAAATGCGAAGTCGGAGAGATCAATTCTTAGAGGTGGAGGGATTTTTGCAGAGGTATGAACAACAAGGGCTTGAGAGTCAGAGTTTTGAGTGGCGGGGACAGAGGTGTTTTGAGAGTCGTGTGGGGAAGCCATTGAAGCAGAAGGAAGATGGATTTGAGTGCAAGGAGATGTTTCAGGAGAGGTGAAGGTGGGAAGGATCAAAAATGGATTTCAAAAGGGGTTGGGAAATCGAAGAGTCCCTTTTTCATTTAAGAGAGAAGACGTGTGATGAGTGGTTCTTTGAACCTGTCAGGGTGAGGACACATGAAAAGACTAGTGGCGGCAAAAGAGGGAAGTGGGTAATGTCAGTATAGCCCAGAGAAGGGAACAGGTTAGTATACCTGGTCGTATTATCAATATTTAAAGTGAAATACGTAACGACTGTTACCTGGTTAAGAAGACCTGTTCCATTTGTCCTTGTAGGTTGAGTAAGTAATCCTGCACATAGAGTCACACACCATGTCAATCCAAATGGAATTTTATCATAGCATTATGACGTTTTATGGAAGGTGCCCTAATATCCAGTATCGCATTGAAGTCTAGTCAATCATTGGAGGGAGTTCAAGCAATCTTGATCATCCCCAAGTCTAACCTAATTTTTTCGAACCATTCTCTGCTTAAGGCTTTAGTGAAAATATCAGCAATCTGATCCTCAGTGGGACAAAACATTATAGATACCAGACCCTTTTCCACAGTATCGCGAAGAAAATGGTGCCTTATGTTAATATGTTTTGTTCTTTTGTGTTGTACGGGATTTTTTGCTATGTTAATAGCACTACTGTTGTCACACAAAATAGGGACACAACCAATATCCATCCCAAAGTCCTGTAGTTGTTGTTTAATCCAGAACAGTTGAGCACAGCACGAATCAACTGCGACGTACTCTGCTTCTGCTGTTGATAAAGCTACAGTGTTTTGCTTCTTGGTGGACCAAGAAATCAGACATGTTCCAATGAAGTGAGCCATACCTGAAGTACTTTTTCTGTCCACTAAGTAACCTGCATAATCAGCATCTGTGTAGCCAACAAAATTGAAGTTGCTGCCTTTGGAGTACCATAGGCCCAGGTCCTGGGTTCCCTTGAGATATCTGAGTATTCTCTTCACGGCCTTGAGATGAGATTCCTTGGGATTTGCTTGAAATCTAGCGCAGAGTCCCACACTAAACACTATGTCAGGCCTACTAGCAGTGAGATACAGGAGAGATCCAATCATACCTCGATAGAGTTTCTATTCCACGGACACCCCTCTCTCATCCAGGTCCAGCTTTGTCGCAGTGGAAATTGGAGTGTCGATCTCTTTGGCATCTTCCATTTTAAACCGCTTGAGGAGCTCCTTTACATGCTTTGATGAATCAGAGTTCCTGAAGAGGTTTGTTTAAACTGTAATCCTAAGAAGAAATTGAGTTCTCCCATCATGCTCATCTCAAATTCTCCATTCATCAAGTTTGCAAATTCCTGGGTCATGAGTGCATTTGTAGATCCAAAGATGATGTCATCTACATATACTTGCACAATCAACAGATCCTTTCCTTGAGTTTTTAGAAACAAGGTGTTGTCGATTTTTCCCCTTGTATGCCCATGGTCCAAAAGGAACTTTGACAGCCTCTCATACCATGCCCTAGGAGCTTGTTTCAACCCATACAGTGCCTTGTCGAGCTTGAAAACATGATCTGGAAAGTCAGGATTCTCAAATCCAGGTGGTTGTTTCACGTAGATTTCTTCTTTTAGATACCCATTCAGGAAAGCACTCTTCACGTCCATCTGATATAGGGTGAATTCTTTGAATGCCGCAAATGCAACGAGCGGCCTGATAGCCTCAAGTCGTGCAACTGGAGCAAATGTCTCATCATAGTCTATTCCTTCTTCCTGATTGTATCCTTGAACCACCAGTCTTGCCTTGTTCCTCGTAACTGTTCCATGCTCATCAAGTTTATTGCGAAACACCCATTTTGTGCCAATTATGGTCCTTCCTTGTGGTTTAGGCACCAGGTGTCAGACTTTGCATCTTTCAAACTGATTCAGTTCTTCCTGCATGGCTAGAATCCATTCCTCATCTTGCAGTGCTTCACCTATCCTTTTTGGCTCCATCATGTAAACAAATACTTGGAACGCACACAGGTTCTTCATCCCTGATCGGGTAGTGATCCCAGATGTCAGGTCTGTAAGGACATTGTCAAGTGGATGCGAGTCCTGGTATTTGTATTTCTTAATCACGAGTGCCTGGGGTTGATCGTCTTGTTCTGAAGGAGTGTGATTAGTCCCAGGGTCTGAATGTTGTACCTCAGCATCAATGGTTCCCCCTGACTGTGTGCCTCCCTCTTGATCAGTATGTGAACCAGGTGATCGGATCTGTTCCTCTGGTCTGTGCTCCTTGTCATATGTATCCTGCAAATTATTCTCGAAGACCCCACTGGTTTCATCAAAAATAACATGAATACTTTCTTCAACACAGTTTGTTCGTTTATTTAGTACTCTGTATGCCTTACTATGAGAAGAATGACCTAAGAAGATTCCCTCATCACTTCTAGCATCAAATTTTTCCAAATTGTCCTTGCCATTATTATGAACATAGCATTTGCATCCAAATGTTCTAAAATGGGAGATATTTGGTTTTCTGCCTTTGAGTAATTCATAGGGAGTCTTATTAAGTATTGGTCTTAGCATACATCTGTTGAGAGTGTAAGCTGCAGTATTTATGGCTTCAGCCCAAAGATTTCTAGCTAAATTATTAGCAATCATCATGGTTCTGGCCATATCTTCTAAGGTCCTATTTTTCCTTTCTACTACTCCATTTTGTTGAGGTGTTCTTGGAGCAGAGAAATTGTGATCTATACCATTTGATGAACAAAATTCGAGAAAGTTTGCATTTTCGAATTCTGTTCCATGGTTAGATCTTGTGGAAACTAGGGAGGTCTTCAACTTCTTCTCAATTTTCTTGATGAAAATAGAGAAGAGATTGTAAGATTCATCCTTAGAAGTCAGAAACAGGGTCCATGTGAATCTAGAATAATCATCAACTATGACAAACATGTACCTTTTTCCTCCTCTGCTTTTCACTCTCATTGGTCCACACAGATCCATGTGAACCAGTTCCAAGCACCTGGTAGTACTTACCTGGTTCTTTGGTTTGAAGGATGCTCTGACTTGTTTCCCCCTGACACACGCGCTGCACACCTTGTCGTCTTTGAACTTGGCTTTGGGTAGTCCTATGACCATGTCCTTTGATGACAGAGTGTTCAGTTGTTTCGAGCTTGCATGTCCAAGTCTTTTGTGCCATAGCAACAGATCATCTGTCATGGCACTTAAACACTTCAACTGTGTTCCTGGTATTCTCACAATATCAGGCTTATAAACATTTTTATGTCTATTTGTTGTTAGCACGACCTCCTTTGTGTCTAGCCTTTTGACCTTACAACCTTCAGAGGTAAAGATCACTTTACTGCCTTTATCACAAAGTTGAGATATACTCAGAAGGTTGTGCTTCAACCCATCCACGTGGTAAACCTCATCTAGAGCATTTGAGTCTTTTCATCCAATTTTTCCAACACCTACAACCGTGCCCTTTCTTCCATCTCCGAAGGAAACTTTTCCTCCTTTGAAAGGTGCTAGTGAAAGGAACTTGTTTCCATCTCCAGTCATGTGCCTTGAGCAAGCGCTGTCCATGTACCAATGCTTGCTTCCTTTCACTGCAGCCTGCAAAATAGATCAGGGGTTAGTTTTAGGAACCCAGACTAGCTTGGGTCCTTTCTTGTTATAAAAAGGATGAATGAGATCTCTTCTTGCCCAGTAAGGCAGCACATTCTTTGACCTGTTTCTCCTAATCTGTTCATGTTTTAGTTTGTGCATGTGAACATAGTTTCTGTTTTTAGCAGTTGAGGCAATTGGACATTCAGTAGTTGGATGTCCTACTTTGCCGCACAGATAGCACAGATCAGTGGAAGAGCCATTTTCATGAAAAAAAACCAAATCCTGCTTTCTCATTGTAATTCTTGTTACCTAGGTGGTTTACAATTCTAGATGACTTGGTCCACCTGGTGGCTCTATCTAGATCAAGTCTCAAGGCTGAGATTTCTTGATTTAGCTTTCTTACTTTTTCTTTTTCACACAGGAATTCAATGTTACATTTTTCAGTTCAGATTCCACCTTCTGAAATTCTTCCCTAGACTTGCTTTTTCCCTTATCATCAAGGGTTAATTTTAGCACTTCTGATTTCAGATTTAAAACAAGAGAATCAAGTTGTTCGACCTGTTCCTTTAACCTGTTATTTCTCTCATTTGCCTCATCCAAACAATTCTGTATTTCAAGATTTTCAAATTTCTGATCAGAAAAGTCTTTCATCAGTTGAGCCTTATCATTTTCTATTTCTTGAAAATCGTTTATCAGACCAGTGATGAGAGAAATTAGTTTTTTATTTGAGAAAAGATGCAATTTTTCTTTGAGTTCTGAGCTACTTACCTCAGATTGGATTCTTCTTCAATATCTGATTCTCCAGCAGCCATGAATGCAGTTTCATCAATTTCCTCTGTATCAGAATCTTCCAATCCCGATCCCCATGCAGCCACCATGGCACAGTTTCCTCTTTCCTTTTGCTTGGCTGCTTTCTCTTTAAGTTCTTTCTCAGCCCTTTCTTTTCTCCACTCAATTTCCCACTGGGGACATTGTTTGATGTGGTGATCAGTCTTTCCACACTTGTAGCATCCAGAGTTGTTTCTGTTATCGGACCACTTTTTGTTACCTGTTTCATCAACCCCCCTCTTGTTACCTGTTTCTCTCTTGTCCTTGCCTTTCTTTTTCATGAATTTTTTAAAATGTTTTGCTAGAAAAGCCATCTGATCTTCATCCAAGTCTGACCCTTCATCATCTGAGGCTGCTTTGAGAGCGAGTGACCTTTCCTCCAGGCTGGCTCCCTTTTTCTGATCCTCCATGTTCATCTCATAAGTTCTGAGATTTCCTACCATTTCATTTAGTGTCATTGTCTCAATGTCCTTGGCTTCCCTGATAGCAGTAACCTTTACATCCCACTTAGCTTTGGGGAGGATCCTCAAGACCTTGTCAACCTGTTCCTCAGAGGTGAGTACTTTTCCCAAGGAGGCTAGTTCGTTGATGAGCAAGGTGAGTCTTGCCATCATTTCTTGCAGGGTCTCATTCTCCTTCATTTTGAAGGTTTCATATTCTGTGAAAAAGCATTGCCACCCTAAATTTCCTAACCTGGGCTGTTCCCTCATGAGCAATGGTGAGAGCATCCCAGATTTGCTTGGCCATAGTGCACTTTGATATTCTAGTGTACTCCTCAGGGCCTAGGACACATACTAGTATATTTTTTGCCTTTGCATTTTTCTTCATGGCGATCAGATCGTCGGCATTGAACTCCCTTCTTTTCTTTGGGACCTGTCTGCATTGGGATAGTGGGTCCTACAATGATTCTATCCCAAAGCTCGTAGTCTTCTCCTTGGATGAAATCCTCCATCCTGGCCTTCCACCATGCAAAGTGTGTTCCATTGAACAGGGGGGGTCGAACAGATGACTGTCCTTCTCCGTGTCCTAGCGGTGGTGCAGTGTTCATGATGATCGGTTCTTAGGTATTAGCCTTTAATAAGAACACCTTGCTCTGATACCAATTGTTAAGAACACGCACCCTATGAATATTGCCTAGTCGTTGGAACAGGTTAATCGAACGTGTTTCAATGACGCAGAAATAAACAGGACGCAGCAGTTTTACGTGGAAACCCCTGGCTCAAAAAGGGTGAAAAACCACGACCTGTACTCTACAGGATTTAACTTCAACTTCACTACTTCAAAAGAGCCTTCAACAACAATTACAATCTCAGTTAGATCTTTAGCTAGCTAGCCCTAAGATCCAACACTTCAAACAGCAAGAATTGAAAAAACAACTTGTTTACAAAAGAATTCTTCCTAAACCCTAATTGTTTTTGCCTTCGTGCTTTCTAGATTAAGTTCTTGTGTTGTTGGTTTTCTGCCTCCAAACTCTCTAATTCTTTGCAAGCTGCTTTCCCCGTTTTATACTTGTTTTTTCCGAGTCCTATTTGCTCTCGTCTTCTCTTGATGATAATTCTCCTTAGTAGAATCCGTTTCTTATTAGTAGACACCTTTTTGCTTTCTACCTCCTTTTTCTTTGCTTCTATTATTCTGACAAGGTTTCCTTGTGGTGAATGACCAGCTTCCTATTTGTATGCCGTATTTCCAGCGAATTCAGTGCAGGTGAGATGATGTGCTCAGGGACCTGATAGATGAAACCTGTTCCACGCATTTTGTCAATCATCAAAACTTTAGTGCACCCAACAATGATAATTTCAAAGCAATGGTTGATATTGTGACCGAAGGTTCATTCTTGGATTGCACTTTTCCCATGGTAGCTGAATGACTGGAGAAGTTGGAAAAAAGTGTGATGCAAGAATTAGCTTGAATTAGTACTAATGTGGAGTGAGCAAATGCAGTCAGCCATCAGCCACCACCTACATCCATGTTCAGGGACCATATTACGAAGAGGATGTGACTAATCAGAAGGGGGATTTCTGTACAATTGCCAAGGGTCCAACCAGGACTATTGGCCCCAAGGTCAAGGGAATCATGGTAAAAATGATAATAGGGACAATGCGTATAGGGATAGCAATCGAGGTGGTTATTTTGAAAAAAATAGGGGAAAAGATGGATATGGTGATTGGGATCATAGCGATGGGTAGAGAATTGGTCTGTATGTTCCACAACAGAATCCTATTTTGGGGGCAGGAATTCGCAAATTGAGGAGATGTTTGAAAGTTCTTGAAGAAGGCTGGCGTACAAAATGAGACCTTGAAGGGGTTGAAAGTTGTCATTTCAGGTACTAATCAGAAATTTGAATCTAACTCTGGGGCTATTATGTAGTTAAAACAGTAATTAGGTCATATGTATACACAATTGAACTAGCATTGATAGGGTACATTGCCAAGCAATACATTGCAAAATCTGAATAATGATAGGAACTGCATGGCAATGACCATATGAGGTGGTAAGCAGACGATCGACTCACTCAGGCCAATTGATGATGATGTGGTTCATGTGCAGATGGTAGAAAGCAACAATATGGAGACTAGGGATGAAAAAACAAACGATGGGATGAGCATTGAAGCACTGTCACCAAGGAAGTTGAAATCCATAGCTAGGCCTCCACCACCTGTCACTCAAAGACTCAAGAAGAAGGATGAGGAGGGGAATTTTCAGAATTACATCCCCATTTTGAAGCAACTTCTATTAATATCCATCTTATTGATGCATTGGAGAAAATACCCAGGTATGTCATGTTTATAAATGATCTTGTGACTAAGAAGAGGATTGTGAGCCAAGATCTTGCTCATGATCATCACCATTATGAAGTTAACGCAACAAGGTCCTCATTGCAAAAAAGGATGATCTCGGGGCATTCACCATACCTTGCACCATCGGAGTCATCAACATGGCAAAGGCGTTATGCGACATAGGATCCAGAATCAACTTATTGCCTCCTGCAGTATTCAAGAAGTTGGGCTTGGGAGCCCCCATGTCGACTACAAAGCGGTTGTTGATGGCAAACAGGATGGTGAAGAAGCCTATGGGGATACTCTATTACATAGTCTTGTAGAGAATTTCATATCCCATATAGATTTTGTGATACTTGATTACGAAGTTGACTTTGACATACTAATTATTTTGGGAAGACCTTTCCTAGGAACTGCGCGAGCACTGGTGGACATAGAGTTGGGTCAACACAAGTGTAGATTAAATGATGAAAATGTTGTCTTTAATGTTTCACAGTCTAGGAAGAGGCTTGGTGGTCTTAAAGTGGTCTATATTATAGAAAATATTGATGGGCGCAACCTGAGGTACCAATTGAGGAAAGACTGGGGCTCAAAACTCTTGAAGCTGTGTTAATGATCTTTAAGAGTGATGACATCCCGACACTAATGAGATAGCTAAGGCACTTGGAGCAAATGGTTATCATAGGCACCCACTCAAGCTTGAGTTTGACTTTAAAAAATAAGAATAATCACCTACTAGACCATCCATTGAGGATCCACCAGTGTTGGAGTTGCAGGCTCTTCCAAGCCACTTGAGGTATATGGTTTTTTGAACTAACAATACTTTTCCTGTAATTGTTGATACAAATCTTAATAATGAACAGGTGGAATCATTGATCTCGGTTGTCAAAAGATTCAAAATAGCTATTAGATGGATGATTGACGACATCATTAGCATCCCACCTGAAATATTCACCAACAAAATTTTGTTGGTGAATATGTCAGGTGGGATTGAGCACCAGTGACATCCCAATCCACCAATGCAGGAGGTTGAGGATAAAGAAATCATTAAATGATTGAATGGGGGGGGGGTGATATATTCGATTATTGAGAGTGAATGGGTGAGTCCAATCCAGAATGTTCCAAAGAAGGGAGGCATCACTGTGGTTCCAAATGATAGCAATGAATTGATTCCCACGAGAGCACTCACAGGTTGGAGGGTTCGCAAGGGCTATTGGAAAATCAATGCATCGATAAAAAAAGTTCACTTCCCTATGTCATTCATAGACCAGATGCTAGATCGCTTGGCGGGTAAAGGTTTGTACTCTTTTCTTGATGGATAGTCAAGTTGTAATAAAGTTTCTATTGACCTAGAGGACCAAGAGAAGATGAACTTTACAAGTACTTATGGAACCTTTGCATTCAAGAGGATGCCATTTGGATTGTATAATGCACCGGCCAGATTTTAGATATGCATAATGTCTATATTCTCAGATATAGTAGAGGACACTATTTAGGTGTTGTAGATGAATTCAGTGTAGTTAGAAATTCATTCGAGGATCCCCTGAGGCTTTTGCACATTGTGGTACAGAGATGCAAGAATGTCATCTTGTTTTGAATTTTGAAAAGTTGCACTTCATGGTTAAGGAAGGTAAATCAAATCTCCATCAAGGATACAAAGGTTGATAGAGCTAAAGTTCAGGTTTTGAGAAGCTTCCTCTACCTATCTCTATTAAATGTGTGAGAAGTTATTTGGGGCATGCAAGCCTCTACAGGTGGTTTATAAAGGGCTTCACAAAGATTGCATATCCCTTGTGCAAGATAAAGATGTTATGTTCGTGTTCAATGATGAATGTTTGAAAGCATTGGACTGGTTAAAGCAGAAATTGATTTCAAGGCCTATCATAGTTGCTCCAAATTGGACTCAGTGCTTCGAGATTATGTGTGATGCAAGTGGAGTCACACTTGGTCTGATATTGGAAAAGCGTAGACAGAAGATACTTCACCTTTTCTATTATACCAATAAAGCGCTAAATGTAGCAAATAAAAACCACACTTACTAAGTAGGAGTTACTTGCAACGATCTTTACGTTTGAGAATTTCAGATCATATCTTATGGGGACTAAAATCATTTTACATACTGACCATTTAGCATAGTGGTACTTGATCGCGAAGAAGGATGTAAAACCAATTTTGGACTACTTTTTGGGATAAATTCCAAAGAAACATTGCTCTTACTTTGTTATTATTTCAAATTTCTAACAAATACGCATGTGCTATGAAAGGAAACGAGATTAAAAGTGCACAAATAGAAAATACATGGTGAAAAATTTAAAATGAGAAAAAGTATAAAAAGGCAGAGAAAAGCGGTATCTCCAACATAATCGGCTATCCGTCGAATAGTAAGGGAGATCATCTATTATTACAAAAACTAAGGTTCCAGTTTAAGTCAAGAAGACAGTCAGATGAGATGTTGCAAACCATACTTGGCCATCTGCCGCATTGCACAAGAGATTGCCTAAAGTTGCAACACCCAAAGCCCCAAAACACTAACAAGAAGGCGATATGAGGAATATTTTTGTGCATAGACAAATTGTATAGGCAAATCAAAGAATCAGAGCCTAGTGTTGCGGAAGACAAAGGCTTATAAATATGCACAAGAAAGTGGTCCAGTGCACATTCGGCGCATCGCTGGAGTGCTCGATGGCGGCCGGCCCGGACCGCCGAATGGCATAATGCAGCACAAGCATTCGCACATTTGCATAGACCATATAAGTAATTTTAGAAAGGACATTCTATTTATCAGTTCATACCATGGCAAAATAATTAGTCTATAGTAGTAAATAGAACGTTCCTCTTAGAGTACTAAGGGGAGTTCAGGTTTTGAAGCTTTTGGGAAGAAAATTGGAAAAGATTGGCCACTAATAATCAACTAATTTGTACTCAATCTTGTTATCAATGACTGCTGCTATGTATGGCATCAAATATTTAATTTCTAGCATGTGTGGCTAAAACGCCATTGTTTGGTATGTGCTATTGATATGGATCTTTGATTTATTTATTGGGTGTTTGATATCTTGACTTATCTGTACTTGATTTGAGTTAATTTATAGTTTTTCCTATGTTTAATCAATAATTTCAAGGTTGCAAACTTGAAATTTTACTTTAGATCTCGGATTGTTTCCTTAGCAAGCACGATTAGTGTGTAGAATGGATATGATGGATGGAAACCTCTTGGGGTTTCAGTTGAAGTCCAAATACATGGATTCAATGGTCAAGGTATTAGGGGTTTTACTAAGACTTCTTCGGCCAAGCATGTCCCCAATGGTCTGCGTATGATTTCTTAGTTAATTCATGCGAATACCCTTGCATCATAGCTAATATGGGTTACAAGAATTCTAGCATATTCACTAACTATCAGCTCATTTAGTGAAGTATCTAGAGCCAGCTTCTAGATTAATTTCCATATTTGCACATCCCCAACATCTTCCCTTAACTGTTGTTTAAATCGTTATTGAGAACTTTTTTTTAACTAAATCTTTATTTTGATTATTGCAACCCCTTAGATCCTAGAATTACTTGTCCTAACGAGTCTTATCCACCTTAAACAATGATTTCCTGTGGGATCAACCCCAACTCTAAAGTTGGGTTATTATGTTGATGATGACCGCCCTGCTTCCTTTGAGTAGCCGGGTTGAGCGACATAAAAAATGGCGTTGCTGCGGGTAGTCGGCGTGTTCATATTGGAAGTCTTTCGTGAACTTGGTTCTTGTAGTTAGAATTGTTTTACTATTTGCTTGTTGTTTTTGTTGTTGATAAATTGGTGTTAAAAATGGATGATGATGAGAATGTCCATGGCTAGAATGTTGGCGATAGGAACTGTACGTAGGATGTTAAGCGGGATCAAGTGGGGAGCATCGGTGCTATCTGACTACACCCATTGGCTTAAAGAGTTAATTTTCATGTAACGAGCACTATGTTGCAACTCCTCCAGGTGAACCGATCGTAGGGGTTGGCTACGAAGATACTCATGAACACTTAAGGAACTTTCTTGAAGTATGTCATCTATTCAACTTCAGGGGTGTGAGTTAAGAAGCCATTCTACTAAAGCCCTTTCCTTTTACCATTACCGGGGAGGCATTGAGGCGGCTAGAGGAGCTACCTCATGATTCTATTACATCGTGGGAGGAGCTACAAAATGCGTTCGTTGAAATATTTTTCCCTTCATCGAAAATTATAAAGCTGAGAAGAAGCATTGAGAATTTCAAGTAGCTAGCGAGTGAGTTGTTGATTGAAACATGGCTTCGATTTCAGAAACTCTTACTTAAATTACCTAACCATAGAGTTCAGGAACATCAAAAGGAAACTTTGCAGATTCAATATGTCTCACCACTAAAGAGGTATGTTTTTAGCCCTTGTTTTAGTAATTTTGGTAAATACCATTGTTTATAAAGTTGATCAGGGTTTGTAATATGATAATCATGCTTTAAGGCTTGAATATCTTGTAAAATTTCTAGTGGGTAGATCTTAAACCTTGTGTAGCATGAATGGGTGATTTATTGTGGGTTTTGATTCCCTTTTATTAATTTCAAGATTGACGATGTCTATAAGTTGGTTTAGGTTTATGAATGAAGGATTTCTTTCCGAATGGTGAATTGTTTATAGGTATTGCCTCAATTTCATTCTTGTTCTTATGCTTGAATGTTTTCTTTTAAGATGATACTATGATCATATGAATGCGTTCTTGAAAATGCTTGCCTGTTATAATTAATTGCTCTTATGGGCTATGGGTGAAGTCCGAATAACCCTTAACCTCTTTTGAGAACGATTGAACTTGCCCTATGATAGGTTGGGTCACGTCATTCTTAAGAATAAGTCATCGCTTAAACGAGTATATAGCCATGGAAATGATGTGATATTGATAATCAATAATTAAGCATGCATTGATTTGTGCTGGTGGGTTAGTATGTGACTTTCATCCATGTGATCTGTGGAAAATTTGTTGAATTATGAGCTAATGGGAAGGACCTTGCCAAGTCACCTTAGGCGATGATCATTTTGACAGCCTAAGTGCACTAGGTGATGCGCCTAATTATTGCATGCATCACCTTTATTAGCTAATCTTCTCGACTGATTGCGGCAACTTTTGGCAATGAATCTTTTTCATCACTAAACCAATTTGGTGTATTGTTGATAGTGCAGAAGTGTCACTGAAAGTAGTAGAGGCCTTAGGTCTTAAATCTGTGCATAAAGGCAATGATCTTTTTTGACTGCAAAATCAATTCTCCTGAATACCTAGAGGCCTTAGGTCTTAATCGCCGAGAATGATCAAAGGTCAAATTGACCTGTCTACCCTGAATATCTCCCATACGATCAATTCTTACACCTCATGAGATTTTTGGAGTTCATTGTGGTGCAGGAATTGGTAAACCCAAGGAGTAGGTAACTCGAGGTAGATCTCGAGAAGCTAGGGGAGTTGTTATGGCTACCGATAGAGTCGAAAAAAGATTTTAGCCGCCTCGAAATATTGTTCAGGAAAGGGTAAAAGGAAATTAGTTGAACACCGAGAAACCACCAGTTATAAAAATGAACCACTCAATGTAACCTGGACCATCTTAGAGGAGGAGGAAGATATCCAAACATTCTAAAAGTCCTACTTCGGAGCCTAGTCTAAAAAGGCCCAGGAGTGAGGCCAGGTCGAAAGCCTTTCATGATCCTCTACTCTATACACCCCAAAAGGTGAAGGAAATAACATCCCCACGACACTTGAACAGGCTCATGGCAGAGGGAAAGCGAACAATCCTTGAGGGAAAAAATTGTCTACTGACTGGGTAATTGATAGATATCCGGAGGTTTGGAAGACTTTTAAGTTACATAACTTCCAACAGTTCACCAAACAGCGGGAATCATACGTGACCACCGTGGCCTATGGCAAGGCCATTCCAAAGAATGAAAACAGGGTAAAGTTGATGCTCAAACCCAAGATGCTATGAATGTTCGGGGTGTGCAAGTCCCATGCAGTCAGACTAATATCAATGATATCCTGGGATGTGTACATAGGGATAAAACTGACATGAAAAAGATGATGAAGTTTCAATCATTTGATGATATAAAAGTTTGGCTGGCTCTAATGATTTGGATTCTACCTCTGTCATGGTTAGAGGACGGAGCCATTATTAATAAGAATGAGATGAATATTCCGGCAAGATTTTGGTTTAAATTTATCAGCGGCAATTTGATGCGATCACAAAATGAATCTGGACTTCGACAAGCGAAGGCAACATTGGTTGGGAGCAACATGGATCGCAAGAGACTGAATCATTGTGTTATAATTTCTCCAAAAATCCTCACAATGGCAAAAAAAAAGTGCATACCTCACCACCCTTTCCAAGCCTCATCACTAGCCGTGCAAAATAGCCAAAGTCCCAAGGAACAAAAAGATCGATGTGGTGGTAACTCTATTGGCATCCACTGACATCCATAGGATTGAGGCAAAGTACTTGAGGGATGAAGAGGGCAGGCTAGGAAGAAACCGTCTGAAAAAACATCAATTATTGATGTTGAGGCCCTCCAATCTGGCGCTGTAGAGCTGTGCACAGAGCTAGGTATACCTTCTTCTTCTCCTAATTTACAGTTCTTTTATGCTCCTACTCCATCAACAGAGGAAGAGGCAACAGATAACCAACCCCCACTCACTAAGGTCACTATTCTTGCATTTGGTCAGTTCGCAAACGTAGCTGATCTTCGGGCCATTAGGTTTGAGTGATCTGTGCCTAAAATAGTTGAGGCAGCCATAGCCAAGTCTTTAAAGCCATATGTTGAGGCTGAGGCAAGACAACGTGAGTTGATGGAGGCTCACATGTTGAGGATAGATCGGCTCAATTCAATGATTGATGACTATAGGAAGGAGTTGGCCAACATAAATGATAGAGTGGTAAAGGTTAACAAAGAAGGTGGTGGCAGTGCAAACACATCGGCATTGAAAGCCAATCTTGATGTGTTGAAAAAAAAGTTGACAGCCCTCCGATCCACTTATTTTAGTCATTCCTTGAGAGGCAAGAGGATCCACCACTCAAGGTAGATGACTCTATGATCCAAGGGACTAGTTGACTGTGAAAGATTCGACTGATGGCAGTGGAAAGAACCAGGAGGTGAGCACCTCGGAGACTGATGAGGATACATTGGGAGTCGATTAGAGTCATGAGGACCAAGAAGATCTAGATTGGTTAGAGAGAGAGATTGTGGATATGGTGAAAGCCATATTTGTTCTAGACTAGTCCATGATAGGCACATCCGATGTTAGTGGGCCTGAGCCTACGAGGCTTGATACTGACTTTGAAAGCACACCAATAGATAATGGCATTGATGTCCCCATGACCAATCCTCCACCTTCACCACCATAATAGCAGCACTGACTTGACAGGGGGATTCTAACTCTCAATACTTTCTCTGACGCTTACTCTTTAGTTTTCCTTTTTACATTGAGGGCAATGTTTATTCTTTTAGGAGGAGGTGAGTTTGAGGAATTTCCTATCTTTTTGATGATTGATACTTTTTTATTTTGGGTAGAGATAATGATGTTTTATTTTGATGTTGGTGCATTCATGAATATTGATACAATTTTTAACTTTTTGGGTTTTAAATAAATTTTAGTTTACGTCGTAATAGAGGTGTTTGTTTTCCAATTTCGCTTTTCAATGGATGGATATGCAAATGATGTGCTTGGTTTTTGATTCTTTTGGCAAACCCCATGCAAAGATAATAAGCCATGCGAATGTTAATGTTGTGTCTCTAATCCTTAGCAATCCGACCATCGATGTTCCATATCATTGATTCAGATGGTGCCACGGATGAGGAGCATGTACTCACTAATTAGTCTTTTCTTAATAAATAAATTCATGAATGGAATTGAGGAATCTTGAGTTGACTATATGAGAAATTGAGTTTGGATATGTGATGATTGAAAACTTACAAATGTGCTGCTAATGGTTGAATGTAGAGCCATTTTGCTAATGTGGGATTTGTTATATTGTTGAAACGCTTGTTTTGCAACATCTATAACTAGCACGATTTGTTTTGAGGAGTGACGTGGTTAATTCTGGATTAGGAGAGGACCTTAGGCCTTTTTTGGTTCCATTATTTCAAGTTGACCATAGTTAAATCCCTTAACAGTGAAATGAATCCTTAGTATAGTACTTTTGAGCCTTGATTCCTACTTTGGAAACCTTATGACCTTGACTCTTGTTTATGAAAGACAACTCCCTATTTCCAATTAATTCCTTCTTGCACTTGAAATACTGAGCAGTGGCCAAAGGCTAAATTGGGGTGTTAGTAGAAAGAAGGAACTGTTTCCTTGAAAGCGTCAGAAAAAGATGGGTAAGAACGAAAGAAAGACATTGAGGAGTCCTAGAAATGAATGGAAAAAAAGTGAAAAATAATGCTTTAAAATTGAGGACCCTCCAAAAGATGTTGTTGTGAAAAAGAATGCAGAAGGGAGATACTTAGGAGGATAAATCAAAAGCAAAATATATGTCAAAAAGGAGATGAATGAAAAAGGAATCCAAAGAACCTTTTAGCCTGATAGTGTAAGGATTGATGAGCCACTATTGAGCATATTCTACCCTACCTTACTTTTACCCTACATTACAGTACCAACAAAGTCCTTTGGGATCCTAGTTAGGAAGAATGTCAAGTGAACTATGATTCAGATTAGGGAAAGCCTATGGTTGAAGTTTGCATGCTATTTCATATTTGGGAGAGTGAGATTTGAAGAGATCCTTTAAAAGTAATGTCATAATGATAAGTATTAAGAATATTCTTTGGCGTGAGGGAAAATAAATATGCTTTTAGGCAGTGATTAGCAGCTACATCAACAATTATGAGTATAGCTAAGTTTGTATTACTACTTAGTTATATCTCGAGGCTTTAGAGCCAAGTAAGTGGTTTGTGGAAGTTCGAGACTGGATGAAAAAGGAGAAGATATATGTGTTGCTATCTGTGACCCTAGTTTTAAGCTCTGAATTGGATGGATTAATGTTTGATTTGCTTAAGGGAAAGCAAAGGTTTATGTTGGGGATGTTGATGAGCTCATATTTCAGACTCATTTTCTAGATAGGTTACAAAGAAATATTGCCCTTAGTGTGCCATTATTTCCAATTTCTAACAAATATGCATGTGTCATGATAGGAAATGGTAAAAATAATTCACAAATGGACATTACATGGTGAAATCTTTGAAAGTGAGCAAAAATGCAAAAAGGCGGAGAAAACCGGTATCACCAACATACTCAATGATCCGCCGAATACTCAGGGAGATCGCCTATCATTGCAGCAACCAAGGTTCCAAGTTAAGTGATCCGTCGAATTGCACAAGAAATCTCCTAAAGTTATAGCGCCTAATGCCCCAAAATACTAACAGAAAGATGATATAAGGAATATTTTGGCGCATCGCTGAATCGTATAAGTGGAGCAAAGTGTCGTTGCCTAATGTTGCAAAAGTGGAAGTTTTATATAGATGCACAAGAAAGTGATCAAGATCACATTTGGTGGACATTCAGTTTTTATGTTTGAATGTACTGATTATGTGGGCAATTCATATGAACTTATATAAACCTATATTCATTGTTCGATGTCAAGGGTAAATTATATAGAAAGAAGCATATAAGAAAAGGAGTATAATATAAGAATATGCCATGAACTCAATGCATAACACTTCAATATAGAGGGGATGAGACCTCAACTAACATATAAGACCAAGCGAGCTATTACTTGGAATTCCAATGTTATCCCTTCTCTGGATAAGAGGTGGTCCGCTTACAAAAGGTAAACCATACATGTCGTTACGGGCCTCTCATTTTGGATAGGACTTTTACATAATATCGTATCAATATTGTAACTGCACCTTACGAGACTCCAATTTTGGTGAGGGTTACCATATCAAATACCCATGCTGGCAAATTGTTCAAGAGAAAGGTAAAGGGCATTTCAGGATAGCCCTGATGCCTCCTATCTTGTCATAGCTAATTCATCATCCCATAAGAATATACGTATCCATGCTTTTGAAAGAGGTACAAGTCATTTCAAATTATTTCAATGCATGCTTGGCTCTAAACGCCAATCATTTTTCATAATCCTTCATACTAGGCTCAAAAGCAAATTCATACTTTGAATCATAATTTTCATGTATATCAAGATGGTGTGTTAAACACCCACAACGCTTAAAGACCCATATCATAGACAGTTCTATGATCACATTCTTATCATAACTATATGTGAGCTTAATCCACCAAATAATTTTCATCAGAACTATATGTGAGCTTAACCCACCGAATAATTTTCATCAAAAATCCAATCCTCATGTATGCATATGCCCTGAATGATATGAGAGTACCATGGGCAAAAGAGATTCTGTAAGCATCCAGGCTTTGTATGACCTTAATGGAGATTAAAATTTTGTTCCAAAATGTTTTTGACCAAGGTAACACCTTATGGGCACCTCTATGGGTCGTGTGACTCACCAAGGCCGTGTGGAGTGACCTACAGGTGGCCCCTGACCTTTTTTGTAGAGTGTTGGCATTAATGTGGAGTTTAAGACAAAGGCACACACCACATAACCCCACACGATTTGTGTGAGGCTTCACTTGTCCTAAGATGATCGTGTGGAGGACCTTGGACTTTAAAATCCATATTTTTGTTAAGGCTTGTCATACATAAACCTCTCATGGACCGTATACCCCTTCACGATCTGTGAGGCCTTCCGTATAGATGTTCGTGTGGAAATTTTCTAATTGTAGGATCGCCGTCTTGGGACTTCATTGATGGAGATTTTTTCTAAGTGATTCTTCTCGAGAGGCCACATGGTCCGTGTGACCTCCCATGGGCCATGAAGGTCTCTGTATGGGTGTTTGCGTGAAACTTTCTAAGTATGGAATTTCATTGGCTAAGCTTTTCACAATAACCCATAGGAAGGTGAAATTTAAACGGTCATATCTAATTGTACAAAATGAACTATGTGGCCTCGAACCTACTAAATTGAAGCTCTTTGACTTAGCTTTCTACTGCATCAAGTTTCACCTAATTCTGAGTTCGGATGATGATGTTATGCTCGTTTTTGTAAAGACCATCCGTGTTGTGTTTCCTATGATTTTTCTAAGTCACGCTTCACAGGAGGGTTCACGGTCTGTGTGACCTTGTACAGACCATGAGATATTCTCACGAGACCCTTGGCAACAATTCTTATTCAATTTCATCAATGGTTTTTTTTTGTAATTATGGCTACTCCTAAGGGACATTTTTGTGACTTCCAATGCTATCCTAAGACATTCTAATGACTGAAACTCTCATCATGTCATTCAAATCCATACTCACTTTTAGAATTATATTCAATCTCTCTCTTAAGAGCTCCCTAAGGTGAACATTGAAGGATTGTCTTGATGCTTAAGGAAAGGGTCTTCTTCTTTATCAAATTTCTCCCTATTTCTTCTCGGTTAGATTAGGTATGTGGCATTGATTCTTAGTACCGTTCAATCAAGAAGACCCAAACTCTTTTACACTTGATTTGTGGAATTTGACCTTACATTGATTATGGGTTTGGAAGATTATTGTTTATTAAATTCCATTGAAATATAGTCTATGTTGTATTGTTGATTGGAAGTTGTTTTAAGCCCTTATATGTTGAATTGCATGATTATTATGAAGATTTGAATATGCATTGTCCCTTTAAAATTTGATTTAAGCATGGGTAATTTATATTGTGATTTGAATATGGATTTTGCTTCTGTGTTTACTTGAATTTCATATTGAATTGTTGATTTAAGATTGAATCTATATTGCCCATTGCTTTTCACACATCATTATGGCATATTCATTTATGAGCATTGGATTTTTATGGAATTATCGGTGGATTAAGCTCGCATATGTTTCATGAATATGATTTCTGTTAGTTAAGCTCACATATATGGTGATGACAACAATATGATCACATAAATATGTATTCATATTGACTCTTTTAGCATATTGGGTGTTCACACTTTTTGGTTTTGGATCTTCCAAATCATTCATGCTAGAGATCCGGACCCATTGCCTCTTATTTTATTGATCTTCTAAAATAAAAAATTTGGGAATTTTGAAAGAAATAAAGTTTGCTTATCTTACTTAACTTGATTGAATCCATTATGGATTCAATATATGTAAGAAAATCAAAGTAAATTGTAGCTTTGTTTTCTACTTATTCTTTATTTATTCTCCCATCTATACTTTTATGTATCTATTATATTTGGATTTGATTTGGACTTCCAATCCAACACACCCTTTTATTTTTACTATATTATTGTTTTCAATTGAAATTTTGTTTGTTTTTTTTTTCAAAAATGGAAAGTTCGATACAATTGGTATTTTGTTTTGGAAATTGGAACCAGTTACTAATTCATGATATGTCATGTACAGAATCAAAACTTCATTCTCGATTCTATGAGAATTTTTAAGCAAATGGTGTTCCTCTTCTCCTACCTTTGAATCCAGAAGTACCAGTTGAGGACTAAGAAACTACTCGACCCCCCCGTACATCAGTAATAGTGACAATGGTATTACTGAAACTTACTTGAACATAAATTACTCCCTTTTGCATTCTACATTCACACTTACATGGACCAATACATCCATTCCAATGCAAACTAATTTTTTTGTATAGCTTTTGCCATATTTTCGAGACTGGAATAAGCTATTCCTTTGCATGAAAATGTATGGATTTAAATGTGATTTGGCTTTCAAGCCCAAGTGTAAATGATTGTGAAGAATATTTGACTTTTCAGCCTATGTATGCATTGAAATAATTTGAAATGACTTGTGCCTCTTTTGAAAGCATGCATATGTATAAGTATTTCTTATAAGGATTGGTTACACATTGATATTATTTGATATGATATTGAAAATCCTTCTTAAATGACCAAGTCGTAAAAAAAGGTGTCAATCATACCGAAAGGACTAGGTCATAAGGTGTGGTATACATTACCTTTGGCAAATTATCTTCTCTTACCGATGGGAGGTCTACATCAGGCAAATTCATGTAATAGCTCACATGAGTTTGGGAGTCGATTATGGTTACATCCCTACTCTATATGAGAATTGTGACATTTCATGCATTATTGATTTCATGGCATATAGTTATACTACTTCTCTCTTTCTCTCTCTCTCTCTCTCTCTATATATATATATATATAAGACAGAAATAAGAAATTGTATTTTCCTAGGTATCAAAAATATAGTAAATAAAAGAAATAAAAAAAGAAATAGTGGGTTCCTTCGTTTCTATGGTTACTTCTTAAACGGTGAGGTCTTCTCTATACACCGGAGCCTTTACTTTATACTTTAATTTAATATTTAATCAACTAATTGATGTTATTGGGAACTTGTATAGTTCACACGCTTTGACTCTACCCATGAATTATCCAGTAATAGGTTTTTCACAATCAGATCTACCTATACAGTAACGGTATTTAATTAGGAAAGTTTGCTGGGTAGCTGACCCTCTTAGTCCGTTCTTGCCAGATTGGGGGCCTACCTAATCTTTATGTTTTATGCTTTTTAAATAAGATTTCCTCCGCTTAATGGATAACCATTTGTTACCAATGGAAAATTTCTTATCATCTTAAATTCAGTTGATTGGATTTACACCAACGGAAACCATAAACTTCATACACAATAGGGGGATATGGTAGAGTTTTTTTTTTGAATAATGGATGGAGTTCCTTTTTCCATCCTATCCCATTCACCGGTACTGATCATTGATACTGTAAAAGTCATTTTCTTGCTTTTGTGCCAGCTCATGATCTAAACGAGTCGCACATACACCCTAGTACATGTTCCCCGACGCTGAGGGCACCCACGAAAAGCGGGGGATTTTGTGACATTTCTGATTGGCTGTCTTGTATTTCTAATAAGTTGTTTAATAGTTGGCATGTTGAATCGTATACATAATATGATAGGTTGGTTTAGATTGATCCTAACCAAATGATGGTGAAAATCTTCTATTTAATAGAATATTCAATTCGAAGATAAAATCGCAAATCACAACAGCTTTGCGTAATTTGCGTACATTTCATTTTCCTTTTTTCTTCCGTCAACCGCTACATAATCAACAATTCCATAATTTTGGGCTTCTGTTGCTGACATAAAAACATCTCTTTCCATATCTTCGGATATAACCCAGAAGGGTTTGCCCATTTTTTCTGCATAAATCCTTGCGAGGGTTTCACGCAGTTTCAGCATTTCTCCCGCTTCCACGACAAATTCGCCTACTTGTGCCATATAAAAACCACTAAAAGGTTCATGCATCATTACCCTGATGATATAACAAAATCAAAGCTTCTCCTATCTCGTATGATAAAGCAAAGAGAAAAGAAAGATAAAGACTAGAAAAAAGATAGAATTGAACAACCGTACATGCATCTTTTGTGCATACGGCTCTATAAGAAAATTGACCCCTCTCCTTTCTATTGAAGAAAGAGAAAAATAGAATCTATCAGACTCAGATGGGTAAATAATCAAATTGCCATCCTTCCTTTCGGAGTAGTTCAAAAATACTATGATGGCTCCGTTGCTTTATATGTTTATTTTTTCTTTTTTTTTTGTCTGTGATTCAGCAATCCCAAAGTTTCTTTTTAATCCGATCAAATAAGGAAAAATATTTTTTTTCGTACTCTTTCACAACATATATATTGTTAAGAACTCTCCGGCATGAAAACAAAAAAGTTTGTGACGCTGAACTGAACTCCCGATAGATAAGAGAAAATCGGAAGTACCCCTTATCTCATACTACTCTCTCGATACAGAATCTAATGTTTTGAAAACAAAACAATACAAAAATTTCTCATATCGAATTCGAAGTGCCATGCTATTATTACTTAGTATTCATATGGCGAAGGCATAGTCTTCTTTTTTCTCTCAAATAAAAACCTCATTGGCGCCAAGCGCGAGGGAATGCTATACGTTTGTTAACTTCTCCTCCGACCAGGACAACAGATGACATTGAAGCGGCTAATCCTAGCCGCTATGCATAGCGGCTATGCATAGCGGCTAATACATATATATGCATTTCATGCCCGCATACTTAGTACATTCAAACGTACTAATGCATACTTTTTGCCTACATGATCTAACCATATAGGGACCAGAGACTACATTCATCCACCATTTGACGTATAGTAAGATTCGAGAAATTTGTTGTGGTGAGTCATATCTTCCAAGGACAAGCCACCATTCCTCTACCCTATCATGCTTCCCTTTATGTTATTTACTTCAAGGGTGAGCCTGGGACATATCTTGACCCCCATTCTATTTTATGACTAGAGGGATTGTTGGACATCATATAAACTTTTGTATAGTTATTTGCTACGTCTTCCTCTTTGGAGATGATGATTACGGCTTTCTCTTAGATATGATTACTATGATTTGAATATGAGTATTATGACATGTGATTATGTTATGATGCCAAAATGTGGATGATCTTCTGTCCCATATTTCACCCATAGAGTGAGTTGTACTTACCCGCCCCTTAGTCTTTATGTGTTATGAGTTATGTGAGTTCATGTTAATCCTTATCCCTATGACGGTCCCATCGTGTAAGTCCTACTTTCCTATCACTTAGAATTATGTGTTTACTATTTTTATATGATTCTAAATCGATGATATGAAAATGGATACTTTGATGTCTGTTTGGGGACTCTCAAGATCCCATTCGCCATGATACTCTTAGACCGTAGGTCCGAGTCATGACAGAAATGGTATCAGAGCACTAGGTTTATAAATATTCCTCAGAGTACAACATGCTGCAACACGTATAGTCTTATTGATGGGTGTGATGCACACCATATCTATGGGTAGGAGGCTACAAGGCATTTTAGAAAATGTTTCACTTTTTCATGATTCATATCGTTCCATGGAGCGTGTCTTAAGATTTTCTATTTCCATCACTCCCTACTGAATAGAGAGAGCCACTTTAGGCCCGTAATGCAATTAAGGCAAGGAAGACATTGTAGCTGATCTTATAGAGGAAGTCAAAAGGGAGTTTGCGAAGGATGTGCATCATCTGACCAGATTGGGGAAATTGGGTTGAGTGAATCTAATGATGGTCTCATTCTAGTTAAGAATTGAGATGAATCCTATATAGTTGTTGATGTCAAGGGAAAGCAATACTTAGAGCCATCATAGTTTTTGTTGAAGAGGTTGGTTGCAAAGAATAAGATAGTTGTTTTCTCCCAAGGAGGAGATGGTGTAACTCCGTTGAAGATCCATTGTGTGTTCCGGACATTGACGGTCTTTGGGAGAAGATCATGAGTGAAGCCCATAACTCTCATTATTCCATACATTCGGGATCTACCAAAATGCATCGGGACTTACAAGAATTCTATTGGTTGCATTATACAAAGAAAGAGATAGCCAAGTTTGTATCTGAATGCTCTAATTACCAACAATGGAAGGTAGGACATGTAACGCCCAATTGTTTGGCCAAAATCATTGAAATCCTGACTTAAAATGAGAGGATGAGAATGTGAACTTTGTGATTAGGTTTCTCAGTACAAGAATAAATTTGAGTCCATGTGGGTAATTCTTGGAAGAAAGACCAAATCTGCTCACTTAGTGAAGACAATGACAAGTTATATATTTCAGAGTTTGTCTGATTGGATGGTGTGCCTACATTTTATTATATTGAATTGTGGTACCCAATTTACCTTTCACTTTTGGAAATCATCTCTAAAAGGGGCTTGTCACTAAGGTGAAGTTAAGTATCGCTTTTCATCTTCGATCCGTTGGACTAGCCTAGAGGACAATTAAAACCTTGGAGGACATGTTGAGGGCTTTTATGTTAGAATTCAAAGGAAATTGGGGTGATCATACAGTTTAATGAGTTTTATACAAGAATAACTTTCATGCCATCATTGGTGTAACACCATTTGAAGCTTTGTATGGGAATAGGTATAGGTCCCCGATGGTATGGTTTGAGTTAGAAGAGATGGCATTGATTAGCCCAGATTTTGTGTTGGAGGCCATGAAAAAATTGAAGTTTATTAGAAAGATGTTGAAGATGGCTCAAAGACATAAAAAGTCTTATCAGGATGTTAGAAAAAGGGATCTTGAATTCCATATTGGTGATTGGGTGTGTGTAAAGTTTTTATCTATGAAAGGTGTAATGCATTTTGGTAAAAAGGGAAAATTAAGTCCCCAGTATGTATGTCCTAATGAGACTGTTGAGCGGATTGGATCTGCCTTCAGATTTCAGTTCTATTAACTCGATTTTCCATGTGTATGTTGAGAAAATTGATTGGTGATCCTAGTGCAATTGTTCCTTTGAAAGGTGTTGAGGTTGGGAGAACTTAACTTAGAGATTCCAATTGAAATTTTAGATAGGCAATTAGAAATGCTTCTTAAAAAGGATATTGCGTTGGTTTATGTTTTCTTGAGGAACCAACATGTTTAAAGTGCTACGTGGGGAGTGGAATCAAGTATGATATGATGATACCTCTATCCTTTCCAATTTAATCAAGCCTATGGTATTAGGTTCTTCCTATTCTCAATGATCCTAATAATTTGACTTTTGACTTTCATTATATGACATGACATTTATACGTATGCACAAAATTGATTTAAAGATGTTTGAATGATTTAAAGATTTTTTTGATATGAGTTTTAAGGTATCTATTATTTTCAAGTAATTAATTATGCATTGTACCTTATGTTTTGATGTCTCATTTTCTAAGTCTATCCTTTCAAGCCTTGTTCTCGCACATTCAAGGATGCATATTTCCAAGGGGGAGATGATATAAGGACCCAGACTTTGTATGACTTTAATGGAGCTTAGAATGTAGTTCTAGAAAGTTTATGACCAAGATAATGCATTACAGGCACCTCCACGGGACGTGTGACTTGCTAAAGGTCATGTGGAGCGTCCTTAAGGTGGCCTTTGGCCTTGTGTATAGAATGTTTGCATTAATGTGGAGTTTAAGACTAGGGAACACATCACATGAACCTTACACGGTTTGTGTGAGGCTTTATTGGCTGTGTGGAGGCCCTTGTCCTTGAAAATCAGCATTTTGGCTAAGGCTTGTCACACATGAACCTCTTACGGGCCGTATACCCATTCAGAGTCTGTGAGACCTTCTGTATAGGCATTGGTGTGAAAATTTTCTATGTATGGATCACAGTCTTGGAACTTCGTTAAGGGAGAATTTAAGTAAGTGAAGTTTCATAGGAGGCCACATGGTCCGTGTGACCTCTCACGAGCTGTTAAGCTTTCTTTATGGGTATTGACGTGCAATTTTCTAAGTATGGAATTCCACTGGCTAACCTTTTAACAAGAAACAACAGAATGTTACACTTTAAATTGTCATATCTCTTAGCACAAAAGGAACTGGGTGGTCTACGACCTATCGAGTTGAAGCTCTTTGAATTACCTTTAAAACACATCTGGTTTCACCTAAATCTGAGTTTGGATGAAGAGGTTATGCCCATTTTTGTAATTTTCGTCCATGTTGTGTTTCCTGTGATTTGGCTAAGTGAGGCTTCACGGCGGTCCATACGACCTTGTACAAACCGTGGCACCTTCTCAAGGGACCCTAGAACAAATTCTTATTTCATTTCATTAATAGTTTTTTGTAATTATTGTTACTCTTAAGGGACTTTTGTGACTTCCTATTCTATCTTGACACAATCAAATGACCTAAACTCTTCTACTCTCATTCAAATTCATTCTCACATTTAGAATTATATTATATTTCTCTCTTAAGGAATCCCAAAGGTAAACATTGATAGATTTTCTTCAAGCTTAAGCAAAGGGTCTTCTTCATCATCAAATTTCTCCCTATATCTTCTAGGTTAGCTTAGGTATGTGGGATTGATTATTGGTCCCGTTCTACAAAGAAGAACCGAACTATTTTACATTTGATTTATGGAATTTGAGCTTACTTTAATTATGGGTTTTGAAGATTATTGTTTATTAATTTTTATTGAAGTATGGGCTATGCTTTATTGCTGATTTTAAATTGTGTTAAGCCCTTACATGTTGAATTGCATGATTATTATGAATATTTGAATATGTATTGTCCCTTTAAAGATTGATTTAAGCATGGGTAATTTATAATGTTATTCGAATGTGTATTTATCTTATGGATTTAATTAAATTTAACATTTAATTGTTGACTTAAGATTGAACCTATATATTGCCCTTTGCTATTCACACATCATTAATGGCGTATGCATTCATGAGAATTGGATTTTATGAAATTATCGGTGGGTTAAGCATGCATATGCTTTATGAAAATGATTTATGTGAGTTTAGCTCACATATATGGTTATGACAAATATGTGATCTCATAAATGTGTATTGATATTGGCTCGTTGAGTATACAAGGTATTTACACCATATTTTTATTGTGAATGAGTTATTCCTATACATGAAAAGTATGGATTGAAATGTGATTTGGCTTTTAAGGCCAAAGTGTAAATGATTATGAAGAATGTTTTACTTTTAAGCCTAAGTATGCATTGAAATTATTTGAAATGACTTGTGCCTTTTTTGAAAGAATATATTTGTATAAGTATCTCTTGTGGGATGATTACTTAGCACCGATGGATTAGGGGCAACGGCGCTATCCCTAAGGGTCTTCTCTCTTTCCTTGAACTATGTGCTAGCTTAGGTATATGGAAGCCATTACTAAAATGAGTAAGTCGTATGGAATGGTTACACATTGATATGATATGATATGATATAGGAAATCCTTCTGAAAAGACCAGGTCGTAAGGAAGATGTCCATCACACAAAAATGATAGGGTCGTAAGGTGTGGTACATTACTCTTGGCAAGTAATCTTCTCTTACCGATGATAGGTCTATATTGCGCAAATTTATTTAATAGCTTGCATGAGTTTGAGATGTCAGTTATGGTCACATCCCTACTATATATGAGCATTATGACATTTTATGCATCATGGATTTCATGGCATATTGTTACACTACTTCTCTTGGATATTTATATCTCTTTATATATTCTATGGCCTTGCAATCTAACATTGAACGTAGGTTTGATAAGTCATATGCATTGCATGCCCGCATACTTAGTTCATTCAAAAGTACTAACACATACTTTTTACCTACATGGTGCAACCATGTAGGGACCAGAGACTACATTCATCCATCATTTGACGAATAACGAATTCAAGAAGGTTGTTGTGGTGAGTCCTATGTTCCAAGGATAAGCCATCATTAATCTACCTTATTATGCTTCTATTTATGTTATTTACTTTTAGAGTGAGTTCGAGGCATGTCTTGGCCCCCCTCCTATCTTGTGACTAGAGGCATTGTTTGACATCATGTACACACTTATTGCCCCCATAGAATGAGTCATACTGGCCCATCACTTAGTCCTTATGTGCTATGTATTATGTGGATCCATGTTAATCCCTATACGTATGACATCCTCATAGCGTGAGTCCTACTTTTCCGTCCCTTAGAACTATGTGTTTACTATTTTTATGCACTTCTGAGCCAATGATGTGAAAATAAATATTTTGAGGCTATTTTTATGCACTTCCGAACCAATGATGTGATAATAGATGCTTTGAGGCTTATTTGGGATCTCCCAGATTTTCATTCACCATGTCACTCCTAGACCCTAGGTTCTGGCCGTGATAGAGATGGTATCAGAGTACTATGTTTATAAATGATCCTCGAAGTCCAACATGCAATGTCAGGTAGAGTCTTATTAATGGGTGTGAAACGCACCACATCTATGTGTAGGAGGCTACAAGGAATTTAAAAAATATTTCACTTTTTCATTATTCATATTGTGCCATGGAGCATGTCTTAAAATTTCCTAACTCCATCCTGGCATACCGAATAGAGAGAGTTACTTTGGGTCGTAACGCAATCCAGGTAAGAATGATGTTGTAGCTTATCATATGGAGGAGGTAAAAGGGAGTTGGTGAAGGATATGCAGCGTTTGACAAGATTGGGGAAATCAGGTTGAGAATCTAATGATGGTTTTGTTCATATTTAGAATAGGGCTAAATCATTTGTCATTGTTGATGTCAAGGCAAAGCAAGACTTAGACCTATTATTGGTTATTTAAGAGCTTGGTTGCTGAAAATAACATAGAGATTTTCTCAGAAGGGGGAGATGGTGTAATTTGGTACCAAGATCAATTGTGTGTTACAGACGTTGATGCTCTTAGAGAGATGATCAAGAGTGAAGCCCATAATTCTCATCATTCCATACATCTGAGATCTACCAAAATGTATCGGGACTTGAGAGAAGTATATTGGTTGCATGGTAAGAAGAAAGACATAGCCATGTTTGTATCGGAATGCTCTAATTGCCACAAGGGATGGTAGGACATCAAAGGCCGGATTGTTTGGCCCAAAACATTAAAATCCCTACTTTAAATGAAGGAATGAGAATGTGGACTTGTTATTGTGTTTCCCTATTGAAACACCCCACATCTTACATGTACTAGTCTAATGCATATGAAACATGATATGGTGGGGTCAAATCAGCACACATTTTTAAGAAGTACTTGAATTTCATATTAGAGGACTATATGTACGTCTAATGCTCAAGATGACCGAGTGTATATAAGTTTTACGTCAAATTGAGGAGATCGTGACCTTAAATGAGTGAATGAAGTGAGGTACTTGTGGGACTTAGGAAACTAGCAGGTGAGTCACCCACGTGCTTAACTTAAATAGTCTAGGTAGACGGAGACGAGGCCCAGCACCGAATGTGTTCAAGTCCGATAATGAATAAACTCCGAGTTAAGGATGTCATTTGGGCCAATGGTTTGGCATCATAAAGGGGCAACATTTTCAGCCCAAGATGAATAGGAAAAGGGCCAAATTACATTCACAACCCAATTCACAAATAGGGCCTAAACTAAGTAGGTGTAAAAGAGAAATATTTGCAGCAAAGCCCATCCAATTGAAGCCCAATAAGGCCCAAGTGAAAGGGCCAAGTTGCTGCACCACCACCTTAATAAAATAAGGCTTGAAATTCAAAAGAAAATCGGCCAAGAGTGGCCCTATAAAAGGATCAAAAGCCAACAATTTCAAGTCATTTATACAAAGCCAAAAATCAGATTTCTTTCCAAGTTTCTTCTTGCTCTCTCTTCACTTTGTAAAGCAGCCAAGGCACAGCTTTAGGGTTCTTGAAGAGCACCTAATCCTTGAGGGCTAAGGTAAGTAAAAATACCTATGGTTTGGTATAACTTTTTCATGAAAAACATGAAGTACTATACTGGTTGTACTTGTGTAGGAATTTGGGACAACATGTGTTCCAAAGATTGTTGTCCACTTTCCTTGTTTATTAAGAGGCTTTTCTCTTGTTGGTTGGCTGTATTATGAAGTAATATTTATGTTTTTAACAAAGCTTGGTTCTATAGTGATGTAAGAAGGCTGCTGGACCATTTTTATTTTCCGTGAAAATGAGTTCTTATATGATATCTTAATTGCACTCTTAGTAAGAATTTGTGGACTGAATATTGGGAATTGTTGCCTCATGTTTTCCATTTACTCGGGAACTGTTTTAAGACTATTTTAGGACTGTTTTTGTATGTAAATATGTTGAGGATAGTTTGGTTGAGTATTGAAACAGATTGGGAATGATTGACGCCGAAATGTAACGAAAGGACGTAATGTTACGTTGCCTACTTGCATGTTGTGTAGAATTGTTGTATGTTGTACTTTATGAGCTGTTGTAACACTGTTATGGGACTAAAACAAGCTGGATATGGTATGTATATGAGAATGTGTATTAGAAAATACAATTAGGAGTGAAAATGTTGAAAGAATATTCTTTGGTTGCTAATTACGAGCTTGCTGCCTGGATATTATTTTTGGGTGGAGTTGGACTACCAAGATGTGTCTATTAGCTGCTAATACTAGTTTTATCACCTACTGTATTGTAGATAAGTACTTGGAGGAAAAGGATACTACTCCGAGGTAATAACGACATAGTACAACGAGGTATGTAAGGCTACTTGGTTTACTATTACTTGGCATGAAATCTACGTTCTTCCTTGATACATAAAGGTACTTACCGAATCCGACATAACTAATAACTGTGTTTCCACTCTTTACCATGTTCATATGTTCTCATACATAGCCATTGTCAAAACTGCATACGTACTTGGGTACCAAAGATACATGCGTTCCTTTTTACCAAATAAAGTCTATGTGTTGTTTAATCTCCTACACGTTTCATTAGTTGCGTAATTTTCTTTACATTGTGGTATTATCTTTTGTGGTTGTTTATATATCACATGTCATGTCTATATACCTAGAGTTCTAAATGTTATGACTACCAAAAGAATTATCTCAAAAGTAAATAAAAGATAACTCAAAGTTGCTTATTAATGGGTGGTATCCCAAGGGTGGAAGAATCACCTAGCATGGGTCGATCTCATATTACGGGGGGTATCCCAGGGGTGAAAGGAAAGTTTAGCATGGGTCCATCCCAATATTGATTTACCACTGATCAGCTGGTCATTTACACGATATATTGTGCACAAATTATATAGTAAAGAAAGGTAAAGTAATAAAGAGACATAAAGTACATGATTTCACAGTATGACTAAAGGTGGTCTTTTTAATCCTCACACACCAACGTGTGATTTCATTTGAGTTCTTATTTCATATACAATATTTCCTGCCTTACATATTCAGTACATTATCTCATACTGACGTCCCTTATGGGGGACCTGCATTTCATGCTACTAGATCTCACTAGTAGGAGTACAGGGCTTCCAGCTGCTGTTACTAAGCTCCAGGTTGCTTCGGAGCTTTGTGTGTCTAAAGCTTATATTTTGTATTGTATAGTGGTCATGAGGTGGGGCCTGTCCCGACCCATATAGATATTGTTCCTTACCTAGAGGCTTTGTAGACTATATAAAGTAAAATGTGGTCAAGTATCATACTTTAGATATCGTGGCTCCAACGGCCCAGTCTTATGCATTTCCTTTTGGCTTGTTAATATTATTTACTCTTTTTAAAAACATGTTGAATATAGAAACCTCTTATAATGTTCATAGAAAGTGTATGGTTATATGTTGGTTCTACCGAGCCTTGTCGGCAACGGGTGCCAGTCCGCCTTAATGGGACTTGGGGCATGACAGAAGTGGTATCAGAGCGGGTCATCCTAGGGAGTCTACAAAGCCGTGTCTATATAGAGTCTTGTTTATAGATGTGTTGTGCACCACATTTATAAGCAGGAGGCTACGTGGCATTTAGGAGTTGTCACTTTCTTTTCATTTTCTAGATCGCGCCATAGAGCCAAGTGTTGTAGGTTGATTGTTTCTAACCTCTAAATCATTTTGTACAACAAGGATACCTGAAACAAGGAAAAGTAAAGGTAAAGGGAAGGAAGTAGAAGTAGTAGTTGGTGTACCCAGTTGGGTGAGACAACGAAATGAGGCCCAAGATGAGTCTCTGTCACAAACATCTCCAACTCCTCCAGCTCCTGATGAACTAAGTAGTGAAACTCCCCCAGAACCACCTACCGATGCTATCGTGCAGTATATGAGAAACGCGGTCCAATTATTGACTCGTATAGTTGCTGGCCAAAGTTAAAGACAAGAAGGTCCAGTTATAGGTGCAGGTGGTGTGAATAGGGAAGCTATCACGAGGATACGTGACTTCCTTAATTTGGACCCTCCATCTTTTACCGGGTCAGATCCTAATGAAGATCCACAAGACTTCATCGACCAGATCCAACGCACTTTGGATGTTATGCATGTAAGCGGTACAGAAGTTGTGGAGCTGGCAACATATAGATTGAAGGGTGTGGCTATATTGTGGAATGAAGCTTGGAAGCAACCTAAGGGTATAAATGCACCTCCAACTACTTGGAAGGAGTTCAAAGAGGCATTTCTTGACCACTACTTGCCATTAGAGATCCTAGAGGCCTGGGTAGATCAGTTTCTGAATCTCCATGAAGGGAATATGAGCATGAGGGAGTATAGCCTTCAATTTAATTACCTGGCCAGGTATGCTCCTAATGTAGTTGCTATATGGCAGATAGAGTTCATCGATATGTGGATAGGTTGGATTTGTATCTGGTCAGAGAGTGTACCATTGCTTCTTTGAATAAAGACATGAATATAGCGAGGATGCAAGCATTTGCACAAAAACTGGAGGATCAGAGGCAAAGAAGAAGGGCACAAGAGTTAGAAAAGGGGCAGTCCAAGAGGGCCAGATCTACGGGGCTGTTTGTACCTTCCCAAGGTGAGTTTAGGCCTCGGGTGTTTATTAGAATACCGAGGCCTAAACTCACCTTGGGATGGTATAAACTACTCCGTAGATCTAGCCCTCTTGGACTGTCCCCTTTCTAACTCTTGTGTCCTCCTTCTTTTCCTCTGATCCTCCAATTGTTTTGCACATGCTTGCATCCTCGCTATATCCAAAGAAGCAATGGTACAATCTTTGACTAGATACAAATCCAACCTATCCACGTATCGATGAAATCTATCTGCCATAGTAACAACTATATTAGGAGCATACCTGGCCAGGGAATTAAAGTGAAGGCTACACTCCCTCACGCTCAAATTCCCTTAGTGAAGATTCAGAAACTGGTCTGCACGGACCTCTCGGATCTCTAATGGCAAGTAATTGTTAAGAAATGCCTCTTTGAACACTTTCCAGGTAGTTGGAGGTGCATCTATATCCTTAGATTGCTTCCAAGCTTCATACCACAATATAACGACACCCATATATGTTGCCAGCTCCATAGCTTTTGTACTGCTTACGTGCATAATATCCAAATTGCAATGGATCTATTCGATGAAGTCTTGTGGATCTTCATTAGGATCTGACCTGGTGAAAGATGGAGGGTCCAAATTAAGGAAGTCATGCATCCTCGTGCTAGCTGCCCTATACGCACCACCTGCACCTATAACTGGACCTTCTTATCTTTGACCTTGGCCAGCAACTATACGATTCAATAGTTGGACTGCATTTCTTAGATCCTTCACGGTAGCATCGGTAAGTGGTTCTAGGGGAGTTTCATTACTCCCTATTTCATCAGGAGCTGGAAGAGTTGGAGATGTTTGTGACAGAGACTCATCTTGGGCCTCATTTTGTTGTCTCACCCTACTGGGTCAACCAACTACCACTTCTACTTCTTTCTGTTTGCCTTTACTTTTCCTTGTTTCTGGCGTACTCGTTGTAAGAGATAATTTATAGGTCAGAAACAATCCACCTACAACATTTGACTCTATGGCATGATCGAAAGAATGAAAAGAAAGTGACAACTCCTAAATTCCACGTAGCCTCCTACTTATAAATGTGGTGCACAACACATCCATAAACAAGACTCTACATAGACACGTCTTTGTAGATTCCCTAGGATGACCCGTTCTGATACCACTTTTGTCACGCCAAAGTCCCATTAATGCAGACTGGCACCCGTTGTCGATAAGACTTTGGAGAACCAACATATAACCATGCACTTTCTATGAACATTATAAGGGGTTTCCATGCTCAACGTGCTTTCTAGAAAGTAGACAGTGATAACAGGCTAAGAGGAAATGCATATGACTAGACCGTTGGAGCCACGATGTCCAAAGTATAATGCATGATCACATATTACTTTACATAGTCTACAAAGCCTCTAGATAAGAAACAATATCAATAAGGATCGAGACAGGCCCCGCCTCATGACCAACTATACAATACAAAGATATGAACTCTAGCCACGCAAGCCCCAAAGCAACCTGGAGCTCAGTACAAGAGCTGGATATCCTGTACTCCTACTGGGAAGATCTAGTAGCTCTTGTACCTGCAGCACGAAATGTAGGTCCCCCTTAAGGGACGTCAGTATGAGATAATGTACTGAATATATAAGGCAGCAAGTACTATATATGAAATAAAAACTCAAATAAAATCATACACTGGTGTGTAAGGATAAAAGACCACCTTTAGTCATATTGTGTAATCATGTACTTTATGTCTTTTTTATTACTTTACCTTTCTTTATTATATAATCTATGCGCAGTATATCATATAAATGATCAGCTGATTAGTGGTAAATCAATATCAGGATCAACCCATTCTAGACTTTCCTTTCACCTCTGGGATACCCCTCGTAATATGGGATCGACCCATACTAGGTGATTCTTCCACCTCTGGGATACCACCTATCAATAAGCAACTTCAATTTATCTTTTATTTACTTTAGAGATGATTCTTTTGGAATCATAGCATTTTGGAGTTCCAGGACTAAAGCTATAACATGTAGCATATAAAAAATCATGCAAGACAATACCACAATGAAAAGAGTAAGTTACACAACTAATAAAATGCATAGGATATGAAGCAACACATGGACTTTACTTAGCAAAAAGGAACGCATGTATTGTTGGTACCAAAGTATGTATGCATATTCAACATTGGCTATGTATGAGAGCATATGAACATGTTTAGGAGTGAAGACACGGTTATTAGTTATGATGGAGTTCGTAAGTGCCTCTATGTGCAAAGGAAGAACCTAGATTTTATGCCACATAATAGGAAATTAAGTGGCCTTACATACCTTGTCATACCACCACGTTATTTCCTCAAAGTGTGTCCTCCTTTTTCCCCAAATATATATCTACAATAGCATAGGTGATAACACTAGTATTAATAGCTAATAAGCTTATCTTGGCAGTCCAATCTCATAAAAAAACACTCGGGCAGCAAGCTTTTAACTATCAATCAACGAGTATTCTTTCAACCTTGCCACCTCTAATCATATTTTCATTTAGCACACATTCTCATGTACATGTTATGTCCAGATTGTTTTAGTCACATAATAAGCTTACAACAGCTCATAAAATACAACATACAACTACTCTACACAACACGCAAGTAGGCAACATGACATTACGTTCTTTCGCTACATCTCGACGTCAACAATTCCAAATCTGTTTCAACCTCAACCAAATCGTTCTCAACATATTTACATATAAAAACAGTCTTAAAAATTTCCAGAAACAGTCTCAAAGTAGATGGAAAACGTGAGACAAAAATCTCCAATTATCCCCCCACAAGTTCCTACTAAGAGCACCATTAAGATATCATACATGAACTCATTTTTGCGGAAGATAAAAATAGTGCAGCAGCCTTCTTTCATCACTACACAACTAATCCTTGTTAAAAACATAAACCTTACTTCATAATTCAGCTAACGAACAAGAGAAAGGCCTCTTAATAAACAAGAAAAATGTACAACAATCTTTGGAGCACACGGACAACAGGATATTCAGCTAGCTAGCAAATTCCTCCTAGACAGCCTTGCAAACAATGTGAGAGAATTCATTTAGGTACATGTTGTGTTGGGAAAATTCTTGTTATTGGTGTTGTGTACCAAGGCATATGATGAGAGATTTCCCAAGGAGACGTATTGGTAATATAGCACAACCTACTAGGTCAATTGTTGCATCATCATCATCAGTTCCTCCATTAGGTAGGGGTTAGGAAACACCTGCAGGTCGTTGTACTGGTGGTAGAGGGGCGCTAGCTCTAGCGGAGCCCAGAATCGTACTTATGCTCTAGAGAGTCAGCAAAATTTGGAGGCTTCACCCGATGTGGTCATAGGTACATTGTTCATCTTTTCACATAATGTGTATGTATTAATTGACGCTGGTTCTACATTATCATATATAACTCCACTAGTTGGTGGGAAGCTTAAGAAAACACCTAAATTATTGAACAAGCCATTTGAAGTCTCTACACCAATCGATGAATCTATTATAGCTAGGAGGGTCTAATATTACTGTGTAGTAACTGTTTGTGACCATGACACATTGGATGACCTTGTTGAGCTAGAAATGGTTGAATTTGATGTTATAATGGTATGGATTGGTTAGCTTCTTGCTATGCCACTATGGATTGTCGAACTAAGAGAGTGTATTTCAACTTTCCAAATGAGGCGGTCCTTGAATGGGAAGACAATGTTGGGGCACCAAAGAGTAAGTTTGTTTCTTATTTTAAAGCAAGGAACATGATGTCAAAGGGATAATATATGTCATCTTGTTAGAGTTCAATATGGAGGCAGAACCACCAGTGCTTCAATCTGTTCCAAGTGAATGAATTTGTTGATGTGTTTCCTGAAGAGCTTCCGAGTTTACCTCCACACCTGAAGTAGATTTTGGTATTGACTTACTTCGAGGCACTCAACCTATTTCAATCCCTCTGTGTAGAATGGCCCCGACAGAATTACTTGAATTAAGAGCAATTAAAAGACTTGCTAGAGAAGGGTTTTATAAGAACTAGTGTGTCCCCTTGGGGTGCACCAGTGTTATTTCTACATAAAAGGATGACACCTTGAGAATGTGTATTGTCTTCCGGTAATTGAATAGGGTGAAAATTACGAGCAAACACCCCCTCCCAAGGATTGATGATTTATTTGATCAGTTATAGGGTGCCAAATGCTTTTCAAAAATAGATTTGAGATTAGGTTATCACCAAGTGAGGGTGAAGGAGAAAGATATACCCAAGACAGCCTTTAGGAAATGCTATGCTCACTTTGAATTTTTTTGTTATGTCATTTGGCCTGACAAATGCACCAGCAGTTTTTATGGATTTAATGAACAGGGAATTCAAGCCATTCTTGGTTGTATTCGTGATAGTGCTTATACATGATATTTTGTTATTTTCAAGATCAGAAAAGAACCATGCAAATCACTAACGATTGGTATTACAAGTTCTTTGTGATCGACAATTATATGCCAAGATTTCCAAACGTGTATTTTGGTAAAAATCAGTGGCATTCTTGGGTCATATTATATCTTATGACTGAATAAGGGTTGATTCATAGAAGATAGAGGCTGTGAAAGATTGGCCAAGGCCAACAACACCCACAAAAGTTCAAAGTTTCCTAGGGTTGGCAGGTTATTACAAGAGGTTTTTGAGGGGTTTTCTTCTATTTCTGCACCTCTAACAAAATTAACACATAAAATGACCAAGTTTCAATGGAATGATGCATGTGAAAGGAGCTTTCATGAGTTGAAAAGCAGGCTAAATTTTGCACTTGTGCTAGTGCTTCTAGAGGGCAAGGAGGGGTATGTTGGTATATTGTGATGCTTTAGGAGTTGGTTTAGGGTGTGTACTGACACAACATGGTAGGGCAATTGCTTATGCCTTGAGACAACTGTGACTGCATGAGAGAAACTACCTAACACATGACCTTGAGCTAGCAGTTGTTGTGTTTGCCTTGAAAATATGGTGCCACTATTTGTATGAGGTTCACATTGATGTATATATTGATCATAAGAGCCTACAGTAAATCTTTAAGCTGAAATCTAAATTTAAGACAGCAAAGGTGGCTAAAGCTAATAAAAGATTACGACGTTCATATACTATACCATCTGGGGAAAGCAAATGTGGTAGCTGATGCTCTGAGTCGTAAGGCAATCATGAATATTGGTGATCAGACCATGGTTATTCAAGGAATGGCTAAGGATCTACGACAACTAGCCAATTTGGGAGTTCACCTCCTTAAAACTCCAAAGGAAGGGGTTGTTGTGCATAATGCTGCAAAGTCTTCATTGGTAATGGAGGTAAGAGAAAAGAAATTCAAGGATGTTTTTCTACGATGACTTAAGAAAAAGGTGAGTCAAGGTATGATGAAGGGCTTTGAACTTACACAAAATAAAGTACTTTATTGCAAAAATAGATTATGTGTTCCCAATATTAATGGACTAAGAAGAAAGATAATGGATGAAGCCCATCATTCACGATATTCCATCCATCTAGGATCAACTAAGATGTATCATGAGCTAAAGGGAATGTGCTTGGTGGGGAGGCATGAAAAAGAATCTTGCTGAATTTGTGGCTCAATGTTCAAATTGCCAACAAGTCAAGGTAGAGCACCAAAATCTGGGAGGTTATATGTAATGTATAGAGCTTCCAACGTGGAAGTAGGATATGATTAATGTGAATTTTGTTACTGGGTTGCCTTGCTCATATCAGAAGTCTGACTCAATATGGGTGATAGTTGATAGACTCACAAAGTCAGCACACTTCTTGCCTATTAAGAGTTATTATATAGTTGAAGAGTACGCAAAGTTATACTCTGAGCACTACATGGCCCGTGTAACCTCCCGTGAAGGCAACTTCAATCCTTCAATCTAAGTTCACTTTCAAGCTTATTTATGTTGTTTAAGGCCATCCTAAGTTCAAGCTAAGTTCACTACACGATCCGTATATTCCAAGTATGGGATCTTCAAATTTAAGCTAAGTTCACTTTCAATCCTTCAATTCAAGCTTATTTATGTTGTTTAAGGCCATCCTGAGGCTCCTATATCATGTCAAGTTCAAAGGAATTTCATTGGCTAAGTTTTTTACAAGTACTGATAGAAGAGTAAACTTTTAAATGGGCATATCTCTGATCTTAAAAAGAACTAGGTGGCCCAAGACCTATCAAATTGAAGCTCTAAGAATTACCTTCTAAACGCATCTGGTTTCACCTCATTCCGATTTCGGAGTATGAAGTTATACCCATTTTAAGCTTCACGTTCCGTGAAGCCAACTATGTCAAGTTCAGTTTAAAATTTAAAAGGGCGTTTTATTGAGGTATTTTTGATATTTTGACTCATCCCAAATACTTTTAAGACCTTTTTAAAACCCCCTTTATATTCCTAAACTTCTCCTATACTAATTCTGAACCCTCATTAAAGACTGACACTTACTTTCTAGAATTAGACTCTCAAAATTCTCTCCAAGTCTCATCTTCAAGATTCAAGGTAGGATTCAATTGGAATTTCAAATTTAAACTAAATTCTCCTTAAATTCATCTTCCTAATCAAGGTATGTGGTATTTGATTCTTGGTCTCTTTCAACCAAGAAGACCCAAAACTCTTTTCAATTGATTTCGTGAATTTTGATTTACTTTAAATGTTGGTTTTTATTATTTGATTTATTAAATTCAATTGATATATGGGTTGTACATTATTCATGATTTTAAGTTATTTTAAGCCCTATGATGATTATTTACATTGAGGTTATGAAGTTATGAACATGCATGACCCCTTTAAAGATGATTTATGTATGGACGATTTATATTATGATTTAGATGTTGATTTAATTATGGATTTACTCAAATTTCATATTATGATATTAATTTTAGCTTGAATCTATATTACCCATTAAATTCTCTCATCATGCATAGCATGTGCATTCATGAACATTGATCTTTATGGAAATTATGAAGTGCGTTACCATTTCGGAATGAATTATTCATATCATGTCATAATACATCACCTTACAGGAACATATCCCATTTCGTATGAAGCAACCTTCCTTAAGGGAACCTATCCCATTTCAGATAGGATTCTCATAACATATGCTTTATGAAATGGGTTAAGCCCAATTTTGTTTTATGAAATGATTTTTATGTCATAAAATTGATCTTTATAGAAATTATGAAGTGGGTTAACCCCAATTAAGTTTTATGAAATGATTTTGATAAAATATTAGTTATAACAAGAATATGATCACATATATGTATTATGATTATGGCTTTTTGAGCATCTTGGGTGCATGCACCATCTTGTATATGTGAATGAGCTATTCCTTACATGAGTATCATGATTAAGACTTTTGATTTGGCATTTGAACCTAAATGTGCATTGATCGGGTTTGAAATGACTATTGCCTTTTAGAATGCACAATATATGGTATATATATTCTCGTGGAATGTTGACTTAGTACCGATTGATTAGGGGTGTCAGGGCTATCCCCAAGGGTCTTCTCCCTTTTCTCGAACTATGTGCCTAGCATATGTTATGAGAATCTTATCCTAAATGGGATAGGTTCCCGTAAGGAAAGTTGCTTCATACGAAATGAGATATGTTCCCGTAAGGTGATGTATTATGACATGATATGAAAAATCCATTCCGAAATGGGATATGATCCCGTATGGTGGTTGGTTCATGCAAATGGGATATGTTCCTCTGTCTCGGTGAGAGGATTTCATCGGGATTCATGTTATGCTCGCTTGGTCTTACACATGTCGGTTGAGGTTATATCCCTGTTATATATGAGTATCATTTTATTCATGCATCATGAATTTCATGGCATCTTGTATATTTCTCCCTTGATCATATGATTCTTTCTATATTATGTGCCCTTGTCACCTAACATTGAAATGCATGTTGATAAGGCACATGCATTGCATGCCCACATATTTAGTACATTCAAACGTACTAACGCATACTCTATGCCTACATGATTTTACCATGTATGGGCTGTGTGTTACGATCATCCACCGCTGACGGGTAGCTCGAATTCGGAGAGTTGATATTGTGGTGAGTCCTATCTTCCAAGGACAAACCGCCTTCCTTCTACCCATGTTGTATTTTTGTTTATCTTCTTAATTGAGGGTAAGCCTGGGACGTGTCTTGTCCCCCATCGCATCTTATGACTAGAGGCGTTGTTGGACATCTTGTAGATTCTCGTAGATTCTATATGTTGTGTGTTGTATTTGAAGCTTATGATTTTGGTTATCTATTGGATAAGTAAAATGATGATAGAAACACTTATCCAAAAGAATTCTCTAAAAAGCTTTGTAAAAAGTTGCAACCCAGAGCTTTGAATATTGAAAAATTAATAAAAATAGAGGTGTCTAGAATTAAAACTATCAAGGTAAAAAGTGTACTCCATGAACTTGAACGGGTATTCGCAAATGTAGAGCCTTGGAGGGATCATGACCTCCGCGAATGTGGAGTACGTGTCTACGAATGCAGAGAAGGAAGAAGGGGGCCACTGACTTTATTCCACAAATGCGGGACTACGGTCCACGAACATGGAGAACAATAACTCGAACAGCTCCGTGGACGTAGAGGGTCCTTCGCGAATGTGGTGAAGAGAGGTAACTGCACTAAAACACTTTCCACAAGTAATGCACAGCTAATAACCAGAACTCAGGCTGGTCCCTCAAAACTCAATCAAAATCATAATTAGACAAACCAAACATGTATCAATACTAGGAACGATGATTCGGACTCAACAAAAAAAATCAAAATCCGATTCTGACATTTTCTCGACATATACTCACTTCGAGAATAAATAAGAATATCATCGGTGAAGACCACCATAAAACTATCAAGGAATGGCTTGAACACCACATTTATAAGATCCATAAACATGACTAGAGAATTAGTCAAGCCAAAAGTCATCACCACAAATTCAAAGTGTCCATACCTAGTCCAAAAAGTCATCTTGGGAATATCACTCTTCCTAACCTTTAACTGATGATAACCGGAACAAAGGTCAATCTTTGAGAAGTGGGTAGCCCCTTTAAGTTGCTAAAAACAAGTCATCAATTCTTGGAAATAGATACTTATTCTTGATGGTCACATCATTTACTTGCCTATAATCAATGCAGATCTGAAGTGATGCATCTTTCTTTCATACAAATAACACAAAGCACCCCATGGATATATACTTGGCCTAATAAATCCCCTTCTTCAACAAATCTTTCAACTAATCCTTCAACTCTTTCAACTTAGCCGTACCATTTGAAAAGGAGGAACAGAGATAGGTTGAGTATCCGAGAGAAGGTCTATGAAAAAGTCTACTTTCATTTTGGGAGGAGTATTTGAGGAACACATACGGGAACTCATGCACCACCAACATCGACTCAAGAATAGGTGACTCAGACTCCACATCCTTGGCCCTCACAATATGATAGATACACCGCTTCGAGATCATCTTTTAGGCATTAAGGTAGGAAATAAACCTACCTTTAATAGTAGAGACACTACCTTTTCATTCAAGAACGGGCTCATCCGGAAATTTGAACTTGACTTTCTGTGTTCTACGATCTATAAAAGCATATAATGCATGCAACCAATCCATACTGAGAATCACATTAAAATCAAACATCTCAAGTTTCACAAGATCACATGGAAAGACTTTATGCAACACAGAAACAGGACAACCCCGACAAACTCTATGAGCAACAAAACATTCACCCAGAGGAGTATAAATTGAAGAGGATTCCATAAAAAATTTTGGACTCAAACCAAACTTAACATCTAATACAGGAATCACAAAAGACAAATTTGCACCCGTATCAAGCGAAAAATCAAAGACTTTTTAACATACCAGTCACAACATCTGGAGTCTCCTCAACTTCCTAACGAGCATGAAGAGCATAGAACATGTTGTTCCTTGGGGCATCACCTTGAGGAGCTCTTGGTTGATCTTGAGCACCTTGAGCCACTTGATCTTGATCCTTTTTTAGAAACCTTAGGAAAATCATAAATCCTGTGGTTCTCATCACCACACCCATAGCATGCACCCAAATACTTTAAATAAGTACCCTAATGATTCTTCCCAGAAGTAGCGCATGGAGGAGGCATTGATACACCTCCAACTTGTGCCCTAAGAGGAGGCACTCTAGAATTAGCAACCCGAGCATTAGAACCTTGGAATTGTTAAAAGTGACCATAACCACCACTGTTGGAGTTAGAGAAACCACAATCATAATGGGTCCTTTTAGAATCATGCACCCTCCTTTCCTTGAGCTTTTCTCCCTTAATCTGTTTAGCATATGTCATGAGCTTGGAGATATCCATGCCGGAATAATCATAGTCGTATGACATTCCTTTACAACCAAGTCAGAGATCCCAGAAATGAACTTGTGCATTCTTGCACGGGGTCAGCCACAAGCATAGGAGCATACTTGGAGAGTTTAGTGAACTTGAGGGCACAGTCCCTCACACTCATTCCACCTTTTTTGAGGTTAATAAACTCAGTCATCTGGGAATCCATAAGTTCAAGAGGGAAGAAATGATCTAGAAATGCAAACTTAAACTCTTTTAAGTTAACAACATCCCCACAAACTCTCTCTATCAACCATTGAGTGTACTACACTTGAGCCACATGTTTGAACTAATAAGCAACCAACTCAACCCTCTCTTTAAAAGTAACTCCCATAATCGTCAAAACCTTATTTAGCTCATTAATGAACTCTTGAGCATCATCATTAGCATTTGACACATAGAACTCCGAAGGATTCACCCGAGTGAAATGTCTCACCCTAGAGGCTGGAGTGGGATCTCGAGGAAGATTAGCCTGCCTAGCTATGTAATCACAACTTGAGCAAGCATAGCAAAGGCTGTACGGGATTCACCATTAGAGATAGGCTCTTCCATAGGCCTTTGGGTTACTTAATTCCTCACAAGCTAGGGCTGGTCTTGGTTGGGGAGCTCTTCATGGAGGCATCTTCTTTAATGTAGTAAGGACATCATAAGGATAAGAAAGTCATAAGATATGGTCCAAATCACAACATAAGACTTAAAGAGGTGAGACAATTCCTAAAAGGACATCATAGCCTCCCAGCCATAGGTATGGTGAACTTCACACCTTTGAATAGGACTCTAGTCGATGCAGGATTTTGGACTTCGAGGATCATTTATAAACCTAATGATTAGATACCAAGCTTGTCATGACCCGGACCTAGGGCCTAGAATGACATGGCTAATGGGAACCCGAGAGTTCCCAAACAAGCGTCAAAGTATTCATATACACATCATCAGTTTAGAAGCGTAAACGAATAGTAAACACATAGTTCCAAGGGGTGGGATGGTAGGACTCATGCTATGGGGATGTCATAAGGAAAGAGAGTAACATGGATCCACATAACACATAATACATATCACATAAATACTAAGGGGCAGGTAAGTATGACTCACTCTATAGTGGCAATTCGGGGCTTAGGATCTTTCACCTCATAACATATAGCCCTATAATAAAGGTCATGACCAAAATTAACATAACAATAACCAATAGGTAGCCATATCCATAAGCATAATCTCAAAATACAACATTTAGTATTAAAACGTAAAGAAGTTTACAAGATGTCCAACAATGCCTCTAGTCAAAAGACAGGATAGGGGCCAAGACATACCCTGAGCTCATGATCAAATGTAAATAACATAAACAAAATCTCAAAAGGTAGAGGAATGGTGGTTTGTCCTTTGATGATAGGACTCACTACAACAAGAAAATGCCAAGATCCATGCTAACCATCGTACGGTGGATGAAAGTAGTCCGTGGTCCCTACATGGTTAGATCATGTAGGCAAAAGTATGTGTTAGTACGTTTGAATATACTAAGTATGCAAGCATGAAAATACATATGACTTACAATCCTGCATTCAATGTTAGATAACAAAAGAACATAATATAGAAACAAGTATATATCCAAAGAAGAGTGTATAACAATATGCTACGAAATCCATGATGCATGAAATGCAAAAATGCTTATATAAGAGAAGATGAGACCTCAATCGACATATAAGACCAAGTGAGCTATTACTTTGAATTTCGATGTTATCCCCACACTGGAAAAGAGGTGGTCTACTTGCCAAAGGGAAGCCATACTTCTCGTCACGAGCCTCTCATTTTAGAGAAGTGACCTTCCTTACGGGTCTCCCATTTCAGATAGGATTTTCACAATTTTATCATATCATATCAATGTTGATACTGCACTTTATGGGCCTTATGGGCCTAAAAAAATCAAGCTTTAAAGGGGACATGAACATTCATAACTTCATAACTTCAATGTAATACATCATATTAGGGCTTAAACCAACTTAAAATCATCAAATAAGCATAGCCTATTCAAGTGAATTTAATAAACAATAACATTGAAAACCCAAATTTAAAGTAAGCAAAATTCCATGAAATTCATCTAAAAAGAGTTTGGACCAAGAATCAATCCTACATAACTAGTTAATGAAGATGATTCAAGAAGAAATTTGAAAGTGAATGAGCCTTCCCTTGATTCCTATGATTAGATTCACAAGAGTTCTTTAAGAGTGTTCTTAAGAGTGACTTGGGAGACTTTTAAATGAGAGGAATTTTGAATGAGAGGAATAAAGTATAGGTCATTTGAAAAACTTTTGGTAGCATAGAAGGTCACAAAAGACCCTTAGAATCAACCAAAATTACCGAAATTCCATTAATGAAATGAATTAAAAGATTGAATATTTTCGTCTTAGGGAGGACCATAGGGTGCGTGACAACCAATATGGACCAAACACATTTCAATGACCCAACAATTGGAAAAATTTTACTTGGCGAAAGTCTTAAAAAGTAATCTTATATTTAGAATTTTTCAATGAACTCATCCATACCGAGGGTAGTATGGACCGTACCAAGCCATACGGTCACGATGAAGTTTCGATACGGTGATCCAATACTTAGAAATATTTCATTCTGGAAACCATTCGGGGGAGGTATACGGGCTGTAACACTCCATACAAACAATATAATTGGCCGCCCCACTTCTCTTGGTCCCAAAATTGTGAAGTTTCAAGACAAAGGCTACCACAAGGCCCTCCAGACAGTCCGTGAAGCCTTACACTGCCTGTATGGGGTCCATGTATGTCATGCCTTAGTCCAACACTCTCTGATTATGTTCCTACACTCCACGCAAGGCCAAAGGTTACTCCAAGGAGGCTCCACACAGTCTGTATAGCCTCACAAGGACCGTACGGGCTCCCATAGAGCGCCACCTAGGTCCAAAACTTTTTGTCTGGGTCCTTACATCACCTTAGGATTGATTAGAGTGAAAGAGTTATGGATATTGCTTCTTCATGTCCATGTTGCTTCCCAAGTGTTGCTTTTGACTTGTAGAATCTTCCAAAGGACTTTGACGATGCCACATCATTGATTCTCAACCTCTTCACTTGCCTATCTAATTTTTCCATCAAGACCTCCCCATAGGTCAAGTTATCTTCTACAACACCCACAATATCCAAAGGCACTATAGAACTTTGGTAACCAATTCACTTCCTAAATATAGATACATGCAAGACTGGATAAACCATACTTATCTCGGTAGTCCACTCCAATTTATAGGCAACCTTCCCAATTCTTCTCAAAATTATATATGGACCTCCAAACCATTGGCTCAATTTCCCTTCTTACCAAACTGAACCACACCCTTCATGGGTGAGACCTTCAAATACACCCAATCATCAACATCAAACTCAAGATCTCTCCTTCTCATATCGGAATTGGAATTTTGCCTACTTTGAGTCGTCTCCGATCTCTCCATCATAAACCTCACCTTTTCCAAAGCATCCATGACCGGGCCTAATAAGGAATTTTCCCCCACATCGAACCACCCAATCAAGGATCTACATTGCATACCATATAGAACTTCAAAGGGAGTCATTCCAATGCTAGAGTGATAGCTATTGATGTAAGGAAACTCAATGAGTGAAGATATTCATCCCAACTACCCTTGAAATCCAAAACACAAGCCCTAAGCATATCCTTAAGCGTTTGGACTGTCCGTTTAGCTTGACTATCCTTTTGAGGATGAAAGGCCGTTCTAAGCTTGACTTTGCTACCAAGACCCTTTTTGAAGGATCTCCAAAAGAGAGAAGTGAATTAAGCACCAGATCTAAAATAATAGAAAATTGCACCCCATGCAACCTAACAAACTCATGAATATATATGTTGGCATAATCTTCGGCACCATAAGTTGTTTTAACTATTAGGAAGTGAGAAGATTTAATCATTATATCAACAATAACCTAATTGGAATCAAAGTGCTTTCTAGTCTTTGGCAAACTAATCACAAAATCCATGATGATCTCTTTCCACTTCCAAGTAGGAATTTCTATCTCTTGGGCTAGGACACCCATCCTTTGATGTTCAGCTTTGTCTTGTTGGAAATTGTGGCAACCGACTACGAACATGGCAATATCTCTCTTCATACTACCCACTAATACATTTCCCTCAGGCCTCTCTATACATCTTCGTAGAACCGAGGTGAATAGAGTAAGATAAATTATGTGCCTCTTTCAAAATTGAATCCCTTAACCCACCAACATTATGTACACACAACCTACCTTGGTATCTATGGACATCATATCCTCCCATGGGAGATGACCTCAACTTTACCATCCTTCACCGAAGCTTTCAATTCTAGCATAAAGGGGTCAAGGTCTGGTTTGGATTTTACCTCTTCAATCAAAGAAGATTTGGAAACATCAATAACCACCACACCTCCATTTTTAACTTCATTTAACCTATCTCCCAACCTAGATGACCGATTATTTTCTCTAGCAAATTTTATATTGCCATCATTAATATGAGATACCCTTTCCATGAACACTCTACGTAGAGCATCGGCTTTGTTGGGATGATAGTGCACACTCATGTCATAAATCTTAAGGAGTTCTAACCACCTTCTTTGACTCAAATTAAGATCCCATTGTATGAACACACATTAGAGACTCCTGTGGTTTGTGGATATGTCTACATGAACCCAATAAAAATTATGACGCCATATATTAAAAGCAAAAACCACAGCCGCCAATTCGAGATCATGGTTGGGGTAATTACGTTCATGCACCTTTAGTTGTTGAGAAACATATGCTATGACTTTGCCACTTTGCATCAATACACACCCCAAACTAACTCTTGAAGCATCACAATAAACCACAAACCCTTCTAACCCTTCCAGTAGAGCCAAAATAGACACGGATGTAAGCTTGTCTTTTAAAGTGTGGCAACTCCTTTCACATACTACGGTCCACACAAATTTTTCCTTCTTTTGTGTCGATTTTGTCAAAGAGGAAGCAATTGAAGAGAAACAATTCACAAATCACCGATAGTACCCCGCTAAGCCCAAGAAACTCCTATTATCTGTTGGAGTCAAAGGCCTAGGCCAATTTCTTATCATTCTGTCCTCTTTAGGGTCCACCTTTATTCCATCACCTGACACCACATGTCCTTGGAACTTCTTTCAACCGAAATTCACATTTATCAATTTTAGAAAACCACCTCCCATCCCTCAAAGTTCGTAACTATCATGACTCGGACCTAGGTCCAAGAAGTGACATAACGAATGGGAAATCCGAGAGTCCCCAATCAGCCTCAAAGTATCCAAATCCACATCATCAGTTCGGAAGCGCATTGAAATAGTAAGCACATAGTTCTAAGGGATGAGAAAGTAGGACTCACGATATAGGGATATTGAAGGGAGCGGAATTTACATGGATTCACATAGGACATAGTGCATAAAAACTAAGCAGCGGTAAGTATGACTCACTCTATGGGGGTAATACGAGGCTTAGGATCTTCCACATTTCCATATCAATCATGCATACATATCATAATTGTGATAATCAATCCATGATTTCCATACCCATTAATGACTGAAACATAAGCTTCAAATACAACACATAACATAGAGAATCTACGAGAGTCTACAAGATGTCTAACCAATGCCTCTAGTCATAAGATGGGACGAGGACCAAGACATGTCTGGGGCTCACCCTCAATTAAGAAGAAAAACAGAAAATAACATAGGTAGAAGGAAGGTGGTTTGTCCTTGGAAGATAAAATTCACCATAATATCAACACTCTGAATTCGAGCTACCCATCAAGTGGTGGACGATTGTAACACACGGTCTTTACATGGTAAAATTATGTAGGCATAGAGTATGTGTTAGTACGTTTGAATGTTCTAAGTATACAGACATGCAATGCATATGACTTATCAATCCTACATTTCAATATTAGATGACAACGGCACATAATGCAGAAAGAATCATATATCCATAGAAGACTAGTATACAATATGCCATGAAATTCATGATGCATGAAATGCAATAGTGCTCAAATATAGTGAGGATGTGACCTCAACCGACATGAGTAAGACCAAGCGAGCTATTACTTGGAATCCCAATGAAATCCCCTCACTGGTACATAAGGGGTCTACTTGCCAAAGGTAAACCATACTTCACTGTACCAGAACATCACCCATTTCGTATGAAGTAACCTTCTTACGGGAACATCACCAATTTCGGATAGGATTTTCATATCATATATCATAATACTTCACATTACGGGAACATCACCCATTTCATATGAAGCAACCTTCCTTACAGGAACATCACCCATTTCGAATTGGATTCTCATAACTTATGTTACGCACATAGTTCGAGGAAAGAGAGAGGACCCTCAATCCATCGGTGCTAAGTCGGCATCCCACAAGAATACAATCATATAGCCATATACATGCTTTCAAAGAGGCAATAGTCATTTCAAATCCATTCCATGCACACATTTATGCTCAAATGCCAAACCACAATTTCATAATCATAATACTCATTCAAGGGAATAAATGGCTCATTTACATATACAAGATGGTGCAACCACCCAAAATGCTCAAAAAGTCATAATCATTGACATATGTGTTATCACATTCTTGTCATAACCAATACTTTAACAAAATCATTTCATAAAACATAATTGAGCTTAACACACTTCATAATTTCCATAAAAGCAAATGTCCATGAATGCACATGCAATGAGTGATGTGAGAATAGCATGGGTAATATAGATTCAAGCTAAAATCAACATTATATTATGAAATTGAATTAAATCCATAATTAAATCCACATATAGATTACCAATGCACAAAACAAGTTTTAAAGGGGACATGCACCTTCATAACTTCATAATCTCAATGTCAATCGTCTTAATAGGGCTTAAAGTAACTTAAAATCATAAATAAAGTACAACCCATACTTCAATTGAATTTATTAAATTATAATTCTCAAAACCCATATATAAAGTAAGAATAATTTCATGAAAATTAATTGAAAAGAGTTTGGGCTTTCTTGGTTGAAAGGGACCAAGAATCAATCCCACATACCTTGATTAGGAAGGTGAATTTGAGAAATTTTTTGCTTGAAGTTGAAACCCCAATTGAATTCTGAGCTTGAGTCTTGAGAGAAGAACTTAGAAAGGACTTTTAGGAATTGATTTGAGCGAGAGTATTTCTAATGAGAATGAATAAAAATGAAAGGACATCAGCTGATTTAGGGGTCTAGGATAGGAGAAAATGTCATAAAACACCCTTAGAATAACCCAAAATTACGTAAGAGCCACTAATGACAGGGACTTAAAAATTTGCATAGATTCCCTACACAGATGGATTTTACAAAAATGGGCATAACCTCTTTATCCGAACTTGGAATGAGGTGAAACCAGATGTATTGGAAAGATAATTCCAAGAGCTTCAATTTTATATGCCGTGGCCCACCCAGTTCCTTTTATTGTAAGAGATATGCTCATATAAAGTTGACCCTTCCATTTGTACTTGTGAGAAACTAAGCCAATGGAATTCCTTTGAACTTGACTTGATGTAGGAGACCCATGATGGCCTAAAACAGCATAAATAAGGTTTAATTGAAGGCTTGAAAGTGAACTTAGCTTGAGCTTGAAGATCCCATACTTAGAATATTTCAAAGAAATCATCTTTATAGGAGGCCACACAGCTCATGTGATGTCACATGGGCCGTGACATTGCCCATACCTCTCGCCTTAGAAAAATTTCACGGTCACATTACGAGACGGTGATTTCATACTTAGAAAAACTTCACTCCAGAAGTCTTACACAAGGCCACATGGTCCGGTGACACACCACACGAGCCGTGTGCCTGGCCGTGTGACCATACTTGGTCTCAAAATTTTGGGATTTCAAGCCAAGGCCACCACACAGTCCGTGAAGTGTCACACGGACCGTGAGGGTCCAAGTGTCGTGTGCCTTAGTTTAAAATGCCACATTTAAGGGCCAAAGATCCTCCATAGGCCAAGGGCCACCCCGTGGAAGCTCCATACGGGTCGTGTGACCTCACACGGACTGTGAGGGATCCCATGAAGTATCACCTTGGTCCAAAACTTTTCCGAAGCCAAGTTTTCATGTTTCATTGAGGTCGTACAAAAATCTGGACCCCTATAGTAACACTACCCTCAAATGATTTACATGACCTTCTTCACTTCGAGAGTAAATCAATATGTCATCTATGAAGACCACCACAAAAATGTAATGGTAGGGTTTAAAGGCCCTTTAATAAGATCCATAAATATCGTCGGTGCATTATTTAAGCCAAACGACAACACTACAAATTCGAAATACATAGATCTATTCCGAAAAGCTATCTTGGGAATGTCACACTCCCTCACCCTCATTTGGTGGTATCCGGACCGAAGATCAATCTTAGAAAATAAGTAGCCCCTTGAAGTTAATCAAATAGGTCATATATCCTTTGTGTAACACCCCAAATCTTACATGTACTAGTCCTATGCATATGAAACATGATATGACAGGGTCAAATCAGCACACATTTTTAAGAGTACTTGAATTTCAGATTAGAGGGCTATATGTACATTAAACGGTCAAGAGGACCGAGTGTATATACGTTTTAAGTCAAATTGAGGAGACCGCGGCCTCAAATGGAGTGGAAGAAGTGAGGTGCTTGTGGGACTTAGGAAGCTAGCAGGTGAGTCACCTATGTGCTTAGCTAAAATAGGCTAGGTAGACAGAGACAAGGCCCAATACCGAATTTGTTGAAGTCCGATAAAGAATAAACCTTGAGTTAAGGGTGTAATTTAGGCCCATGGTTTAGCATCATAAATGGACAATATTTGTGTCCAAGATTGTTAGGAAAAGGGCCAACTTACATTCACAACCCAATCCACAAATAGGGCCCAAACAAAGTGAAAGTAAAAGAGAAATATTTACAGCAAAGCCCATCCAATTGAAGCTAAATAAGGCCCAAGTGAAAGGTCCAAGATGCTGCATCACCACCTTAATAAAATAAGGCTTGAAATGCAAAAGAAAGTCGTCCAAAAGTGGCCCTTTAAAAGGGATTAAAAACCAGCAATTTTAAGTCATTTTTAGTTAGCCAAAAATCATATTTCTTTCCAAGTTTCTCCTTGCTCTTTCTTCACCTTGTAAAGCAGCCAAGACACACCTTTAGGGTTCTTAAAGAGCCTAATCCTTGAGGGCTAAGGTAAGTAAAAATACTAGGGTTTAGTATAAATTTTCCATGAAAAACATGAGGAGTATTTTGGTTGTACTTATGCAAGAATTTTGGACAACATGTGTTCTAAAGATTGTTGTACACTTTTCTTGTTTATTAAGAGGCTTTTCTCTTGTTGGTTGGTCGGATTATGAAGTAATATTTATGTTTTTAACAAGGATTGGTTCTGTAGTGATGAAAGAAGGCTACTGCACCATTTTTATCTTCCGCAAAAATGAGTTCTTGTATGCTATCTTCATGGTGCTCTTAGTAGGAACTTGTGGGCAGATAATTGGTGATTGTTGTCTCACGTTTTCCATCTACTTTAGGACTGTTTTTGGAATGTGTTAAGACTGTCTTTATATGCAAATAAGTTGAGAACAGTTTGGTTGAGGTTGAAACAGATTTGGAATGGTTGACGTCGAAATGTAGCGAAAGGACGTAATGTTATGTTGCCTACTTGTGTGTTGTGTAGAGTTGTTGTACGTTCTACTTTATGAGCTGTTGGAACACTATTATGGGACTAAAACCAGCTGGATATTACATGTATATGAGAATGTGTATTAGAAAATACGATTAGGAGTGGAAAGGTTGAAAGAATACTCTTTGGTGCTGATTACGAGCTTGCAGCCTGGATATTATTTTTGGGTGAAATTGGACTACCAAGATGTGTTTATTAGCTGCTAATACTAGTTTTATCACCTACTGTATTGTAGATAAGTATCTGGAGGAAAGGGATACTACTCCGAGGTAATAACGACATAGTACAATGAGGTATGTAAGGCTAATTGATTTTTTATTACTTAGCATGAAATCTAGGTTCTTCCTTGGTATATAAATGCACTTCCCAACTCCAACATAACTAATAACTATGTCTCCACTCTTTACCATGTTCATATGTTCCCATACATAGCTATTGTGAAATCTGCATATATACTTGGATACCAAAGATACATGAGTTCCTTTTTACCAAGTAGAGTACATGTGTTGTTTAATCTCCTACCCGTTTTATTAGTTGTATAACTCTCTTTTCATTGTGGTATTATCTAGTATAGTTATTTATATGTCACATGTCATGTCTATGTTTCTACAGCTCTAAATGTTATGGCCACCAAAAGAATCATCTCAAAGTAAATAGAAGATTAATTGAAGTTACTTATTGATGGGTGGTATCCCAAGGGTGGAAGAATCACCTGGCGTGGGTCGATCCCGATATTGATTTACCACTGATCAGCTAGTCATTTACATGATATATTGTGCACAGATTATACAGTAAAGAAAGGTAAAGTAATAAAAAGACATAAAGTACATGATTCCACAGTATGACTAAAGGTGGTCTTTTTATCCTTATACACCAGTGTGTGATTTCATTTGAGTTCTTATTTCATATACAACATTTCCTGCCTTAGATATTCAGTACATTATCCCGTACTAACGTCCCTTATCGGGGACCTGCATTTCATGATGCAGGTACAGGAGCTACTAGATCTCCCCAATAGGAGGACAGGACTTCCAACTGCTGTTACTAAGCTCCAGGTTGCTTCGGGGCTTTGTATGTCTAGAGCTTATATTTTGTATTGTAATAGTTGGTCATGAGGCGGGGCCTGTCCCGACCCATATAGATATTGTTCCTTACCTAGGGGCTTTGTAGACTATATAAAGTAAAGTGTGATCAAGTATCTTACTTTAGTCATCATGGCTCCAATGGCCTAGTCTTATGCATTTCATTTTGCCTTGTTAATATTGTTTACCCTTTTTGAAAGCATGTTGTACATGGAAACCTCTTATAATGTTCATAGAAAGTGTATGGTTATATGTTGATTCTCCCAAGCCTTGTCAGCAACGAGTGCTAGTCCGCCTTAATGGAAACTTAGGGCGTGACACTTTGCAAGGGGTACTTGTTCTTTATAGTGACCTAATTTACTTGCCAGTAGTTGATGCACATTCTAAAGGGCATTCCTTCTTCCTTATAAACAACACTGGTGCACCCCAAGGTGCCTTAATAGGCCTTATAAAACCCTTCTCCAATAAATCTTTTAATTTATCCTTCTATTCCTTTAACTCCACGGGGGGTGTACAGTACGGGGGAATGGAAATGGGTTGTGTATCGGGTAGGAGAAATCTATCTCCCTTTCGGAGAGGACACCAGGAAGCTCATCGAGAAAGACATCAAGAAACTCATTGACCACCGGGACCGACTCGATAGGAGGGCCTTTAGACTCAATATCCTGAACCTTTATAAGATGGTAAATGCAACCCTTGGAAATCATGTTTCGGACCTTAAGACAAGAAATGAACCTACCCTTAACTACCGAATTATGACCTTCTAACTCAAATATAGGGTCTTTAGGAAATTGAAATTTAACCTTACGAGTTCTATAATCAATGGAAACATAATATGCATGTAACCAATCCATACCAAGAATAACATCAAAATCCACCATTTCAAGCTCAAAAAAATCACGAGGCAATACTTTATGCAATATAGAGACAGGAAAACCCTTATAGACTCTTCTAGTAATAATGGACTTAGTAACGGGGGTAGATAGCTCAAAGGGTTCACATAACAATACAGGACACACATGAAGCTTATTAGCAACACTGGGAGTAATGAAAGAAAGAGTCGCACCCAAATCCAATCAAACATACACATCATAATCATAGACCTTTAACATAACAGTAAAAACATCGGGCACCTCATCTACTCCATGCCTCCCTTCAAGAGCATAAGATTGATTATGACATGGAGCACCCCATTGTTGGCTTCCTTGTGCCCTTTGATCAACATGAGCACCTTGTCCATGAGAATGATTATCTTTACCCTTGTTTTGAGCATAGGGACAATCAATAATCATGTGGCCTACTTTTCCACAATGATAGAAAGAATTCGAATCCCTCAATTATTTGCCACCATGATTTCTTCCACATTTTGGAAACCTTGAAAGAGTCATCTACCATTACCACCTTGAGCCTTAGGGTTAGGAACCCTATCATTTGCAAATAATTTGTGCCCTTGTTGTAAACCACCACCCTTAGCACCTTGAAAACCACCATCATACCGAGCCCTCTTGGACTCTCCTCACCTTGTCTTTCTAAGTTTCTCCCCTTCAAGTTTCTCGGCATAAGTCATGAGCCGAGACAAGTCCATATCAACCACAAGCATGGTGGTGCGACATTCTTCATTCACCAAGTCAAATACCCTCTACACAAACTTGTTCATCTTTGCTCTGGTATCGACAACCAAGTGAGGAGCATATTTTGAGAGATTGTTGAACTTAAGGAAATACTCCCTCACACTCATGGGGCCTTGTTTGATATTCCTGAACTCCATCATCTTTGCCTCTCTCAAATAAATAAGGAAGAATCGATTGAGGAATGTGGCCTTAAATTCCTCCCATGGGATGGGATCATTGTTCTCCCTTTCTAGCTTCCATTGAGTAAACCAATTTCGTACAACGCCCTTGAGTTGATAGGCAGCAATTTCCGCCTTATCCTTCAAACTCACCCCCATAATAGCCAACACTTTATACATCTCATCAATGAATTCTCGGGGGTACTCTTCCATTTTGGAGCCAAAGAACTCTGGAGGGTTCATCTTTGTAAAATCCTTCACTCTTTAAGCTGGTGTAGGTGCATGAGGAGCTTGACCTCCTTGGTTTAATTTGTTGGTCACGTCTTGTGCTAACATTGAAATGACATTTTGTTATTTGACATGTGTGACTCCTTCTTCTTGGGGAGCTTGAGGAATAGGAGTGGTCGAACCCTTCTCGGGCATGAGAGCTCTTTCTACCATTCTCCTTGGTCGGACCCTTCTAGGGCGTGAGAGCTCTTTCGGCCATTCTCCTTTGCGGCATGATCTAAAAGAGCAAAAGACCACCCGTTAGAGAAAGGAACCCCTAATATAAATCTAAAGCATGACATAGATCATAAAGAAGTGAAATATTTCCTACAACACCTCATATCCTCCTATTCATAATTGCGGCGCACTTCACAACCATGAACAAGACTCTACTTGACACGATGTGTTAGATTTCTGGAGACCATTAACAATAACACCAACCTTGTCACAACTCAAGTCTAGGGCCTAGATGTGACACGGCGAATGGAAAACCCGATAAAAACCCAAACAAGCCTCTTAGCATATCGTTTCCACATCCTTGGTGGTGGAAGCATAATTTAACAAGCAAGTAACAAATAATTTTAAATTTTAAGGGAAGCGGGACTTTCGACTGAACCTATGGCGATGTTATGAGGAAGAGGATTTACATGAACCACATAACAAGTAAAGTCTAAGGGGCGAGTAAGTAAGTATGACTCACGCTATGGGGATATTTTTTGGGACTTGGGGTATCCATCTCATCATACATACAACAAGAATAGAATGGAAAAAGGGACTAAGAGAAGTCTTTCATAATTACATAAACATACTTGGGGTCAAGCTCAATACATAAAATTCATTTTCAACAACACCTATAATATGAATGGATTAGGGGCCAAGACATCTCCCGGGCTCACCCTCAAAAGATGTCCAAAAATAGACAAGTCATAACAAAAGCATGAAAGTAAGGTGGATATTTTCCCCGAAGTGGAGGACTCACCAATAGTAGTCTTTAAAGGGTCCGGCTAGCCACGTGGAGGATGAATAGGAGCTCCGGTCCCTACATGGTTAGATCATGTAGGCAACAAATTATGTGTTAGTACTTGGAATGTGCTAAATATGCTTGGTGCAATGCAATAATGACATAATTCATAATTAACAAGATGCATAATTATAATCAGTGGATATAAGACCAAGATGATATGTATGATCAATTTTTAAGATAAAACAAGCATTAAGATAGTCAAAATTGCATAACCTAACATACATATGTGGGAGGAGACCCTAACCGACATATAAGACCAAGCGAACTACTACTTGAAATCCCAGTGCTTACCTCCACACTAGAAAAGGAGTGGGTTACTTGCCAAGGTAAACCAAACTTGACCCCACATAGTGGGTAACTTGACCAAGTTGGATCCACTAGTAAAAGCCTATTTAGGGAAAATAATATGAACCTATGGTGGCATATAGTTAAGAGACCAAGACTTTAAATAAGGACCCCTTAGGTCGAGCACCCACCTTAAGTCTCTTTCGATGCTAAGTCTAGTCCCACAAAGTACTTGAAATTATCATAAATTTAATCATAACTTGAATGACTTGTAAAAACATGATAACATGGTAAGAGTAGCTCATTCAAATACATTATCCCTACAAGTGAGCATATACCAACTAGAGGGTGAAACATTTGATAGACTTGACCCCTTCTAGTAGGCATTGCATTACACTTGAGGGTAGGACTTGTAATATTGACCCCTTCTAGTGAGCTTTAGATTGTACAAGAGGTTAAAATAGTTATCATGCTTGACGCCTTAATGTAGACATTATTCACTAACAGGAGGGTAGAATACAATATAAGGGCTCAACATTTTACTTACAAATCAGAGGAACTTTTCATGAGTTTAATACATGCTCGGGAGCCCATAATTTATCATTTCATGCTTGTCTTGCAAAACATGCAATAGTCTTTCATCAGCATAAGAATCCTTGTCATGTAAATTTAGTCAAACATTATGGGTATATGTACATATGCTTAAAATCATACAATTTGAGAGTATACGACAAGAGAGGAGTAAAATCAATTTATTTGGAAATCATTCTATTCAACTCACCAATATTGTAATAGAAACCCCAATTTGGGTGTCATGAAATCTTTATTAAAAGTTCACAATCTTTCATTGTTTATATAGTTCACATCATCCATAGCTTATACATACATACATACATACATATGTATGTATGTATGTATCAATTCATGGAATGAGCCTTCAACAGATGTTCATGCTTAATCAATCAATACTTGAAGAATCCAAACTCCAGTCATGTTCATAATGCATAATAAAGTTTACCCATAAAGTATTCAACCTTAAAAATCATGAAATTTGTTAAAGGAGAAGGATTGCCTTCATGGGTGGAAGAATCCCCGTGGATGAAGCCCACATACCTTTAACTTGAGACTTTCTTGAAGAAAAATATGAGGAAGTCTTAAGGCTTCAATTGTGTTCTTGAGAGATCTTGAATTTAGATAAGGGAATTGTTAGGAATTAGGAGGTCTTTTTGGAGGATTTTTGAGTGTTCTAAGGCTTGAAAATGACTGAAGAATAAGGTATTCATGTATATATAGGCATTGGGTTATTACCCAATTGCCCTTAAGTGAAAATAGGAAATTTAGGAACTTTTAGAACTAGTGCACGATAAGTTCGCGATGCGGACTTATAAAGAAGTAGTATATTTTCATGCAAAGTTCTGTTTTCCCCTGTTTGATCCAGGAATAGATTTAGGCCATTTTTGCTCTAGTGGGCAACAAGTCTGTGATGCGGACTCATCACGTACTTTTCTGGTAAGCCCCGAATCACCAAAAAAATTATTTTTCACTATAGGTCATCTAAAAATCAAAGAGCACCCCTTTCCTACAAAATTTTGCCCCCTAAAACTGAATATGAAGTCAGATTTACGAAATCATGCACAAATTTTGAGATATTCAAGAAATACGCTATAGTGCATTTTTCTAAGGCGCGTGAGAGGTGTTACAATTTTCTTCTCCACCCTAAAGAATTCCAAGCTCTCCATACTAGAGGCCTTTCGACTCAAAGCATCTACAACTACATTCACCTTGCTAGGGTGATATAGGATAGACATATCATAGTCTTTTGACAACTCCAACAACCTAAGCTCTCTCATGTTTAAATTACGCTTAGAAAAAATGTATTTGAGACTCTAATATCGGTAAAGATCTCACAATGTGCCCCATAAAGATAATGTCACGGCAACATCACAAAAACACCACTGCAGCCAACTCTAAATCATGGATAGGGTAGTTTCTCTCATGCACCTTCAATTGACTAGATCATATGCTATCACATTCCCCTTTCGCATTAATACTCCACCCAAACCACTACAGAAGCATCACAAGACAACACAAAAGGCACTCTCTTTTTAGGCAAGGCAAGAATAGGTGTTGTGGTCAATAAATCTTTGAGCTTTTGAAAGCCCACCTCGCACTACTCTGACCACTGAAAAGCCACATCGTCTGGAGTAAGTCTAGTTAATAGGGGTGCAATGGAAGAGAATCCCTACACAAAACACCTATAATACCCTGCTAGACCGATAAAAATTGAAATCTCTATCATAGATGCTAGCCTAGCCCACTCACGAACTGCCGCTACCTGGCCAGATCTACCATAATATTATCCTTTGTCACCATATGCCAAAGGAAAGCTACATACTCGAGCCAAAACTCACACTTTGAAATCTTTGCATATAATTTCTCCTTGCTCAACCGCTTAAGTACAATCTTCAAGTATTGTACATGATTGGATTCACTCTTAGAGTAAACCAAAATGTTATCAATAAACACAATCATAAATATTTCTAGATAAGGCTTGAACACCCAGTTCATCAACTCCATAAAAGTGGTCAAAGCATTTGTTAACCCAAAGGACCTAATCACAAACTCATAATGAGCATAACCGGTCCTAAAGGATGTCTTTAGGATATCAGACTCACAAACTCTGAACTACTTATATCAAGACCTCAAATCAATCTAGAAAAACATTGAAGCACCCTACAAGTGATCAAATAAATCATTAATACGAGACAAAGGATTCTTGTTTTTAATGGTCACTTTGTTCAACTAATGATAATCAATACACATATGCATAACCCCATCCTTCTTCTTCACAAACAAGACAGAAGCACCCCAAGGAGATACACTTAGACGATTAAATCCTTTCTTTAACAGATCCTTTGTTGGCCCCTTTTAGCTCCTTCAACTCAGTTGGAGCCATCCAATATTGGGAAATAGAAATGGGCTTAGTTCCTGGCTCCACACCAATAGAAAAATTAGTATCATGATCTGGAGGAACACCTAATAAATCAGTAGGAAACACATCCATATACTCCATCCCAACCCAAGTGGTCTCCAATGATGGTGACTCTTAAAAATAGCCCTGAACATGTGCCAAATATGACAAACATCCCTTCCCCATCAATCTGCAAGCATGCATATAAAAAATCAACCCTTTAGGGGAAGAACTAGATGAGCTAGTCCACATTAAGTAAGGCAAATTCGTACAAGATAAAGTCATCATTTTTCACATGGTAATCAAGAAAAGCATGATAAGGCGATGACTAATCTATACCGAATATCACATAATAGTAAACTTTATCGAGTAATATCAACTTAGCAATAGTATCTCTTTCCATAAAGGTCACAATACAACCCTGATACACCCGACACCATTAAAGACTTTACCTATCGAGGTGGAAACACAAATAGGCTCGGCAAGAGGCTTATAAGTTGATACATATGAATGAGTTATGCCAGGATAAAATAAAACAGAAGCTGAATGGTGGCACACTGGAACCATACCTATAATGATTGCATCCGAAGCGTTTTCCTCTACTTGATCCAGAACTGCATTGTCATGCCCAAAGTCCCATTAAGGCGGACTGGCACCCGTTACTGGCAAGGCTTGGGAGAACCAACATATAACCATACACTGTCTATAAACATTACAAGGGGTTTCCACATTCAACATGCTTTCGAGAAAGTAGACAGTAAAACCAAGCCAAAAGGAAATGTGTATAACTGGGCCATTGGAGCCACTATGTCCAAAGTACGATACATGACCACACTTTACATAGTCTACAAAGCCTCTAGATAAGGAACAACAACTATAAGGACCGGGACAGACCCGCCTTATAACCAACTATACAATGCAAAAATATAAGCTCTAGACGCACAAAGCCCCGAAGCAACTTGGAGCTCAGTAACAGTTACTGGATATTCTGTACTCCTACTGAGAAGACTTACTAGCTCCTGTACCTGCAGCATGAAATGCAGGTCCCCCGTAAGGGACGTCAGTACGAGATAATGTACTGAATATGTAAGGCAAAAGTATATGTAAAGTAGGAACTCAAGTGAAATCAAGTAGCAAGATATAAATGCGCAACACATAGTAAAAGACCACCTTTATTATACTTGTGGAGCTATGAACATCACATTCTTTTCTTTACTCGTCAGTACTTTATAATTTTCTTTTAGGCATGTATTACGAATGACTAGCTGATCAGTGGTAAAAGAGAATGACCCATGCTAGGCATTTTAACCCCTGGGATGCTGTCCTCATAGCTATACAAATCAAAATCGACCAATGCTAGGTTTTCGCCCCTGGGCTGCCACCCTCATGAACCAAGTGAGATCGACCCATGCTAGGCTTTTGCCCCTAGGCTGCCACCCACACATAATGAACATTGCTTTGAGTTATCATTTAATACTTTCAGATTTTTACTTTGGTGGTCATGATGATTTTCAAGCTTCGGAACTATGTACCAGTATCACACGATAGAATAATAGTCTCTTAAGGCAACACAATATAGTAAACAAGTGTGATATTGACATACTACTTAGGAGTTTAATGACAAGATTGGCTTCATGGATGGGAGTGGACTCCCATGCTAGTGCTTGGGAGAGTAAGCTACAGATTTAGTAATGAACAACACTGCCATGGAATAGCTCTTAGGAAGCTCACTAGTTGATAGTGATGCGAGTATTGGATTTCATGCCAAAGAATATGGAATAGGATAGCCTTACATACCTTGTCGTGCCACCTCGTTATCACTGCAATGTAATCTCCCTTTTTCAAGTATTTATCTACAATTGAGTAGGTGATGAAACTAGTATTAGTAGTGAATAAACACATGTAGGAAGTTCACTCACACTCACGAGTTATGCCTGGGCAGCAAGCCCAATAACTACCAACCTAAGGGTGTTCCTTCAACTTCTCCTCTAATTGCATTCATGGTCACACCTCTTACCATCATATTCACAAAAAAGCCTCTAAATATTATCATGAAGTAGGAGCAATGTGGACTTATGGCATCCAATTATCTTTCTCATGAGTTTCTACTAACATTCCACTTTAAATTTCAAAAAGGAGCTCACAATTAAAGTAATAGGGGACTCCCCTCCATGGCTGTCCCAACAAGCATAAACCACCAGAAAACCTTCCCACAAGATTACCTCATATAAAAAGGACCTCTCCAACCTCATTGACACATAAACAATCCCCTAATTAACTCAAGCACAAGAGAGGGAGAAAAGTGCAGCAACTTACCTTACTTGTGAGGGATTCTTGCTATCATAGCTCATATTTTTCAAAGACTAAACTCTCCTTCAATCCAAGCTTGAGATGGGGATAATATTCAAGAACCCTAAGCTTTTTTGTATGGCTGCTATATGAAAATAGAAGGGGAAGAAAGAGAACCTTAAAAATCAGATTTTTTCCTCAAGTGTAAAATGGCTAACAAGAGCTGGTTACATTCCCTTAAAAAGGGACCAGCTTAGGCCGACTTAATCCTTAATTTTGGCCACATTTTACCAAGTAGGTGATGCACCTACTTGGCCTTTTAACTTGGGCATTTATGGGTCTCTACTTATTGGGCCTTGGCTGCCCATTCTTTCCTTTTTTACTTCATTTGGGTTGGGCCAAAATTTCAAGTAAATGGTTAGTGACCTTGGGCCCTATAATATGGCCAAACAAGTCTTAGTAGGTGGTACACCTACTTGGCCCTTTGGGCTGGTCAAAAAGTCTAAATAGGTGATGCACCTACTTGCCTCGTTAAGTCAAGAAAGCAGCTTGTTGTCTTACACCTCTTTTCTAAATCATAATCCCATATATTGCATCTTAATATTCCACTTTAGACTTTTAGCTCAAAAACCACCTTATCATCTCAGATTTAAATGCTTTCATCGAGTTCATCTTGGATTCACACTCGCTGAAATATGTGGGATATCACAACAACTCTCGATCCAATTCAAATTATTACCACCCTTATAAAAAAATGTAGTCCCTTACTTGTACCATAAGCCTACGACAAGTGTCACATAAGTGGGACTAATACGTAGAAAATATGGAGTGTTACATGCATAGCATATTTTGCGCCCTCTACTAGACTGTAGGCCTTCATGGGCACCACCTCTCACAATATCATGACCTCCTCTAGCACCATGCCTCATGCCCTGAGAGGTGTCTTTGGCAGCGGGTGCAGGGGCTGGACAGGCTAGCTGAGACCTTGAAGACTAGGTGATAGGTGCATGATGAGGGAAATGCATAGCCAAATACCTAATCTTATCACAATTATAGCAAGCTCTAAGCTCCTGCCCCTAAGATGACTGTCCTTAAATGCCACCACATGAGTGCACTAAGAGAGTGATCATGGCCCGCTTGACTAGGCCTAGATTTGTCAAATGCGGGAATGGCTACATAGACTGCCCTGCCCTGATGGCCTTGTCCCTAAAATTCTTGATCTCATGGCGGGTTCCCATCAAACAGGTCATGGTAGTGGAATATCTTCCAACCACCCTATAGGACATGTCTAATATGCTCAATCATGCGTGCATCATCCACCGCACACTAGAAAGTACCACGAGCAAGAACTAAAGAAGTTGTGGCCTCTTAAGATACCCTACCGATCCCTTGGCCCGATGCCAAATCCTCTAAAACTCTGTACGGATACTAGACAAGGCATACTTGGACAACTCATGAAATCTGGCCTCGTAATCAAATACGAATATTGGTCCCTATTGAAGCCTATCAAACTCATTTCGGCAACTATCTCGAAGGCTATATGAGATGAACCTCTCTAGGAACATCTCAGTAAACTACTCCCAACTCATGACTAGTGATCCAATAGGTCTATAGGCAAAAATAACCTCCACCACTCCTTGGCTAAAACAATGAACTGATATGAGGTACAAGCAACTCGATATGACTCAAGGATAGCAAAAACCCATTCTGATAATAAATCACAGGCCTTATTCCCGAGCGTACCATTAAGTCTAAGGGGAGCCAACCGCACAAATCTCTTAAAACTCTTCTGCTCGGTAGTAGACATAGCTAGACTAGCAAAAAAGTATGGCAACATAAATCTAGGCAGTGCAATAGACAACCCATGAAGTTGTGAACTAGAACACGGTTGAGAATTCTGAGGTGAAAAAATAGAGGCTATATAAGGATCCACTATGGCTGATGAAGGACCAAGATGAACGATAGGTGGATTAGTTAGAGCTGTAAAAAGGCCAACTAGCACTTTAACAACCGTGTATCAAGAATAATGGGAGTAGGAGAAGCTCCCTCATGTCTGGCCAACATTGTAGAAATAGATCCTAAACTAAGGGCATAACATCAGGGGCTGATGATGGTGGAATAGGGTTTGTGGGTCCCTCTGACTCATACTAAGGTTCTAGAGAAGTTGATCTAGCATGGCCGGCCAATGGGCAGAGCTGCCCCTCTATCACATCTACGACTCTGGCCCTACCACAAGCCCAGCCTCAACCACGTGTGATGGCCACATCAGCTAGCTCAGGCTCTTCCACCGACCGTCGGGTTCTAGTAATTGGCATCTTTGCAGAAGGAGTAAATTTGATACATTTCAAAATAGTTTATAGGAAGAAATGCTAGAAGCAAAACTGAATGTATTTTCCTATCCAATTCCCTATAACCTCCTGAAGATAGGTACGGATGTCTACATACCGATCTGCAAGGCTCTACTAGATCCCCGCTCTTGAATCACGAGCCCAACGAACCTAAAGCTCTGATACCAAATATGTCATGACCCAAAACTTGATCATGACTAAAGAAGATAAAACCAAAGAAAAAGCAACCACAACACTTACTTTAAATCAATCCCACAACCTGGAATCATGAGTACAAGAGCTTCTAAGTGATACAAATAAATAAAGCTATCTCAAAAGAAAATACACAGTCTGGTATCTTGTCGACAAAAGAAAACTCAAAGAAACAATGACGACTCAAAGTTTGAGCCTCACCACTGAATCTAATAGTGAAGAAGAACTCCAATAGAATAGGATAAACTACCATAGCGGAGTCCTTGTCTAGATCTGCTGGGAGGAAACATAAAAGGGGTGAGTAAACTGAAATGTACCTAGTAGGTTCAACTTACAGGGTAGCACAAATTGAATAAGTATGTAATAATGAACTATCACCTGCAACAAAGATGTCAATATACAATATACACACACACATATATAAGAGGAGAGATAGATAAAAGTAATAATCAATGGTGCAATGCAAATATGGTGGATAAATGTAATACATGGGTTGGAATCACGACCGTTGTAGAGCCAGTATATCTACCGAGCTAAGGATACTAGGTAGAACCCATGGGGATCTCATCGAGCCATATAACAAAATCTCTAAACTATGCCACCTCAGTATGGCCAAGGTGTATCACAATATCACAATCTCTCCCATGGCCACCTCAGGGTGGTAAAGGGATTTTATAAAAAGTGGTACAATATCTCAACCTTGCCAACTTAGTGTGGTCACGGTGTGGTACATATGTAATTTGAGATGAATGCATGTCAATGCCAAACATCAAAGTATATAACAATAATATATTAGGATTTTTGATAAATAATTGCGAAGGAATCAGAAAGGCAATGCTAAGAGTCTCAACTGGTACCACAATGCCATCGACAAGTCTTATGTCACCATACTTTCATCAAAAGCTCAAAATACTTACAAACCCGAACTCCAAAAGTCCCAAATATGCACATAATTCTCGAAAGTTTCACAATCACCATCACATTACAACAAAAACATCCCAAATGATGTCACAAGTCTCATATTACCACTATGTCATCCAAGATATTTCAAAACTCAAGAATATATCTCAATTAACCAACAAATTCATAATTTACTCCAATTCCAATATAACTAATATTGTATTGTCACTAAATTACTATCATATCAATCCAATTACTTATAAAACATCCTAATTCTTACCATCATTACATAAACATGTCCAATAGTTGAAATTCATTCCCAAAAAGATTAGCCGAACCTAACTCGATGTCGAAATCCCACTTGAACTAAGCTTTCGGTAGCTCCAAGCGTCAAAAATAATCTTGAATCAACCAACCACTATCAAAAATAGATTATACGCATCAAGAGATGAATTTTGATACCCATAGTGGTAAAATGGTAAAAATAGGCTTAGGGGCAATTTGGTCAAAATAAAGGCTAAAATATGAAGTTCTTGAATCTGGAAATTAACTAGAAATTATGATTCTACACGAGAAAAGAAGTTTGAGTGTGAAAGGCCCACTAAAATTGAGCTCAAATTGAGGGAGAAATCAGCAATTAAAGTTTTCAAAACAAAGACATGGTAATCCCATTTTAAATGTCCAAAATCTCGAAATTCAAGACAAAATCAAGATAAAAGTAGTGAAAATAATTAATTTAGCGAAAGAGATACTTACCGTAAGGACCCGGATTTTAGAACGACTTTATCGGACTTAGCGAAAGAGATACTTACCGTAAGGGGGGATTTTAGAACGACTTTATCGGATTTATTGACGTTGCCCCATGATAAAATTGACCAAGTGTCACTTCATGCGAGGCCTACACGGCTCGTGGGAGGTCACACAGATCATGTGGCCTCTAGTGAACGGGTACTTGGCCAAACGTTTGATTATGGGGACTTGACAGGGAGTTTCGGGCTGAGGCATGTCACACCGGAACCCCACACGGACCGTGTGGTGCTTCACGGGCCGTGTGGTGATCCATGTGATGACCGTGCAACTGGAAAACCAAGAAAAAAGGCCAAGTGTGGTCACACGATCACCCACACGGTCTGTGTGGTGTGTCACGGGCCGTATGGCCCACCGTACAGCTCACGAGGCGAAACATTTTCTAAGTATGAAATCACCATCTCATGACTTGATCGCGGAGGAATTTTTCTAAGGGTTGGGACACGGCCCATGTCACGGACTGTGTGGCATCACACGGGCCATGTAAGCCTCTAGTGAAGCCATGACGACTCAATTTTCATCTGTTTCATTAATGTCTTTTACGTAATTATGGTTTATTTTTAAAAGTGTTTTGTGTTTTTTTCACCTATCCTAAGCACCTAAATCAGTTGATACTACTTTATTTTAAATCATTTTCATTAAAAACATCCTTGTTCTAGAGCTCAATTCCCAAAATTCTCTCCAAGCTTTTCCTCCAAAACTCAAGCTAGGATTCAATTAGGGTTTAGACTTCATGCTAAATTTTTCTCAAATTCATCTTCCTAATCAAGGTATGTGGGATTGATTCTTGGTCCCTTTCAACCAAGAAGATCCAAACTCTTTTCAATTGATTTTCATGAAATTAAGCTTACTTTAAATGTGGATTTTCATTATTTGATTGTATAAAATTCAATGGATGTATGGGATGTACTTTATTTATGATTTTAAGTTATTTTAAGCCCTATTATGATGATTTACATTGAGGTTATGAGGTTATGAAGATGCATGTTCCCTTTAAAGCTTGATTTATGCATGGGTGATTTATATCATGATTTAAATGTGAATTTAATTATGGACTTACTTCAATTTCATATTTTAATGTTGATTTTAGCTTGAATCTATATTACCCTTGCTATTCTCACATCACTCATGGCATGTGCATTCATGGACATTGGTTTGTTTATACGATATGACAAGGTCATAAGGCGTGATATCATTTATGGACCGGGTCATAAGGAATATTTTTATTTATTTATATGATATGATATGATATGGAATGTTAACAAAAATCCTTCTAAAAAGGTGTGGTCATAAGGAAGGTGACCATCCACCGAAAAGACGAGGTCGTAAGGTGTGATATAGGTTACCTTTGGCAAGTAATCTTCTCTTACCAATGGGAGGTCTTTATTTAGACTAATTCATGTAATAGCTTGAAAGAGTTTGATGTGTCAGTTATAGTCCATCCCCACTATATATAAGCAATGTTGCATTTTATGCATCATGAATTTCATGGCATATTGTATACTAATCTCCTTTGGATATGACACTTTCTATTTAATGTGCCCTTGTCATCTAACATTGAAGTACTAGTTTGATAAGATATATGTATTGCATACCCGCATATTTAGCATGTTCAAACATACTAACACATACTCCATGTCTACATGATTTTACCATGTAGGGACTGAGTGTTACGATCATTCGAGGGGTACCTCAAATTCGAAGAGTTGATATTGTGGTGAGTCCTATATTTAAAGGACATGCCACCTTCCTTTTACCTATGTTGTTTTTTGTTTATCTTCTTAATTGAGGGTGAGCCCAGGACATATATTGGCACATATCCCCTCGTACGACTAGAGGCATTGTTAGATATCTTATAGACTCTCGTAGATTCTATATGTCATGTGTTGTATTTGGAACTTATGATTTCAGTTATCTATCAGATTAATTATCGAAATTATGATATGTATGTATGTTTGATGTGGAAATGTTGAAGATCCTAAGCCCCTTACTGCCCCCTAGAGTGAGTCATACTTACCCGCCCCTTAGTTCTTATGTGTTATGTGCTATGTGAATCCATGTGAATCCCTTTCCCTTTGATAACCCTATAGTGTGAGTCCTACTTTCCCATCCCCTAGAATTGTGTGTTTACTATTTGAATGCGCTTCCGAACCAATGATATGGATTTGGATACTTTGAGGCTTGTTTAGGGACTCTCGCGTTCCCATTCGCCATGTCACTTATAGGCCTTGGGTCTAGATCGTGACAGAGATGGTATCAAAGCCCTAGGTTTATAAATGGTCCTATGAGTCCAACATGCCACATCAAGTAGAGTCATATTCATGGGTGTGAAGTGCACCATGCCTATGAGTGGGAGGCTACGCAGGCATACAAGGAATTGTCTCACTTCTTCATTCCTTATGTCGTGATATAGTTGTATAATTGGTTTTCCTTTATCATGATGGTGTCATTGTTCCCATTCAAACTAGACCTCGAGGGAGACCCCATCTACAAAGGCCAGCCCCAGCTAATAAAGACCAATGGAGAATTTCGCACGGCCTTTGCTATGCTTGCCCAGGTGGTGACAACTCAAGCTAGGCAAGCTAACATTCTACAGGAACCTACTCTGACTTCCAGAGTAAGGGATTTCATCCGGATGAATCCTCTCGAGTTTTATGGATCTAAGGCTGATGAAGATGCTTAGGAGTTCATTGATGTGCTCACCAAGGTGCTAAAGGTTATGGATGTCACTTCTGAGGAGAAGGTTGAACTAGCTGCTTATCAACTGAAGGACGTGGCTCAGATGTGGTACATCCAGTGGTCTATGGAGAGGGTTTGTGCAAATGTTGCTAATTGGGAAGAGTTCCAAGTTTGCCTTCCTGGATTGTTTCTTCCCACTTGAGCTTAAGGAAGATAAGATGACTGATTTCATCAACCTCAAGCAGGGAGGTATGAGTGTGAGGGTCTATGCCCTCAAGTTCACTAAGCTCTCCACATATGCATCGACACTTGTGGCTAATCCTCATGCAAGGATGCACAAGTTCATTTCGGGTATGTCCAACTCACTTGCGAAAGAATGTTGTACCGGCATGCTCATACGGGATATGGATATTTCTACTCGTGGTATATGCTAAGTAGATCAAAAGGGAGAAACTCAAGGAGAGGAGAGTACATGATCCTAAGAGGGCTCGTTTTGATGGTGGATTCTCCGATTCTCAGGGTGGTGGTTTTGGTCGCATCCAACTAGGCCAAGGTTCTGGTGATAGGGTTGCTAATGCTAGAGTTCCTCCTCCTAGCGGTTGGTTGTGGTCAGGGGTATCCTCGGTGTGACAAGTGTAGGATGAATCACGTACTTTTTGGAAGGAATTGGGTTCATGCTTTGGGTATGGTGATACGAATTATAAGGTCGCTGACTGTCCCAAGAATGCTCAGAAAGGTCAAGGTCAGGCGGCTCAAGGAGGTCAAGGACAACAAAGATCTCCCTAAGGTGTTTCCCTAAGGAACAACAGGTTTTATGCACTTCATGCCCGTCAAGAGGTTGAAGAAGCTCCAAATGTCGTGACTGGTATGTTAAAAGTCTTTGATTTTGATGCTTATAGGTTGACCGGGGTGCAAATTTGTCTTTTGTGACTCCTCTATTGGCTGTTATGTTTGGTTTGAGTCCCAAAATTTTAAAGGACCCTTTCTCAATGTGACTCTGTTGTTGCCCATAGGATATATCATGGTTGTCCTGTTTTTGTGTTGCACAAAGTCTTTCCGTGCAACCTTGTGGAACTTGAGATGTTCAATTTTGATGTGATTCTTAGGATGGATTGTTTACATGCATCATATGCCTCTATAGATTTTAAAACCAAGAAGGTCAAGTTCCAACCTCCCGGTGGGCCTATTCTTGAATGGAAGGGTAGTGACTCCGCTATTAAAGGTTAGTTTATCTCCTACCTCAAGGCCCGGAAGATGATCTCCAAGGGGAGCATTTATCATATTGTGAGGGTCAAGGATATGGAGTTTGAATCACCTACTCTCTTGAGTCAGTTTCGGTGGTAAATGAGTTTTCGGATGTGTTCCCCGAAGACTTGCCTGGTATTCCTCTTGAAAGGGAAGTGGACTTTGGTATCGATCTTTTCCTAAATACTAAACCTATCTCTATTCCTCCCGCCCGTATAGCACCGGCTGAGTTGAATAAGTTAAAAGACTTGTTGGAGAAGGGCTTCATCAGGCCAAGTATATCCCCATGGGGTGCACTGGTGTTGTTTGTAAGGAAGAAAGATGGATCTATTCGGATGTGCAGCGATTATAGGCGATTTAACAAGGTGACCATTAAAAATAAGTATTCGTTGCCTAGGATCAATGACCTGTTCAACCAACTTCAAGGGGCTACCCATTTCTCAAAGATTGGACCGCCGTTCTTAGTATCATCAGTTGAAGGTTAGAGAGTGATATTCCCAAGATTGCTTTTCGGACAAGGTATGGGCACTTTGAGTTTGTGGTGATGTCATTTGGCTTGATTAATACTTCGGCCATGTTCATGGATCTCATGAATCAGGTGTTCAAGCCATTCCTCAAAAATTTTGTGGTTGTCTTCATTAATGATATTCTCATTTATTCTCGTAGTGAGCGGGAGCATATAGAGCATTTGAGGTTGGTTTTACAAAATTTGAGGGAGAAGAAGTTGTATGCAAAATTTAGCAAATGTAAAGTTGGGTGAAGTAGATTTTCTTGGTCATCTGGTGTTCGGCGATGGTATTAAAGTAGATCCGAAGAAGACCGAGGCAATAAAGAATTGTCCTAAACCATTAACACCTTCGGGCTTTCGAAGTTTTCTAGGATTGGCCAGCAATTATAGGAGGTTCATTGAAGGGTTCTCCTCTATTGCATTTGTCACGACCCGGGGGTTAGAACCTAGATGTGACACATCGAATGAAGACCCAAGAGTCTTCAAACAAGCCTCAAGTATTTGTAACCACATCATCGGTTCGAGAAAAGCATTCAAACACATATAGTTATATAGTCAAATCAGATCTCAGGAATCATTCCAGTAATACGAAAGCAATACAATAGTCAGAGCAACAAGGCCTGAGAAGAGTTTACGTAGTGCCCAACAATGCCTCCAGTCAAAGGAACAGGGGCAAGAACAAGTTCCAGGCTCACCCTCAATAGAAGAGAACATCCGTAATAACAATAAAGAAGATAGTTGGCTCGCTCTCAGAAGACGGGACTCACCGCAGTAACTCCAAGAATGGACTAATCATCAAACGACTGGTATCACAGTAACTCCAAGAATGGACTAATCATCAAATGACTGGTATCACAATAACTCCAAGAATGGACTAATCATCAAACGACGGGTATTCAAAGTGCTTGACCCCTACATGGTAAAATCATGTAGGGATAATGTATGCATTAGTACGTTTGAATGTACTAAGTATGCAGACATGCAATGCATATGACTTATCAACCTGCATTTCAATGTTAGATGACAAGGGTACATAATATAGAAAGAATCATATATCCGATAAGGAAATATACAGCATGCCATGAAGTTCATCATGCTTGCAATATGATAATGCTCCTATATAGCGGGGATGGACTGTAGCCGACAAATCAAACATGAATTAGACTGATTGGGACCCCCACACCAGAAGGGAAAAGACTACTTGCCAAAGGTAATCTACATCACACCTTACAACCACGCTTTTCAGTGGATGGTCACCTTTCTTATGACTACGCTTTTCAGAAGGATTTTCATAATCATATGATATCACAGCATAAACATAATCGACGAATATTCATTCCTTATGACCCCGTCTTTTTGGTAATGGAGATCGTTCCTATGTTGGCACATAATTCAAGGAAAGTGAGAGAGTCCTTGGGGATAGCCCTGATGCCCCCAATCCATCGGTGCTAAGTCAACAACATCCCACATGAATACTTATACATATACGTGTTGTCAAGAGATTCAATGTTCATTTCAAAACATTCAATGCATGCTTAGGCGCAAATGCGAAACCATGAAATCATAATCATAATGCTCATGCAAGGAATAACTCATCTACATATATACGAAATGGTGCAAGCACCCATAATGCTCATGGAGCCATAATCATAGACATACCGGTGATCACCTTTTTGTCATAACCAATGCCTTACCAAAATCATCTCATAATCATTTCATAAAACATAATTGGGCTTAACCCACTGTGAAAATTTCCATATACCAATGCTCATGCATGCAATGCAATTCATGTTGTGAGGATGACATGGGTAACATGGATTCAAGTTAAATCAGCTATAAAAATGAAATCGAGGAAACCCATGATCAAAACCACACGTAAAATTATAATATAGATCACCCATGCATAAATCAACTTTAAAAAGGGACACGTATGTTCATACTTTATTACTCAATGTAAATCATTATAATAGTGATCAAAGAGAATTGAAATCATAGGTAAAATAATGAAATCTCATATTTAAAGTGACTAAAATTCATGAAATCAATTGAAAGGAATTTTTGGTTTTCTTGGTTGAAAGGGACCAAGAATCAATCCCACATACCTTGATTGAGGAGCTGAATTTGAGGGATGAATTGGGCTTGAATTGGACTCCAATGGAACCCTGGCTTAGATCCTTGAGAGAGGAGTAGGGAGGTGATCTTGTGAGGGGTAGAATGTTGTAGAAGAATGAATTAAGAGGGGAGGGGTTTCAACTGAATTAGGAGTTTAGGATAGGTAAAAGGTCACAATTCTTAATTAAAATAAACCAAAATTACATAAATGCCATTAATGAAATAGACTAAAATTGAGTCTGTCTGGCCCACACGATCAACTGCACGGTTCCTGAAACATCACACAGGCTGTGAACAGTGGCCGTGATCCCCTACTTTGACTCTCACAGAGGAAGATTTCATGGAGCTAAGTGGTATCACACGGACAGCTACACGGTTTGTGTGACTCCACACGGGCCGTGCATCAACTGTGTAATGGTACTTGAATAGTTTTCACACGGCAATGTTATGAGATGGTACATCCATACTTAGAATAATTTTTATGTAGTGAATTACAGGAGCCACAAGGACCGAGTCACATCACACGGACCATATGAGTGTCTGTGTGCCTTCACTTGGGCGAAATTACCCTTTTTCCCAAAGTTGTCCCGACCATGAACTGACCAAGTGCCTCTTAATGGGAGGCCACATGGTCCGTGTGGCTTCACACGTGCCATGTAGGCTCCTCCGTTGATTGGTGCCTGCCAGTTCACCTGGGAAAATTCCAGGACACTTTAGTAAGGCCACTTGAAAAATTCGGGTCCTTACATCATCTCCCCCCTGGGAACATTCGTCCCCGAATATGCAAAAACAAGGCTTGAAAGGCTTGACTTAGAGCATGAAACATACAATGCATAGAGTATTATTCAAAACCAAATATAAAGAATCGTTTTTCAAAACCTGTAAAGTCCTAACAAAATGTATTCAAGTCACCCAAAACATTGTAAAAATCCTTTTGTGCACATGTATACATGTCATGTCATGAGACTCAATGACAAGGAAGAATCCTAATGCCTTAGGCTTGAGTAGATTGGATGAGGGTATCGCTTTACCATGTCCAGCTCCGCCTCCCAAGTAGTACTCTCCACATGTTGATTTCCCCAAAATACCTTCACCAAAGCCATGTCCTTGTTACGAAGCCGCTTTACTTGGCTATCCAAGATTTCCACCTGAATTTCCTCATAAAACAAGTTTTCATCAACCTCAATTCCTTCCAAAGGCACAATGGTGCTAAGATCACCAATTAGCTTCCTCAACATAGACACATGGAAGACCGGGTGAATGGAGCTCAAATCCGAAGGTAACTCCAACTTATAAACCACACCTCCAATTCGCTCAACAATCTCATAAGGGCCAACATACCAAGGGCTTAGCTTGCCCTTCTTACCAAAACGCATCATACCCTTCATAAGAGAAACCTTCACATACACCCAATCAACAACATGAAATTTGTGGTCCCTTCTCCTAACATCCGAATAGGACTTTTGACGACTTTGGGTCGTTTTCAACCTTTCCCTAATCACCTTCACCTTATTCATGGCCTCCATCACTAGATCCAGACTAACTAGTGCAATCTCTCCTAATTCAAACCACCCCACCAGTGATCTACACCTTCTCCCATACAAAGATTCAAATGGTGCCATACCAATGCTAGCATAGAAGCTATAATGCAAACTCAAAGAGTAGAAGATGGTCATCCCAATTTCCCTTAAACTCCAAAACGCAAGCGCTCAACATATCCTTTTTAAGGTTTGAATAGTGTTTTTTGCTTGGCCGTCGATCTGAGGGTGAAAACCGGTGCTCAACTTAATCTTAGTCCCAAGTCCCTTCTGAAAAGACCTCCAAAAGTGGAAAGTGAATTGGGTACCTCAATCCGATATAATGGATCTAGGTACACCATGCAACCTCACCAACTCTTAGATATATAACCTTGCGTAATCCTCGGCGCTGAAAGTAGTCTTGACCAGTAGGGAATGAGCCAACTTAGTCATCCGATCCACGATGACCCAAATGGAATCAAATTGCCTTCGGGTCCGAGGCAACCCAACTACAAAATCCATGTTCACATCTTCCAATTTCCATGTGGGAATTTCAATGTCTTGGGCTAGACCACCAGGCCTTTGGTGCTCCACCTTTACTTTTTAACAACTCGGGCATTCAGATATGAACTTAGCGATGTCTTTCTTCATACCATGCGACCAATACACTTCTTTAAAATCCCAATAAATTTTGGTAGACCTCGGGTGGATAGAATAATGAGAGTTGTGAGACTCACTCATAATGACCCTTCTAAGATCATCCACATCGGGAACACATAGCCAGTCTTGGCACTGGAGTACACTATCTCCCCCTCGGGAGAACACCTCAATCTCCTTTTCAATAACCAATTTCTTAAATTCAAGTAGCGATGGGTTTAAATCTTGCTTAGCGTTTACATCACTTACCACGGATGATTCTGCCCGCTTTGAACATGAATACCACCATTGCTAGAATCAGCCAACCTGACACCTAACCTAGCCAACCGATGAACATCCCTTGCCAACTCCTTCTTTTCTTCCCCAACATGCACTACACTCCCCATAGACAACCTGATGAGAGCATTGGCCACAAATGGGTCTTGCTTGGATGATATAGAACACTCATATTGTAGTCCTTTAGGAGCTCCAACTACCTCCTTTGCCTTAAATGCATTATCTGTGAGTGAACACATACTGCAAAGTCTTGTGATCGGTGAACACATCAACATGAACCCCATACAAGTAATGTCTCCAAATCTTCAAGGCAAATACTACCACCGCCAACTCAAGGTCGCGTGTTGGATAATTACGTTCATGCACCTTGAACTTCCTTGATGCATACGCGATACCTTACCATTCTGCATAAGTACACAACTCAATCCAATTCGTGAGGCATCACAATACACCACAAATCCCTCCAATCCATTTGGAAAATTTAAGATAGGAATCGATGTAAGTCGATCCTTCAAAGTTTGAAAACTCTTCTTGCATTCACCTGACCATACAAACTTAGCCTGCTTTTGGGTGAACTTGGTCAATGGAGATGCAATAGATAAGAACCCTTCAACAAACCTTCTGTAATACTTGGCCAACCTAAGGAAACTGCAAATATATGAAGGAGTCAACGGTCTGGGCCAATTCTTCACGGTCTTGGTCTTCCTTGGATCCACCTTGATACCATCATCGGACACCACATGACCAAGGAAAGTCACCTCGCCCAACCAAAATTCACACTTGCTAACTTGGCATATAATTTCTTCTCTCTCTAAGTTTGGAGGACCATCCTCAAGTGATCCCCGTGCTCCTGCTCACTTCGAGAGTAAATAAAAATGTAATCAATGAAGACCACCACGAAACTGTCAAGAAATGGCTTAAACACCCGGTTCATTAGATCCATAAACACGGCCAGAGCATTAATTAGGCCAAATGACATCAACACAAACTCAAAGTGCCCATACTTTGTCCGAAAAGCCATTTTGGGAATATCACACTCCCTAACCTTCAGCTGATGATACCCGAAATGGAGATCAATCTTTGAGAAATGAGTATCCCCTTGAAGCTGATCGAACAAGTCATCAATCCTGGGCAATGGGTACTTATTCTTGACAGTCACCTTATTCAGTTGCCTATAATAAATGCACATCCGGAGAGAACTGACCTTCTTTCTTACAAACAACACTAGAGCACCCCATGGCAATATACTAGGCGAATGAAACTTTTCTCCAACAAATCCTTTAATTTCTCCTTTAATTCATTCAACTCTGTTGGCGCCATACGATAAGGAGGAATGGAGATAGGCTGAGTATCCTGAAGAAGATCTATGCCAAAGTCTACCTCTCTTTCGGGAGGGATGTCCAGTAAGTCTTCGGGGAACACATCTAAAAACTCATTCACCACAGGGACCGACTCAAGAGTAGACACTTCGGACTCCATATCCTTGACCCTCACAATATGATAAATGCACCCCTTAGAAATCATTCTTCGCGCTTTGAGGTAGGAAATAAACCAACCTTTAATAGAGGAGTCACCACCCTTCCATTCCAGAAGAGGCTCACTGTGAGGTTGGAACTTGACTTTTCGGATCCTACAATATATAGAGGCATATGATGCATACAACCAGTCCATCCCAAGAATCATGTCAAAGTCAAACATCTCAAGTTCTACAAGATTACATGGAAATTTTTTGTGCAGCACAGAACAAGGACAACCATGATAGACTCTATGTGCAACAACAGATTCATCTATGGGAGTATAAACTGAGAAAGGGTCCTTCAAAATCTGAGGACTTAAACAAAACTTAATATCCAATAGAGGAGTCACAAAAGATAAATTTGCACCCGGGTCAAGCAAAACATATGCATCAAAATCAAAGATTTTTAACATACCAGTCACAACATCCGGAGCCTCCTCGACATCAACGCAGGCTTGAAGTGCATAGAACATGTTGTTCCTTGGGGCCACTCCTTGGAGAGCTCTTTGTTGACCTTGCCCACCATGGGCCACCTGGCCCTGGCCTCTACGAACATTCCTAGGACAATCATCAACCTTATTATTTTTATCGCCGCACCCATAGAAAACACCTAAATCCCTTCAACAAACCTCCGCGTGAAGCCTCCCACACTTGTCACACAGAGGATGGCCCTGACCGTCACAAACTGGTGCCCTGGGAGAAGGTACCCGAGCATTAGCGACCCAAGCACCTGAAGCTTGGCCTTGCTGGAAGCGACCGAAACCAACATTTTGAGAACCAGAGAATCTACAATCAAAATGAGCTCTCTTGGGATCGTGAACCCTTCTCTCCTTGAGTTTCTCCCCTTTGATCTGTTCAGCATACACCATGAGTCTGGCAATATCCATGTCCCATATAAGCATAACAGTACGGTATTCCTTCACAAGCAAATTAGAGATACCCAAAACAAACTTGTGCATCCTTACACGGGGTCAGCCACAAGTGACAAAGCATACTTGGAAAGCTTCGTGAACTTGAGGGCATAGTCCCTCACATTCATACTCCCTTCCTTGAGATTGATAAAATCAGTCATTTTGGCCTCCCTAAACTCAAGTAGAAAGAAGCGATCAAGGAAAGCAAATTTCAACTCTTCCCAATTGACATCACCACCACAAACCCTTTCCAACGACCATTGAGTATACCACACCTGAGGCATATCTTTCAGTTGATAGGCAGCTAATTCAACCTTCTCTTTCGAAGTAACACCCATGATATTCAGTAACACCCATGATATTCAGTATCTTGGTAAGCTCATCAATGAACACCTGAGCGTCCTCATCAGCCTTTGACCCGTGGAACTCCGGAGGGTTCTTTCAGGTGAAATCCCTCACCCTAGAAACAAGTGTAGGATCCAATGGCAAGTTAGCCTGCCTTGCCTGAGAATTCACCACCTGAGCAAGCATGGAGAAGGTTGTACATAATTCCCCATTTAAGATGGGTTCATCCACATGCTCGTGGAGAGCCTGATCTTTATTAGCCGGAGTTGGCCTTGAGAGGGGGTCTTCCTCAAGGCATCTTTTGAAATGGATCAACAACATCATCAAATAAGGGAACTATATATACTAGCCATAGCACGACAAAAGACATGAAGAAGTGAGGCAATTCCTAAAACGTCTTTGTCCTCCCACTAATAGGTATGGTGCACTTCACACACATGAATCAGACTCAACTCAACGCGGCATGTTGGACTCCGAGGATCATTTATAAATCTTAGACTCTGATACCATCTTTTGTCATGACCCGGGGGTTAGGGCCTAGAAGTGACACGGCGATTGGAGACTCGAACAAGCCTCAAGTATCTGTAACCACATCATCAGTTCGAGAAAAGCATTCAAACACATATAGTTGTATAGTCAAATCAGATCTCAGGAATCATTCTAGTATTACGAAAGTAATACAATAGTCATAGCAACAAGGTTTGAGAAGAGTTTACTTAGTGCCCAACAATGCCTCTAGTCAAAGGAACAGGGGCCAGGACAAGTTCCGGGCTCACCCTCAATAGAAGAGAACATCTATAATAACAATAAAGAAGATAGCTGGCTCGCCCTTGGAGGACAGGACTCACCACAATAACTCAAACGACTGGTATTCAAAGTGTTCAGCCCCTACATGGTAAAATCATGTAGGCATAGAGAATCTGTTAGTACGTTTGAATGTAGTAAGTATGTAGACATGCAACGAGTATGACTTATCAACCTGCATTTCAATGTTAGATGACAAGGGCACATAATATAGAAAGAATCATATATCCAATGGGGAAATATATAAGATGCCATGAAGTTCATGAAGCATGCAATGCGATAATGCTCTTATATAGCGGGAATGGACTGTAACCAACAAATCAAACTTATGCAAGCTATTACATGAATTAGACTGATTGGGACCCCCTACCGGAAGGGAGAAGACTACTTGCCAAAGATAATCTAAATCACACCTTTCGGCCATGCTTTTTAGTGTATGGTCACCTTCCTTATGACCACTCTTTTCAGAAGGATTTTCATAATCATATCATATCATAGCATAAACATAATTGATGAATATCCATTCCTTACGCCCCAATATTTTCGGTAATGGAGATCGTTCCTATGTTGGCACATAGTTCATGGAAAGGAAGAGGGCCCTTGGGGATAGCCCCGACACCCCCAATCTATTGGTACTAAGTCAACAACATCCCACATGAATACTTATATATGTACGTGCTGTAAAGAGATTCACTGTTCATTTCAAAACGTTCAATACATACTTAGGCTCAAATGCTTAACCATAAATCATAGTCATAATGCTCATGCAAGGAATAACTCATCTACACATATATGAGATGGTGTAAGCACATATAATGCTCATAGAGCCATAATCATAGACATACCGGTGATCACCTTTTTGTTATAACCAATTTCTTACCAAAATCATATCGTAATCATTTTATAAAACATAGTTGAACTTAACTCACTTCATAATTTTCACATACCAATGCTCATGAATGTAATGCAATGCATAATATGAGGATAGCATGGGTAACATAGGTTCAAGTTAAATCAGCCATAAAAATGAAATTGAGGAAACCAATGATTAAAATCACATGTAAAATCGTAATATAGATCACCCATGCATAAATAAACTTTAAAAAGGGACATGCATGTTCATACTTTATTACTCCATGTGAATCATCATAATAGTGATCAAAGAGAATTGAAATCATAGGTAAAATATAGCCCACACATCAATTAGATTTAATGAAATCAAATAATGAAATCTTATATTTAAAGTGACTAAAATTCATGAAGTCAATTGAAAGGAATTTTGGGTCTTCTTGGTTGAAAGGGACCAAGAATCAATCCCACATACCTTGATTGAGGAGATAAATTTGAGGAATGAATTGGTCGTGAATTGGACTCCAATGGAGCCCTAGCTTTGATCTTTGAGAGAGGAGTGTAGAGAGGAGTAGGGAGGTGATCTTGTGAAGGGTAGAATGTTGTAGAAGAATAAATTAAGAGGGGAGGGGTTTCAGCTGAATTAGGGGTTAGGATAGGTAAAAAGGTCACAATTCTTAATTAAAATAAACCGAAATTACATAAACACCATTAATGAAATGAACTAAAATTGAATCCGTCTACCCCACAGGGTCAACTGCACGGTCCGTGAAATGTCACACAGACCATGAACAGTGGTTGTGATCTCCTACTTAGACTCTCACAGAGAAAAATTTCACGGAGCTAAGTGGTATCACACGGACGGCTACACGGTCCATGTGACTCCATATGAGCCATGACATTGACTGTGTAACGGTACTTAAAATAGTTTTTGCATGACAAAGTTATGAGACAATACTTTCATACTTAGAATAGTTCTTACGTAGTGAGTTACACGGACTGTGTCACTTCACACGGACTATGTGACTGTTTCTGGATGCCTTCACTTGGCCAAAATTACCCTTTGTCCCAAAGTTGCCTAGACAGTGAATTTGACCTAGCGCCTCTCCACAGGAGGCCACACGGTCTGTGTGGCTTCACACGGGCTATGTAGGCTCCTCCGTGGAGGGGTGTCGGGCAGTTCACCTAGGAAAATTCCAAGACACTAGAGCAATGCCACTCAAACAATCCGGGTCCTTAAAGCATCTCTGTTGACTAAATTGACCCAAAAGAAGTTAAACTTTGTTGGTCAAATGAATGCAAAAAGAGTTTTCAAACCTTGAAGGATCGGCCTACATCGGCTCTTATCTTGGCCTTACCCTATGGCTTGGAAAGGTTTATGGTGTATTGTGATGCCTCACGAATTGGGTTGGGTTGTATACTTATGTGATATGGTAAGGTAATAGCATAAGTATCAGGGCAATTGAAGCATGACCTTGAGTTAGCAGAGGTGGTTTTTGCCTTGAAGATTTGGAGGCACTATTTATATGGAGTTCATGTTGATGTATTCACTGATCACAAGAGTTTTCAATATGTCTTCACTCAAAAGGATCTCAACTTGAGGCAAAGGAGATGGTTAGAGCTCCTAAAAGACTACGACATGAGTGTTCAATATCATCCCGACAAAGTCAATGTGGTAGCCGATGCTCTTAGCAGCCTATCTATGGGTAGTGTGGCACATGTTGGGGAGGAGAAGAGGGAGCTGGCGAAGGACGTTCACCAATTGGCTAGGTTGGGTGTTAGGTTGGCCGACTCTAATGGTGGTGTTATCCAATTCAAAATGGGGCCGAACCTTCGGTGTTTTTTTATGTGAAAGCTATGCAAGATTTGGATCCATCAATAGTTGAGTTGAAGAAATTGGTTGTCGAAAAGGGGATTGAAATGTTCTCCCAAGGGGGAGATGGTGTACTTCAGTATCTAGACCAATTATGTGTTCCAGATGTGGATGGCCTTAGAAAGGTGATCATGAGTGAAGCTCACAACTCTCATTACTCTATCCATCCAGGATCTACTAAGATGTATCGAGATTTGAAGAAGGTGTATTGGTGGCATGTTATGAAGAGGTACATAGCCAAGTTCGTATCCGAAAGCCCAAGTTGTCAACAAGGAAAGGTAGAGCACCAAAGGCCTGGCGGTTTGGCTCAAGACATTGAGATTCCCACTTGGAAGTGGCAAGATGTGAACATGGACTTTTTGTTTGGATTACCTCGGACGTGAAGACAATTTTACTCCATTTGGGTTATCATTGTTGACAAATTCGGCTCAAATTCTACCGGTCAAGACCACTTTTGGTGCCAAAGATTATACAAGGTTATACATCCAAGAGTTGGTGATGTTGCATAGTGCTAGGTCCATCATATCAGATCGTGGAAACCAATTCACTTCTCACTTTTGGAGGTCGTTTCAAAGGGGACTTGGTACTAAGATTAAGTTGAGCATCAATTTTAACCCTCAAACTGATGGACAAGCCTAGAGGATTAATTCAAACTTTGGAGGATATGTTGATGTCTTGTGTGTTGGAGTTCAAGGGTAATTGAGATAACCTCCCACACATTGAGTTTGCCTACAACAATAGTTTTTATACTAGCATTGGTATAGCACCGTTTGAGACCTTGTACGGGAGGAGATGTAGGTCACCAGTGGGGTGGTTTGAGTTGGGGGAAACAAATTGATTGGCTCGAATTTAGTATTGGAGGTTATGGAGAAGGTGAAGTTAATTGGGGAAAGGTTGAGGACGACCCAAAGTCGCCAAAAGTCCTATTCGGATGTTAGGAAGAGGGATCTTAAATTTCATGTTGGTGATTGGGTATAAGTGAAGGTTTCGCCTATGAAGGGGGTGATGTGTTTTTGTAAGAAGGGAAAGCTAAGCCCTCGGTATGTTGGTCCTTATGAGATTGTTGAGCAAATGGGGAACATGGCTTATAGGTTGGAGTTGCCTCTGGACTGGAGTTCCATTCACCCCGTCTTCCATGTGTATATGTTGAGGAAGTTAGTTGGTGATCCTATCACTATTGTGCCTTTGGAGGATGTTGAGGTTGAGGAAAATTTATCCTATGAGGATAGAGATTTTGGATGGGCAAGTGAAGCGGCTCCATAACAAGGATGTAGCTTTGGTGTAGGTGCTTTGGAGTAATCAACACGTGGAGAGTGCCACATGGGAGGCGGAGTTGTACATGATGAAGCGATACCCCCATCATTTCCAATCTACTCAAGCCTAAGGTATTAGGTTCTTCCTCTTTGAAGTGGTCCTAATTCTTCCATTCTTGAGTCTCATGACATGACATGCATACATGTGCATTAAAAAGATTTTTATGATGTTTTGAATGATTTTAATATGCTTTGCATGGGTTTTAACGATTTTATGACTTTCAAGGGGCGAGTTATGTATTGCATCTTATGTTTCGGTGTTTCAGGTTTAAGTTAAGTCATTCAAGCCTTGTTCTTGCACATCCAGGGACGAATGTTCCCAAGGGGTAGATGATGTAAGGATCCAAATTTTGAACGACTTTATTGGACTTAATGACGACTCCCTGCGAGAAAATTGACCAAGTGTCACTTCATGGGAGGCCCACACGGCTCGTGTGAGGTCACATGGATCGAGTGGCCTCCAGTGAAGGGGGTACTTGGCCATAATTTTGATTATGGGGACTTGACAGGGAGTTTCGAGCTAAGGCACGTCACACCGGAACCCTACACGGATCGTGTGGTGCTTCACAGATCGTGTGGTGAGCCATGTGATAGCCTTGCACCTGAAAAACAAATAAACAAGGCCAAGTGTGGTCACACAGACTCCCACACTATCCATGTGGTATGTCACGGGCCGTGTGGCCCACCGTATTGCTCACGATGCAAAATTTTTTCTAAGTAAGGAATCACCATTTTGTAACTTGATCGCGGAGGAAATTTTTCTAAATTTTGGGACATGGCCCATGTCCCGGACCATGTAGCATCACACGGGCCGTGTAACCCTCTAGTGAAGCTATGATGACCCAATTTTAATCCGTTTCATTAATCGATTTTACGTAATTATGGTTTATTTTAAAAGTGTTTTATGTTTTTTTCACCTATCCTAAGCACCTAAATCAGCTGATACTACTTCATTTTAATTCATTCTCATTAGAAACACCCTTGCTCTAGAACTCAATTCCTAAAATTCTCTCCAAGCTTTTCCTCAGAGACTCAAGCTAGGATTCATTTAGGGTTTCAACTTCAAGCTAAATTCTTCTCAAATTCATCTTTCTAATCAAGGTATGTGGGATGTATTCTTGGTCTCTTCAACCAAGAAGACCCAAACTCTTTTCAATTGATTTTCATGAAATTAAGCTTACTTTAAATGTGGGTTTTTGTTATTTGATTTTATTAAATTCAATTGATGTATGGGTTGTACTTTATTTATGATTTTAAGCCCTATTATGATGATTTACATTGAGTTTATGAGGTTATAAAGATACATGTCCCCATCAAAGCTTGATTTAGGCATGGGTGATTTACATCATGATTTAAATGTGGATTTAATAATAGACATACTTCAATTTCATATTATAATGTTGATTTTAGCTTGAATCTATATTACCCATGCTATTCTCACATCACTCGTGGCATGTGCATTCATGGACATTGGTTTGTATGGAAATTATGACGTGGGTTAAGCCCAATTATGTTTTATGAAATGAGTCTGATATGATTTTGATAAGGCATTGGTTATGACAAGAATGTGATCACATATGTGTCAATGATTATGGCTCTTTGAGCATTTTGGGTGCTTGCACCATATAAATATGAGCATGAGCTATTCCTATGCATTAGTATCATGACTTTGAACTATGGTTTGGATTTTGAGCCTAAGTGCGCATTGAAAGTATTTAAAATGACTATTGCATCTCTTTTGAAAAGCACGTATATGTGTAAGTATTCTCATGGGATGTATTGACTTAGAACCGATGCATTGGGGGAATAAGGACTATCCCCAAGGGTCCTCTCACTTCCCTCGAACTATGTACCAACATAGGAATGGAAGCCATTACCGAAAAGACTGGATCGTAAGGAATAGTTTCATTTATTGATTTGATATGATATGATATGGAATGTTAATGAAAATCCTTCTTAAAAGGTGTGGCCATAAGGAAGGTGACTATCTACCGAAAAGACGAAGTCGTAAGGGGTGATGTAGATTGCCTTTGGTAAGTAATCTTCTCCTACCAATGGGAGGTCTTTATCGAACTAATTCATGTAATAACTCACATGAGTTTGATATGTCGGTTATAGTCCATCCCCACTATATATGAGTATTGTCGCGTTTGATGCATCATGAATTTCATGGCATATTGTATACTAATCTCCTTTGGATATATGACTCTATGTTATGTGCCCTTGTGATCTAACATTGAAGTACAGGTTTGATAAGACATATGCATTGCATGTCCCCATTAAAGCTTGATTTAGGCATGGGTGATTTATATAATAATTTAAATGTGGATTTAATTATGGACATACTTCAATTTCATATTATAATGTTGATTTTAGCTTGAATCTATATTACCCGTGCTATTCTCACATCACTCATGGCATGTGCATTCATGGACATTAGTTTTTATGGAAATTATGATGTGGGTTAAGCCCAATTATGTTTCATGAAATGAGTTTGATATGATTTTGATAAGGCATTGGTTATGACAAGAATGTGATCACATATATGTCAATGATTATGGCTCTTTGAGCATTTTGGATGCTTGCACCATATCAATATCAGCACAAGCTATTCCTACGCATTAGTACCGTGACTTTGAATTATGGTTTGGATTTTGAGCCTAAATGCGCATTGAAAGTGTTTAAAATGACTATTGTATATCTTTTGAAAAGTACGTATATGTATAAGTATTCTCATGGGATGTGTTGACTTAGAACCGATGCATTGGGGGAATAAGGGTTATCCCCAAGGGTCCACTCACTTCCCTCGAGTATGTGCCAACATAGGAATGGAAGCCATTATCGAAAAGACTGGGTCGTAAGGAATTGTTTCATTTATTGATATGATATGATATGGAATGTTAATGAAAATCCTTCTTAAAAGGAGTGGCCATAAGGAAGGTGACCATGTATCGAAAAGACGAGGTCGTAAGGTATAATATAGATTACCTTTGGCAAGTAATTTTCTCCTAACAATGGGAGGTCTTTATCGGACTAATTCATGTAATAGCTCACATGAGTTTGATGCGTCAGTTATAGTCTATTCCCCACAATATATGAGCATTGTTGCGTTCGATACATCATGAATTTCATGGCATATTGTATACTAATCTCCTTTGGATATGTGACTCTTTCTATGTTATGTGCCCTTGTAATCTAATATTGAAGTACAGGTTTGATACGACATATGCATTGTATGTCCGCATATTTAGTACATTCAAATGTACTAACGCATACTCCATGCCTACATGATTTTACCATGTATGGACTGAGTGTTACGATCATCCTTCACTCAATGGGTAGCTCGAATTCAGAGAATTGATATTATGGTGAGTCCTATCTTTAAAGGACAAGCCATCTTCCTTCTACCTATGTTATTTTCTGTTTCTCTTCTTAATTGAGGGTGAGCCGGGGACATGTCTTGGCCCCGTCCCCTCGTACAACTAGAGGCATTGTTGAACATCTTGTAGACTCTCGTAGATTTTGTATGTTATGTGATGTATTTGGAACATATGATTTAGGTTATCTATCAAATTGATTATGAGAATTATGATATGTATGTATCTTTGATGTGGAAATGTGGAAGATCTAAGCCTCGTATTTCCCCCATAGAGAGAGTCATACTTACCCTCCCCTTAGTTCTTATGTGCTATGCGCTATGTGAATCCATGTGAATCCCTTTCCCTTTGATATCCCCATAGCGTGAGTCCTACTTTTCTATTTCCTAGAACTATGTGTTTACTATTTGTATGTGCTTCTGAATCGATGATGTGCATTTGGATATTTTGGGGCTTGTTTGGGGGCTCTCAGGTTCCCCTTTGCCATTTCACTTCTAGGCCCTAGGTCCGGGTCGGAAAACTTACACAAAAGTTTTTCACAAAATCCTCGTCAAAAGTGCCCCAAGAAAGCTTGAAATTGATAAAAATGGAGGAAATGATTGTTTTCTCATATTTGAAACTGATCAGGATATATTGTACTCGCCGAACACAGAGCCCAAAGAATCTCAGACCTCCGTGAACACAAAGGGATCTCCCATGAATATGGATAAGCTCCTGCGAACACCGATTATAGAGCGCGTAGATCTCCGCTAACACAAAGGCTAATCATGAGAACGTGGAGAAGAAAATAGGGCTATATAAGATTAGAAAAAAATAAGCTATTCAATTACTTCGAACGGATGCTTGGGGTCCATTTGAATTTTTTTTTTTACATAAACCAGACATGTATGCATATCAAAACTGCTGATCCAAACTCACCGGAATTATAAGAATTTGATTCTGGGTCTCCTCAATCTAAATATCGATAAAACTCAATACAACTACTTCAAAATTCAATATACCAAAACTGTCCTCAGAAACTCCAAATATTACAATGAGACCATTTCTAGCATTAGTTTCACCATCCGAAGCTATTAACACCGTCAATATTTTGATTCAAGCTTCCAAACTTTGAATGTTGATCAAAGTCAAACTTTGGCTCCCAAAACAACTGAAAATGCAGCTTTGGATAAAAAAAAATCTCCATTTTAACTCCAAATTAAGTTTCGAACTTCTCATAGACCACATTCAACGTTCAGGTACTAATGGAATTGATGAATTTCTTATCGAACACCCGAAACTCAGAATGGTACAAAAACTAACTTTTTGAACAACTTAAGCTTTCAAAATGCCAAAAATCATATTTTCACTTTTAAAATATAGAATCTCGTTTCCAACAACATAGATAGTTCAAAATAGGTCCAACAAAAAATTATGAAAGCATAAAATAGAATTTTTTATAAATAATCTAAAAATGACTAGCAAAGTCATTACACTACCCAAGGACGAAATCACAACCAGGCAATGAATTGCAATTGGTCTAAACCTTTGACGAGTGACTTATTGTGGGGCTTTCTATGAGGATAGCAGACAAAGCCTCGAATTTGATTCTTAGCACTACTTTATTTGTCTTATCAAGTAGACTACTTTTACCCTTATTTTAGATTGTTGATTGTGGTTACCTTTATATGAACCCTAATTGAGTTGGTGATCAATGAATTTTTCATGCATTATTTGATGTTGAGATTGACATTCTTCATGTATGAAATAAAGTATTATTTTTAAAATAAGATGATGCATGTTTTAAATGAGTTTTAATGAATTTGAGCATTGACTTACATGATGTTTTGAATAAGAGTGTTGACAAGATGTAGATAATTTTCGAATATAATTATAGATGAGAGATGATAAAGATATTTGAGATGATATTGATGTTATAAATTAAACTTCAATGAGACTAGATGAATGATCGTATGAGCATATATTATGGAGTAGTATTAAGCATTGATTTGGGTAGAAATATTATTAACTAAAATTTCATAAGCTATACATGTTGCCAGAATAGGATAGAGACAATGCGTTTCCTGTCTCAAAAGAGGACTTTTATATTGAATCTATTATTATGATGTTCTTTAACCTGGCAAGGTATATGATATTTTCGACTTGTGTATGCATATTTATTAATGACGAAAATATTATTTATAGTTTTAAATTTACATAGCATATCGATGTTGAGTTTAGTTTCATTCTTTCTTGAGTACCTTTGATGTATTTTTTTCTAGTCAGATATCTTACATATCGTATATTTCACGTAATAACATCATTCGGTATTGCATCATTTTATGATGTAGACATAGATGCTATGGATCCTCAACAGAGGCTTCATTGAAGATTCTATGTATTCCCAGAGTTTTGGTGAGGGCTCCTAGCAATTGAACGACATCTTTTATTTCATGTTTAATCCTCTCATTTATTTTGAGTTAGACTTGGACTTGTCTTGTCACCTTCTTATGAATTGATTGAGGCTTTATAGGCTGAATCAGATGATGCTATATTGGAGTCGATTTAGAATACCCATTCTTATTTACTTCCCTTTTGATTGTGATGTTTAGAAGCCTACTTGAGTATTATCTTTGATTCCATTTATTCTTGTGCTAACTGAATGACTGATAGAACAAAGTGGTTCTCTTGAAAATCATAAATAATTTCTGAGTGGCGGTCACACCCAGGAGAACCCTCTCGGGGCATGTCAAGCATATTATCATTTCTAAGCTCTTAATTATTAATCAATATTCATTCAACAAAAATAAAAAGAAAAGAGATTGAGATCTTTTTTTAAAAAAAAACTTATAAAAAATAATAGTATAGAAAGTAGGAGGAGGAGGAGTTACAAATAAAATATAAGCGTGAAATAAAAAATAAAATTTAGGAAAATGACAAAAAGGAGTTGCTCAGACGGTAAACACTTGCTCGGACGGTAAATACTTCTTAATTTCAATTGTTGTATGTTCGAGTGATTAAGAGAACAAAAAAATGCAATAGCTTTTAGAAAGAAATAAAAATTGGGAAGAAGATAAATTGAAAATTTATCCAATAGTTATTTCATGTGATTATTTAAAATTCACGTCTCACTCTTAAAAATTGGAGAGTGCAATTGTCTTACTTCAGTTACAGCAAACTCATGCAAACAATACTTATCTACGATTATACTCAAATCCTACAATACTTCTCTATGATTATATTCGAATCCAGTAATAGGTGGAGTTTACTCTGATATAGAGATGACATTAAAAAGTAATCAGCCAACAATTACATCACAAAAAAAAGTAGTGATGTTTTGATATGTAAAAAATTGTCTGTCTCATATTATTTTACTAAGAATTTTTAAGCTACCATGTACGTTTCTAATGACCTAGCTACTTTGATGGGTAATGAGTGAGAAAATCATGTTTTATAACATAAATTTTCTATTGATTTTACCGTGGAAGAAACCGCTATTTTTAGTAATAGTCGTTTTAGGCTTGAGTTGTCCACATCTGGGAATCCATGTTTCTAGGTTCCTTTAATTTGACTACTAGTTACGAAAACGCTAGTTACTCTAAAAGAATTGGGCGAAAGATCAGGAAAAAAAATTGATTTTGTATTTTTTGAAGCATGGTTTTTATAATTACTTGTGATCGTGAATAATTAGAGAAAATCCATATTTTTTATGGGGAAAAAAAGAGTCAATTATCATGGATAATAGGAAGGTGTTATTATTACACTGTTATACCTCTTGTTGGTTTCCTCCTATTTATGCTTTTCTTTTTACTTATTTAAAATTAGGTAATTTTTCCGCTCTTCACGTGATAATGAATGACTATTTCCTTCAACTGAAATTCCACAAAATGACAGTACCGGTGGCTCGGCCAAAACTTCATGAGATATTTCTTTTATAACCCCCCTCCCCCCACCCCCCCAAAAAATAACGAAGAAGAGAGATTTACAAGTAACCAAATATTTAAAATTGAAACATATTAATTTAAAAAATTACAAAATTACTTGCACGTATAATATGGTCATCCGGTAAAATAACTTGTTTCCAGGTGAGTACATACAAATTTAACACCTCCAAATTCTTTAAGTTTTTGTTCCCATTATATTTGATATCATATTCTATTAAATTAACTAATTGTAGTTGATATTTGGTTCCCCGTCGCGGTACACGATGCATTTGTATGACACAGCTGGTTGCACAACGCAAGCACGAGCTTTTATACTTAATTGGATGAATGATTCTCATATAAAAAAATCTGTCCACGGGCTTAGCTTATGTGTCATAGGTTTTTCGGGTGGCTTCATCATTAAATTAAATAATGGCGTATCCACATGGCTACATTAGTCAAACAAGAAAGTTCATTAGAAAGATCACAATCTTTTAATTATGATAATAACAAGAATCAAATTCTTATAAAGAAAAATCAAATAACAATGGTAAATATAATATCGTAAATTGTCAGGGAATTTAGTGTTAATCTTGTAAAGATAAATCTAGGAGATCTCACAAATTATTTTTAATATTTAAAGTTATTCGCTAATAGATTTTTCTATTTTTCTCTTATTGTTTCTCGATCTAAAATGCTATAAATAATAATTTTTTGAAAAATGAGTTATACAGTAAAAAGTAAAAGTTATATGTCAAATCATATTCCCTTAAGTTTGTGATAGGTGAATTGTTAGAGTAACACACACCCTTTACAAAAACTTTAAGGATAAAAAGTCTATTCACAACTATTATCTTTTTAATTGTTACTAAATTATTCTAGTAGAAATTACAAAGTAGTTAAAAACTTTAGGAAAAAATATCTTAACAATTCTCTTGATCTTTGAGGAATTCATTAATTAATATTCTTTCTGTTTTATTTTATGTGGCATCTTTTTTTCTTAGTCCGTACAAAAAATAATATTATCTTACTCTAATTGAAAACAATTTAACTTTAAAGTTTCCTCTTTACCATTAAAGAAATGATTCTCAGCCACAAAAATATCTAAGAATTTTTTTTTCGACCACACAAGTTTCAAAAGTCTTTGTTTCTTTCTTATAAATCATGTCAACTCAAATGGTGCAACGTAAAATGGAAGGGGGGGGGGGCAATAGTTTATTTAATTTTTGTCAAGTTGGAAAATTTTTCCCTATGTAATGTAACGTGGCAAGATTTCTTCAAATGAAAGAGAGAATTGAGGTGTGGTTTTCAAAATAATAAGTGATAATTTAGGTATGAAACCTATACTTCTAATAGTTTACATACTGTAAGCAAAATTAATGGGGCAAGAACAATAGGTCGTACCTTTTCGTCGATGTCGCAAGCGTTGTTATTCCACCAACAAATTAAGCCCTAGATCTCGTAAATGTCTAACCTGAGTTTCTCTCTAAAATTATCCTCAAACTCCTTTCTCAGAGAGAATTTTTGTCTAGTTTCCAAAACAAGTCTAAATATGGCAGTGATATTAATCTCTTTATATTCCTCCCGACGTAAGAGATGATTGCTCGTGTGAGAGAGTCAATCTCATGACTTGTTTGACATATTAAACATTACCACATGCCTGTGAGATATAAATTAATAATCTTATATTAATGAGAATGTTATAAGAACAAAGTTTTATAACAACACAAATCACATCCTATGTAAGCCTAGAGACTTACCATGCTTCTCAAACAAGTCTCTTGATATCTTCCTTCGTAAATAGATCAGCCACCAATTCACCAGTAGAATGTATTATAAACTCACTTCTCCACTTACTACTATATCTCTCATAAAATAATACTTGATATCAATATGTTTGGTTTATCTGTGATACTTAGGATTCATTGTATATGTGATAGCCGCCTGACTAACACAATAAAGAGTCATAGACCCTTCGGATTCTTTGCAATACTCAAATGCTCAAAGAATTGCTTTAACCAAAAAGATTCTTGTACTGTAGATGCACTTTCCACGAAGTGCTAGGTTATTTCTTACTCTTTTAAAAAATAAATAGTAACACTATTTAGTAAAAACATAACAGATGCCAATATTTAGATCATCATCATCTATATAACCTCTTTTAAATAGTTTGTAGTTCCCTCTAGATATTGTAACATTCTCTTCACTGCCTTCAAATGATCTATTCTAGGATTAGATTTGTATCTTCTGACCAGACCAACAACATAAAACATATCTGAACTAGTACACATCATAGCATACATTAGACTTCCAATAACACTAGAATATAGAACTACATTTGTTCCTTCTCTTTATCACTTATGGGATACATTTCAAGGCTTAAAGTTTCACCTCTAGATATTGGTGTATCCATGGGCTTGTAACTATTCATTTGAAAAATGCTCCAATATTTTCCTTATGTACATTTCTTGGGAAAAACTCAAAGATTTCTTGGAACGATCTCTCAGGATACTTACACCATATAAGTAGTCTGCTTCACTCATATCTTTCGTATCAAATGACTTTGAAAACCATGACTTGAAAGTTTTTGGATACTCCAAATTATTTTTGGATAATAGTATATCATCGACGTAAAGAGAAAGAATTACAAACAGTCTTTTCTTGGCCAATAACAATGAAACCTACAGGTTATTCCATGTAAATTTTCACGTTTGATTCTCCATTGAGAAAAGCAGTCTTCACATCCATTTGATGTAATTCTAAATCTAAACATGCAACTATAGCCAAAGTAGTCGAACAGAGGTAAACTTTACAACTGTTTAAAACTTTTCCTCCTAATCTGTTCTAGCTTCTTAAGTAAAACCTTTAGCCTCTAGTCGAGCTTTGTATCTTTCTATTGATCCATCGGATTAACGTTTAGCCTTGAGAATCCACTTATTCCCAAAAGCTTTGTGTCCTTGTAGAAGGTCAATTAGATCCAAGAATTTGTTGGTTTTCATGGACTCTAATTCTTCTTCCATTGCTTTTAGCCATTTATCCTTTTCTGGACTTAATCACAAAATTAGATTCATCCAACTACGTGGGAGATACCAGGAAAATATGATCCTCAATCTGATAAGATCGTTTATGTACTCCTTTTCTTGTACTCTTACATAGTTGAAATTCATATTCGTCTATAGAAATTTGGGATTCAAAACTCCCATTTGGACCAGGATGTCATACCCAAAGTCCCATTAAGGCGGACTAGCACCCGTTACCGACAAGGCTCGGGAGAACCAACATGTAACCATACACTGTCTATAAACATTACAAGGGGTTTCCACATTCAACATGCTTTCAAGAAAGTAGACAGTAATAACAAGCCGAAAGGAAACGCATATGACTGGGCCATTGGAGCCACGATGTCTAAAATACGATACATAACCACACTTTACTTTACATAGTCTACAAAGTCTCTAGATAAGGAACAGTATCTATAAGGATCGGGATATACCCTGCCTCATAACCAACTATACAATGCAAAAATATAAGTTCTAGATACACAAAGCCCTGAAGCAACCTGGAGCTCAGTAACAGCTGCTGGATATTCTGTACTCCTACTGAGAAGACTTATTAGCTCCTGTGCCTGCAGCATGAAATGCAAGTCCCCCGTAAGGGATGTCAGTACGAGATAATGTACTAAATATGTAAGGCAATAGTATATGTAAGTAGGAACTCAAGTGAAATCAAGTAGCAAGATATAAATGCACAACGCATAGTAAAAGACCACCTTTATTATACTTGTGGAGTTATGTACATTACATTCTTTTCTTTACTCGTCAGTACTTTATAATTTCCTTTTAGGCATGTATTACGAATGACCAGCTGATCAGTGGTAAAAGAGGATGACCCATGCTAGGCATTTTAACCGTTGGGATTCTGTACTCATAGCTATACAAATCGGGATCGAACCATGCTAGGCTTTCGCCCCTGGGCTGCCACCCTTATGAACCAAGTGAGATGGACCCATGCTAAGCTTTTTCCCCTGAGCTGCCACCCACACATTATGAATATTGCTTTGAGTTATTATTTAATACTTTGAGATTTTTACTTTGGTGGTCACGATGATTTTCAAGCTTCAAAACTATGTACCAGTAACATACGATAGAATAATAATCTCTTAAGGCAGCACAATATAGGAAACAAGTGTGATATTGACATACTACTTAGGAGTTTTAATGACAAGATTGGCTTCACGGATGAAAGTGGACTCTCATGCTAGTGCTTGGGAGAGTAAGCTACAGATTTATTAATAAACAACGCTGCTATGGAATAGCTCTTAGGAAACCCACTAGTTGATAGTGACACGAGTATTGGATTTCATGCCAAAGAATATGGAATAGAATAGCCTTACATACCTTGTCGTATCACCTCGTTATCATTGCAATATAATCTCCCTTTTTTCAAATATTTATCTACAATTGAGTAGGTGATGAAACTAATATTAGTAGTGAATAAACACATGTAGGCAGTTCACTCACACTCACGGGTTATACCCGGGCAATAAGCCCGTAACTACCAACCTAAGGGTGTTCCTTCAACTTCTTCTCCTCTAATTGCATTTATGGTCACACCTCTTACCATCATATTCACAAAATAGCCTCTAAATATCATCATGTAGCAGGAGCAATGTGAACTTATGGCATCCAATTATCTTTCTCATGAGTTTCTACTAGCATTCCACTTTAAATTCCAAAAAGGAGCTCACAATTAAAGTAATAGGGGACTCCTCCATGGCTGTCCCAACATGCACAAAAGAAAACCTTCCCACAAGATTACCTCATATAAAAAGGATCGCTCCAACCTCATTGACACATACTAATTAACTCAAGGACAAGAGAGAGAGAAGAGTGCAGTAACTTACCTTACTTGTGAGTGATTCTTGCTCTCTTAACTTATATTATTCAAAGGCTAAACTCTCCTTCAATCCTAGCTTGAGATGAGGATAATACTTAAAAACCCTAACGTTTATTTTATGGCTGCTATATAAAGATAGAAGGGGGGAGAAAGAGAACCTTAAAAATCGGATTTTTCCTTAAGTGTAAAATGGCTAAAAAGAGTTGGTTACATTCCCTTTTAAAGAAACTAGCTTAGACCGACTTTATCCTTGATTTTTGGCCACATTTTACCAAGTAGGTGATGCACCTACTTGGCCTTTTAACTTGGGCCTTTATGGGTCTCTACTTATTAGGCCTTGGCTGCCCATTCTTTCCTTTTTTTTACTTCATTTGAGTTGGGCCAGAAATTTCAAGTAAATGGTTAGTGACCTTGGGCCCTATAAGATGGCCAAACAAGTCTTAGTAGGTGGTACACCTACTTGGCCCTTTGGGCTGGTCAAAAAGTCTAAATAGGTGATATACCTACTTGCCTCGTTAAGTCAAGAAAGTAGCTGTTATCTTACCTCTTTTCTAAATCATAATCCCATATATTTCATCTTAATATTCCACTTTAGACTCTTAGCTCAAATAACACCTTATCATCTCAGATTTAAATGCTTTCGTCGAGTTCATCTTGGATCCACACCAGCTGAAACATGTGGGATATCACAACAACTCTCGATCCAATTCAAATTATTACCACCCTTATAAAAAAATGTAGTCCCTCACTTGTACCATAAGCCTATGCCAAGTGTCACATAAGTGGGACTAACACGTAGAAATATGGAGTGTTACATCCCCCTCCCCCCCCGGAACATTCGTGCACGAATGATGGTATAGTTAGTCGGCTCAAACAAGTTCAAGCCTAAGCTACATACTACTATTAATCATGTGATACATACAGACACATACTTGTCAATGCCTCAACTCCGACCATTTTTTCCTCCTCCTTCTTAGTGGACTTAAAGAGATGGGGGTACTTGGATTTCATTGCTTCTTCCGCTTCACAAGTAACCTCTTCTACTTGCTTGTTCCTCCATAGTACATTCACGGAAGCTACATCCTTATTTCTTAACTTTCTTAATTTGTCGATCCAGAATAGTAATGGGTACTTCCTCATAAGTGAGATCTTCTATAACTTGTAAATCTTGGATTGGAGTGATACAGGAGGGGTCACCTATGCATTTTCGAAGCATTAAAACGTGAAACACCGGATGAACTGCGAAGAGCTTCTGGGGTAGCTCTAGTTCATATGCAACTTGACCAACTCTTGTAGTAATCGTATATGGTCCTATGTAGCGTGGACTTAGCTTTCCCTTTTTGCCAAACCTCATTACCCCTTTCTTTGGAGACACCTTCAAGAACACCCAATCTCCTATGGAGAATTCTAGTCCTCTCCTTCTAATATCTGCATATGATTTCTGTCGACTTTGAGCCGTTGGCAGTCGCTGTTATATTATCTTAACTTTCTCCATAGCTTGATGAACGAGATCTGGTCCAAATAAGGCAGTTTCACCTACTTCAAACCAGCTGATTGGTGATCTACACTTTCTTCCATACAAGGCTTCGTAAGGTGCCATTTGATACTCGAGTGGTAGCTATTGCAGTAAGGAAATTCAATAAGTGGCAAATGATCATCCCAGCCACCCTTGAAGTTCAATACGCTAGCTCGAAGCATATCCTCAAGCGTTTGGATTGTGCGTTCTGCTTGATGAACGAGATCTGGTCCAAATAAGGCAGTTTCACCTCTTCAAACCAGCTGATTGGTGATCTACACTTTCTTCCATACAAGGCTTCGTAAGGTGCCATTTTAATACTCGAGTGGTAGCTATTGTAGTAAGCAAATTCAATAAGTGGCAAATGATCATCCCAGCCACCCTTGAAGTCCAATACGCTAGCCCGAAGCATATCCTCAAGCGTTTGGATTGTGCATTCTGCTTGGCCCTTTGATTGAGGGTGAAAGGTTGTACTTAAATTCACTTGCATCCCCAAACTTTTCTGAAATGACTTCCAAAAATTCGCAGCCGAACTATCTCTTTAATGTGCAATCTTGCATACCCTTCGACTATATAAGTAGTTTTGACTGGCATGAAGTGTGCTGATTTAGTGAGCCTATCAACAACTACCCATATGGAGTCAAACTTCTGAAATGAGTGAGGTAACCCAGTAATAAAATCCATGTTTACCATGTCCCATTTCCAAATTTGGAAGTTTTATGTGCTACGAATAACCTCCAGGCTTTTAGTGCTCTACCTTAACTTGTTGACAATTTGGACATTGAGCCACGAATTCTGCAATATCCTTCTTCATTTTTCCCACCAATATACTTCTTTCAAGTCATGATACATTTTGGTTGAGCCCGGATGCACTGAATATCTTGAATGATGTGCTTTCATCATAATTCTTCTTTTTAGCCTATCTATATCAAGTACGCACAATATATTTTGACATCGAAGTATTCCTTCTTGTGTGAGTTCAAATGCCTTTGTCATACCTTGTTGTACATTTAAGCCGTAATAGAATGGGATCTGTGTACTGTTTCTCTTTTACCTCTGTCATCAATGATGATTTCGCTGCATTTTGCACAATAACTGCTTCATCTGGAGATTCAAGAAGGCACACCCCCATGCTAGCTAATTGCCGTAGATCCTTGCTTACCCCTTGTCTTATTGCGGACTGCCCAAAAGTGCTTGCCATTGTTTTGCAGCTTAAAGCATCTGCTACCACATTTTCCCTTCCGGGGTGATACAAAATATCGATGTCATAATCTTTCAATAGCTCAAGCCATCTTTGTTGCTTTAGGTTTAGGTCTTTTTGCTTAAAGATGTATTGTAGACTCTTGTGATCAGTAAATATGTCAACATGAACTCCATATAAATAATGGCGCCATACCTTCAAAGCAGATATAACTGCTGCTAACTCCAAATCATGGGTTGGATAGTTTTTCTCATGTGGACACAATGCCTCGAGGCATAGGCTATTACTTTACCATGCTGCATCAAAACACATCCCAGGCCCCTTCAGGAAGTACCAATACAGGTGCGGTCGTCAATTTATCTTTCAGCTTCTGGAAGCTTCTTTCACATGCATCGCTCCACTGAAACTTAGCTGCCTTATGTGTTAGCTTTGTTAAAGGTGCATAAATAGAAGAAAATCCTTCATCAAACCTTTGATAATAACCTGCCAGCCCAAGAAAACTACGTACCTCCGTTGGTGTTGTAGGTCTTGGCCAGTTCTTGACAGCTTCTATCTTTTGAGTATCAACCCTTATTCCTTCATCAGATACAATGTGCCCCAAGAATGCCACAAATCTTAACCAAAACTCGCACTTAGGAAACTTTGCATATAACTTACGATCACGAAGAACTTGTAATACTTGTCGCAGGTGATTAGCATGATCTCCTTCTGATCTCGAATACACCAAAATGTCATCTATGAATACTATCACGAACACATCCAAAAATGGCTTAAACACCCTATTAATCAAATCAATAAAAATAGCGGGGGCATTTGATAGGCCAAATGACATGACTAAGAACTCGAAATGACCGTACCGTGTTCGAAAAGTTGTCTTGGGTATGTCTTTATTTCTGACTCTCACTTGGTGATAACCCAACCTCAAGTCAATCTTTGAGAAATACTTAGCACCCTGTAACAGATCAAATAAATCATCAATCCTTGGGAGGGGATATTTATTCTTTATCGTCACCTTATTTAACTGCCGGTAGTAAATGCACATCCTCAGCGAACCATCCTTCTTGCATACAAATAAAATTGGTGCTCCCCAAGGGGACATACTAGTCCTTATAAATCCCTTTTCTAACAAATATTTTAACTGCTCCTTAACTCCCGTAATTCTGCCGGGGCCATTCTATATGGGGGAATGGATATAGGTTGTATATCTGGAAGCACATCAATACCGAACTCAACCTCTTGTTTGGGAGGCAACCCTGGGAGATCTTCTAGAAAAACATCAGGAAATTCATTTACCACTATAATAGATTGAAGGGTTGGGGGATCTGCATCTATATCTCTTACCCTGACGAAATTGCATATGTAGCCTTTGGGCACCATCTTCCTTGCCTTAAAATAGGAAATAAACCTACCTCTTAGCGTCCCAATATTACCTTTCTATTCAAGGACTGCCTCCTTTGGAAAATGGAATCGCACCATCTTAGTTCGGCAATCCACCATGGTATAACAAGAAGCCAACCAATCCATAACCATTATAACATCAAAATCTATCATTTCTAGCTCGACAAGGTCAGCCAATGTGTCACGATCACAAATAGTTACTATGCAATTATGATAGACCTTCTAGCTATAATAGACTCACCGATTGGTGTAGACACTTCAAATGGTTTAGTCAATAATTCTGGTACCTTTTTTAACTTATCAGCAATTAATGGAGTAACATACGATAGAGTAGACCCTGGATCAATTAATGCATATAAAATATGCGAAAAGATGGACAATGTACCTGTAACCACGTCAGGAGAACCCTCTAAATTTTGTTGATCTCCTAAAAGCATACATGCGATTTTGAGTTCCACTAGAACTAGCTGCTCCTCTAACACCCCTACCATGACCCGAAGACAATTACGGACCCCTACCTAATAAAGACACTGTTGATGATGATGCAGCAACTGAGCTAGTAGGTGTGGCCATACCACCCGTATCCCTTTGAGGGCAATTTCTTATCATATGACCCGGTGTACCACACAAAAAACAAACATCCATCCGAAACTGGCACACACCTAGATGAGTCCTCTTGCATTGCTTACAAGGCTATCGAGGAGGTCTTGATTGACTCATACCCAATTGCTCTTGGTGCTCTACTGTTCGTGAACCTCGGATTTCACCTTGTTTCCCAAACTGATTTCCCCTAGACCCTAGATATCGGGGTGGAGCACTAGCTGTAGAATAGGAGAATGATGGCCTGGTGATCTTTTAGAAAATCGAGGCCTAAACTCACCTTGGGATGGTGTAAACTGCCCCGTCGATCTAGCCCTCTTGGACTAGTTTCTTTTTGACTCTTGTATCCTCCTCCTTTGTCGTTGATCCTCCAACTTTTGTGCAAAAGCTTGCATCCTTGCTATATCCATGTCTTTATTCAAGGAAGCAATGGTACAATCTCTAACCAGATATGAATATAATTTGTCCACGTATCGATGAACTTGATCCTCTATAGTAGCGACCATGTTAGGAGCATACCTGGCCAAGGAGTTAAACTGGAGACTATACTCCCCCATGCTCATACCCCCTTGGTGGAGATTTAAGAATTGGTTCGCATGGGCCTCTCGAATCTCCAGTGGCAAATAGTGGTCAAGAAATGCCTTTTTGAGCTCTTTCCAACTAATTGGAGGTGCATCTATACCCCTAGATCGCTTCCAGGCTTCGTAGCACAACACAGCTACACACTTCAATCTATATGTTGCTAGCTCAACAGCTTCTATGCCGCTAACATGCATAACATCCAAGGTTCGTTAGATTTGGTCAACAAAGTCTTGTGGATCTTCTTTTGGATCTAACCCAGTGAATGAAGGAGGATCCAAATTAAGGAAGTCGCGTATCCGTGTGCTAGCTGCTCTATCTGCACCACCAGTACCTACAACCATACCATCTTACCTTTGCCCTTGACCAGCAACTATACGAGTCAATAATTAGACCGCATTCCTTAAATCTTGTTCAGCAGCATTAATAGGAGGCTCTTGAGGTGCTGCTGCCCTCCTTAGCTCCCCTGGAGGTGGAGGAGTCAGGGAACTCTGTGATATTGACTCTTCTGGAATCTCACTCTGGCCTAACTCGTGATTGGCTTGTCCCTTCTCAAAAATCTATCTGCTTACCTGTGCTTCTTCTCCTCGTGACAGGCATCTTTTGCTATATATAAACATAAACAATTTAGGGATTAGATATAATCCACCTACGTTAATAGCTCTATGGCATGATCTAGGAAATAAAATAAAAGAGACAACTCCTAAATGTCCTGTAGCCTCATGTTTATAGATGTGGTGCACAACACATCCATAAGCAACACTCTACATAGACACGGCTTTGTAGACCCCTTAGGATGACTGGCTCTGATACCACTTTTGTCACGCCCAAAGTCCCATTAAGGCGAACTGGCAACTGTTACCGACAAGGCTCGGGAGAACCAACATATAACCATACACTATCTATAAACATTACAAGAGGTTTCCACATTCAACATGCTTTCAAGAAAGTAGACAGTAATAATAAGCCGAAAGGAAACGTGTATGACTTGGCCGTCGGAGCCACGATGTCTAAAGTACGATACATAACCACACTTTACTTTACATAGTCTACAAAGTCTCTAGATAAGGAATAGTATCTATAAGGACCGGGATATACCCCGCCTCATAACAAACTACACAATGCAAAAATATAAGTTCTAGACGCACAAAGCCTCGAAGCAACCTAGAGCATAGTAACAACTGCTGGATATTCTGTACTCCTACTGAGAAGACTTACTAGCTCCTGTACCTGCAGCATGAAATGCAGGTCCCCGTAAGGGACGTCAGTACGAGATAATCTACTGAATATGTAAGGTCATAGTATATGTAAAGTTGGAACTCAAGTGAAATCAAGTAGCAAGATATAAATGCTCAACGCATAGTAAAAGACCACCTTTATTATACTTGTGGAGTTATGTACTAAACATTATTTTCTTTACTCATCAGTACTTTATAATTTCCTTTTAGGCATGTATTACGAATGACCAGCTGATCAGTGGTAAAAGAGGATAACCCATGCTAGGCATTTTAACCCCTGGGATGCTGTCCTCATAGCTATACAATCGGGATCGACCCATGCTAGGCTTTCGCCCCTGGGCTGCCACCACGCAAGTTAATTTAGTAAGTGTTGCATTATTCCCCATATAAATCCATCTAAACTCAGATGTAACTCGACGAAACTCCAAAAATGCTTCTAGATCTTGACTTAGTACTTGTAACATATACAACACCTACAAATGAGTTTAGGAATTCCACCTTTTTCAGCTCGGTAAACTGAAAACCTTTTTCCTTTCTTGGAATTTGATTTGTGCTTTTTCTAAGAGGGTCCTTCCTTGGTGTCCTTACCCTTTCCTTTCTTCTTCCAATCTTTCTTGCACTTGAAGCCTCAACATTTTGTACCACTTGATTCAGCCACAAAGGCATTAGTAGTAATTTTAGCAACACAAAGCCGCTCGTCTTCAAGTTCAACATGTTGCGCAACATGAGAAAAAGTTTTTATGGTTTCATTGTGGGTCAGATTAACCTTTAAATGTTCCCAACTATTAGGTAGGAACTGGATAAATGCTTGACAAACCTGTTGCTCACCAGACAGAACGTGACCAACACTTTCAAGTTGTGTTATCATGTTTGACATTACCCTAAGGTGTTGCTTGATACATTGGTCATGATGCTTTACAAAGTTTCAAAACTTGATAGTTAGTTGTCTTAAGCGGGTCACAGAAGTTCCCCCATACATTCCTTGCGAGTGCGACTGTAACACCCCACATCTTACATGTACTAGTCCAACGCATGTGAAACATTATATGGTAGGGTCAAAGCAGCGCACATTTTTAAAAGTTTTTGAATTTCAGATTAGAGGACTATATCTACGTCTAACGCCCAAGATGACCGAGTGTATATAAGTTTTAAGTCAAGTTAAGGAGATCGTGACCTTAAATGAAGTGAAAGAAGTGAGGTGCTTGTGAGACTTAGGAAGCTAACAGGTGAGTCACCTATGTACTTAGCTTAAACAGGCTAGGTAGACGGAAACGAGACCCAACACCGAATTTGTTCAAGTCCGAAAAAAAATAAACCCCAAGTTAAGGATTTCATTTGGGCCCATGGTTTAGCATCATAAAAGGACGACAATTGCAGCCCAAGATGAATAGGAAAAGGGCCAAATTACATTCACAATCCAATTCACAAATAGGGCCCAAACTAAGTGGATGTAAGGGAGAAATCTTTGCAGCAAAGCCCATCCAATTGAAGCCCAATAAGGCCCAAGTGAAAAGGCCAAGTTGTTGCATCATCACCTTAATAAAATAAGGCTTGAAATACAATAGAAATTCGGCCAAAAGTGGCCCTATAAAAGGGACTAACAGCCAGCAATTTTAGTCATTTTCTCAAAGCCAAAAAAATCAATTTCTTTCTAAGTTTCTCCTTGCTCTCTCTTCATTTTGTAAAGCAGCCAAGGCTCACCTCTAGGGTTCTTGAAGAGCACCTAATCCTTGAGGGCTAAGGTAAGTAAAAATACCTATGGTTTGGTGTAATTTTTCCATGAAAAACATGAAGAGTATGCTGGTTGTACTTGTGCAGGAATTTGGGACAGCATGTGTTCCAAAGATTGTTGTCCACTTTTCTTGTTAATTAAGAGGTTTTTCTCTTGTTGATTGGCTGGATTATGAAGTAATATTTATGTTTTTAACAAGGTTTGGTTCTTTAGTGATGTAATAAGGCTGTTGCACCACTTTTATCTTCTGCAAAAATAAGTTCTTATATGATACCTTAATTCCGCTCTTAGTAAGAATTCGTGGACTGAATATTGGGAATTGTTGTCTCATGTTTTCCATCTATTTGGTGACTATTTAGGACTCTCTTTGTGTGTAAATATGTTGAGAACAGTTTGGTTGAGGTTGAAATGGATTTGGAATGGTTGACGTCGAAATGTAGCGAAAGGACGCAATGGTGTGTTGCCTACTTGCGTGTTGTGTAGAGTTGTTGTATGTTGTACTTTATGAGCTGTTGTAACACTGTTATGGGACTAAAAATAGATGGGTATGACATGTATATGGGAATGTGTATTAGAAAATACGACTAGGAGTGGAAATGTTGAAAGAATACTCCTTGGTTACTAATTCCGAGCTTGCTGCCCGGATATTATTTTTGGGTGAAATTGGACTACCAAGATGTGTGTATTAGCTGCTAACACTAGTTTTATCACCTACTATGCTGTAGATAAGTATTTGGAGGAAGAGGATACTACTCCGAGGTAATAACGATGCAGTACAACGAGGTATGTAATGCTACTTGATTTCCTATTACTTGGCATGAAATCTAGGTTCTTCCTTGGCACATAAAAGCCCATACAAACTCCGACATGGCTACTAACCGTGTCTCCACTCTATACTATGTTCATATGTTCCTATACATAGCCACTGTCAAACCTGCATATGTACTTGGATACCAAGGATATACGAGTCCTTTTTTACCTATAAGTCCATGTGTTGTTTGATCTCCTACATATTTCATTAGTTGTGTAACTCTCTTTTCATTGTGATATTATCTTGTATGGTTGTTTATATGTCACATGTCATGTCTATAGTCCTACAACTCTAATGTTATGACCACCAAAAGAATCATCTGGAAAGTAAATAAAAGATAACTCAAAGTTGCTTATTGATGGGTGGTATCCATGGGTGGAAGAATCACCTAGCATGGATCGATCCCATATTACAGAGGGTATCCCAGAGGTGAATGGAAAGCCTAGCATGGGTCGATCACGATATTGATTTACCACTGATTAGCTGGTCATTTACATGATATATTGTGCACAGATTATACTGTAAAGAAAGGTAAAGTAATAAAAAGACATAAAGTACATGATTCCACAGTATGACTAAAGGTGGTCTTTTATTCTTACACAGTAGTGTGTTATTTCATTTGAGTTCTTATTTCGTATACATTATTTCCTGCCTTACATATTCAGTGCATTATCTCGTACTGACGTCCCTTATGGGGGACCTGCATTTCATGTTGTAGGTACAAGAGCTACTAGATCTCCCTAGTAAGAGTATAGGATTTTCAGCTGCTATTACTAAGCTCCAGGTTGCTTCGAAACTTGTGTGTCTAGAGCTTGTATTTTGTATTGTATAGTTGGTCATGAGGCGGGGCCTGTCCCGACCCATATGGATATTATTCCTTACCTAGAGGCTTTGTAGACTATGTAAATTAAAGTGTGGTCAAGTAGCGTACTGTAGACATCGTGGCTCCAACAGTCTACTCTTATGCATTTACTTTTGGCTTGTTAATACCGTTTACTTTCTTTTGACAGCATGTTGAATAAGGAAAACCTCTTAAATGTTCATAGCAGGTGCATAGTTATATGTTGGTTCTCTCGAGCCTTGTCGGCAACAGGTGTCAGTCTGCCTTAATGGGACTTAGGGCGTGACAGCGACAAAATCGCATGAGCCTTAGGAAATTCCTCACATCCAGAAATTCTTTCATTAACACAGAGCTTATAATAATTCCAGGTGCAATGGAATCTTCCTTTTCCAGGCTTTTAAGTTTTGAATTCCCTCCTATGTTGAACAGTATTACCCTCTTCTTGGTTACTAAGTACACGGTTTATGTCTTCGAGTACGTTTTGCTCATCTATGACATACAATATGTTATGACTCTTGATGTCATAAATGTCACCATTTAGTTTCTCGCAGTTGTTCAAGTAAAAAATAATGCTATTTTATACCATCTCTGTAGCTTAGCAACATTTGTGCATGTACACTATCAATTAGGCATGTATAAATATACATTCGAAAAAATTAATTTTCATTATAGTTTCACACATGGTGTAAAATCGAAAGGGTATTCAAAATATCCAATCATCATTTATACTCCAAATATTTAACTTAAATCAGAAAATAGTTTCTCAATGTATCTTAATAAAGACTTATTCACAAAGATCATTAAGTCGTAAATCAATATCATATTTCAAAGTACCATGAAACATCAAAGATTTTAAAATATGATAAAACTCACATATTCATATTTAAAGAGAGAAACAACATATTACATATGTTGGAATAAGCAAAGTGAGTGAATTTTCAAGTCATTTATAATAAAGTACTTCCCACATAAATTTGAGATAGCGTATATACAATTAAAAGTTTCGCTAGGCCAAACCTGATGATATACTTTCACCGATCTCTCTATAAGGTTCATGAAGGGAATCTACTAAAATAGCCAAATATTCCCAGTCTGAGAGATCAACATAATTTTTTAGTTCTATACGCTTTAATTCAAAAAGTTGAATAAAGCTAGCAACTGAAATTGTTGGGGACATTTTAAAAGACTTGAACTCATTTAGTTTCTTCTATCTTTCCCTTTGAATAGCTATTTCATTCCTTAACAAGCCTTGTGTCATTCTTGATACACCACTTTTTATGATCTCTCATCCTCGAACACTTTTTAATTGAAGATATACATTTCCACTATTTCCTTTAACTCAACATTTAGAACTTTCACTTGGAGTGACTCGAGTATGTTTCTGTTCAACCATGTCTGAATAGGAACTAGGACTCAGAAACACACTTTAATAAGACAACACATGCCACAAATTTCTGATGGAAGGCAAATAGATCATAAAGGGCTTGAAGGTATGAGTATAACTTTCATTGGATAACATAATTACACAAAATATTCAAGCAATCACAATCTATTCGTTTTAAATCCGATGGGATATTGAAATACGTTTTTGAAAAGCCCAAAACAAATAGATAATTGGAATAATCAAGTCAAGAATATCAACTAGGACAACCCAAAAATATAAAAAAAAAAAAAGCAAATGTTTTTTAAAAATATTGTCAAAAACTGCCATTTAAAAAAGAATCACATCTCACTCATTTTACATTCGATTTTCTTTTACAACATAGTTTCAGAAAGCTTGAAATGAGTAGATAATGATTATAAGAGTTTTGAGCTAAAATTTTGCCTTGAAAGTTTTGACAAAAGGAAAAATAGTAGCAGTTTTCGTCAAAAACACAGTAAAAAACTGCCAAATTTCAAAAGACCATAACTCATTCGTTTTTAATCAGATTCGTTATTAAAATATACTTTTGGAAACTCAGAACGAATAGATTATGCTTATAAAACTAGGCCTAGAATCTACCTTTTTCTAAAAATTATTAAAAATACCAATCATCAAAATTCATCTTTTTTAACGATAAATAGATGAACATGAAGACATTTAAACACGGAATCAGCAATCAACCAGCCATGTTTTGATACCATTTATAAATAAAATTAATGAGGCAAGAACAATGGGTAGTACCTTTTCCGCTGATGTTGCAACTGTTGTTATGCCACCAATAAATTCAGCCCCAGATGTCGTTCCATTTCTCTAGGAACACGGATCGTTGTTCACAAACTAAATGCCTTTGTGTGTTTTGATGAATTAAGCATTCCCAATCCTTCAGCCGTTTTGCAATTCAATCTTACAGTCTTGAAGTCAGTTTATTTTCAAAATGGTTTACTGACTTTTTCTTTGTAGTTTTTTCTCTTCTCTCTCTTCTTTCTTTCTTCCTCATCTATTAGGAGTCAACCACCCTCTCTCAAAATAGGAAAGTCGTTGGACGATTATAATCACCCTATTTAATGGATAATAACCGTCGATGCTTATTCTTTAGGATAAGGTTAGATAGTTATTTAAATAACTGCACCACTGTAAATTAAAAGTAGATACTCGGATAAGGTTAAGATTGGATCGGATTGATCCACATGTGTGACCCATGATCCTAAAAATCTTACAGATACGAAAATAAAAAATAGAGGATATTTTAGGTGTGTTTTGTATATTTATTTCTAAAAAATAATTCCAACAATCCACTTATTATATAGATTGAAGAAGTAGTTCTTGACAGCTACATGTTAATTTGATAAAACATTAATCAACAAATATTGAAAAGCTTAATGGGTTGATGCGGCTAATGCAGCCCTAAACACGAATGAGAATGAAAATGCTAACCATAAGAACCCACCTCCTCTTGAGGATATTGCTCCACAACCGTAGGATTTCAATGCCAATGCTTATCAGTGGAATCAATAAAGGTTGAATCCTATGGCTGTGGAGGTGATTGGAGCTATTTTGTTTCCACCACTATCGGTCGACACAAAGTTCGTGGTTTCGAGTGGGTTGCTTTAGATGTTGTAGAACCGTTGGCTCTTTTTAGGCTTACCATCGGAGGATCCTTATAGCTATCTACTCAACATTGCATTTGTCTTCAAGTGTGTGATGGGAACAAAAAATCCGTGTATGGATGTTGTGGGACTTCGTGTCTTCCCATTATCTCTTACAAGCAATGCAACACTATGGCTATCTGAGCTCCCGCAGAGTTGATCACCAGTTGGGATGAATTGCAGAAGGCCTTTTTAGAGAGGTACTTCCCAAGGTCGAAGAAGCTCAAGTTGAAAGACCAAATCAATAACGTTGAGCAACTTCCTGTGACTCGATCAACACTACATGGGAGTGGTTCAAAAAATGCTTGAGGAGTGTTCCGGACCACAAGATAGTTGATGATGCCTTGGTGGAGATCTTCTACTATGCCTTTGAGGAAAATAGTCAGGCTTGTGCTGATACCATTATGGGGGAATGTTCTTAGATTAGCCATTTGCAAGGATCATCAAATTAATGGAGAGAGTGGTCAAGACCAATCGTTCAAGGGAGAAAACTGACAGAGCATCTAGCAAAAGTTTGTGTTGTCAGTGTTGTTTCATAGCAAGCTAAGATAAATGAAGAAATTATGCAAGGGCTTGCCCGAATCCACATAGGAATAGAGGTTATGATGAAGCAGAATCAGGAGGGAGTCAATGCAGTGTTTCATCAGCCCCCATGTGCAGCCATTTATGATGAGCCCTACTATGAGTAGAACACTTGCTTTATTGCTGATCCGATATGGGATTTTTGGACCAACGTCCAAGGGTCTAGTCCAGACTATGGGTGCCAAGGTAAAGAAAACTGAGGTCGAAACTTCAACAGAGATGGAGCTTTCAGGGAGAACCATGGAGGATACTATGATTGGAATAGGGGCAAAGATAAAGAAGTAGATTGGGGTCGCAGAGATAATTATAGAAATGGTTCTATGTGCCACACATAACTGAAACACATGTGTGAGTAGCTCACGAATTGATATGTTTGATCATCTGTTGAAGAAAGCTGAGACACTGGATGAGACTCTGAGGATATGAAATGTGAGATCTCCAATATTAATAAGAAGATTGAGTCTTATTATGTTACCATCAAACAACTTGACCAATAGTTTGCTCACGTGTCGACTAAACTTAAACAGCGTCAAACAGGTACACTGCCTAGAAACATAGTTCAAAATCCTAAAAGTGAAGGGCAGTGCATGGAGTTTACTACTCATGGTAGTAAAAGCACCATTGATCCTCCTATGCTAGTTTATGAGGATGATGTTCAAGAGGAGACAGTTGCGTAAATAAAATTGTGTATATAAAGAAGAGTTCATCCTTCTTCAAAGAGATAAAGTCACACGGCCCTTCAAAATAGAGGCTTCTGTCATCGCTAGAATCCCGGGGCGGCGCAAATTACATAAAGAAAAGAGACTTATTTCAAAGTGGTTCAGGTAGCTCAGTTGGACTAAAAATCCTTGTGTGGTTTGAAAGATAGAGAGTTGATGAGGAGGAAATCGAGAGTAATTTCCTTCTCAAGACGAGTTGGGCGTATGACCGCCCTCGAGGAGGACCCCTTCTTTAGGCAGTATAGCAACAAACTTATTCAAGACTTCTTCCTATCCCCAAAAGGAGGGTAGTCTACTTTGTTTAAAAAAAGAAATTGAGTCTGTTAGGAGAGGAGAAGGTCAAGGAAGTAGGGTGGGATGAATCCATGGATGCGGATACCGGAGATGATCATGGAAAGGATGGGATGAGTGAAGTTGCTGATGCGCCACAGAATTTGAAGCCCATTTCTACGCTTCCTCCTCCTTTCCCTCAAAGAATTAAAAAGAGGGAGAAAAAAGGAAAGTTCAAGCACTCTATCTCTATGCTGAAACAAATCTCCATCAGCATCTCTCTCAATGAGGCATTGGAGAAGATGCCAAAGTATATAAAGTACATGAAGGACCTTGTCACAAAGAAGTGCACCGTGAGTCAGGAGATCTCCCCAGAGATTCAATATTACAGTGTGATTGCTACAAGGTCCTTCGTCCGAAAAATGAGAAGATCCCGACACTTTTACCATACCGTACATCATTGGAGATATGGAGTTCACAACGGGATTATGTGATCTAGGTGTCAGCATTGATCTAATGCCCCTTGCGGTATTCAAGAAGCTAGGATTGGAAGCCCCTATTCCAACGAGCATGCGGTTGTTGATGGCTGATCGCACGGTGAAGAAGCCTGTGGAGATACTCTATGATGTGCTTGTGAAAGTTGAAAAATTTTAATTCCCTACGGACTTTGTGATTCTAGATTACGAGGTTCATCAGGAAGTCTTTATCATTTTTTGGATGCCCTTCTTAGACACTGGATACACTTTAGAGGACATGGAAAAGGGCCAGCTCAAGTTCAGGTTTGGAAAAGATGAGGTCGTGTCCTACATCTATTATTAAGACTGTTAATGATGCTGAGTCAGAAGTACCAGTTGAGGTGAGTTTGGTTGTCGACACTTTTGAAGCTACGTTGATGAAAATTTATAGTGACATCATCCTAGATTATGAGGAGATGGTGAATACTTTGGGAGTGTCCCACGGCCCTAGGCGCCAAACCAAGTTGGAGCTAAATTTGTAGAATCGGGAGTCACTGCTCACCAAACCATCCATAGAAGAACCATTGATAGTAGAGTTGAAGGCCCTTCCAGCATATCTGAGATACATATTCTTGGAAGACAACAACACTTTTACAGTTATAGTTGCTGCGGGCATGAATGATGAGCAGGTGAGGGCCCTTGTCATGATGCTTAAAAAGTTTAAGAAGGCATTGGGGTTGACGATTGCAAATGTCATTGGTATCCCTCCCAGGATATGTATACGCAAAATCCAATTGGTCAAGAACTACAAGCTGAGTATCGAGCACCAAAGGTGTAACACCCCACATCTTACATGTACTAGTCCAACGCAGATGAAACATGATATGGCGGGGTCAAGTCCGCGCACATTTTAAAAGTGCGTGAATTTTAGATTAAAGCGGTATACGTACATCTAACGCTTAAGATGACCGAGTGTATATAATTTTTAAGTCAAGTTAAGGAGATTATGACCTTATATGAAGTGAAATAAGTGAGGTGCTTGTGAGACTTAGGAAGCTAGCAGGTGAGTCACCTACGTGCTTAGCTTAAATAGGCTAGGTAAACGGAGACAAGGCCCAACACCGAATTTGTTCAAGTCCGATAAAGAATAAACCCCGAGTTAGGGATGTCATTTGGGCCCATGGTTTAGCATCATAAAAGGACAACATTTTCAGCCCAAGATGAATAGGAAAAGGGCCAAATTACATTCACAACCCAATTCACAAATAAGGCCCAAATTAAGTGGGTTTAAGTGAGAAATAGTTGCAACAAAGCCCATCCAATTGAAGCCCAATAAGGCCCAAGATGAAAAGGCCAAGTTCCTGCATCATAACCTTAATAAATTAATGTTGGAAATCCAAAAGAAAGTCGGCCAAAGGTGGCCTTATAAAAGGGAGCAAATCCAGCAACTTTTAGTCATTTTCTTAAGGCCAAAAATCAGATTTGTCTCAAAGTTTCTCCTTGCTCTTTCTTCACTTTGTAAAACAGCCAAGGCTCACCTCTAGCGTTCTTGAAGAGAACCTAATCCTTGAGGGCTAAGGTAAGTAAAAATACCTATGGTTTGGTGTAATTTTTCCATGAAAACCATGAAGAGTATGCTGGTTGTACTTGTGCAGGAATTTGGGACAGCATGTGTTCCAAGGATTGTTGTCCACTTTTCTTGTTAATTAAGAGGATTTCCTCTTGTTGGTTGGCTGGATTATGAAGTAATATGTATGTTTTTAACAAGGTTTGGTTCTGTAGTTGTGTAAGAAGGCTGCTGCACCATTTTTACCTTCCGCAAAAATGAGTTCTTATATGATACCTAAATTGCGCTCTTAGTAGGAATTTGTGGACTGAATATTGGGAATGGTTGTCTCATGTTTTCCATCCACTTGGGGGACTGTTTGTGTACTGTTTTAGGACTGTATTTGTGTGTAAATATGTTGAGGACAGTTTGGTTGAGGTTGAAACAGATTTGGAATTGTTGACGCTGAAATGTAGCGAAAGGATGTAATGTAACGTTGCCTACTTGCGTGTTGTGTAGAATTGTTGTATGTTGTACTTTATGAGCTGTTGTAATTATAGGACTGAAACAAGCTGGATAAGACACGTATAATGAGAACATGTATTAGAAAATACGTTTAGGAGTGAAAATGTTGAAAGAATACTCTTTGGTTGCTAAATTCGAGCTTGCTGCCCGGATTTTATTTTTGGGTGAAATTGGATTACCAAGTTTTATCACCTACTATATTGTAGATACGTTTTTGGAGGAAAAGGATACTACTCCGAGGTAATAACGAGATAGTACAGCGAGGTATGTAAGGCTACTTGATTTCCTATTACGTGGCATGAAATCTACGTCCGTCCTTGGTACGTAGAGGGCCCTTACCAACTATGACATCACTAATAATCATGTCTCACTCTGTACCATGTTCATATGTACCCATACATAGCCATTGTCAAACCTGCATACGTACTTGGATACAAAATATACATGAGTTCCTTTTTACCAAAAAAAGTCCAGGTGTTGTTTAATCTCCTATACGGTTCATTAGTTGTGTATCTCTCTTTTCATTGTGGTATTATCTTGTATGGTTGTTTATATGTCACATGTCTATATTCCTACAGTTCTAAAGGTTATGACCACCAAAAGAATCATCTGGAAAGTAAATAAAAGATAACTCAAAGTTGCTTATTAATGGGTGGTATCCCAGGGGTAGAAGAATCACCTAGCATGGGTTGTGAAAGGAAAGCCTAGCATGGGTCGATCCCGATATTGATTTACCACTGATCAGCTGGTCATTTACATGATATATTGTGCACAGATTATACAGTAAAGAAAGGTAAAGTAATAAAAAGACATAAAGTACACGATTCCACAGTATGCCTAAAGGTGGTCTTTTCATCCTTACACACCAGTGTGTGATATCATTTGAGTTCTTAATTCATATACAGTATTTCCTGTCATACATATTCAGTACATTATCTCGTACTGACGTCCCTTACGGGGGACCTGCATTTCATGTTGCAGGTACAGGAGTTACTAGATCTCCCCAGTAAGAGTGCAGGACTTAACAGCTGCTATTACTAAGCTCCAGGTTGCTTCGGGGCTTGTGTGTTTAGAACTTGTATTTTGTATTGTATAGTTGGTCATGAGACTGGGCCTGTCCCGACCCATATGGATATTTCTCCTTATCTACAGGCTTTGTAGACTATGTAAATTAAAGAGTGGTCAAGTAGCATACTATAGACATCGTGGCTCCAACGGCCTAGTCTTATACATTTACCTTTGGCTTGTTAATACAGTTTACTTTCTTTTGACAGCATATTGAATATGGGAACCTCTTAGATGCTCATAGGAGGTGCATAGTTATATGTTAATTCTCCCGAGCCTTGTCGGCAACGGATGCCAATCCGCCTTAATGGGACTTAGGGCGTGACAAAAGGCATCTCAACCCTCCTATGCAAGCGCAAAGAAATAATTATCATGTAGTTAGATGCAAGGGTGATCTATCCAATTGCCAATAGTAAATGGGTGAGTCTGGTCCAATGTGTTTCGAACAAAAAGGGTATCACGGTGGTATCAAATTCCAACAATGAGTGGATTCTAATGCATCCAGTCACTGGATGGAGAGTGTACATGAACTATAGAAAACATAATGCGTTGACAGAGAAGGATTACTTTACTATGGTATTCATGGGTCAGATGCTAGACTTATTAACTAGAAAGAGATGGTATTGCTTTATAGAAGAATATTCAGGCTACAACAAGATCACCATTGCTCCAGAGGATCAGGAGAAGAGAATGGTTACATGCCCCTATGGCACCTTCGCATTTAAGAGGATGTCATTCGGGTTATGTAATGCCCCAGCGACATTCCATATATGCATGATGTCCATATTCTCGAACATGGTGGAGGATAATGTTAAAGTCTTCATGGATGACTTTAGTGTTGTTGGGGACTCATTTGAGGACTGCTTGAAGAACTTGCATGTTGTGTTGCAAAGATATGAGAAAGCCAACTCGTGCTGAATTGGGAAAAGTGTCATTTCATGGTGAAAGAGCGCATTTGTTGGGGCACAAAATCTCCAACAAAGGGATCGAGGTTGATAGAGCAAAGTAGAGGTGATTAAGAAGCTTCCCCACCCATCTCAGTAAAGGGTGTGAGGGGCTTGCTAGGGCATGTAGGGCTCTACCGGAGGTTCATAAAAGAGTGCTCTAAAATTGCACATCCATTATACAAGTTATTTAAGAAGGATGCTAAGTTCGTGTTCGATGATGCATACCTCAAAGTCTTTGATGGATTGAAGCAAAAGCTAATTCCAGCCCCAATCATTGTTGCTCCAGACTGGTCAAAGCCCTTAGAAATCATGTGTGATGCAAGTGGGCTAGACTTAGTATTGGGATAGTGCCAAGAGAAGATGATATTACATCCCATATACCATACTAGAAAGGCCCTAAGCACAACCCAGAAAAACTACACTATCACTAAGCTGGAGTTACTCGCAGTGGTCTTTGTATTCGAGAAATGTAGGTCATATTTATTGGGGGCCAAAGTTGTGGTGCAAACATACCACTCAGTATTGCAGTACTTGATGGCAAAGAAGGATGCAAAACAAAGGTTTATCAGATGGGTGCTTCTCCTTCAAGAATTCAACTTCGATGTCATCGACAGAAAAGGAACAGAAAATCTGGTTGCAGATCATCTTTCCAGGTTGGAATATGGGGAAATGGAAAAGTTTGATGATAGATTAGAGATCGACGACACATTCCCAGATTAGAGGGTGTAGGCAGCATCCAAAGATTTAATACCATGGTTTGCAAATTATGCAAACTACTTGGTGAGTGACATTATGTCGCCTGATACAAACACACACCAACATCGAAAATTTATGTCTGACGTGAGAATTTTTTTTAGATGAGCCATACTTGTTTTGTGTATGTGCGAATAGGATTATTTATCATTGTGTTCCTAAGATTGAAATGATGAGTATCCACGAGGCACGATGTGGGTACTACTGGTGCACCATCCACCAAGATGCTCACAACTACGCCAAAGCTTGTGATAGATGCCAAAGAGAAGGTGGTGCTTCCTGCAAACATGAGCTCCCTTTAAACTCCATTATGGTGATTGAGTTATTTGATGTATAGGGGATAAACTTCATGGGACCTTTTGTTACCTCGCATAGAAACAATACATCTCAGTAGCTGTGGATTATGTATCGAAGTGGGTAAAGGCAAGTTCTCTACCCAAACATTAAGGCAAAAGTGTCACAATGTTGCTGAAAAGGAATATTTTCTCAAAGTTTAGCACCCCTTGGGTGATCATTAGTGTTAAAGGTTTCATTCCCACAATAGGCTCTTCAAGGCTCTATATGAAAAGTATGGGGTGAAACATCGGATGGCAACTCCTTAGCATCCTTAGACCAGCGGGCAAGTGGAGGTGTCTAATAGGGAAATTAGATTCTATCCAAAATTATGAATGCAATCAAGACAAATTGCTTGTGGAAGCTAGATGACTCATTATGGGTATACAGGACAACATTCAAGACCCCTATAGGTATGTCTCCCTACAAATTTGTCTTTAAGAGGGTATGCCATTTGCCGGTAGAACCTGAGCATAAAGCAATATGGGTGCTGCAGAAGTTGAATCTAGACTGAAATGATGCAGCAAACTCTAAGCGGAGCCAACTAAATGAGCTTGATGAGTTTCACTTGAAGGCGAATGAGAGCTCTGCCTTGTACAAACAAAGAATGAAGCTACAACATGATTGGTGCATAGAGAATCGTCAGTTCGCACCAGGGGATTTTGTGCTACCCTACAATTCGATATGAAAGTTATTCCATGGGAAGTCAAAACCAGATAGTTGGGACCCTTTGGAGTAGCACATGTCTTTAATTATGGAGCTATTGAATAGGAGAGAAGAAATGGAGGAACAGTCATGGTGAATGGACAAAGAGTTAAGCCATACATTGGAAACGTGAGGAAATAAAAACTATGGAAGAATGGGACCTTGAGGAAGTTTGAATGCTCAAGCCATCTATGTTGTGCCGCGATAATAAATCAAGTACTACTTCGGAGGCAACCTAAGGTAGAGACTGGCACTTAGGCGCCCAAGTAAGTCCTTTTTGACCCCTATACTTTAGTTTGCTTTGATTGTGTGCATTGGTGACAATACGCCTCTTTTTCGATGGGGCCTATAACTACCTCAATTTTTTATCCTAGTGTTTTCATGCCTATGTTTTTTCCCATGGATATTTATTTTCTGTTGAACCGGCATGTTTAGGTAGTATTTATAGTATATAGTACTTATATCTGTGGCATATACATGTTTTTGTGTGTTTTTTCTGAAAAATGATATCCACCAAAATTTTGATTAGTTAGTCTAGAAAGCAACCAGGCATGTTTAGGTGTCTTGACAATACTTGTTCTGATAAGTGAGGATAAATTGAGATAAAAAGCATGATTTGAGTGTCTTTTGTTGATAATGTAGTCAGTGCCATGTGAGTATAAGCTCAAATTGCTAAATTCAAGTGTTGTGTGCTAATTCAATACATGCCCTGTTACTCTCAGTTAGACTGTAGCTTAGTTTGATTAGGAAAGGATCTTAGGCCATTGACCATAAAAGTCTACTTATCTAAAATAACTAACAATAGTTGCAGAATATCCCTTGATCTTAATGTATGAGCCTAACATGTACCCATTTTGTGCAGATACCTAAGTAACCTAGCCTTGGTAGTTGTCAAATTCTAAAATTGGCCCTAGTCCTTCCTTGAACATTGTGCACCTTGATTGAGGCAAAAAACTAAAGTTGAGGGTGGCTACCAAAAGTGGCCCTAGTTTTGAGGATGGATAATGTGCACCTCAACTCAGGCCAAAAGCCTAAGTTGAGGGTGGCTGGTGTAAGGGTGAAACATAGAAATGAGGACGGAAGTTAGTGATACAGAGAGAAGGAGAAAAATCATGTATTGGGTGCAAGAAAAATAATTGATGCCTTACTTATGGTTTAAAAAGAATTTGAAGTGCAAAAGCAAGATAAAAAGTTGAAAAAAATTAAAAGCTCCCAGAAAAGTATGAAATAGGAGAAAGGGAGAACGGAGTGGAAATAAAAGTGTTGGTAGGGAGAAAGTCTAGAAAAACGTAGTGTCAAGGAGGTCCTTTAGTCGCTATATTCCCAAAATATCATACCAAAGCCCCTGAGCCTATGTTACAAGCCTATAATGTCCTAAAATGATCGTAATCCAAGTAGTCGAAGGTCTTAGTCATGAGTATAAGGGCAAGCCTATGGTATTAGGCACGATGCATGAAAATCTTTTGTAAGGGTGAGTTAATTTGCATTGTCCCAAGGTTATATATGAAATGAGATATGAGACTTCATTCTATAAGGGCACTTACATTGCATTGTTAGCATTAGACTTATTCAGAGATTATGGATTGTTGATGATACCTCATTTATCATAGTTTTGTTGTCATATACAGTAGTCTGTATTGGTTTGCTAAATGTCCATCTAATTCTATTTCGAAAAGTGATGAGGGTATTTGTTCTTAAGTTTCGAATGATGTATGCCATTGGGTTGAGGTCTGTGTTACCGTGTTACTTATATAGATTGAGTCCATCGCTTGAGGACAAGCAACAATTTTAACTTGAGGATGTTTATGTGCTGTCAAAATATAATACTTTTGATGCTTAAAACATTAATTTTGTGTATTCTCAATGCTATGTTAGTTGGTTTATGTGTTTTTGTGTTTTATTTGCAGGATTCTAGGGTTGTCCTTGATTTTGGGAAGGAAATACAAAAGTTGCTGATTTTGGTGATGTACGAGACCCTTTATGGGATGTAGTTCATTCTACGGGCCATAAAGTAGGTTTCGTGGATAGTTCTAGTGAGGGGCTGATTTTCTGAAGTATGAACTACTTTAAGAATCGTAGATCATGTTTCGTGCCCAGTGGATCTGAGAAGGACTTTCTAAATATTCATTAGACCAAACCCCCAACGGGCCACAGAACACTTTATGGGTCGTAAAGGGGTATCGTAGATCTCAAGTCCAGTTTTGCAGCGACATAGTACAAGAGTCTGATTATAGGCCGTTGAATGCAATACGACCCAAAAAGCTGTTCGTGAGGCATGTCGATCTGGCTATCCTACTTAGTTTAGGACTTGTATTTTAAATATTATAAATAGTTTTTCAGTTATTTTTCATAATATTTCCAGAGAGTCGAATAGTTAGAGAGGAAAAATAGTGGGTTTATGGAGAGATAACATTGGAGCATTTTGAGAAACACTTGTACTTTGTTTACATCTTTTGATCTTGTAATTCTCATTGAAGCTTGGATTTTCTTGTGTTTAATTCAATTGTGTATGTGCTCTATTATGTTATTCCAACTCATAAGTCTTGCATCTACACAAATAATGAGTAGCTAAATCCACAACTAGGATTTTGGGAACCATGAAAAACTAACAAAGTAAAACTGGATATTTTATAATTCTTGGAAAGTGTGCTTGCGTGTATTAATTAACTCTCTTTGTTTTGCATGTTTTTTTATGGTGGCCAACATTAGAACCCGCCTAGTATTACTGACTAGACCAAGGTAGTAAGGAATAGAAAAAGAGATTTATTAATAGGATTTGATTGATAAGTTCTCATCTAATAAACCAAATTGGGCCAAGGGCAGGTTGTACTTGTCACAAGTAGGGCCTAGAGGTTACATGGCGAATGGGAACCCGAGAGTCCCCAAACAAGTCTCAAGGATCCAAATCCACATCATTTGTTCAGAAGTGCATTCAAATAGTAAACACATAATTCTAAGGGGTGGGAAAGTAGGACTCATGTGATGGGGATAGCAAAGGGGAAGGGGTGTACATGGATCCACATAATATAACACATAGGAACTAAGGGGCGGGTAGGTAAGTCTCACTCTATAGGGGCAATATGGGGCTTAGGACATTTCCACATTTCCATACCAAACATGCATATAATCAAATAAGGAATTTCATAATCAACCTACATGAATACATAAGCAAAATACCACGCATAGCATAAAGATCTATGAGAGTCTACAAGATGTCTAACAATGCCTCTAATCAAGATGGAACAGGGGTCAGGACATGCTCCGGGCTCACCCTCAAATAAGAAAGAAATGTAGAATAGCATAGATAGAGGGAAGGTGGCTTGTACTTGGAGGATGGGACTTACCACAAGTACTCTTTCCCGATCAGGCTACTCGTCAAATGATTGATAATGGTAGTGCTCGGCCGCTACATGGTAAAAATCATATAGGCATAGAGTATGCGTTAGTACGTCTGAATATACTAATTATGCGGGCATGCAATGCAATGACTTATTAAACCTTCTTTTAAATGTTAGATTAGAAGGGCACATAGTATAGAACAAATCATATAATCAAGGGAGGAATATAAACGATGCCATATCATCCGTGATGCATATAACGGGGATGTGACCTCAACTAACATGCATAAGACCAAGCGAGCTATAACTTAGAATCCCGATGAAATCCCCTCACCGGTACAGAGGTAGTCTACTTGCCAAAGGTAAACCATACTTCACCTTACGGGAACCCATCCCAATCCGTATGAAGAACCCCCTTACGATAACCACCATTTCGGAAAGGATTTTTCATATCATATTATCATATTACTTAAACTTACAGGAACCCGTCCCATTTCGTACGAAGCAACCTTCCTTACGGGAACTCGTCCCATTTATGATAGGATTCTCATAACCCATGCTAGGCACATAGTTTGAGAAAAGGGAGAGGACCCTTGGGGATAACCCTGATGCCCCCAATCCATCGGTGCTAAGTCGGCATCCTACGAGAATACTCATGCATATATATGTTTTCAAGAGATACAATATTCCTTTCAAACTGCAATTCACTTCAAAACCGTTCAATGTACATTTAGACTCAAATGCGAAATCACAAGTCATAATCATGATACTCATGCAAGGAATAGTTCATTCACATATACAAGATGGTGCAAGCACCCGAGATCCTCAAAGAGCCATAATCATAAAGGTTAGTGATCACATTCTTTTCATAACCAATATCTCTTCAAGATTATATCGAAATCATTTCCTCATACATGATTGGGCTTAGTCCACTTTATAGTTTCCATATAAACTAATGTTCATGAATGCAAATACAATGTATGATGTGAGAATAGCATGGGTAATATAGCATCAAGCTAAAATCAACCTTATAATATGAAATTGAAGTAAATTCATAATTAAATCAACACCTAAATCATACTATAAATCACATATGCATACAGAAAGTTTTAAAGGGACATGAATGTTCATAACTTCATAAACTCATAACTTCAATGTAAATCATCATAATAAGGATTAAAGTAATTTAAAATCATAAATAAAGTGCAGCCATACATTAATTATATTTAATGAGATCAGATAATAAAAACCCACATTTAAAGTAGCTGAAATTCATGAAAACAATTGAAAGAAGCTTTTAGTCCTCTTGGTTGAAAGGGACCAAGAATCAATCCCACATACCTTGGCTAAGGAGCTAAAATTTGGGGAAGAACCTAGCTCGAAGTTAAACTCCAATTAAGCCCTAGCTTTGAGTCTTGGGAGGGGAGAGTAGAAAGTCTTTGGGAGTGATATTTTGAGGGGAAGAGGTTTCAAAGAGAATGAATTAAAAGGGAAAGGATATCAGCTGAATTTAGGGGTTTTGGAGAGGTTAAAGGTCACAAATCATGATTAAAATAAACCGTAATTACATAAACACCATTAATGAAATGGGTAGGAAATGAACCGTCAAGACCACAGGGGCGCCTAACGGTCTGTGAGCTGTCACATGGACCGTGAATAGTGCTCGTGAGATGACACTTAGACATATTTCACGGTGCCAACACTTAGAATATCTCCGAGGTTAAGGGGTTCTATATGGGCAACCACACGACCCGTATAATGGCACATGGGTCATTCCAAGAGACGTAAAACATCATTTAGAAAAATTTTGCACGAAAATATTACGAGATGGTGATTTCATACTTGGAAAAACATTTTCAGTCACGAGCCCTACGGTGGGCCACACGACCCGTGACACGACACATGGCCCCTATGGGTGGCCTTGTGCCCACACTTGGCCTGAAACTTGTCGTCGAGTCCACACCATAAAAAACATGGCAAGGTACCCCTCGACTAGAGGCCACACGGTCCGTGTGGCTTAACTCGGGCAGTGTGGGCCTTCCATGGAGCGACACTTGGTAAAGTTTCATTCAGGACAACACTAAGTGGTTCAATAAAGTTATTCGAGAATCCAGGTCCTTACATCATCTCCCCCTTGGGAACATTCGTTCTCGAATGTGCAACAACAAGGCTTGAAAGCTTGACTTAGGGAATGAAACCTCCGAACACAAGTTACAATACATAATTCGAAAATCATAAAGTCTTTAAACCCCATTTTAAAATGTATTTAAATCATGCCACCGTCAAAAAATCATTTTTGTGCACATAGCATGTCATGTCATGAGACATAAGAGTGAAGGAATTAAGACTATTTAGAAAAAGAAGGACCTAGTACCCTAGGCTTGAGTAGATTAGAAAAGATGAGGATATCGCTTCATCATGTCCAGCTCCGCCTCCCACATTGCACTCTCTACATGTTGATTTCTCCAAAGTACCTTCAGCAAAGCCACATCCATGTCACGAAGCTGCTTCACTTGCCTATCCAAGATCTCTACCGAGATTTCCTCATAGGATAAGTCTTCATCAACCTCAATTCCTTCCAGAGGCACAATTGTGCTAGGATCACCAACTAGCTTTCTTAGCATAGTCACATGAAAGACCGGGTGAATGGAACTCAAGTCCGGAGGCAACTCCAACCTATAAGCCACTCTCCCAATATGCTCAACAATCTCATATGGGCCAATATATCAGGGGCTTAGCTTACCCCTCTTACCAAATCGTATCACACCCTTCATGAGTGAAACCTTCACATACACCCAATCACCAACATGAAATTCAAGATCCTTTCTCCTAGTACCGGAATAGGACTTTTGGCGGCTTTGGGCCATTTTCAACCTTTGTCTAATCACCTTCACCTTTTCCATGGCCTCCAACACTAAGTCCAGGCCCAGCAATGTCATCTCTCCCAATTCAAACCCCCCCACTTGTGACCTACACCTCCTCCCATATAAGGCCTAAACGGGTGCCATGCCAATGCTAGCATGGAAACTGTTGTTATAGGTAAATTCAATGAGTGGAAGGTGATCATCCTAATTACCCTTACACTCCAACACGCAAGCCCTCAGCATATCCTCCAAGGTTGTAATAGTTCTCTCAGCTTGCCCATCGGTTTGAGGATGAAAAGCAGTGCTCAACTTAATCTTAGTTCCAAGTCCCCTTTGAGATGATCTCCAAAAGTGGGAAGTGAATTGGGTGTCACGATCCGATATGATGGACCTAGGCATACAATGCAACCTCACCAATTCTTGGATGTATAACCTTGCTTAATCCTCAGCGCTAAAGGTAGTCTTGATCGGTAGGAAGTGAGCCGACTTAGTCATCCGATCAACGACAACCCAAATGGAGTCAAATTGCCTTCGGGGATGAGGCAAACCAACCACAAATTCCATGTTTACATCTTCCCATTTCTATGTGAGAATCTCAATGTCTTGAGCCAAGCCACTGGTCCTTTGGTGCTCTACCTTCACTTGTTTACAACTTGGACATTCAGACACGAACTTAGCTATGTCCTTCTTAATACCATGCCACTAATACATCTCCTTCAAATCCCTATACATCTTAGTAGTGTCACGCCCAAAGTCCTATTTAGCGAACCGACACCTGTTGCCGACAAGGCTCGAGAGAATCAACATATACCCATACACATTCCATGAACATTGTAAAGAGGTTTCCACATTTAACATGCTTTCAAGAAAGTAGACAGTAATAATACGCCAAAAGGAGACTCATACGACTAGGCCATTAGAGCCACAAAGTCTAAACTACAATGCATGACCACACTTCACTTAACATAGTCTACAAAGCCTCTAGATAAGGAACAATATCTATATAGATCGGGACAGGCCCCACCTCATTACTAACTATAGAATACAAAAACATAAGCTCTAAACACACAAAGCCTCGAAGAAACGTGGAGCTCAGTAACAACAGCTGGATATCATGTACTCCTACTTGGAAGATCTAGTAGCTCCTATACCTGCAGCATAAAATGCAGGACCCTGTATGGGATGTTAGTACGAGATAATGTACTGAATATGTAAGGCAGGAAGTACTGTATATGATATAAGAACTCAAATGAAATCATACACAGGTGTTTAAGGATAAAAGACCACCTTTAGTCATAATGTGCAATCATGTATTTTATGTCCTTTTTATTACTTTAGCTTTCTTTACTGTATAATCTGTGCATAGTATATCATATAAATGACCAGATGATAAATGGTAAATCGATATCGAAATCGGCCCATTCTAGTCTTTCCTTTCACCCCTGGAATAGCCCCCATAACATGGGATCAACCCATGCTACCTGATTCTTCCACCCCTGGGATACCACTCATTAATAAGCAACTTTGATTTATCTTTTATTTACTTTTGAGATGATTGTTTTGGTGGTCATAATTAGAGTTGTAGGACTATATACATAACATGTGACATATAAACAATCGTGCAAGATAATACCACAATGAAAAGAGAGTTACACAACTAAGGAAATGCGTAGGAGATTAAACAATACATGGACTTTACTTAGTAAAAAGGAACTCATGAAGACACCGCTTTTGGCTATGCTGGCATTTCTAAGCGCCTCTATATGCTAAGGAAGAACCAAGCTTTCATGCCAAATAATAGGAAATCGAGTAGCCTTACATACCTCGTTGTACTACGTCGTTATTACCTCGAAGTAGTCTCCTTTTCCTCCAAAAAAGTATCTACAATATAGTAGGTGATAAAACTAGTATTAGCAGCTAATAAACATGTCTTGCCAGTCCATTCTCATAAAACAACACTCGGGCAATAAGCTTTTAACTATCAATCCACCAGTATTCTTTCAACCTTTCCATCCTTAATCAAATTGTCATTTACATATATTTTCATACACATGTTACATCCAACTTGTTTTAGTCACATAAAAGGCTTACAACAGCTCATAAAGTACAACATACAACAACTCTATACAACACGCAAGTAGACAACGTAACATTAGGTCCTTTCACTACATTTCGACGTCAATTCCAAATCTTTTTCAACCTCAACAAAACTGTCCTCAACATATTTACATATAAAAAAAGTCTTGAAAGATTCCAAAAACAATCCCAAAGTAGATGAAAAAAGTGAGACAACAATGTCTAACTATCCGCCCACAAGTTCCTATTAAGAGCACCATTAAGATATCATACAAGAACTCATTTTTGTGGAAGATAAAAATAGTGCAGCAGCTTTCTTTCATCGCTACAGAACTAATCCTTGTTAAAAACATAAACCTTACTTCATAATTCAGCTAACCAATAAGAGAAAAATCTCATAAGAAATAAGAAAAGTGTACAACATCCTCTGGAACACATGTTGTGCAAAATTCCCGCACAAGTACAACCAGCATACTCCTGATGTTTTTCATGGTAGAATTATACTAAACCATAGGTATTTTTACTTACCTTAGACCTCAAGTATCAGGTCCTCTTCAAGAAACCTAAAGGTGTGCTTTGGCTGCTTTACAAAGTGAAGAGAGAACAAGGAGAAAAACTTTGAAAAATATGTTTTTTTGTCTATGTTTAATGACTTGAATTTGCTAGTTTTTACCCCTTTTTATAGGGCCACTCTTGACTGACTTTCTCCTCAAATTTCAGCCACATTTTTTCAAGGTGGTGATGCACCTACTTGGCCTTTCACTTGGGCCTTATTGGGTTTCGATTTGATGGGCTTTGCTGCGAATATTTATCTTCTCCTTTCACTTAATTTGGGCCTTATTTGTGAAGAGGGTTGTGAATGTAATTTGGCCCTTTTCCTATTGATCTTGGGCTGCAAATATTGTCCCTTTATTATGCTAAACCATGGGCCCAAATTACACCCTTAACTTGGAGTTTATTCTTTATTGGACTTGAACAAATTCGGTGTTCGGCCTCGTCTTCATCTACCTAGCCTATTTGGGCTAAGCATGTAGGTGACTCACCTGCTAGCTTCCTAAGTCCCACAAGAACCTCACTTCTTTCACTTCATTTAAGGTCGCGATCTCCTCAATTTGACTTAAAACTTATATCACTTGGTCATCTTGAGCATTAGACGTACTTGTAGCCCTCTAATCTAAAATTCAAGCACTTTTAAAAATGTGTGCAGATTTGATCCTGCCATATCATGTTTCATATGCATAGGACTAGTATATGAAAGATGTGTGGTGTTACATCCTCCCCCCTTAGGAATATTCATCCCTGAATGTTAGCATAAATGCGATAGGTCATAAAAGATTAAACTTTCATGTAAACAAACTTTTGACAACGTAATAAGAATTCAAACTCACGTACTTATTAATGCCCAAACATTGCATCTTGGAATTTATCTTTAGCTTCAAATAAATAAGGGTACTTAGATCTCATCGCTTCTTCTGCCTCTCACATTATCTCTTCTACTTGCTAGTTCCTCCAAAGTACCTTTACAAAAGGTATTTCTTTATTTCTTAGCTTTTTAACTTGATGATCTAGGATAGCAATAGGTACCTCTTCATAGGTGAGGTCTTCCATAACCTGCATATCTTAATAGGAGTGATACAAGATGGGTCACCTATGCATTTTCGAAGCATTAAGACATGAAAAATTGGATGAACTATTAAAAGCTCTTGGGGTGGCTCTAATTCATATGCAACCTATCCAAACCTTTAATAATCTTATATGGCCCTATGTCATGTGGGCTTAGTTTTTCTTTCTTATCGAATCTCATAACTCCTTTCATTAGGGACACCTTTAAGAATACCCAATCTCCGACTGAGAATTCCAGTCCTCGCCTCCTAGCATCCGCATTTGATTTGTGACAACTTTGGGTTGTTTCTAACCGCCATCGTATATCCTTGACTTTTTCCATGGCTTGTTGGACTAGATCTTTCCCAAGCGAGGTGGCTTCACCCACTTCAAACCGTCCTATTAGCGACCTACGTTTCCTTCCATACAAAGCTTCATAAGGTGCCATCTTGATGCTTGAATGGTAGCTATTATTATAGGAAAATTCAATAAGTGACAAATGGTCCACCCAACTACCTTTGAAGTCCAATGCACAAGCCCACAACATATCTTCAAGTGTTTGAATTGTGCATTCTGATTGACCATCTGTCTAAGGGTTGAAAGTTGTACTTAAATTCACTTGTGTCCCTAACTAAGCTCCTTTGGAAGGATTTCCAAAACTTTGCAGTGAATTGAGCTCCCCGATCAGATATAATGGAGATTGGGACCCCATGTAGCCTAACTATCTCTTTGAGGTATAACTTTGCATACTCTTCAGTTGATAATCATTCTTAACTGTAAAGAAGTGTCCTGACTTTATGAGCCTATCAACTGGTAATAGGGAGTCAAACTTCTAAAATGAGCGAGGCAACCTAGTGAGAAAATCCATATTAATCATATCCCACTTCCACGTTGGAAGCTCTATACATTGCATATAAACTCTTGACTTTTGGTGATCTACCTTGACTTGTTTGTAATTCGGACATTTAGCCACAAATTCTACAGGGTCCGTTTTTATGCCTCCCCACCAAAACATTCCCTTCAACTCATGATATACATCTTAGTTGATCTTGGATGGACGGAATATCTTGAATGATGGGCTTCTTCCATTATCTTTCTTCTTAGTCTATTAATATTAGGAACACATAATCTATTTTGGCAACAAAGTACTCCATTTTGTGTAAGTTCAAAGCCCTTCATCGTACCTTGACTCACCTTCTCCTTAATTGGTCGTAGAACAGGATCCTTGAATTGATTTTCTCTTATCTACATTACCAATTAAGACTCTGCCGTATTATGCAAAACAACCCCTTCTTTTGGACTTTTAAGGAGGCGAACTCCCAAATTGGCTAGTTGACTTAGATCCTTAACCAATCCTTGATTTACCGCGGTCTGATCACCAATATTTATAATTTCCTTACGACTCAGAGCATCGGCTACCACATTTGCTTTCCCTGGATGGAATAGAATATCAACATCGTAATCCTTCATTAGCTCCAGCCACCTCCATTGTCTTAAATTTAGGTCTTTCTGTTTGAAGAAGTACTGTAGGCTCTTATGATTCGTATATATGTCAACATGAACCCCATACAAATAGTGGCACCATATTTTTAAGGCAAACATAACAACTGCTAGCTCAAGGTCATGTGTTGGGTAGTTTCTCTAATGCAGTCGCAATTGTCTCGAGGCATAAGCAATTACCCTACCATGTTGTGCCAGTACACACCCTAAGACAACTCATAAAGCATCACAATACACCGCATACCCTCTGTGCCTTCTGGAAGCACTAGCACAAGTGCAAAAGTTAGCTTGCTTTTCAACTCTTGGAAGCTCTTTTCATATGCATCATCAAATTGAAACTTGGTCGCCTTATGTGTCAACTTTGCTAGAGGTGCAGAAATAGAAGAAAAACCCTCAACAAACCTTCTGTAACAACTTGCCAACCCAAGGAAGCTTTGAACTTTTGTGGGTGTTGTTAGCCTTAGCCAATCTTTCACCGCCTCTATCTTTTGTGAATTAACCCTTATTCCTTCATCGGATACAATAAGACCCAGGAATGCCACTGATTTTAACCAAAATTCACATTTGGTAAACTTGGCGTATAATTGCCGATCACGAAGAACTTCTAATAACTATCGTAAGTGATTTGCATGGTCTGAATATACCAAAATATCATCTATAAATACTATCACAAATACATCCAAGAATGGCTTGAATACCTTGTTCATTAAATCCCTAAAAATTGTTGGTGCATTTGTCAGCCCAAATGACATAACAAGAAATTCAAAGTGAACATAATGTGTCCTAAAGGCTGTCTTGGGTATATCTTTCTCCTTCACCCTCACTTGGTGATAACCTGATCTCAAATAAATTTTGGAAAAGCATTTAGCACCCTTTAACTGGTCAAATAAATCATCAATCCTTGGGAAGGGGTATTTGTTCTTAATTTTCACCCTATTCAATTGTTGCTAGTATTACATATTCAAGGTGCCATCTTTTTTACGTACAAATAACACAAGTGCACCCGAAGGGGACACACTACGTCTAATAAAACCCTTCTCTAGCAAGTCTTCTAATTGCTCCTTTAATTTACGTAATTCTGCCGGGGCAATTCTATATAGAGGGATAGAAATAGGTTGAGTGCCTGGAAGTAAGTCAATACCAAAATCTACTTCTCGTTTCGGAGGTAAACCCGGAAGCTCTTCAGGAAACACATCAACAAATTCATTCACTATTGGAATATATTGAAGAGTTGGTGATTCTGCTTCCATATCTCACTCTAACTAGATGACATATATATCCCTCGACATCATCTTCCTTGCCTTAAAATAGGAAAAAAAAATTATCCTTTGGTGCCCCAACATTGCCTTCCAATTCAAGGACCGCCTCATTTGGAAAGTGGAAATAACTCTCTTAGTTGGCATTCCACAGTGGCATAGCAAGAGGCTATCCAACCCATACTTATTATAACATCAGCTCAACCAGGTCGGCCAATGTGTCACGGTCACAGATAGTTACTACACAGTTATAATAGACCCTTCTAGCTATAATAGATTCACCGGTTGGTGTAGATACTTCAAAGGGCTTGTTCAATAATTTAGGTGTTCTCTTAAGCTTCCCAGCAACTAGTGGAGTGATACATGATAATATAGAACTAGGGTCAATTAATGCATACACATTGTGTGAAAAGATGAACAATGTACGTGTGACCACATCAGGTGAAGCCTCACAATTTTGCCGACTTCCCAGAGAGTATGTGCGAAAAGCTATCCTAGGAATATCACACTCTCTAACCTTCAACTGATGATAGCCGGAATGAAGGTCGATCTTTGAAAAGTGGGTAGCTCCTTGCAGCTGGTCGAACAAGTCATCAATCCTGTATAGTGGATATTTATTTTTAATGGTCACTTTATTCAATTGCATATAATCAATACACATTTGGAGGGACCCATCCTTCTTCCTCACAAACAACACTGGAGTGCCCCACGACGATATACTGGGCCTAATGAAGCCTTTTTCCAACAAATCCTTTAATTGATCTTTTAACTCCTTCAACTATGCTAGTGCCATACCGTAAGGAGGAATAGAGATAGGTTGAGTATCCACAAGAAGATCTATGCCAAAATCCACTTCCCTCTCGAAAGGAATAGCGGGCAAGTCTTCGGGGAACACATCCGAGAACTCATTCACCACCAAAACCAACTTAATAGTAGGCATCTTGGACTCCATATCCTTGACCCTCATAATATGATAAATGAACCCCTTGGAAATCATTTTCTGGGCCTCGAGGTTGGAAATAAACCGACCATTAATTGAGGAGTCGCTACCCTTTCATTCAAGGATGGGTTCGCCAGGAGGTTGAAACTTCACCTTCCGGGTTCTACATCTATAGAGGCATATGATGCATGCAACCAATCCATCCCAAGAATCACGTCAAAGTCAAACATGTCAAGTTCCACAAGGTCACACGGGAAAATCTTGTGCAATATGGGAACCGGACAACCATGATAGACCCTATGTGTAACAACAAATTGACCCACAGGAGTATACACTAAAAACAGATGCTTCAAAATCTTGGGACTCAAATCAAATTTAACATCTAATAGAGGAGTCACAAAAGACAAATTTGCACCCAGGTCATGCAAAACATAAGCATCAAAATCAAAGACTAACATACCAGTCACGACATCCGGAGCTTCCTCAACCTTTTGACAGGCGTGGAGCGCATAGAACCTGTTGTTCCTTGGGACAACACCTTGACCACCTTGACTCACCTGACCTTAACCTCTATGTGCATATCTAGGACAATTAGCAACATTGTGGTTCTTATCACCAAACCCAAAGCAAGCACCTAGATCCTTCCAACAAGCACCCATGTGGTGTTTTCTACACATGCCGCACAGAGGATGCCCTTGTCCACCCCCAACCGGTGCCCCAGGAGGAGCAACTGTACATTAGCAACTCGAGTTCCAGAACCTTAGCCTACTAGAAATGACCAAAACCACCACCCCGAGAGTCAGAACATCCACAATTAAAATGGGCCCTCTTAGGATCGTACATCCTCCTCTCCCTGAGTTTGTCCCCTTCGATCTGTTCAGCATACACCATGAGTCTAGAGATATCCATATCCCGTATGAGCATAGCAGTATGGCATTCTTTCACAAGAAAGTTTGAGATACCATAAATGAACTTGTGCATCCTTGTATGAGGGTCAGCATCAAGTGACGGAGCATACTTGGAGAGCTTTGTGAATTTGAGGGCATAGTCCCTCACACTCATACTCCCCTGCTTGAGGTTGATAAATTCAGTCATCTTGGTCTCCCTAAGGCCTAAGCTCAAGTGGAAAGAAACGATCCAGGAAAGCAAGTTTGAATTCTTCACACGTGACATCACCACCACAAATCCTCTCCATAGCCCACTGGGTGTACCTCATCTGAGCCACATCTTACAATTGATAGGCAACCAACTCTGCCTTCTCCTCAGAAGTGACACCCACATTGTTCAATACCTTGATGAGCTCATCGATGTACCCCTAAGCATCCTCATCAGCCTTTGACCTATAGAAACTCCATAGGATTCATCCGGGTGAAATCCCTCACCCTAGAAGCTGGTGTAGGATCCATAGGAGGTTATCCTGCTTAGTCTGCGAGGTCACCACCTGGCAAGCATGGCAAATGTTGTACGGAATTCACCGTTAAAGAACATCCATAGGCCCTTGGGGCCCCTGATCCTCATCAACTAGAGTCGACCTTGGGTGGGGTCTTCCTCGAGGCATCTTTTGAAATGGAGCAACGACACCGTCAAGATAAGAAAGACAATTACACAAGTCTTAACACGACATAGTGTAGGAAGAAGTGAGGCAATTCCTAGAATGCCTTCGTAGTCTCCCACTCTTAGGTATGGTGCACTGCACCCCTATGAATAGGACTTTACTTAACGAGGCATGTTGGACTCTGACGACCATTTATAAACCTAGCACTCTGATACCATCTTTTGTCATGACCGGGGTATAGGACCTAGAAGTGACACAGCGAATGGGAACCCGAGAGTCCCCAAACAAGCCTCAAGTACCCAATCCACATAGTCAGTTCAGAAGTGTGTTCAAATTGTAAACACATAATTCTAAGGGGTGGGAAAGTAGGACTCACGCTATGGAGATAGCAAAGGGGAAGGGGTTTACCCACATAACATAGCACACAGGAACTAAGGGGCGGGTAGGTATGTATCACTCTAAGGGGGCAATACGGGGCTTAGGACCTTTCCACATTTCCACACCAAACAGGCATATCAACAAATATGGAATTTCATAATCAATTCATATGAATACAAAAGCTAGATACCACTTATAGCATAAAGATCCACGAGATTCTACAAGATATCCAACAATGCCTTTAATCAAGATTGAACGGGGGCCAGGACATGCTCTAGGCTCACCTCAAATAAGAAAGGAATCTAGAATAACATTGGTAGAGGGAAGGTGGCTTGTCCTTGGAGGAAGGGTCTCACCACAAATACTCTTTCCGGATCGAATTACTCGTCAAATGGTTTATAATGGTAGTGCTCAGCCCTTACATGGTAGATATCATGTAGGCATAAAGTATACATCAGTACGTTTTAATGTACTAAGTATGCGAGCATGCAATGCATATATGACTTATTAAACCTGCACTCAAATTTTATATGACAAGGGCATAAAATATAGAAGGAATCATATAATCAAGAGAGGAATATACAAGATGCTATGAAATTCGTGATGCATGAATGACATGATGCTCATATATAATGGGGATGTTATACCAACCAACAAGCTTAAGACCAAGTGAGCTATAATTTGGAATCCCGATGAAATCCCCTCACCGGTATGGAGGTGGTCTACTTGCCAAAGGTACACCATACTTCACCTTACAGGAACCCATCCCATTTTGTATGAAGTAACCCCTTACGGGAACCACTCCCAATTTTGGAAAGGATTTTTCATATCATATCATCATAATACTTCAACTTACGGGAACCCATCCCATTTTGTATGAAGAAACCTTCCTTACGGGAACCTGTCGCATTTCAGATAGGATTCTCATAACCCATGCTAGGCATACAGTTCAAGGAAAGGGAGAGGGCCCTTGGGGATAACCTTGACGCCCCAATCCATCGGTGCTTAGTCAGCATCCCACGAGAATACTCATACATATATGTGTTTTCAAGATATACAATATTCCTTTCAAACCGTAATTCACTTCAAAACCATTCAATGTAAATTTAGACTCAAATGCCAAATCACAAGTCATTATCATAATACTCATGCAATGAATAGCTCATTCACATATACAAGATGGTGCAAGCACCCGAGATTCTAAAAGAGCCATAATAATAAGACAGGTCTGTGATCACATTCTTGTAAAGTAAATATCTTATCAAGATTATATCGAAATCATTCCTTATACATAATTGGGCTTAACCCACTTCATAATTTCCATATAAACCAATGTTCATGAATGCAAATGCAATGCATGATATGAGAATAGTATGGATAATATATTTTCAAGCTAAAATCAACATTATAATATGAATTGAACTAAATCCATAATTAAATCAACACCTAAATTATAATATATGTCACCCATGCATAAAGCAAGTTTGAAAGGAACATGCATGTTCAAACTTCATATCTTCAATGTAAATCATCATAATAAGGATTAAAGTAATTTAAAATCATAGATAAAGTACACTATACATCAACTGGATTTAATGAGATCAAATAATGAAAACCCACATTTAAAGTAGCTAAACTTCATGAAAACAATTGCAAGGAGTTTTGGGTCTTCTTTGTTGAAAGGGACCAAGAATCAATCCCATATACCTTAATTGATGAGCTGAAATTGGGGAAAGAACCTCGAAGTTGAACTCCAATTAAGCCCTAGCTTTGAGTCTTGGGAGGGGAGAGTAGAGAGTGTTTGGGAGTGATCTTTTAAGGGGAAGAGGTTTCAAAGAGAATGAATTAAAATGGAAAGGATATTAGCTGAATTTAGGGGTTTAGGAGAGGTAAAAGGTCATAAATCATAATTAAGTAAACGCCATTAATGAAATAGGTAGGAAATGAACCGTCAGGACCACACAGGCGCCTACACGGTCTGTGAGCCGTCACATGGACTGTGAACAGTGCCTGTGAGACGACACTTAGACAAATTTCGCGGTACCAACACTTAGAATTTCTCCGAGGTTAAGGGGTTCTATATGGGCAACCACACGAGTCGTTCCAAGAGACATAAATATCACTTAGAAAAATTACGCATGAAAATGTTACGAGATGGTGATTTCATACTTAGAAAAAAGATTTCAAGTCGCGAGAAAAAAGATTTCAAGTCGCGAGCCCCATCGTGGGCCACACGGCCCGTGATATGGCACACGTCCTGTGTGGGTGGCCGTGTGCCCACACTTGGCCTAAAACTTCTTGTCGAGTCCACTCCATCAAAAACTTGGCCATGTACCCCTCCATTGGAGGCCACACGGTCTGTGTGGCTTCACATGGGTCGTGTGGGCCTTTCATGGAGCAACACTTGGCAAATTTTCATTCTAAACAACACTAAGAGGTCTGATAAAGCCGTTCGAGAATCTGGGTCCTTACAATACTGGGACTAATAGGTAAGGATTAGTAATGCAAACTGCAGAGATAGGCCAAGTCACGTAATTTAATTCGCCTCTCACCTTGACCAAATGGTTTGGTGAACTTAACTTACCGTCCTGCATGCTACACACTAGAGAAGAATTAGGTCATCCGGTGATACTAAGTTAGGGAATAATGGGGAACACAATACCCTAGTTTCCCTCATATTGATTTAATCTTATGTTATTCAGGTTTACTTTTATACTAATTATTGCAAATCCATCCTCCCCTTTTGGGGAGATAAGTTGGTTTATAACTGAAATTACATTAATTGAATTCTCCTAAGTCTACGAATTCCTTGTGTGTTCGATCCTAACCTTTGTTAGGTTCTATTTCTTCACAACATTTACTTTATCATAAAAAAGGAGGTGTAACTTGGGCGACATCACTTGTGATTTTGTTGAACTTGACATGGTAGATTTTGACATTATTCTCTAGATGGATGGTTATATGCATAGCATGCTCCCATTGATTGTAGAACTCATAAGGTTAAATTCCAAATTCATAATGAGCCCATCTTTGGGTGGGAAGCTCATAATTCAAAGGTTAAGGGTAGGCTCATTTCTTGTCTTAAGGCCCGAAAATTTATTTCCAAGGATGTATTTACTATCTTGTGAGGGTTAGTGATGTTAAGTCTAAAGTTCCTCCTATTGAGTCGGTCACAGAGGTCAATGAGTTACTTCATGTCTTTCCCTATGAACTTTCTGGTGTTCCTCCTAAAAGGGAAATAGATTTTTGTATAGACCTCCTCCACGTTACACAACCCATTTCCATTCCCCTTTACCGTATAGCCCCAGTGGAGTTCAAGGACAAATTGAGGGATTTATTAGAGAAGGGTTTCATAAAGCCTAGCAAGTCACCGTGGGGTGCACCGGTGTTTATGTAAGAAGAAAGATGACTCACTTAGAATGTGCATCGTCTACGAGCAACTCAATAAGGTCACTATAAAAAACAAGTATCCCTTGCCAAGGATACATGACCTATTCGATCAACTACAAGGGGCTAGTAATTTTTCAAAGATATGCTTTGGTCCGGATACCACAAATTGAGAGAAAGGGATTGTGATATTCCCAAGACGTCGTTATGGAGTAGGTATGGACATTTTGAATTTATGGTGATGTACTTTTGCTTAACTAATGCACCGGCAATATTTACGGATTTAATGAATAGGGTCTTTAAACTCTACCTTAACATGTTTGTGGTGGTCTTTGTAGATTACAAATTGATTTATCTTGAAGTGAAAAAGAGCATGCAAATCATTTGAGGGTAGTGTTGGAAACATTGAGTGAGGAGGAGTTGTTTGCTAAAGTCGATAAAAATGAATTTTAGTTGACGGAAGTTGCATTATTAGGAGATGTGGTGTCGGGTGATGGAATTAAAGTGGACCCTAAGAAGAGGAAAGTGATGATAAATTAGCCTAGGCCCTTGACTCCAACGGATATTAGGAGTTCTTAGGCTTAGCGGGGTACTACAAGAGATGTGTGAATGAATTTTCTTCAATTGCTTCCCCTTTGACAAAATTGACACAAGAAGGCAAAATTTGTTTAAACCGATGAGTGTGAAAGGATTTTTCAAATATTGAAAGACAAGCTTAAATTCGCTCCTATTTGTTCTCTACCAGAAGGTTAGAAGGGGTTGTGGTTTATTGTTATGCTTCAAGGGTTTATTTTGGGTGTGTATTGATGCAAAGTGGCAAAGTCATAGCATATGCTTCTCGGAAACTAAAGGTGCATGAACGTAACTATCCCACCCATGATCTTGAATCAGCAGCCATGGTATTTTGTTTGAAAATATGACATCATTATTTGTATGGGCTTCATGTAGACATATCCACCGACCACAAGAGTCTCCAATATGTGTTCATACAAAGAGATCTTAATTTGAGGCAAATAAGGTGGTTAGAACTCCTTAAGGATTATGACATGAGTGTGCACTATCATCTCGACAAAGCTAATGTAGTGACTGATGCTCTAAGTAGAGTGTCCATGAAAACTGTAATTCATATTGATGATGGCAATAAGAAAGTGGCTAGAGAAGTTCACCGGTTAGCTAGGTTGGGAGTTATATTGAATGAAATTGGAAATGGAGGTGTGGTGGTTATTGATGCTTCCAAATCTTCTTTGATAGAAGAGGTCAAGTCCAAACAAGACCTTGATCCCACCTTGCTAGAACTGAAAGCTTCAGTGAAGGATGGTAAAGTAGAGATTTTCTCCTAAGGGGGAGATTGTGTCCGTAGATACCAAGGTAGGTTATTGTGCCTAATGTTGATGGGTTAAGGGATTTGATTTTGAAAGAGTCACATAATTCATCCTACTCCATTCACCCCCAGTTCTACAAAGATATATAGAGACTTGAGGAAGGTGTATTAGTGGGGTAGTAATAAAAGAGATATTGCTTAGTTTGTTGTTGGTTGTCAACATTGCCAACAAGTCAAAGCCAAACATTAAAGGTCGGGTGGCCTAGCCCAAGGCATAGAAATTCCTACTTGGAAGTGGGAAGAGATCAACAGGGAATTTGTGATTGGTTTACCAAAGACTAGGAAACACTTTGATTCTATTTGGATTATTGCTGATACAATGACAAAATCGGCTCATTTCTACTAATTAAAACAACTTATGGTGCCGAAGATTATGCCAAGATATATATTCATGAGTTGGTTAAGTTGCATGGGGTACCATTTTCTATTATTTAAGATCATGTTGCTCAATTCACTTCTCACCTTTCGAGATCTTTTAAAAATGGTATTAGTACGAAAGTCAAGCCTAGTACTTCTTTTCATCCTCAAATGGATGGTCAAGTAGAAAGGAAAATTAAAACTCTTGAGGATATGCTTAGGGCTTGTGTTTTGTAGTTCAATGGTAGTTAGGATGAACATCATCCACTCATTGAGTTTGCTTACAACAATAACTATCACTCTAGCATTGGAAAGGTGCTTTATATGGTTGGCGTTGTAGGTCCCTTGTTGGGTGGTTTGATGTGGGGGAAATGGCTTTGTTAGGCCCGGTTTTTTTATGGAATCTTTGTAGAAGGTGAGGTTAACAAGGGAGAGAATGAAGATGGCTCAAAGTAGGAAAAAGTCCTACTCTGATGTGAGAATGAGAGATCTTGAGTTTGATGTTGATGATTGCATGTATTTGAAGGTCTCACCCATGAAGGGCATGGTCCAGTTTGGAGAGAAGGGAAAGATTTATAGAATTTTGAGGAGAATTTGTAAGGTTGCATATGAGTTGGGTTGCCTAAGGGATGAGTATGGTTCATCTGGTCTTCCATGTATCTATGTTGAGGATGTGTGTCGGTGACCTATGTTATATAGTGCCTTTGAGAGTTTTGGGTGTTGTAGAAGATATCTTGACCTATCAGGAGGTCCCAAAAATATTTGATAGGTAAATGAAGAGATTGAGAAACAAAGATATTGCATCAATCATGGTTCTTTGGAGGAATCAACAAGTCTAAAGTGCCACTTGGGAAGCCGAAGCAGACATGATGAAGTGATATTCGCACCTCTTTCCCTCTATTCAAGCCTAAAGTAACACATTAAATCCTATCTATGATGCCAGGCCTTATGTTTCGGCCCTTATGTCATTTTTGCACACATACATGTTCGTGGTAACAAGTTTAGGTGATTTTTGATGTATATTTGAAACTTTTGAGAGTAATGTTTAAGCGTATGGATTGCATTCATTTTGGGCGAAAAGTTTTCAAGTCACTCCTCTTACGTACATTTCCTTTACATTCGGGGACGAATGTTCACATGAGAGAGATAATGTAACACCTCTCACGCGCCTCAAGAAAAGCCCTATCATGTATTTCTTAAATATCTAATAATCTGTGTATGATTTCACAAATCCAACTTCATATTCATTTTCAGGGGGAAATATTGCGTAGGGAAAGGGTGGTCTTCAATTTTTATATGACCCAGAGCGAAAAATAATTTTTTGGGTGATTCGGGGCTTAACCAGAAAAGTATGTGACCAGTCTGCATTGTGGACTTGTCGCCCACTAGTGCAAAAATGGCCTGTACCCATTCCTGGGAAGTCTGCATCCGGAATACCTTACTCTTCAGCCATTTTAGAGCCCTAGGAAACTCAATAGCCCTCCCAAAAGTCCTCCTATTTCACCAAAATTCCCTCATCTAAATCCAAGAATCTCAAAAAATTGCTTTGGAATTTCAGGTCTTTCTCAACCCAATTAAAGCCCAAGTCTTCCTCAAGTCTTTCTTCAAGAAAACTCCAAGACTAAGGTATTTGGGGTTCACTCATGGGGATTATACCCATGAAAACAATCCTTCTCTCTTTATCAAATTTCATGATTTTACTGTTGAAATACTTTAAGGGTAATTACTATTATGCATTGTACAAACAATTTATGTTTGATTTCTTCAAGTAATGATTTTATTATGCTTAAACACCAATGGAGCTTGATATTATGATGGATTTATTAATGCTGTGAAAAGCCATGAAAGAACTTATAGATTTTAGTAGGATTTCATGCTTACCCAAAATAAGCATTTTACTACAATGTTGATGGGTTGATTTGAATGACTTTAAAGTGAATTGATTTTACTCCTCTCATGTTATATACTATTGAATTGCATGATTTCAATCTTATGTATATATTACCTACCACGTTTTGGCTAAAGTATTTGACTAGATCCTTTGTTGACGAGAGTCTTATTGTAAGACATGTGAATTATAAGTATTATAAATGTTAAAAGGCTATTACGCATGGTATGAGCTCATGAGAATATTACAAGTGTATGAATGATATGAAGGCCTTTCTTGATATTATGATGTGATGGATTGATGAGCTACTCTTATGATGCTACCATGAGTTACAAAATTATGTAAGCTATGAATATGTATATGAATGGAGTATTCCATGGGATTGTCGACCAAGCACCGAGCAAACCTTAGATGGTATCCATTGTCCCACAACTATATGCCATAATATGGTATTATGTTATATCTACCGAGAAGGACATTCCATAAGGTAGATTACATTGTAATCCCTATCAAAAAGATTGTATCGTAAGGTAAGGACATATCTTAATACCTACTGAAAAGGTCATGCCATAAGGTAAACATATCTTGTGTAACATACCGAAAAGGCTATGCCATAAGGTAAGAATATCTTGTGAAACCCTACGAAAATGGCATGCCATAAGGTAAGGGATATTTGACAACACTCTTTGAAAAGGTTATATCATAAGGTGAGTGAATGGTTTACCTTTGCAAAGTAAACAACTCCTTTTTTGGTGTGGAGTGAACACTAAGATTCCAAGTAGTAGCTCACTTGATCTTATTCGTCAGTTATGGTCTCTTCCCACCTATGTATGATATGTCACATGATTTAATTATTCTTCATTCACGTATTGGCTAAAGCATTGATCATTCATGTCATATGGAGCTTATATCTATAAATATTGTTTAATTATGGATTATGTTCCCTTGTTGCATTGCAACCCACATATTTAGTACATTTCAAGTACTAACGCATAATCTTTGCCTACATTATCTAACCATGCATGGACGAGAGCTTCTTTCTACCCTCCTCCTCCACGTGGCTAGATAGATCGTTTGAAGATTGCTATTGGTGAGTCCTCTACTCCGGAGAAAATATCTACCTTACTTTCATGCTTTTGTTAAGAATTGACTATTTTGGGGGTACTTATATTTTGAGGGTAAGCACAGGAGATGTCTTGATCCCCCGTTCCATAAGTATTAGAGGTGTTTTTGGATATGGATATTTATGTATTGAGCTTGACTTCGATTATGACTATGTAGTTATGCAAAACTTCCCTTAGTCCCTTTATTCCCTTCTATGCTTGTTATATGTTGATGATGAGATGAATGTGCCAAGTCCCTAAATCATCCCCATAGTGTGAGTCATACTTACTTGCCCCACAGACTTTATTTTTTATGTGATTCAAGAAAATCCATCCCTATAACATCCCATTGCTCGAGTCCAAAGTCCTGCTTCCCTTAGAATTATTTGTTACTTGGTTGTTGTTTAATTATGATTCCATAACAAAGGATGTGCAAACTATATGGTAAGAGGCTTGTCTAGGTTTCCTTCGCATTTCCCATTCACCGTGTGATATCTAGCCCCTAGGCTTGGGTCCTAACAACTAACATTCCAAGTGGAATCCCGCAATTGATTTTTGGGGAGGGTAAAATGTACACAAACATTACCACTACCTCCTAGAGATAGACATGCGATTTTCGAAAGACCATCCTCTCAAACATGTTAAGCCCCAAAAGCAGAAGATACTAGATATGAAAAAAAAAGTGAAAAGATATGACTAAAATGAAAAACAAAATAATAGTACATAAATATGATAAAATTAACAAATCTAAGATGAGTAATGACATACAAGATATAATGACACGACTAATCTACTAACCTACTATATCAGAAGGGCAGACATCAATCTACCCTTACTAGCATAGCCTTCTACTCTAATACATTATGCCTTCTACGTTCAATCTGAGTTCATGTTTTTGGTTAGATGAAGTTTCATCATATCCTGTCTGATCACCTCTCCCCAATACTTCTTTGATCTACCTCAACCTCTTTGTGTAACCCCTAAATCTAAGCTCTCACACCTACTAACAGAAGCATTAGTAGTTCTTCTCTGCATATGTCCAAACTATTGCTATCTTTGTTCTCTTATCTTGTCAGCCCCAATAGGGCCACCCTAACTTCTCTTGAATTGTCTCATTCCTAATATTATCTCCCCTGGTATATCCACACATCCATCTCAACATCCTCATCTCCGTAACATATATCTTCTGGCTTACCCAAAAGATCATCCATTGAGTCCATAGTCACATGAGGAACATTCTGATCAAATTTAATGTTCTTACGGCTACAAACAACGAAGAATGTTGACTTTCTTCACATAATGGTCAATGGACTGTGGTGTAATTAACAAATAATAAAAAGGGTTTTATGGTTTGAGTTTTGAGATGAGAAATTTTCTATGTAGAGGATGGACTTATGAGGGGGTGCTTACGACTCATAAATGGAACTATGAAGAGGGATTTCAATGTAAGGAAGGCCGAAACCGATGTTCTTCCAACATTTGTTAGGATTCTGCCCTATAATGCCAGGCGCCTGTGTATTGAATTCTTCAGTAGTGCTTAGTCTCAAGATAAAATAGGATTCCATCATTAAGTAGTTAGACATGTTTTTATTAGCATCATATCTTGTCGATTGTTGGAGATTGCATAAATTGGTGTTTGGACACAAAATTTGGATGGTTTAATATGTCGTAAGTTATGGTTTAGGCCTAGGATGTGTTCGTTTAGTTGATAGGGAGCTTATGGTTGTGTGCTTTCCTGTAATATGCACTTGTCAATTCAATATTATATTATGTTCATGACACATGGCTATGTAAAAGGGGAAGAACATGATGTTAATTGAGGCAATGTTGAAAATATCTTGTCATGAAGGTTGTCGTTTACTTGTATTTACAAGCGGAAAAAGCACAAATTCACACCTGAATTTGTATGGAAAAGTAGATTACACACTTCAACTATTGAAGTGACCTATGTCATACCTGAATAGCTTATATGTTAATTCATTCCCCCTGATGTACATACAACGAGTCACATGATTGATAGTTCTTCACACTTGCAGCACATCATTACCATGCCACTGCCATGTCACTACCACATCAACACCTATGTTAGATTTAAAAAAAAATCCATGTCATTGAAATTGCTTCTTCTTCCTTATAAATCATGAACCCACAATCATTGTTGCCATTATAACCATTTTTACATCTCCAGCACCATATGGTTCACCACCCACAACTAAATTAACCATCAAAATCTTCCCAAAATCACTGCCATCACAAAAATATTGATAACAACCATAATAAATATGACTAAATGCATTTTCAGAATCAAGTTATCATAACCACTACCACTATTAAAATTCATCAGAATCATAAACATAATTTTTGAGTAACAAATTCCCGAAAAGTCCCCAATTCAATAATCAATCCTCAATTTCGAAACCCTAATTTGGATCGAAGAAAATCTAATAAAATTCGTCACCCTTTCGAAAAAAAGTTGATATGAAGGTAAGAGACCACTTTCTTAAACCTCAGGAATCTCCGACATGAAATAGAGAAAATATCTCGCTTCGGTCTATCGAAATCGAGTTATTGTTGGTACTTAAATAAATGAATCAGCTAATTTCCATCACATGCTTCTAAGCGTCTACCACAATGTAACACCCCACATCTTTGGTGTACTAGTTCTATGCATACGGAACATGATATGATTTGGTAGGAGGAGCACCCACTTTAAATGTGCCTAACTTTTGGACTGGAGGGCGATAATTGCGTCTAATGCTTAAGATGAGTGAGTGTCTATAAGTGTTAAGACAAATTAAGGAGAGCGCAATCTTAAACAAAGTGAAAGGAAGTGAGGTGCTTGTAAGACTTAGTAAGCTAACAGGTGAGTCACCTACGTGCTTAGCTTAAATAGGCTAGGTAGACGGAGATGAGGCCCAACACCGAATTTGTTCAAGTCTAATAAAGAATAAACCCCGAGTTAAGGGTGTAATTTGTGCCCATGGTTATCACTATAGTGAGACAATATAGGCATCCCAAGATGAATAGGAAAAGGGCCAAATTATATTTATAACCCACTTCACAAATAGGGCCCAAACAAAGTGAAAGTAGAAGGAAAACGTTGGCTGCAAAGTCCATCAAATTGAAGCCCAATAAGGCGAAGTGAAAGGGCCAAGTTGCTGCATCACCACCTTAATAAAATAAGGCTTTAAATGTAAAAGAAAGTTGGGCAAAAGTGTCTCTTTAAAATGGATCAAAAACCAGCAACTTTAGGTCACTTTAACATAGCCAAAAATCAGATTTTTTTCAAAGTTTCTTCTTGCTCTCTCTTTCCATTACAAAGCAGCCACAACAAGACTTTAGGGTTCCTGGAATAGCCTAACATCTTGGAGGTTAAGGTAAGTAAGAATACCTATGTATTTAGTGCAATATTTCCATGAAATATATAAGGATTATGCTGGTTATACTTGTGAAGAAATTTTAGATAGCATGTGTTCCAAAGATTATTGTACACTTTTCTTGTTTATTAAGAGGATTTTCTCTTGTTGGTTATTTGAATTATGAAGTAAGGTTTATGTTTTTAACAAGGATTAGTTCTGTAGTGATGAAAGAAGGCTGCTACACCATTTTTAACTTTCGTAAAAATGAGTTCTTATATGATATCTTAATTGCGCTCTTAATAGGAATTTGTGGACTGATAATTGAGAATTATTGTTGCATGTCCTCCATCTACTTGAGAGACTGTTTTTGGACTGTTTTTGTGTGCAAATATGTTGGAGTTAGTTTGGTCAAAGTTGAAAGGGGTTTGGGATTGTTGGGCTTCGAAATGTAGCGAAAAGACATAATGTTATGCCGCCTACTTGTGTGTCGTGTAGAATTGTTATGTATTGTGCTTTCGAGCTCTTGTAACACTATTATGGGACTAAAAAAGTTGTATATGACATGTATATGAGAATGTGTATGAGAAATATGATTAAGAGTGGAATGGTTGAAATAATACTCTTTGATTAATAATTACGACCTTGCTGCCTGGATATTATTTTTTGGGTGGAATTGGACTACCAAGATGTATTTTATTAGCTGCTAGCACTAGTTTTATCACCTACTCTATTATAGATAAATATTTGGGGGAAAAGAAGGTTACTTCGAAGTATTAACGAGGCCGTACAATGAGGTATGTAAGGCTACTCATTTTCGTATTATTTTGCATGAATGTAGGTTCTTCCTTGGCACATAAAGGCACTTACAAATTTCGACATGGCTAATAACCGTGTCTCCACTTTTTAACATGTTCATATGCTCCTATACATTGCCATTGACAATTCTGCATACATACTTTGGATGCAAAGATACACGAGTTCCTTTTGTTGCTAATAAAATCCAAGAGTCATTTCATCTCCCATGTAATTCATTAGTCGTGTAACTTACTCTTTTCGTTATAGTACTTTCTTGTATGATTGTTACATGTCACATGTTATTTCTATAATCCTACAACTCTAAATGTTATGACCACCAAAAGAATTATCTCAAAAGTAAATAAAAGATAACTCAAAGTTGCTTATTAATGGGCAGTATCCCAGGGTGGAAGAATCACCTATCATGGCTCGATCCCATATTACTGGGGGTATCCCAGGGGTGAAAGGAAAGCCTATCATGGGTGGATCCCGATATTGATTTATCACTAATCAGATAGTCATTTATATGATATACTGTGCACAAATTATACAGTAAAGAAAGGTAAAATAATAAAAAGGACATAAAGTACACGATTCCACAGTATGATTAGAGGTGGTCTTTTATAGTATGTGATTTCATTTGAGTTCTTATTTCATATACAATACTTCCTGCCTTACATATTCAGTATATTATCTCATACTAACGTCCCTTACGGGGGACCTGCATTTCATGCTACAAGTACATGAGCTAGTAGACTCCCCTGTAAGAGAACAAGACATCCAACTGCTTTTATTGAGCTCCAGGTTGCTTCAAGGCTTTGTGTGTCTATAGCTTATATTTTTGTATTGTATAGTTCGTGATGAGACGGGGCGTGTCCTGATCCATTTAGATAATGTTCCTTATCTAGAGGCTTTGTAGACTATGTAAAGTAAAGTATGGTCAAGTATAGTATTTTAGACATCGTGGCTCCAACGACCTTGTCATATGCATTTCCGTTTGGCTTGCTAATACTATCTACTTTTTTGAAAGCATGTTGAATATGGAAACCTCTTATAATGTTCATAGCAAGTGCATAGTTATATGCTGGTTCTCCCGATCCTTGTTGGCAACGGGTGCTAGTCTGCCTTAATGGGACTTTGGGTGTGAAAAAATGGTATCCGAGTGGGTTATCCTAGGGAGTCTACAAGGCCGTATCTATGTAGAGTCTTGTTTGTGGATGTGTTGTGCACCACATTTATAAGCTCCCCTACGTGGCATTTAGGAGTTGTCACCTTCCTTTCATTCTTTAGATAGTTCAATAGAGCAAAGAGTTGGTGGGTTGTTTCTAACCTCTAAATCATTTTGTATAGCGAGTATGCCAGAGACAAGGAAAAGTAAAGGCAAAGAGTAGGAAGTAGAAGTGGTAATTGGTGTACCTAGTCGGGTGAGACAACAAAATGAGGCCCAAGATGAGTCTCTGTCATAAACATCTCCAACTCCTAGCTCCTGATGAACCAAGGAGTAGTGAAACTCCCCCCGAACCACCTACCGATGCTACCGTGCAGGATTTGAGAAATGCGGTCTAATTATTGACTCGTATAGTTGTTGGCCAAGGTCAAATACAAGAAGGCCCAGTTATGGGTGGTGGCAGTGCGAATAGGGCAGCTAGCACGAGGATACGTGACTTCTTGGTTTGGACCATCATTTTTTACTGGTCAGATCCTAATGAAGATCCACAAGACTTCATCGATCATATCCAATGCACTTTGGATGTTATGCACGTAAGCAGTACAGAAGTTGTGGAGCTTGCAACATATAGATTGAAGGGTGTGGCTTTATTGTTGTATGAAGCTTGGAAGCAATCTAAGGGTATAGATCACCTCCAACTACCTGGAAGGAGTTCAAAGAGGAATTTCTTGACCATTACTTGCCATTAGAGATCTAAGAGGCCTATGCAGATCAGTTTCTGAATCTCTACCAAGGGAATATGAGAGTGAGAGAGTATAGCCTTCAATTTAATTCCCTGGCCAAGTATGCTCCTAATGTAGTTGCTATCATGTCAGATAGAGTTCATTGATATGTGGATAGGTTGGATTTGTATCTAGTCAGAGACTATGCCGTTGCTTCTTTGAATTAAGGCATGGACATAGCAAGGATGCAAGAATTTGCACAAAGATTAGAGGATCAGAGGCAAAGAAGGACACAAGAGTTAGAAAGGGGCAGTCCAAGAGGGCCAGATCTACGGGGTAGTTTATACCATCCCAAGGTGAGTTTAGGCCTCGGTTTTCTAATAAACCACCTAGGCCATCATCCTCCTACTTGATAGTTAGTGCTCCACCAAAACTTCAAGGGTCTAAAGATAATCCATTTAGTAAAAGAAGTGAGGGCCAAGGTGCATGGACAACAGTATATTCGGCAAGCCAGCAAATTCCTCCTAGGCAACCATGTAAATAATGTGGGAGGAGTCATTTAGGTACATGTCGTGTTGGGACAGATGCTTATTATTAGTGTGGTGTACCAGGGCATATGATGAGAGATTGCCCGAGAAGACGTATGGGCAACATAGCACAACCTACTAGGTCAACTGTTGCATCAACATTGTCAGTTCCTCCATCAGGTAGGGGTCAGCAAACACCCGCAGGTCGTGGTAGAGGGGCAGCTACCTCTAGCGGAGCCCAGAATCGCACTTACACTCTGGGGTGTCGGCAAAATTTGGAAGCTTCACCCGATGTGGTCATAGGTACATTATGCATCTTTTCACATAATGTGTATGCATTAGTTGACTCTAGTTCTACTTATCATATATCACTCCACTAGTTGCTGGGAAGCTTAATAGAACACCTAAATTATTGAACAAACCATTTGAAGTGTCTATACTAACTGGTGAGTCTATCATAGCTAGAAGGGTCTATTATAACTGTGTAGTAAGTATTTGTGACCGTGACACATTGGCTGACCTTGTTGAGCTCAAATGGTGGAATTTGATGTTATGATGGGTATGGATTGGTTAGCTTCTTGCTACGCCACTGTGGATTTCCGAACTAAGAGAGTGTATTTCAACTTTCCAAATGAGGCAATCCTTAAATGGGAAGGCAATGTTGGGGCACCAAGGGTATGTTTGTTTCCTATTTTAAGGCAAGGAAGATGATGTCTAAAGGATATATATGTCATCTTGTTAGAGCGAGGGATTTGGAGGCAAAATTACCAACTCTTCAATCTGTTCCAACAATGAATGAATTTGTTGATGTGTTTCCCGAAGAGCTTTCAGGTTTACCTCAAGAACGAGAAGTAGATTTCGGTATTGACTTACATCCAAGCACTAAACCTATTTCTATCCCTCCATATAGAATGGCCCCGGCAGAATCACATGTATTAAAGGAGCAATTGAAAGACTTGCTAGAGAAGGGTTTTATAAGACCTAGTGTGTCCCCTTAGGGTGTACTAGTGTTATTTGTACGTAAAAAGGATGACCCCTTGAGAATGTGTATTGACTACAGACACTTGAATGGGGTGACAATTAAGAACCAATACCCCTTCACCAAGATTGATGATTTATTTGATCAGTTACAGGGGGCCAAATGCTTTTTGAAAATTAATTTGAGATTCGGTTATCACCAAGTGAGGGTTAAGGAGAAAAATATACCCAAGAAAGCCTTTAGGACACGCTATGGTCAATTTGAATTTCTCGTTATGTCATTTGGGCTGACAAATGCACCAGCAGTTTTTATGGATTTAATGAACAGGGTATTAAGCCATTCTTGGATGTATTTGTGATAGTATTTATAGATGATATTTTGGTATATTCAAGATTAGAAGAGGACCATGCAAATCACTTACGATAGGTATTACAAGTTCTTCGTGATCGACAATTGTACGCCAAGTTTTCCAAATATGAATTTTGGTTAAAATCGGTGGCATTCCTTGGTCATATTATATCCGATGAAGGAATAAGGGTTGATTCACAAAAGATAGGGGCGGTGAAAGATTGGCTAAGGCCAACAACCTCCACAGAAGTTCGAAGCTTCCTAGGGTTGGTAGGTTATTATAGAAGGTTTGTTGAGGGGTTTTCTTCTATTTCTGCACCTCTAACAAAGTTGACACATAAGGTGACCAAGTTTCAATGGAATGATGCGTGTGAAAGGAGTTTCCAAGAGTTTAAAAGTAGGATAAGTTCTGCACGTGTGCTAGTGCTTCCAGAAGGCACGGAGGGTATGCGGTGTATTGTGATGCTTCAGGAGTTGTCTTAGGGTATGTACTGACCAAACATGGTAGGGTAATTTCTTATGCCTCGAGGTAACTACGAACGCATGAGAAAAACTACCCAACACATGAACTTGAGCTAGCAGCTATTGTGTTTTCTTTGAAAATATGGTGCCACTATTTGTATGGAGTTCACGTTGATATATATATTGATCATAAGAGCCTATAATACATCTTTAAGCAGAAAGACCTAAATTTATGACAACAGAGGTGGCTAGAGCTAATAAAGAATTACGACATTGATATACTATACCATTCAGGGAAAGCAAATATGGTAGTAAACGCTCTGAGTCGTAAGGATATTATGAATATTGGTGATCAGACCATAGTAAGTCAAGGAGTCGCTAAGGATCTATGTCAGCTAGCCGATTTGGGAGTTCGCCTCATTGAAACTCCAATGGAAGGGGTTGTTGTGCATAATGCTGCAGAGTCTTAATTGGTAATGGAGGTAAGAGAAAAGTAGTTCAAAGATCCTGTTCTACGACGACTTAAGGAGAAGGTGGGTCAAGGTACAATGAAGGGCTTTGAACTTACACAAAATGGAGTACTTTATTGCCAAAATCGAATATGTGTTCCTAATATTAATGGACTAAGAATGAGGATAATGGAAGAAGCCCATAATTCAAGATATTCCATCCATCTAAGATCAACCAAGATATGTGTTCCTAATATTAATGGACTAAGAATGAGGATAATGGAAGAAGCCCATAATTCAAGATATTCCATCCATCTAAGATCAACCAAGATGTATAATGACCTGAAGGGAATGTTTTGGTGGGGAGGCATAAAAAAGGACCTTGCACAATTTGTGGCTCAATGTCCGAATTGCCAACAAGTTAAGGTAGAGCACCAAAAGTCATGAGGTTATATGTAATGTATAGAGCTTCCAACGTGGAAATGGGACATTATTAATATGGAATTTTTATTGGGTTGTCTCGCTATTTTCAGAAGTTTGACTCCATATGGGTGATAGTTGATAGGCTCACAAAGTCAGCACACTTCTTGCCAGTTAACATTGATTATATAGCTGAAGAATATGCAATGTTATACCTCAAAGAGATAGTTAGGCTACATGGGGTCCCAATCTCTATTATATCTGATCGAGGAGCTCAATTCACTGCAAAGTTTTGGAAGTTCTTCCAAAGGAGCTTAGGGACACAAGTGAATTTAAGTACAACTTTCCACCCTCAAACAAATGGTCAAGTAGAATGTACCATTCAAACACTTGAAGATATGTTGCGAGCTTGTGCATTGGACTTCGAAGGAAGTTGGGTAGACCATTTGCCACTTATTGAATTTACCTATAATAATAGCTACCATTCAAGCATCAAGATGGCACCTTATGAAGTTTTGTATGGAAGGAAATGTAGATCCCCAATAAGGATAGTTTGAAGTGGGTGAAACCACCTTGCTTGGTACAGATCTAGTCCAACAAGCCTTGGAAAAAGTCAAGGTAATACGACAGCGACTAGAAATAGCCCAAAGTTGTCACTAATCATATGAGGATGCTAGGAGGAGAGGACTAGAATTCTCAGTCGGAGATTAGGTATTCTTAAAGGTGTCCCCAATGAAAGCAGTTATGAGACTCGGTAAGAAAGGAAAACTAAGCCCAAGTTACATAGGGTCGTATAAGATTATTAAAAGGTTTGGACATGTTTCGTATGATTTAGAACCATCCCAAGGGCTTTCAATGGTTCATCCAGTTTTTCGTGTCTCAATGCTTCGAAAATGCATAGGTGACCCATCTTGTATCACTCCTATTAATGATATGCAGGTTACAGAAGATCTCACCTATGAATAGGTACCTATTGCTATCCTAGATCATCAAGTTAGAAAGCAAAAGAACAAGGAAATACCTTCAGTAAAGGTACTTTGGAGGAACCAACAACTAGGGAAGCAATGAGATCTAAGTACCCTTATTTATTTGAAGCTAACGAGGAAGTCCAAGATGCAGAGTTAGGGCATTAAGAGGTATCTATGTTTGAATGCTTGTTATGTTGTCCAAAGTTTGTTTAAATGAAGGTTTAAACTTGTTTAACCTATCCAAATTATGCTTACATTCGGGGACGAATGTTCCTAAAGGGGGGAGGACGTAACATCCCACATCTTAGGTGTACTAGTCCTATGCATATGGAACATAATATGATTTGGTAGGAGGAGTACCAACTGTAAAAGTGCCTAACTTTTGGATGGGAGGGCGATAATTGTATCTAATGCTTAAGACGAGTGAGTGTATATAAGTGTTAATCCAAATTGAGGAGAGCGCGGCCATAAACAAAGTGAAAGGCAGTGAGGTGCTTGTAAGACTTAGGAAGCTAATAGGTGAGTCACCTACGTGCTTAGCTTAAATAGGCTAGGTAGACGGAGATGAGGCCCAACATCAAATTTGTTCAAGTACAATAAAGAATAAACTCCAAGTTAAGGGTGTAATTTAGGCCCATGGTTTATCATTATAAAGGGACAATATAGGCAGCCCAAGATGAATAGGAAAAGGGCAAAATTACATTCACAACCCACTTCACAAATAGGGCCCAAACTAAGTGAAAGTAGAAGGAAACAGTTGGCTGCAAAGTCCATCAAATTGAAGCCCAATAAGGCCCAAGTGAAAGGGTCAAGTTGCTGCACCACCACCTTAATAAAATAAGTCTTTAAATGTAAAAGAAAGTCGGCCAAAAGTGGCCCTTTAAAAGCGATTAAAATCCAACAACTTTAGGTCATTTTAACATAGCCAAAAATTAGATTTTTTTCAAAGTTTCTCCATGCTCTCTCTTTCCATTACAAAGCAGCCACAACAAGACTTTAGGGTTCCTGAAGTAGCCCTACATCTTGGAGGTTAAGTTAAGTAAGAATACCTATGTACTTAGAGCAATATTTCAATGAAAAACATGAGGAGTATGCTGGTTAAACTTGTGCAGGAATTTTGGACAGCATGTGTTCCAAAGATTGTTGTACACTTTTCTTGTTTATTAAGAGGATTTTCTCTTGTTGGTTAGCTGAATTATGAATTAAGGTTTATATTTTTAACAAGGATTAGTTCTGTGGTGATGAAAGAAGGTTGTTGCACCATTTTTAACTTTCACAAAAATGAGTTCTTATATGATATCTTAATTGCGCTCGTAGTAGGAATTTGTGGACTGATAATTGGGAATTGTTGTTGCATGTCCTCCATCTACTTGGGGAACTGTTTTTGAGTGCAAATATGTTGGAGATAGTTTGGTCGAAGTTGAAACGGGTTTGGGATTATTGTCTTCGAAATATAGCGAGAAGACGTAATGTTATGCCGCCTACTTGTATGTCGTGTAGAATTGTTATGTGTTGTACTTTGTGAGCTCTTGTATACTATTATGGGAGTAAAACAATCTGGATATGATATGTATATAGGAATGTGTATTAGAAAATATTATTAGGAGTGGAAAGGTTGAAAGAATACTCTTTGGTTGATAATTACGAGCTTGCTACCCGGATATCATTTTTGGGTGGAATTGGACTACCAAGATGTGTTTATTAGCTGCTAACACTAGCTTTATCACCTACTCTATTATAGATAAATATTTGGGGGGAAAAGGAGGTTACTTCGAGGTAATAACGAGGGCATACTACGAGGTATGTAAGGCTACTCATTTTTGTATTATTTGGCATGAATCTAGATTCTTCCTTGGCACATAAAGGCACTTACAAAATTCGACATGGCTAATAACCGTGTCTCCACTCTTTAACAGGTTCATATGCTCCCATACATGGCCATTTTCAATTCTACATACATAATTTGGATGCAAAGATACATGAGTTCCTTTTGTTGCTAATAAAATCCACGTGTTATTTCATCTCTTATGTAATTCATTAGTCGTTTAACCTACTCTTTTCGTTATGGTACTGTCTTGTAAGATTGTTACATGTCACATGTTATGTCTATAGTCCTACAACTCTAAATGATATGACCACCAAAAGAATTATCTCAAAAGTAAATAAAAGATAACTCAAAGTTGCTTATTAATGGGTGGTATCCCAGGAGTGGAAGAATCACCTAGCATGGGTCGATCCCATATAACGGGGGGTATCCTAGGGGTGAAAGGAAAGCCGCATGGGTTGATTCCGGTATTAATTTACCACTGATCAGCTGGTCATTTATATGATATATTCTGCACAAATTATACAGTAAAGAAAGGTAAAGTAATAAAAAGGACCTAAAGTACATGATTCCACAGTATGACTAGAGGTGGTCTTTTATCCTTACACACTAGTGTGTGTTTTCATTTGATTTCTTATTTCATATATTGTACTTCCTGTCTTACGTATTCAGCATATTATCTTGTACTGACATCCCTTGGGGGGGTCTCCATTTCATGCTGTAGGTACAGGAGCTAGTAGATCTACCCAGTAGGAGTACAGGACATCCAACTGCTATTACTGAGCTCCAGGTTGCTTCGGGGCTTTGTGTGTCTAGAGCTTATATTTTTGTATTGTATAGTTTGTGATAAGGCGGGGCCTGTAATGATCCATTTAGATATTGCTCCTTATTTAGAGGCTTTATAGACTATGTAAAGTAAAATGTGGTCAAGTATCGTACTTTAGACATCATCTCTCCACGGCCTAGTCATATGTATTTCCTTTTGGCTTGTTAATATTGTCTACTTTTTTTAAAACATGTTGAATATAGAAACCTCTTATAATGTTCATAGCAAGTGAATATTTATATGTTGGTTCTCCCGAGCCTTGTCGGCAACAGGTGCCAGTCCGCCTTAATGGGGTTTGGGCGTGACACACAATGGGATTACTATGCTCCGAAGTCTTAAAGTTTTCACCCAAGTGAAAATATAATAAAACCAGCCCAAGCAAAACAAAGAAAAAAGTCGAAGCAAAACCCAATTACAATAGCAAGAAAGAGGAAAAATAACGAAGAAGAAGATAAAAATAGTACTAAAATCGAGAAGTAGATTTGATTAGCTAAGTGTAACACCCCACATCTTTTATGTACTAGTCCAACGCATATGAAACATGATATGGCAGGGTCAAATCCGCACACATTTTTAAAAGTGCATGAATTTTAGATTATAGGGCTATATGTACGTCTAATGCTTAAGATGACCAAGCGTATGTAATTTTTAAGTCAAGTTAAAGAGATTGTGACCTTAAATGAAGTAAAAGAAGTGAGGTGCTTGTGAGACTTAGGAAGCTAGCAGGTGAATCACCTATGTGCTTAGCTTAAATAGGCTCGGTAGACGGAGACGAGGCCCAACACCGAATTTGATCAAGTCCGACAGCAAATAAACCCCGAGTTAAGGATGTCATTTGGGCCCATGGTTTAGCATCATAAAAGGACAACATTTGCAGCCCAAGATGAATAGGAAAAGGGCCAAATTACAATCACAACCCAATTCACAACTAGGGCCCAAACTAAGTGGGCTTAAGGGAGAAATATTTGCAACAAAGCCTATCCAATTGAAGCCCAATAAGGCCCAAGTGAAAAGGCCAAGTTGCTGCCCCATAACCTTAATAAAATAAGCTGAAAATCCAAAAGAAAGTCGGCCAAAAGTAGCCTATAAAAGGGGTTACAAACCAGCAACGTTTAGTCATTTTCTCAAGCCAAAATTTCAGATTTCTCTCTAAGTTTCTTCTTGCTCTCTCTTCATTTTCTAAAGCAGCCAAGGCACACCTCTAGGGTTCTTGAAGAGAACCTAATCCTTGAGGGCTAAGGTAAGTAAAAATACCTATGGTTTGGTGTAATTTGTTCCATGAAAAACATGAAGAGTATGCTGGTTGTATTGTGCAGGAATTTTGGGACAGCGTGAGTTCCAAAGATTATGGTCTACTTTTCTTGTTAATTAAGTGGCTTCTCTCTTGTTGGTTGGCTGTATTATGAAGTAATATGTATGTTTTTAACAAGTCTTGGGTCTGTAATGATGTAAGAAGGCTGTTGGACCACTTTTATCTTCCGCAAAAATAAGTTCTTGAATGATATCTTAATTCCGCTTTTAGTAAGAATTCGTGGACTGAATATTGGGAATTGTTGTCTCATGTTTTCCATCTACTTAGGGACTGTTTTTGGACTGTTTTAGGACTGTAATTGTGTGTAAATATGTTAAGGACAGTTTGGTTAAGGTTGAAACGGATTTGGAATCGTTGACGTCGAAATGTAGCGGAAGGATGCAATGTTGCGTTGTCTACTTGCGTGTTGTGTAGAGTTGTTGTATGCTGTACTGTATGAGTTGTTGTAATGCTGTTATGAGACTAAAAATAGCTGGATATGACATGTATATGGGAATGTGTATTAAAAATATGATTAGGAGCGGAAATGTTGAAAGAATACTATTTGGTTGCTAATTCCGAGCTTGCTGCCCGGATATTATTTTTGGGTGAAATTGGATTACCAAGATGTGTTTATTAGCTGCTAACACTAGTTTTATCACCTAATATGTTGTAGATAAGTGTTTGGAGGAAAAGGATACTACTCTGAGGTAATAACGACATAGTACAGCGAGGTATGTAAGGCTACTTGACTTCCTATTACTTGGCATGAAATCTAGAATCTTCCTTAGCACATAAAGGCACGTACAAACTCCGACATGGCTGCTAACCATATCTCCACTCTTTACCATGTTCATACGTTCCCATACAGAGCCATTGTCAAACCTGCGTATGTACTTGAATACCAAAGATACATGAATTCCTGTTTACCAAACAAAGTCCATGTGTTGTTTACTCTCCTATACAGTTCATTAGCTGTGTATCTCTCTTTTCATTGTGATATTATCTTGTATGGTTGTTTATATGTCGAATGTATATATTCCTACAATTCTAAAGGTTATGACTACCAAAAGAACCATCTCAAAAGTAAATAAAAGATAACTCACAGTTGTTTATGAATGGGTGGAATCCCAAGGGTGGAAGAATCACCTAGCATGGGTCGATCCCATATTACGGGGGGTATCCCAGGGGTGAAAGGAAAGCCTAGCATGGGTCAAACCCGTTATTGATTTACCACTGATCAGCTGGTCATTTACATGATATATTGTGCACAGATTATACAGTAAATAAAGATACAGTAATAAAAAGACATAAAGTACATGATTCCACAGTATGACTAAGGTGGTCATCTATCCTTACACACCAGTGGGTTATTTCATTTGAGTTATTATTTCATATACAGTATTTCCTGCCTTACATATTCAGTACATTATCTCGTACTGACGTCCCTTACGGGGGACCTGCATTTCATGCTGCAGGTACAGGAGTTACTAGATCTTCCCAGTAAGTACAGGACTTTCAGCTGCTGTTACTGAGCTCCAAGTTGCTTCAGGGCTTTTGTGTCTAGAGCTTTTATTTTGTATTGTATAGTTGGTCATGAGGCGGGGCCTGTCCCGATCCATATGGATATTATTCCTTACCTAGAGGCTTTGTAGACAATGTAAATTAGAGTGTGGTCAAATGGTGTACTATAGACATCGTGGCTCCTACAGCCTAGTCTTATGCATTTACTTTTGGGTTGTTAATGCAGTTTACTTCCTTTTTAACAGCATGTTGAATATGGAAATCTCTTAAATGTCTATAGCAGGTGCATAGTTATATGTTGGTTCTCCCGAGCCTTGTCGGGAACGGGTGCCAGTCCGCCTTAATGGGGCTTAGGGTGTGACACTAAGTCCATTTGGCTATGAATTCTACCCTCAATCTTGCTTTTTACTTTCTCTCAAATAAATATTCATATCTTTTTCTAAGCCATAGCAAGAAGAATTTGTGCATACGAAAAGTGAAGAGAAAAAAAAATCAGGTTATGTGTAGGAAAAGAAGAGCATAAAGTAAGAGAAGGGGCTGGGGTGGGAGAAAAAGTTTTTTTTTGGCTTTATTTTTTACCAAACACGCCACTTTTTTTCTTTATTTAATTTTGTTTCTACGTCAGTTTTTAGGGTGGTAATAATATCACTTTCAATAAGAACAGGTCTGTAAGAGGTCGTTGCAATAGTTAAAGCGTGTATTCTACTTTTCAATACAATTTCATGTGTAACTTTATGCTTTTCCCCTATTTACAACGGTATTGAATATTATTGTGATTGTGATTATGCATGTGTTTGTGTAACTAATATTTTATTTTGGATTTATGCGTAGTACGAAAATCTATATGGTTGCTTGGTGTATCTTGATGATAATATTTACTACTATGGTATGCCTGGGTAACAGACTGTCAGACTAATAGTGTGTATGTGAGTTCCATGACAAACTAGAATTTACTTCTTTGTACTGCAAAGAAAAGTGCTGGGCAGTTCCTTTTGGGAAAAATATGCCTTAACTATATGCTAATTTTGGATCAGGTGAACTTAGAATCATCTAAGATGAAGAAATAGAGTTTGAGAAATTGCACTTTGATCTTATCCTAAACTTACCGGAAAAAAAGGATCTTCAGTGATTTAATTACTATAACTGCCACACTGACGGCCTCATTATTCTAGTTGCAATGCCAAAAGTCCGGATAAAAGTCTTTTGGTGAAAATGTCTACCCAAGTTGATGGCTTCACGAGAGAGGACTGATGTCTCCCAAGCTTACACCTCCTTTTCGAAGGCTAAAGCAGTCGTTGTCAAGATATATAGGTTTGGAAAAGCATGGATTTTCGAGAATGAGAATTGAGGTTAGGGTCAATCCCATAGGAAATATGGTAAACTTAGAAGAATTTTATTCAATTCGGATGGATTAGCCTACTTATTTCACCAAAAGGAGGGGTTCTTGTAAGAGCTATGAAAAGTAATCCTACATTAAGACAAGAGTGAGATCAACATTAAGAGTAACTAGAGTACTGTTTTCCCCATGATTCCTTAACTTGGTATTACCAGATAATAAAATTCTTTTCTAGTGTGTAGCATACACAACGATAAGTTATGTTTACCACACCCTTTGGTCGCGAGAGGCAGATTTCACGACATGATTTGATCCATCCCTATAGTGTGACATTACTAACCCTTACCTATTGTAACAATATAACCTCCCTTTGGCCCAGTTTTGTTGATTTTATGAGAAACATCAATCAAATCCTGTTAATTATTCTCTTTTCCTATTTATTACTACCTTGATCCAGTCAGTAACACTAGGCGAGTTCTAACGTTGACCATCGTTAAAAAACATTCAAACCAAAGAGAATTAATTAATACATGCATGCACACTTTTCAAGAATTACGAATTATCCAATTTTACCTTATTAGTTCTTCATTGTTCCCACGCCCCTAGTTGTAGATTTAGCTACTCATTATCAGTGTAAATACAAGATTCATGAATTTGAATAACATAATTGAGAACTTACACAATCGGCTTAAAAACAAAAAATCCAAGCTCTTCACCAAGATTCACGAGATTGAATCAAAAGCATAAAATAATAATTCATAACTTTTCTCTAAAGCTCTCTACTGTTCTATCGCGTTCCCTCTTTGTTCTCTGTAAAAAATAACCTAAAAAACTATTTATAGTATTTAAAATACAAAACAAAAATAAATAAGGATAACTGGGTCAGCAGGCTCTACGGACACTTCTACAGGATGTATAATTTTTTTGACCCGTAGTCGAGGCTTCGAGGATTTCATCTTCAATTTTGGGGTTGACTTCTATGACACTCATTTACAGGCCTTATAAAGTTTAACGGGCTGTAGGGGGTTTTGTCTGATGACTTTTTAGCAACTCCCCACTTTTTAATCCTCTGGGCACGATACCAAGTCTACGGCTCTTCAAATATTCTAGAGCTCATCCGCATATTCCTAGACTCAATATCAGAAAATCACCCTTCACTGGAATTGTGTGCAAAACCAACTCTACGGCCCGTGGAATTTTCCACATCCCATAAAAGGTCTCATGAAACCTCAATTTCTACAATAGCTGCAGCCCAAAAATCATGTCAACCCTGTAATCTTGCAAAACAAACACAAAAACACATCAACTCTACTAACATCCTATTGAGAACACACAAAATTAAAAGTTTAAAGGATCAAAAGTGTTGTATTTTATAGCACATCAACCAACACCCTCAGCTTAAAATTGTTGCTTGTCCTCAAGAAACTGACTATATCTACGTAAGCAGTGCAGTAACACACAGACCTCAGTCTAATGGCATATATCATGTCAAGCTCAAGCACAGATATCCACACCACTCTAACAACACATCATATCAATAGATCTGACAGTGCAACTATGACAAGAAAGACAATTATCAACAAGCAACACTCACTGAGTTCGACCAATGTCAGCAATGCTATTAAAGTGCTCTCACAGAAAGAAATCCCATATCCCTTTCAAGATTATATTTTCTTATTCAATGCTTGAAGTCATGTAAAATTACTCATTCTCACAAAAGACATTCAAATACCATGCTCAATACCATATGCTTTTTCCTGGACTCATGACTATGCCCTTTGGCTACTTGGAATAGGATCACTTAGGACTTTATTGTCTTGTAATGTAGGCTCAGGAGGCCTTGGTATGATCTTTTGGGAACATAGTGACTGAAGGACCTCCTTGACATTGCGCTTTTCTGCACTTTTGCCCCACCAACACTGTCATTTTTAATATCATTCTCTATTTTTCCTATTTCAAGCTTTTATGGGTGCCTTATTCTCATTTTTCAGCTTTTTGCCTTTTGTTTTCACATCATTTTACTTTTTAGCTTATTGATTAGGTATCAACTCATTTTTCTTGTACCTTAAAAATATATTTTTACCCCCTTTTTCATGTATCATTAGCTTCCCCCTCATTTTGTGTTTACCCTTACCAATTACCCTCAACTTAGGCTTTTTGCCTGACTCGAGGGGCACAATATACAACCTAAGGACTAGGACCACTTTTAGTAGCCACCCTCAACTTTAAGTTTTTTTCCTCAATCAAGGTGCATAGTATTCTAGGAAGGACCAAAGTCAATATCAGGATTTTACATCTAATAACGCTAGGTAGCTTAGGTTTCTACAAAAAAAATGATGTATGCAAGGCTTAAACATTAGGATCAAAGGATACATTACACATTTGGTTTGTTATTTAGGATAAATGGACTATTATGAATAATGGCCTAAAATCCTTTCCTAAAAAACTAACCTACAGTTTAAGTCAGAGTAACAGGGCAAGTTTTGAATTGACGCACGGTATATGAATTTAGTAATGAAAGCTCTCACTCACATGGCATTGCTTACATTATTAACAAAGACTCTAAGGTCATGCTTTTCATCATAATTTATCATCACTTATCAGAACAAGCACTGTCAACAAATCAAACATGCATGGTTGCTATAACTACTAACTAACAAAATTTTGGTTGGTATCATACTTCACACAACAATACAAAAACAAATGTACGCCATATCAGTACTACATGCTACCAATGCTACCTACACATCCTAAACATGGTGGTTCAACAAAAAATAAATATCCTTGGGGAAAAGGAACACATGCAAGAAAATCCCTAGGATAATAAATTTGGGATAATTATAGGCTAAGGTTGCTCAGACTTCATGGAGGCCTGGTGTGCACAGATTGTTTCTCACTAGAAATGTTCTACGAGATAGTGTACAAGTCGTAGTTTTACATATGGCCCGTAAAACTGGGAATATAAGCACTTCTTGATGCATTTTAAGTCTAGAATGGCTAACTTAGTCATGTTCCTGCACATTCTTCATAGAACACATTGTTAACCTATATGTAACAAGTCCAACATCCATAAATTACAACCAAAATGCAAAAAGTTAAACTACCTACAAGTCTAAAAGCCAAAAACAAAACAACACTACAACTATTACATCAAATATCATGATTGCCTCCCAAGTAGCGCCTGATTTATTGTCATTGCTAAACTTGAACAATTTGGTTACTCAGACTTCACGAAGTGCCCAAACATCCTTCTCCAAGTTGTCTGGCCTATGCATTGACTGACAGATGATGAAGACAACTTCTCCGTCATTTAATCTAAACTTGAGTTGGCCAGCTTCCATATTAACTAGTGCTCGAACAGTGGCTAGGAAGGGCCTTCCCAAGATGATTGGGACTTCGAAGTTGACTTCGCAATCTACATGCTACCAATACTACCTACACATCCTAAACATGGTGGTTCAACAAAAAATAAATATCCTTGGGGAAAAGGAACACATGCAAGAAAATCCTTAGGATAATAAATTTGGGATAATTATAGGCTAAGGTTGCTCAGACTTCATGGAGGCCTGGTGTGCACAGATTTTTTCTCACTAGAAGTGTTCTACGAGATAGTGTACAAGTCGTAGTCTTACATATGGCCCATAAAACCGGGAATATAAGCACTTCTTGATGCCTTTTAAGCCTAGAATGGCTAACTTAGTCATGTTCCTGCACATTCTTCATAGAACACATTGTTAACCTATATGTAACAAGTCCAACATCCATAAATTACAACCAAAATGCAAAAAGTTAAACTACCTACAAGTCTAAAAGCCAAAAACGAAACAACACTACAACTATTACATCAAATATCATGATTGCCTCCCAAGTAGCGCCTGATTTATTGTCATTGCAAAACTTGAACAATTTGGTTACTCAGACTTCACGAAGTGCCCAAACATCCTTCTCCAAGTTGTCTGGCCTATGCATTGACTGACAGATGATGAAGACAACTTCTCCGTCATTTAATCTAAACTTGAGTTGGCCAGCTTCCATATTAACTAGTGCTCGAACAGTGGCTAGGAAGGGCCTTCCCAAGATGATTGGGACTTCGAAGTTGACTTCGCAATCTAGGATCACAAAGTCAGCGGGAAATATGAATATCTCAACTTTGACGAGTACATCATAAAGTACCCCTACAGGCTTCTTCACTGTGTAGTCAACCATCAACAATCACATGCTTGTCGAAATAAGGATTCCCAATCCTTCTTGAAGACCACAAGGGGCATCAGATTTATATTGACACCAAGATCACACAATTCCCTTGTGAACTCCATCTCTGATAGAGCAGGAAATGGTGAAAGTGCTGGGATCTTCTCGATTTCGCACCAAGGACCTTGTAGCAATTGCACTGCAATGTTGAAGCTCTTGAGAGAGCTCTTAACTCGTAGTCTGCTTCTTTGTAATTAAGTTCTGCATAAATTTTGCATATCAACATATTCTCCAATGCCTCAATTAGAGAAATAATGATGGAGAGTTGTTTCAGCATGGAGAGAAACTGCTTGAACGTACCCTTCTCTTATTTCTTTTTGATTCTTTGAGGAAAGGGAGGAGGAGGTCTAGGAATGGGCTTCATCTTCTGTGGCACCTCTACTACATCACTCATCTCATCCTTGTAATGATCATCTTCGGTCTCCGCATCTTCAGCCTCAACTGTCTCCTCCCGAACATCATCATCATCACCCGGCATAAGAGGAGCAATGGTATGCTTACCACCACGAGTAGTCACTGCCATATATATTGCCCCTCATTCTTTGGATTCTAAACTGTGTTGCTAGGCAATGTACCTCTCTGTTACTGGTTGAGTTGAGTTAACACTTGACCAAATTGTTTCTCCAGTTGTTTGATAGCAACAGAATGAGACTTGATCATCTGATTAGTACTGGAGACGTAAGACTTCATCCCCTTCAAGATCTTATCCTATGTGTCAGCCTTCTTCAATTGTCGATCAAACATCTCCTCAATTCTGGAACTACTAGCATCTACATCATGCTTATGCGGTGGCACATAAGAACCATTTCAGTACCCATCTCTGTTGCCCTAATCAGCATCTCTATCCAGACCCATATTTCTGTCAAAGTAACCTCTGAGATTGTCTCTAAAGGCGCCTTCTCTATTATAGTTTTGACCTTGGTTTCCTTGACATTGGCGCCAAAAGTCCTGATTGGACCCTTGGGCATTGGATAGAAACCCTCTTTCCAATCAGCAATAAATCATGTGTCATCCTCATAGTAAGGCTCTTCGTACATGGGTGCTCGTAAAAGCTGATGAACAACTACATTGACTGGTTCCTGATTCTACTTCATCAACACCTCTATGTTAGTACTAATCCAGGAAAGCTCTTCATCGTCTCCTCATTTGTTTTAGCTTTCTCCTAACTAATACTGACAACATATTAACTTTTGGTAGAGGATCTATCTCTCGGACCCCGAGCACGATTTGTCTAGACTACCTTTTCTTGCTTCTTAGCAAAACTTACAAATGGTTGATCTAAAAAATAAGCCACCTATGATGGTATCAACACATGCTTGGCTATTCTCATCAAGGGCATGGTTGAAGATATCCACCAAGGCATCATCAACTATCTTGTTGTCAAGCTTTTAAAATACTTTGTAAACCACTCCAATATAGTGTTGATCGAGTCACTTAGAAGTAGCCCAAAGTTGTTGATCTGATCCTTGAGCTTCTTCGATCCTAAGTAAACCTCTCCAAAAAGGCCTTCTACTACTCAGCCCAACCGGTAATCGAACTCTGCGGGAGCTCAGATAGCCGTAACACTGCATTGTCTGTTAGAGATAATGGGAAGACAAGAAGCCCAACAACATCCATAGATAGATTCTGAGTTCCCATTATACTCTTACATATAAACACAATATTGTGTAGATGACTATGCAGATACTCTAATGGAAGGCCTGCGAACAACCCACAATTTTGTAGCATCTGAAGCAACCCACTCAAAACCACAAACTTTGTGTCATCCGGTAGTGGTTGGAACACAATTTCTCTAGTCACATCCATAGCCATAAGATTTAGCCAATATTGATTTCACTGATAAGCTTTGGCATTCAAGTCTTATGGTTGTGGATTAATAGCCTCAAGAGGAGGTGGGTTGTTTTCATTCACATTCTCATTCTACTTCTGATTCAGAGCTGCATTAATCATGTTATTTGTGTTATCCTAGGTCAACCTTCTCAATTTTCTCTTGATCTCTGGGTCAAACAGAATCAAGGGAATTTATCGACTTCGTGTGTTGGCATACACTACACATGTACGCTAAAACAGAATAAAAACAAGTAAAATATAAAATGAAGAAAATAAGGATTAATTCTCGAACTACTCTAATTTAACAACTCTGGCCGCATCCCCCGGCAACGATGCCAATATCTTGATGTTGACCAAGCTATACCTCCTTTTTGAAGTCTAAAGCAGTCGTTGTAAAGATATATAACCTAACTGAGATTAGGGTCGATCCCATAGGGAATATGGTAGATGGAGAACAATTTAAAGCAATTCGGGAGGATGAACCTACTTATATCCCTAAAAGGGAGGGGATTGTGAAAACTATGAAAGGTAATCCTAAAGTCAGACAAGTGTGAGATCAGTATGAAGAGTAATTAGGGTATTGTGTTACCCATGATTTCCTAACTAGGTATTACCATATAATCGAATTCTTTTTCTAGTGTGTAGCATGCAGAATGATAAGTTAGCCTTACAAAACCTTTTGATCTAGGCGAGAGGCAAATTTCACTATGTAATTTGATCTATCCTAGCATTGTGACAATACTAACCCTTACCTATTATCCCAAGTACAACCTCACCTTGGCCCAGTTTGGTTGATTAGATGAGAAATATCAATTGAATCCTGTTAATTGAATCTCTTTTCTGATTCATTACTACCTTAATCAAGTCCGTAACGCTAGGTGAATTCTAATGTTGGCTACCATTAAAAAGCATTCAAACCAAAGAGAATTAATTAATACATGCATGCATCTTTTCAAAAATTATGAATTATCCAATTTAACCTTGTCAGTTTTTCATGGTTTCCACAACCATAGTTGTGGAATTAGCTACTCATTATAAGTGTAGATGCAAGAATCATGAATTTGAATAACATAATTGATATCTTACACAATAGAATTAAGAACAATATATCCAAGCTCTTCACCAAGAATCACAAGATTGAATTAAAAGCACAAAATATGTTTCACAACTTCGCTCTCAAGATTTCTTCTGTTCTGTCATGTTTACTCTCTGTTCTAGTTAAAAATAACCTAAAAAGCTTATTATAGTTTTTAAAATACAAAATTAAAATGAATTAGGAGAACTGGGTCGGTAGGCTCAAAAAGCACTTCTACAGGCCATATAATATTTTACGACCTGTAGTCGGGGCTTCGTGGACTTCAACTTCAATGTTGAGGTTGTCTTCTACAATGCAAAGTATGGGTCCTATAAAGTTTTATGACCTATATGGGGTTTCGTTTGATGCTTTTTCAACAACTCCCCACTTTCTAATCCTCAATGCACGATACCAAGTCTATGGCTTGTCTACATGTTCGTAGACTCAACCTCAGAAAATCACCCTTCACTTGAATTGTGTAGGAAATCAACTCTACAACCCATGGAATTTTCCATGTTCAGTAAAGGGTCTAGTGAAACCTTAATTTCTGCAATATCTGTGCATATAGCACAAATATCATGCCAACCCTATAATGATGCAAAACAAACACAAAAATACATCAAATCTACTAACATCGGTTTGAGAACGCATAAAATTCTAAGTTTTAAGAATCAAAAGTGTTGTATTTTGAAAGCACATCAAGGACCCAATGTCCACAAGTGGGAGCGTCAACAGACTGGTCAGCTCCATCAGAGTGGGACTTGCTTTGCAGGCATGAGCTCCTAGGAGCAAAGGCCCTGCTGACTTGGCCACCTCGCAGGTGCAACCAGACTGCTCGAGGAGAGCTCCGCAGGTGTAATTTTGAGCTTTATACAGGTAGATGCACTAGCACTTGGGTTAAAAAATTTCAATTCTTTGTTGGACCCTCAAAATTAGTTTGAGGTCCAACCAACTTAAACTAAATATGATACCCCATCAAAATTGACATTTGGGATTCAATATAGCATTAAAAAATCTAACCAAGATTTCTAAATATAATGTGGGTCCTATACTAGAGCTTTGATTTAAGCATATTTCACAAGGGGTCTTCAGATTAGTCTGAAAACTCAAACAGCACACAGGGAGTCATCTAGACTAAAAACACATACCTAGAGCTAATTGAAAAGTTAAAACTCTATTCTGGTTTGGTCTTTCTGAAATTTTGATCGGAGTCAACTGTTAGAGCTTTGGCAGATACCAAAATATAGAAATTCGCACAGAATCCAAACGAACAACGTAACGTCAACAAGTAATAATGACTTGGGGTCATTATAGGAATGGTCTAAATGATGAAAAGAAGACATTTATAGTGAATGGTCTATGGGGTCATTATCTAAACTAGGTTGAGTTTATGATTTTCCTCTACCAACTGCTTTGTTTATAAATGATCTTTTAAACCTTAAAACAAAAGGCGCCAAGGTATAGCCTTGACCCCTGGTGGTTAGAATCAAATGGAAGTTAAATTTGAGATGCATAAGAACTAAACAAATAAAGTTGGAATTGCGTAATAGTAATTCAAAGTAGTATATCAATATTTCTCAAGTCCCTGACAATAGCATGACAGAAACTTCTTAAGGCCAACACGCACAAGTATAAATAATTGTATTAGTAATATCAGATCTTGAATTTGCATATCGTACCCAAAAGCACTTGTTGGATCGATAATCTAGCTAGAATTATTTTTTTTTTCTATACACGAAACAAACAACTTTTATAATTTATTGTGCAAATTAAGGTTAACTAGTAAAAATAGTAAAAATTATAACAAGCTAAGACGAGTTTGGTTTTAATTAGAATTAGATAAAGTAAGGTTCTTGGGAAATTATCAATAATTTTTACCTCCAAACATTACACTTTCTAATACTCATGAGTTATTAATTGTAGGTCCATATCACTTATTGAGCATCTTGACAATCATGGATGGATCTATGCATTAGAACAAAATTAATTTGATGATTATATTTGCATGTAATGACCTGGTTGGTCATTTTTACCTCATCTGTGAAATAACTATTTTACCCTTTCGTAAGTTGCTTTGGGTGTAATTTCAACTATCTTTATCACTGGAACCGAAATCCCTGAGTTTTAAAAGTTGAAAATATGAGTTTTGGCATCTATGAAAGCTTAAGTTGTTAAAAACCGTGAGTTTTTTTATTTCATTAACTCTGAAACATCGAAAATAAACTAAGAGAATTCATAGAACAAAATTCAGCGTTAAAATGTGATATTTAGGCCCCAATTGACTTTCAACATTCAGAGTTTGAAAGCTCAAATCGAAATTCTGACAGTTATAATAGTTTTAGGATGGTGAAAGTAATGCTAGAAATGGTCTTGTCATATTTTTTGGTGTTGCCGAGGGCAGTTTTGGTATTTTGAGTTTTAAACTTTTTTTATCGACTTGCATAGGTAAATCTGTCGCGAAGACCTTGAAATCGATTTCAGATAATCCCATTGAGTTAGGGTCACTATTTCTGGTATGGATGTATATCTGGTTTATGATATTTTGATTCTAGATGAGTTCCAAGGGTCCATTCTAAGTAGGGAATTGCACTTGGTTTGATGGTTTTGGCTAATATCTAGTACAAGTACTTTCTTTCTCCGTGTTCGTGGAGATGCCTTCCCAGAGGTCTTAGTGATGTTGTGCTCGGCATTCACGGAAAGGGTCGTACGTTCGGAGTGTGGGGCCTGCTTAGGATCTGCATTTACAGGATGGGTTCCACGATCGCGAAGTACATTTTCATTGATCAATTTAAAAAACCCATGAGTCATCATTTTTGTTCCATTTTTTAACTTGTCAAGCTTTTTGGGCAATTCTGAGATGAAGTTTTCAATGATTTAACTTGAGTAAGTGTTTCTAACACTATATTGATCGTTTTCCATAAGTTTTATTTTGATTTTTGACTTTAATTACATGATTTTGATTTCCCCAAATTGGGAAGTTCTAGACTATGTTTATAAACTTTAAATGTTAATTTTCCATTCAATTAAAGATTGATTTTAGTGGGAGTTTCACCAAAGAACATCATTTTTCTTGTAGAACTTGATTTTAAAGTTAATTCTTATATTTCGAGACTTCAGATTTTATTCCTAAAATTGAACATTTAATCCCTTAAGCCTAATTTATGTCAGTATGGGTATCAAAATGATCCTTTTGATGTGTACTATGTATTGTTGGTAGTGGTAGATCGATTTGAGGATCGAGTTGATTAAAAGCTTATCCAAGTGCGAGTTCGAGATTGAGGTAGGTTTGGCTAACCTTTTGGGACTAAACTTGAGTTTTGATCATGTTATGTGGTAATTGTGAGATCTAGATTGCTTTTTATCTAATTGGGTTGACATGTTGGGATGATGATGGAAATGTGATTTGGGTTGAGCCAATCTATGAGTAAATTATGATCCAACTAATAAATTGAGGTGAAATATTATGAATTGAGATAAGTTGGGCTATTGATGTGATAATTTGAGACTTGTAGGACCGTTTAGGTAAATGTGTGGTCTTTGATGGCTGTTGAGATACATTTGAGATGTATATGTATAAGTGGGACATGTAAAGGTCTGGTATTATTAATGTCATGTATAATTGGATAAGTAAGGTCCAATATTATTGATGTTCCTGTACAATTAGGACAAGTAAGGTCTAATAATACTGATATTCATGCATAATTGGGATGGGTAAGGTCCAGGGTTGTAGATATTCCTAAGTATCGATATAATTATGATGATTTGAGATATGATGTTGGTTTCCATATTAGCTGTGACACTTGATATTATACTTTAAGTGCATATAGTTATATAGACCCATGGTTAAGTATTCCTATTTTGATGCCATTATATATGTTACATGCATTTTTGAGTTTTATTATAGATTTACATCTGTTGCCTATTTCTTGTGACATCCCTTGACCCTAGTAGGAGGTAAGGGTATTATTATCAACATTGGTAAAACCCCTTGACCCGAGAAGGAGGCAAGGGTGGGATTCACATTTATATTCCCTTGATCATGGGCAGGAAGGCAAGGACATGGCAGTATGATACACATTGACCACGTGCAGGTTGCAAGGTTGAGGCATGTTGATATTACCATGACCACGGGAATGTGGCACGATCGTGTTCACATTTATTGATGCATGGTACTATGGGTTATTGTGCATACCTTAGCTTATTATTATGTATGTATATAATTGTGCACTAACTTTTTTGGATGCAGGGATAAGATTCTTTGTTATTGCATATTTGTTTCAATTTCTCTTACCTAGTTGGTTGAACCTACAGGGTATATTTCGATGTACACATCATTACTTTGTTCCATAAAGCAGATCAAGCAAAGAGACCCGCACAGGCTAGCAGATCACTCTAGTTCAACAAAGGCTAGAACTCTTCCTGCCCAAAATAAGGTACCTACTTCTCATCCTAGGAGTTAGCAGGTATGAAAGAGTCCCAAAGTAGACCGGGGATCTTTGAGATTCTCTTTATTGTTTTATTTCTAATTTGTATCAAATATTATAAGACAACTTTCTATTTAAATTAAAACAGTTGTATATATTTGCTATAGTACTACCTTAGATGCTCTTGTACTCGTGACTCCAGATTTTGGGATATTCTTGTGTTATATGAGTTGTTTCTGCTTTATTTTATCTTTGTTTAGTTTTGATTTGTTTTTGGGTCATTAAATGTTTTGGTATTAGAGCCTTAGGTTTGTTGGGCTTATTAGTCAAGAGCACCGTGTGTAGTGAAGTCTTGCGGATCGGTGTGTAGATGTCCACACCATATTCGAGAGGCTACGAGGCACTTGATAGGAATGACTTTCACATGTTGCTTCAATTCACACATTTATTTGTGTTACCCACTTTCAAAGTGTCTAATATACTCCTTTGGTTTAGATGCTAATTATAAGATACCAACAATCAGTGGAAGAGCCCGAGGTAGGTGATGTAGCCACCACTCAAGGTCGAGGCAGAGTTCATGATAGGGCCAAGGACTGAGACATTGCTAAAGGTGCAGCTCTTCCTAGGGGAAGACTAGATCTGCTTCTCCAAAGCATACTTATGAGCCAGCGGGGCCTGCAAATGCAATACCACCGCATTAAGCACTAGAGACTATATCCTTAGTTCAGGGTTTACTTTTGAGGGTATTGGCTGGATTTGAGAGAGCACCTCCTTCCCTAGCTACTGTTGATATGCCTTGTCGAGAATTCCTACCATGTTTGAGAGGAATTGATGCTTTGCCAAAGGAATGGCAGGGTACCTTCATGAGGCTACAACTATCCTGGTTCTGCCTAGAGGCACTTTTCAAAGTGTTACGGATCACACTCGCATGATAGAGCGCATCAAGCATAATAGACAGGGTGACGAGAAGAGGTTCCATCAACATGGTCAGAGTAGCCTCTGACCTCATGATAGAGGGATTCAAAGATAGGGCCATCAGGGTTGGGTCGTTATGGGCAGCTCTTCTGGTATCTGACATTGGTGAAAGGTCTAGCCTACTCAAATTGGCCATGATAGCTCCCTTGGTTCAGCTAGATGTGGTGATTCCTCCACAAAGTCATCTCAGGGGAGAGAACCAAAGTCTTGTTATGTTTTTGATGAGGTTGGGCACTTCTCCAATCATTGTCCACACTAGGTATTACTCACACTTTAGGATCTTAGACAGCTGCAAAAGATACCCCTGAAGGCATGAGAGGTGGTACTAGAGGAGGTCATGGTATAGGGAGAGATGGAGCCCGTTGAAGCCCACATACTAATGAGGGTCGTAGAGTTTTCTATGCTCTCTAAGATATAGTCGAGACAAAGGTTTCCGATACGGTCATTACAAGTATAATTCCTGTGTGCCACCATTCAACTTCAGTTTTATTTTATCTAGGCTCTACTTATTACTATATGTTGGCCTATTTTGCTTCTGACATTGATATTACGTGTGAGCTGCTTGCTAAGCCTACTTGTGTTTCTATCCTGACAGGTGAATCAGGTGTATTGAGGTTGCATTGTGACTTTTATGGGGCTATAAGTTGCTGATGTGATATTGTTAGACATTGTAGACTTTGATGTGAAACCATGGACTAGTTATAACCTCATCATGCTATTCATTAGTATCATCCGAAGATCGTGGCCTTATCTTGTAATGAAATGCCTCAGTTGGTGTGAACTTGAGCACCTAACTCCTATCCAAGGGTGTTATTTCTTATATGCATGCTTTTTGGTTATGTTTGACTTATTGGGCTCATGTTTGGGCTTGTTCTCAGGGGCCGCCATCATTGGAGGACACTAGGGTTGCTAGAGATTTTATGGATGTATTCCCAATCGACTTACCTTGTGTCCCTCTAGATCGTGATATTGATATTGTTATTGATGTGGAGCTGAGCCCTAAGCCGATACCTATTGCCCTTTGTCGGACGGTTCTGGTTAAATTAGAGGAGTTGAAAGAACAATTGGATGACTTGTTGAAGAATGACTTTATTCATCTGAGTGTGTCTCCTTGAGTGCTCCTATATTGTCTCTGAAGAAAAAGGATGGCACTATGTGTTTGTACATTGACTACCGTTAGATTAACAAAGTGACCATCAAGAACAAATATTCCTTGCCTCACATTGATGACCTTTTTGACAAGTTGTAGGGTGCCTCAGTATTCTCCAAGATTGACTTGAGGTCCAGTTATCATCAGATGCTAGTTCATGAGTCTAATATCCCAAAGACAACTTTCAGGACCCATTATAATCATTACGAGTTCGTGGTTATGTCATTTGGGTTGACTAATGTCACGGCCGCATTTATGGAGATAATGAATTGAGTTTTCAATCCTTATTTGGACATCTTTTCAATTTTGTTCGTAGATGATATCTTGTTTTATTCAACGAGCGAGGTCGATCATATTCAACACTTAAGGACCGTATATCAGAGATTGAGGGAAGAGAAGTTGTATGCAAAGTTCTCAAAGTGTTAGATTTTCTTGATTCTTTTGCATTTCTTTGCCATGTTGTGTCAAAAGAGGGTATTATCATTGATACGACTATGATAGTAGCGACTCGTGAGTGGGCTATGCCTTTTTTGTGACTGAGATATAGAGCTTTCTTGGGTTTGCAAGGTATTGACGTTTCGTTCAAGGAGTTTCCTCTATAGCGACCCCGTTGACTAGGTTGACTCAGAAGGATGTGGCATTGCAGTGGTCAATGATTGTTAGGCAAGCTTTTAAAAGCTCAACGATTTGTTGAGTTTAACACTTATTTTTGCCTTACCAGAGGAGGGGTTTTTTGTAGTGTGTTGTGATTCTTCTGGTTTAGGTGTAGGTGGTGTATTGATGCAAATGGGGAAGGTTATAGCCTGTACTTCTACATAGCAGAAGGTTCATTAGAGAAACAACCCTACCCATGACTAAGAGTTAGTTGCGGTTGTATTTGTATTGAAGTTGTGGTGACCATATCTTTATGAGGAGCATTATGAGATCTTTATGTCACACCCTAAGTCCCATTAAGGCGGACTGGCACCCGTTGCCAACAAGGCTCGGGAGAACCAACATATAACTATGCACCTGCTATGAACATTTAAGAGGTTCCCATATTCAATATGCTGTCAAAAGAAAGTAAATTGTATTAACAAGCCAAAAGTAAATGCATAAGACCAGGCCGTTAGAGCCACGATATCTATAGTAAGCAACTTGACCACACTTTAATTTACATAGTCTACAAAGCCTCTAGGTAAGGAGCAATATCCATATAGGTCGGGACAGGCCCCGCCTCATGACCAACTATACAACACAAAATACAAGTTCTAAACACGCAAGCCCTGAAGCAACTTGGAGCTTAGTAATAGCAGCTGGAAAGTCCTATACTCTTACTAGGGAGATCTAGTAACTCCTGTACCTGTAGCATGAAATGCAGGTCCCCCGTAAGGAACATCAGTACAGATAATACACTCAATATGTAAGGCAGGAAATACTGTATATGAAATAAGAATTCAAATAATGTCACACACTAGTGTGTAAGGATGAAGACCATCTACCTTTAGTCATACTGTGGAATCATGTACTTTATGTGTTTTTATTACTTTACCATTCTTTACTGTATGATCTGTGCACAATATATCATGTAAATGCCCAACTGATCAGTGGTAAATCAATATCGGGATCGACCCATGCTAGGCTTTCCTTTCACCCCTGGGATACCCCCCGTAGTATGGGATCGACCCATGCTAGGTGATTCTTCCACCTCTGGGATACCACCCATTAATAAGCAACTGTGATTTATCTTTTATTTACTTTCCAGATGATTCTTTTGGTGGTCATAACCTTTAAAACTGTAGGAATATAGACATGTGATATATAAACAACCATACAAGATAATACCACAATGAAAAGAGAGATACACAAATAATGAACCGTATAGGAGATTAAACAGCACATGGACTTTGTTTGGTAAAAAAAAACTCATGTATATTTGGTATCCAAGTACGTATGCAGGTTTGACAATAGCTATGTATGGGAACATATGATCATGGTAAAGAGTGGAGACACAATTATTACTGATGTCGTAGTTGGTAAGTTCCCACGATGTACCAAGGGCGGACGTAGATTTCATGCCAAGTAATAGGAAATCAAGTAGCCTTACATACCTCGCTGTACTATGTCGTTATTACCTCAAAGTAGTATCCTTTTCCTCCAAACACCTATCTACAATATAGTAGGTGATAAAACTAGTATTAGCAGCTAATAAACACATCTTGGTAATCCAATTTCACCCAAAAATAATATCCGAGCAGCAAGCTCGGAATTAACAACCAAAGAGTATTCTTTCAACATTTCCACTCCTAATCATATTTTCTAATACACATTCCCATATACATGTCATATCCAGCTATTTTTAGTCCCATAACAGCATTACAACAGCTAAAGTACAACATACTACAAATCTACACAACACGCAAGTAGGCAACGCAACATTGCGTCCTTTCGCTACATTCCAACGTCAACAATTCCAAATCTGTTTCAACCTCAACCAAACTATCCCCAACATATTAACACACAAATACAGTACAAAACAGTCCCCCAAGTGGATGAAAAACATGAGACAACCATTCCCAATATTCAGTCCACAAATTCCTACTAAGAGGCAATTTAGGTATCATATAAGAACTCATTTTCGTGGAAGGTAAAAATGGAGAAACAGCCTTCTCACACCACTACAGAACCAAACCATGTTAAAAACATACATATTACTTCATAATCCAGCCAACCAACAAGAGAAACGCCTCTTAATTAACAAGAAAAATAGACAATAATCTTTGGAACACATGCTGTCCCAAATTCCTACACAAGTACAACCAGTATACTCTTCATGTTTTTCATGGAAATATTACACCAAACCATAGGTATTTTTACTTACCTAGCCCTCACGGATTAGGTTCTCTTCAAGAAACCTAGAGGTGAGCCTTGGCTGCTTTACAAAGTGAAGAAAGAGCAAGGAGAAACCTTAAGACAAATCTGATTTTTGGCTTTAAGAAAATAACTGAAAGTTGCTGGATTTTGCTACCTTTTATAAGGCCACTTTTGGCCGACTTTCTTTTGGATTTCCAGCCTTACTTTATTAAGGTTATGATGCAGCAACTTGGCTTTTTCACTTGGACCTTATTGGGCTTCAATTGGATGGGCTTTGTTGCAAACATTTCTCACTTAAACCCACTTAATTTGGGCCCTATTTGTGAATTGGGTTATGAATGCAATTTATCCCTTTTCCCATTCATCTTGGGCTGAAAATGTTGTCCTTTTATGATGCTAAACCATGGGCCCAAATGACATCCTTAACTCGGAGTTTATTCTTTATCGTACTTGAACAAATTCGGTGTTGGGCCTTGTCTCTGTTTACCTAGCCTATTTAAGCTAAGCACGTAGGTGACTCACCTGCTAGCTTCCTAAGTCTCACAAGCACCTCACTTATTTCACTTCATTTAAGGTCACAATCTCCTTAACTTGACTTAAAAATTATATACACTCTGTCATCTTAAGCGTTAGACGTACATATACCCCTTTAATCTAAAATTCACGCACTTTTAAAATGTGTGCGGATTTGACCCCGCCATATCATGTTTCATCTGCGTTGGACTAGTACATGTAAGATGTGGGGTGTTACACTTTACTGATCAGTGGAGTCTTAAATATATCTTTTCTCAGCCTAATATAAACTTGAGACAGTGAAGGTGGTTGGATTTGCTTAAGGACTATGATATCTCTATTTTATATCACCCCATGAAGGTCAATATGGTGGTAAATGCTTTGAGCTAGAAGGATACTAGTATGGGGAGTTTGGCATTCTTGAGGGCTAAGAAATGCCATTAGCTTTGGAGGTTCAGTCACTCACCAAAAAGATGGTTTAATTAGATATTTCTCCTCCTCAGTGTATAATGCCTTTGTTCAGGCTAGATCTTCTTTCCTTGATCATATTTGTGCTCACCAGTTTGAGGATCCGGGGTTGTGCATGATTCATAAAAAAGAGTTGAGAGGTGAAGCCAAGGTGGCTATTATTTATTCTGATAGTGGTCTTAGTATAAATGGTAGAGTTTGTATGCTTAAGGTTAGGGATTAGGTGAGATTAACATTAGAGAAGGACCATCGTGCTAGATATTCCATCCATCTGTGTGTCACAAAGATGTACCATGATCTAAAGCAACATTATTGGTGGTTTTGTGTGAGTGGGGACATAGTTGAGTTCATGCTCAAGTTTTTGAATTGACAACAAGTCAAGTATGAGCACCAAAAGCCTGGTGGATTGATGCAAAAGATTCCTATTCCTGAGTGAAAGTGGGAAAGAGTGACTATGGATATTCTTATAGGTTTGCCCATGGCCTTAGTCAAGTTTGATTTAGTTTGGTGGTTGTTGATCGGATGACCAAGTCAACTCACTTCTTACCAGTGAAGACTAGCCATAATGCGAAGTAGTTAGATAGGTTCTATATCCGAGACATTGTCAGATTCCATGGTGGTCTATAGTATAAGAAGACAGAGGGTTTGTTTTTACTTCCATCTTTGGGCAAACTCTATAGTGATGTTTAGGCACTAGAGTGGATTTGAGTTCAGTTTTTCACCCTCAGATTGACGGTCAGTTTGAGCACACCATTTAGGTATTGGAGGACATGCATAGGGCCTAAGTGATTGGTTTTGGGGCCCTGTGGGATCAACACTTACCATTGGAAGAATTTGCATATAACAACATATATTATTCCAGCATTTAGATGGCACCGTTTGAGGCCTTGTATGGTCGAACATGTAGATCACTCATCAGATGGTTTGATTCGGGTTCAAATGAGGTGTTGGGTGTTGATTTACTCCAGGATGCCATGGACCCAGTTCGACTAATTCAGAGTAGACATTTGACAACTCAGAGTCGCTAGAAGAGTTATGTTTATAGAAGGGTTAGGCCTCCTGAGTTTTCCATTGGTGATATTGTGTGGTTGAAAGTTTCACCCATGAAGGGTAGGATTAAATTTGAGTGCAGGGGCAGGCTTAGTCCTAGATTCATTGGCCCATTTGAGATTTTGAGGAAAGTTTGTAAGGTGGCCTATGAGTTGGCCTTATTACCTAGATTATCAATTGTTCATCGTGTTTTTCATGTTATCATGCCCCACCGGTACATTTATGATGAGTCCCATGTGATATCTTATGATTCTATTGAGTTGGGTCAAAGTTTATCCTTCGAGGAGGAGCTTATAGCTATATTGGATAGGGCAATACGAATATTAAGATTGACAAATATACTTTCTGTGAAGGTTCAGTGGCAGCATCGTTGTGTTTATGAGGCTACTTGGGAGTTGGATTCAAACATGTATGCCAGATATCCTAGCCATTTTTAGGCTTCAGGTACTCTTCTTTCTCCTATGTTCGATGATGAACATTATTTTTAGTAGTGAATAATGTAATGACCTGGTTAATTCTTTTTAGTTTTATATGTTAAAATTACTATTTACCCTTTAGTAAGTTGTTTTGGGCTAATATTAACCATACGCATTGTTGGAACTGAAATCCTAAGTTTTAATAGTTGAGAATATGCGTTTTGGCATTTTTGGAAGCTTAAGTTGTTGAAAAACATTACTTTTGTGTCAATTTGTGTTTCGGAGGATGAATCGGGGATCCATCAATTCCATTAGCTCTAGGATATCAAAATTGAACTATGAGAAGATACATTAATGAATTCGGACATAAAACAAGGGTTTTAGGTCCAAAGTTGAGATTTTAGTCTTTTTTGGAACCAACGATTTACTTTGGTCAATATTCGGAGTTCAGAAGCTCAAATTAAAATTTTGATAATTCTAGTAGTTCCAGATAGTAAAATTAACATTATAAATGGCCTCATCATAATTTTTGGAGTTGATGAAGCCAGTTTTGATATTTTGAGTTTTAAACTAGTTGGATTGACTTGCATTGATAAATGTGTCATGGAGACTTTGAAATAGATTTTTGCTGATCCCATTGAGTCTAGATCGGTATTTCTGATATGGATACATATTATGCTTGTGAAATTCTTATTCCACATGAGTTTTAAGGGTCCAGTCCAAGTAGGGAATTCGACTTGGTTTGCTAGTTTTTGCTAATATCTAGTGTAGGTACTTTCCTTCTCCGCGTTTGGGGATGTCTTTGTAATGTTATGCTCCACGTTCATGGACAAGGTCCTATGTTCGCAAAGTTAGTGCTGATTAGGATATGCATTTGTGGGATGGACTCCGCCATCGTGGAGTATATTTTCATTAATCAGTTTTGAAAAAACTCGAGAGTCACCATTTTTTATTTTATTTTTGAACTTATAAAACTTTTTGGATGATTTTGAGAAGAGGTTTTCGTAGATTTAAGTTGATTAAGCATTTCTAACACTATGTTGATCATTTTCTATAAGTTTTATCTTGATTTTGTTAAATTACATTATTTTGATTGTTCAAAATTGGGGATTTTTAGACACCGTTTTCCAAACCTTAAATGTTAATTTCCCATTCAAAGTAAGCTTGGTGTTAGTGGGATTTTCACTAATAAACTCCATTAGAACTTGATTTTAAAGTTAATTTTTGATTCCAGAACTTTGAATTTTATCTCTAAAATTAACTATTTTGCTCCTAAGGCAAATTTATGCCAATATGGGTATCAAAATGCTCCTCTTGCTGTGTACTATCTATTGTTAATATTGGTGGATCGATTTGAGGATCTTTTTGTGGAATGAGTTGATTGAAAGCTTGTCTGAGCGAGGTGTAAACATTGATGTAGGTTTGGCTAACCTTTGGGACTGGATTCGAGTTATTGATCATGTTATGTGGTAATTGTGAGATCTAATGGCCTTTTGTGTAATTGGGTCGATATGTTGGATAATGATGGAAATGTGATTTCGATTGAGCTGAATAATGAGTAAATTAATATCTTATTGATAAATTGTAGTGACATATTATGAATTGAGATAAGTTGGGTTATTGATGTGATAATATGAGACTTGTGAGACTATTTGGGTAATTACGTGATAGTTGATGGTTGTTGAGATACCTTTGAGATGTACATATATGTAAGTGGGATGAGTAAGCTTTAGTATTACTGATATTCTTGCATAACTGGGACAAGTAAGGTCCAGTATTAATGATGTTCTTGCATAATTGGGACGAGTATAGTCTGAAATTACTGATATTCGTGTATAATTGGGATGGGTAAGGTCTAATGGTGTTGATCACTTGACTATTGATATAATTATGATGATCTGAAACATGATGATGGTTTGGGTATTAGTTGAAACACTTGATATTATACTCTATGTGCATATTGTAAGATTCATGCTTCAGTATTCCTATTTTGACTATGTTACATGCATTTTTGAGTAGTATCATTGATTTACATCTATTGCATGTTTCTTGTAACATCCATTCACCTAGGTACGAGGCAAGGGTATTATGCCCCACATTAGTACAACCCCCTTGACCCAAGCAGAAGGAAAGGGTGGGATTCACATCTTATATTCCCTTGGCCACGGGCATGCAACAAGGACATGCAACTGTGATACACCTTGACCACGGGCAGCTGGCAAGGTTGAGGCATTGTGATATTAGCATGACCACCGGCAGGTGGGAAAGCCGTGAAAAACTTGAGCATATGGATTGATGAGTTGTGCATCGTAGTCACATTTATTTATGTATGGTACTATGGATTATTGAGGATATCTTAGCTCATTATTATGTATATATTTAACTGTGCACTAACTTTTTTTGCTGCAGGGATAAAATTCTTCATTATTGCATACTTGGTTAAATTTCTCTTACCCAATTGGTTGAACTTACTGGTTATATTTCAGTGTACTCATACCCCTATTAATTGTTCCTCCTTGCAGATCGAGCATAGGGGCCTGCATAAGGTAGCTGATCACTCTAGTTGAGCTATTTTACTTCCATCTAGATCTTATCGGTGAGGCTCAAACACTGGGTCGATCAGGGATCTTTGATATTCTCTTTATTATTTTCTTTAAGATTTGTATAAGATATTATGAGATAATTTTCTATGTAACTTGAGACAGATCTATACATATACTATCGTACTACCTTAGATGCTCTTGTACTCATGACTCCAGGTTTTGGGAGATTTCTTGTGTTATATGAGTTGTTTCACCTTGATCTTATTTTTCTTTAGTAGCGATTCGATTTTGGGTCATGACTTTGAAGGACTGATCAAAAAGAGAAAAAGTGAGATACATAAGATGACAATTCATCGCAAAGGAAAGTAGGTCGGATGGCAACTCGTAAAAAATGAAAGAAGATCTACTGAAGGTTCTTCCTAAGATTCAAGGAGAAAATTAAGAAATTGAGAAATTTATCAATCACTGCTAGGGATTGACGAAGAATCAAAGACTTCAAGACTCACAAGGAAAAACATCCAATCATTCTGGTGAAATCCCCAATCAAGAAATCTTACAAATCCTTAATTGAAAGAAAATCCCTTAGATCAAGAAAAAACTCTAACGTCTAGAATTCCAAAAGTCTATATATAATTGCTCTCTCACTCTCTGAAGAGATTATAACTCACCAAAAAGATCTAGCTTTAGTATTACGCTTCTACTAAATACAAACATTGTACTCCAGGCATGAATAGTAGTAAAAAGAGAGAAAGAAAACTTTTCTAGACTAGTCTATACATAGAGTGTATAAAGGTTTATTCTGCACATTAGAGAAGATTAAGTGCTCGTACTAATTGTACTCGCTCATTCTCAGTTGATCTTTAAAGGAACCCTTTGTGATTTAAGGGGAGTGAAAGTAGGCACCATATTAGTGTTCTGAACTAGTATAAAATTCTGTCCTTACTTTTATTTCTGTTTAGTTTACTCTACTTGATTTGTGAAACTGACTTATAGCTCAACGACTATCACATAAAAGAAGTGAGCTATCTTAAAAAGTTAAATTCACCCTCCCTCCTAACTATTAAATGGTATTGCAGTAGGTCACGTAAAAAAGTACCTCGCTAACTTCACATGAAAAAAATATTACATGGCCAATTACCTAATCCCCGATGCTATTCTTCAAGGATGGTCACTCTTCAAATCATCCTCCCTACTTCAATGGTCAACATTACTTCCATTGGAAGGAAAGATTTAGAATATTTCTACAATCTACCGACTTCCAAGCTTTGTCAAAAAGGGACCAAATCCTAATCCCAACACCTTTGGAAAAGATACTGATGGAAAAGCTATTGATTTGGAATCACTTGAAATCAAAAAACAACAATAAGAAATGATGCAGACAAACACTAGAGCTAGCAACATCCTCTACTATGCTGTCGACAGAACTGAATATGAAAAAAATCTCAACTTGTGAGACAGCTAAAGAAATATGGGACAAACTTGAAGTCACTTATGAGAAAACTAGTAAAGTCAAGGAAGCTCCAGTTAATGCACTAGTGAACAAATATGAACTTTTCATGATGGAGGATGATGAGAACTTTGAAGCAATGTTCACTCGCTTCAGTAAATTTGTGAGTGAACTGAAATCTCTTAGAATGGTCTACTCAAATACCTGCAAGTTAGATAACTCATTCGAAGCCCCATAAATCTTGAGAGACAAAAGTAGCAATACTGGAAGATGGAGATCTGCAAACATAACATACAATAAACTTCGTAAAAATCTAATGGTAAGCAAAATCATATAAACAGATACATTAAGGATGAAAAGAAAAATCACTCCCATTGAACGATGAGATTCTTGATAAAGAAGATGAAATGGAAAAGTCAAAAATGAAGGCATGGCTGTTATAATACGAGCAATAAGTCAAATGTAGAGACAAAAGGAACAACGACCACAACAAAAATCCAAAATCGGTGAACAAAATGATGATAGATACTATTATTGTGGAAAGGTTGGATGCATTCGTCAAAATATTCCATAACTGAATAGAAGAAACATTCGAAGAAATGAAACTCAAAATCTCTAGGCGTATAGAGCGGTGAAGAGGGATCAGTGGAAGGACTAGCTAAGACGAAAAACATAAGCTTTAAGGAAATCAAAGAAAATAGCGAGGTAAGAACTCTTAACTGTCCTATGTGCGTAGATCTTCAAAACACTATTGATATGATTGTTGATAAATTGCAAAAAGTCATTAATGAATGCGATAAGATTTATAAAGAAAAAAAGGACCGAAAAGTCTTCTTGAAGCAAGTGAAATTGAAGTTGACTTACTTCAAAAAGAGCTTGATGAGTTCAAGATACATTCGAACAACATCTGATAATCACTAAGTCATAGCTCAGTTCATTCTAATAGTTCATTTTGAACCTCATCACTAAAGTTTTTTGAATCAAATAAAAGAAATCATGTTAAACCTATGAATTTCTCTTGTGATAAAATCGGTCACAAATTTTTTAAATGTAATACTCTAAAATTTGGAAAATGGATCTGAAGATCAAAAGTTTCAACTACTAACCTTCAAGGACCCTAAAGAAATATTGTACCTAAACAAAACATAATTCATTGTGGTGCAGGTACCCATAAGAAAATCCAATAAAAGGAATGTGGGTAATCAACAGTGGATGCTCTAGGCATATGGCCAAGAAGAAAGAAAATTTCAAAAGCATTAAGAAACTTGATAGGGGTTACGTAAAATTAGGTGACAACGCCAAAGGAAAAGTTACTGGAGTTAGAAAAATTACCACAAGTCCTTGTGACCTTATAGAGGTATATCTAGTGAATGGATTTAAGTACAATCTTCTAAGAATCAGTCAACTATGCAACACTGACTTTGATGTGCACTTCGATATTGTGAAGTACACTATCAAAAAATCAATCAAAAATATTACAATCATCGAGGGAGTGAGTCAAAAGTATTTATGTGCTGAACGACACTGCCTACTCTTACTTGCTTAACTGCCCTTATTCAATAACCCCTGGATATGGCAAAGGAAATTAGGACACATAAGTATGCATGCAATTGAAAAGCTCTCTAGCCTGGATCTAGTCATCAATCTTCCAAAGCTAAAGTTTGAAAAAGTATCATCCCTATGACGCTTGTCAGTAAAGAAAAAAAACCAGATCATCCTTCAAAACTCATGACTCAGTAAGTACTACAAAGCCTCTGTAACTAGTGCATGTAGATCTAATTGGACCTACTAAAGCAATGAGTATTGGTGGTATAGGATATGCTTCGTTTCTTGTTGATGATTATTATTATTTTACTTGGTAATTTTTTTTTATCTCATAAGTATGAGGCCTTTACAAATTTGAAATTTTATTTAAAAAAAATCAAAAGGAAGCAAGCTATATCATCACCATAATTCATAGCAACCAAGAAGGAAAATTTGAAAATAAGCTCTTTGATGAATTCTGCAACTACGATGGTGTAACTCCAAACTTCTCTTTACCGTAATCTCCTCAATAAAATGGAGTGGTTGAGAAAAAAGAACTTGATCTTTTCAAGGCACTTCACGAACCATGCTTCTTAATCAATGTCTGCCTGATCACTTCTGGCTGAAGCCGTAAGCACTACTAGTCATGTACTAAGTAAGTGAATGATCAGATTAATCTTGACAAAAACTCCCTGTGAACTTTGCCAACATAAGCAACTATTCTCTTTGGATGCAAATACTGTCCACAACAACAGTAAGAAAATCTTGGTATATTTTGATCCCAAAAGTGAGAAAAGTATTCTTCTTGGGTATTGTCCCTCAAGTTGTACTTACTGAGCCATCGATAGAGGCACTCTTAGTGTAAAAATATATTTTCATATTGTATTGATGACACTAATCCAAGAATGCTGATACTTGATGAAGAAATACCTCCTCAGTTCATATTTCCTATAATGCAACTCAATCGGAAGAGTCATTAATACTGCTAGAGAGTCAACTTCCCTTAAGGAGAAAGCTGTTATGCTAAGAGAATAGACACATAGCAAAAGCTACCCAAAGAAATTCATCATTGGGGTTCCCTCAGAAAAATGCATACAAGAGCTTCCTTTGAAGAAGGTAGCCTATGTAGCATATGTATCTCAATAGGAACAAAAGAGAATTGATGAAGCTATCAAGGATAAATCTTGGATTGATACTATGAAAGATGAACTTAATCAATTTGAACAAAAGTAGGTATGACACTAGTCAAAAGACCTTAAAATTGCTCTATTATAGGAACAAAATGGGTGTTTGAAAACAAAATGAATGAAGAAAGAAATGTCATCAGAAATAAATCTATACTAGTGGTCCAAGGATACTCACAACAAGAAGGTATAAATTATGATGAAACTTTTGATTTAGTATCAAGGTTAGAATCTATTCTCATATTACTTGTTTTTGCCTCATACTATCATTTTAAACTCCTTCAAATGGATTTTAGAAGTTACTTTCTAAATGATTTCATCAAAGAAAAAGTTTTCGCCAAACAGCCCCCTGTTTTTGAAAATCCTTCCTTGCCAAATCATGTTTTTTCAACTTTCAAAAGCTCTATATGGCCTAAAGCAGGCTCGTAAATTCTGTTATGAATATCTCAGTAATTTCTTTCTAAAAAGTGATTTCGAAAGAGGAAATATTGGCATCACCTTATTTGTTCAAAAGATGAATTCAAATCTTTTCATTGTTCAAGTTTATGTGGATGAATTATTTTTTGTAGTTCTAATTCCTTGTGCAAAAATTTTGTAAATCTCATCAAAGAAGAGTTCGAAATGAGTCTCATGGCCGAGATCACATCTTCCTTGGAGTTCAAATCAAACACACTTGGAAGGACATCTTTTTCTGCCAAAGAAAATATCACAAAGAACTAATCAAGCACTTCGACATGAAGAAAGAAAATACATATGAAACTCCTATAAGGCCATCAATTTTTTTAGAAGTTCATAACACATGAAAATACGTGGATGAGAAAATGTATCCAGAAATGATTTGCTCACTACTCTATCTTACAACCAGTATACCCGATATAATGTTCAGTGTGTGCAAGTGGCCAAGGTTTCAGTTGACACATAAAGCGACCAAGTTTCAATGGAATGATGCATGTGAAAGGAGCTTCCAAGAGTTGAAAAGCAGGCTAACTTCTGCACTTGTGCTAGTGCATCCAGAAGGCACAGAGGGGTATGCGGTGTATTGTGATGCTTCAGGGGTTGGCTTAGGGTGTGTATTGACACAACATGGTAGGGTAATTGCTTATGCCTCGAGACAACTATGACCGCATGAAAAAAATTACTCAACACATGATCTTGAGCTAGCAGCTGTTGTGTTTGCCTTGAAAATATGGCGCCACTAATTATATGGAGTTCATGTTGACATATATATTGATCATAAGAGCCTACAGTACATTTTTAAACAAAAAGACCTAAATTTAAGACAGTAGAGATGGCTGGAGCTAATAAAGGGTTACAACGTTGATATACTATACCATCCAGGGAAAGCAAATGTGGTAGTCGATGCTCTGAGTCGTAAGACAATTATGAATTTTGGTGATCAGACCATGGTAAGTCAAGGAATCGCAGAGGATCTATGTCGACTAGCCAATTTGGGAGTTCGCCTCATTGAAACCCCAAAGGAAGGAGTTGTTGTGCATAATGCTGCAGAGTCTTCATTGGTAATGGAGGTAAGAGAAACGCAGTTCAAGGATCCTGTTCTACGACGACTTAAGGAGAAGTTGAGTCAAGGTACGATGAAGGGCTTTGAATTTACACAAAATGGAGTACTTTATTCCCAAAATAGATTTCGTGTTCGTAATATTAATGGACTAAGAAGGAGGATAATGGAAGAAGCCCATCATTCAAGATATTCCATCCATTCAGGATCAACTAAGATGTATCATGACCTGAAGAGGATGTATTGGTGGGAAGGCATGAAATAGGACCTTGCAAAATTTGTGGCTCAATGTCCGAATTGCCAACAATTAAGGTAGAGCACCAAATGTCGGGAGGTTATATGCAATGTATAGAGCTTCCAACGTGGAAGTGGGACATGATTAATATGGATTTTGTTACTGGGTTGCCTCGCTCATTTTAGAAGTTTGACTCCATATGGGTGATAGTTGACAGACTCACAAAGTCAGCACCCTTCTTCCCCCAATTCTTCCCATTCTACTGACGAATTCTCTATAATAATTCGTAAATCTAGATCGGCTAATTGTTCTCGGATAGCACCTGCGCCAGTAGCGATTTCTCGATTGCAAAATGTATCGAAACCCTGGGTAGTAAAAAAAAGTGGGATGCTGTATTTCCAAGATTGGATTTCATATTCGAATAAATCGTAATTGTGAGAAAGTGGGCTTTTTAGTTATGGGCCTAGCAAAAGAAAAATTGGGATAGGATTCCATAGGATTTCCCCCCCTTCAAAATCGGACGTGAAAGTTTCCTTTCATCCGGCTCAAGTAGGTACACCAAATAAGGAAAGGGGTTATCATTTTCAAACTCTAGAAAATCCCAAAATAAAAAGGTCTACTCCTTACTCAAGTTCCCAGTGAAGACGAAACAAGATTTCAGTGATTCCATCTTCTATTAATTATTTATTTATTCAAATTCAATTCCAACAAATAAAATAGAAAATTCTTGAGTAGTCTACTTCCCTTTGAATGATAAATCCCTTAACTCTTAATAATTAAAGGAATACCTTGGAACTCATAAGGATTTACTTATCTATATATTGTTTCATTCGATCGTTTAGGTCCCGACTTCACCTCGATGGTTAGGCCACCACTCCCTTAAAGTCTATACGCAATAGATAGACTCCTGGAACCATGACATATTTGCTTACTTGAACATAATTTCTTTCCACGAAAAGAAGAGAAATGGTTCATTCCACAAAATAAAAAGCTTTTTTTATGAGGTACAAATAGAAATTCCTCTTTATTTGATTTGTTACAAAATTGACCATAGATCAATTCCCTTTTTATTTTGGAGTATTGACTACACCCCAATTCTGAGCTTCATGTTACTCTTTCCAAGTGACATGTCAGGTTCAGGGCATCCCAATTGGATTGAATGGGATGACAGTTTCTCCTTCCGAGTCTGTAAAATCAGAATTTCGATCAAATCACACATCGCAATATACTAGGCCTTCTAATTCTTTAAGAGGTTTATCTAAAAAATTCGCAATATAACTAGGAAAACGTTTTAAATACCATACATGGGTTACTGGGCATACAAGTTTGATATAGCCCAATTGATACCTTCATATCCGAGAATCAACAAATTCGACTCCGTATTGTTCACAAAATTTCGGGTCTTCTTTTTCATCTCCGATTACTCGATAATTTCCACAAGCACAAATTCCGCTTCTTAGAGGACCAAAAATTCTTTCACAAAATAATCCATCTTTTTCCGGTTTATTTGTTTTGTAATGAAAAGTATAGGGTTTTGTTACCTCTCCAACTATCTCTCCATTAGGTAGGATTTTTGTGGCCCAAGCACTTATTTGTTGAGGAGAAACTGATCCAATTCGGAGCTGTTGATGTTTATATCGATCAATCATAGAAGAAAAATTATTATTCATTCCGATTAAGCTTCCTGCCTATTAATCTGGAAGTTCTTCTCAGATACAAGGAAATGATTCAGTTCCAGAGCTAAAGATCGTAGTTCTTGAACAAGCAATTGAAAAGATTCTGGAGCATCTTCGGGATTAGGTATTGTTCCCCCAATGATCGTAGTACCAAATATTTCCTGGCGAGCTCTAATATGATCCGATTTATAAGTAAGCATCTCTTGTAAAATATGAGCAACCCCAAACCCTTCTAGAGCCCAAACCTCCATTTCTCCTACCCGTTGTCCCCCCCTGTTTGGCTCTTCCTCTAAGGGGTTGTTGCGTAATGGATTTTATCATCAACTTGATGAATTAATTTCAAGATATAAGGCTTTCCTATTATAACGGGTTGTTCAAAAGGATTCCCCGTCCTTCCATCAAATATTCTGCTTTTTCCTGGATATTCGGGTTCAAATACCCATGGATTCGCTGTTTGCTTATTGGCTTCATATAATTCAGAAAACACTAGTTTTCTCAAAGCTTCTTGTTCATATCTCTCATCAAAAGGTGCTATTCGATAATGTCTGCCTAGCAGACTCCCTGCTAACCCTAGTGAACATTCAAATATCTGTCCGACATTCATTCGTGAAGGTACTCCTAATGGGTTAAAGACCATATCAACGGATCTTCCATCTTGTAAATAAGGCATATCTTGTCTAGGCAAAATTTTGGAAATGATACCTTTATTTTCGTGTCTTCCAGCTACTTTATCGCCTACTTTGATTTCACGTTTCTGTGAAATATATACACGAATTGTTTCAGGATTATAACTAGAACCACCCCTTTTTTGGATCCACCTCACATCAATAACCCGACCCCTGCCACCTATAGGTAATTTTAGACAAGTTTCTTTTGAAGTAGATACCTGAATACCAAGTATAGCTCGTAAAAATCTATCTTCCGGGGCCTACGAAGATTCTTTCACGACCTGGGATGTTAATTTACCTACTAAAATATCACCCGTCTCTACCCAAGATCCCAGCATCACAATTCTATTTTTGTCTAAATTGCAGAGTAAATGGGCTTCTAAATATGGTATTTCATTAGTTACTTTTTCAGGGCCTTGGCTTGTCACATGAGTAAATGGGCTTCTAAATGCAGTATTAATTTCATATTTCCGTATGTGAAAAGAAGTATAAATATCTTCATATACCAAACGCTCGCTAATAAGTACTGCATCTTCAAAATTGTAACCCTCCCACGGCATATAAGCTACTAATACGTTTTTCCCCAAAGCAAGTTCGCCACCAACTGTAGCAGCACCATCCGCTAAAATTTGTCCCTTTTTAATGCATTTACCCCAAGGAACCCGAAGTTTTTGATGCATACAAGTATTTTTATTGGAACGTTGACATATAACTAATGGAATGCTTAGAATATCTCCATTACCTGCTAAAAGAATCTTGTCAGTATTGGTATAAACGACCCTTCCCTCGCGTTCGGCTATAACAAGAGCCCCCGAATCTAGAGCTGCTTGTCGTTCCAACCCAGTTCCAACAATGCATTTCTCGGAGCGAGAAAGAGGGACTGCTTGATGTTGCATATTAGAACTCATTAAAGCTCGATTCGCATCATTATGTTCGATAAAAGGAATGAGGGAAACTCCAATAGAAAAATATTGAAAAGGAAAAATATTTTGAAGATGAACCTGTTCCTATGCAATAGTCAAGAATTCTTGACGGTATTGAGCTGGAACAACTTGTTCTTCCTGAATATCCCGATTTAAGGCTAAAGAATTTCCTGCCGCTACCATATAGTATTCATCGCTACCTGGTGATAAATAAAGCATCCGTACCCCGGTTGACCTCTCAGAAATTTCATAAAAAGGGCTCTCTAGAGATCCCCAATGACCAATCCTCGCATGAATTGCTAAGGATCCAATAAGTCCAACATTGATTCCTTCAGATGTGTCAATTGGGCAAATACGTCCATAGTGACTAGGATGGATATCTCGTATCCGAAAACTAGCAGTGCGACCTGTCAGTCCTCCAGGGCCCAAATAACTTAATTTTCTCCCATGAACTATTTGGGTCAAAGGATTAGTTCGATCCAAAACTTGAGATAATGGGTGTAACCCAAAAAAGGATTCATAAGTAGTTGTTAATGGAGGTGAGGTTACCAAATTATGAGGTGTCGGTATCAATTTATGCCCGATTGCTCCACATATAGTCCCCCGAACCACATTTTCTAAACGAACCAGAGCCAATCCGAATTGATCTTGTAAAAGATCTGCTACAGAACGAATACGTTTATTTTTCAAATGATTCATATCGTCAAGTGCACCCATTCCAAATTTCAGTCCAATCATATGATCGGCGGCTGCCAATATATCTCGTGGTAACAAAAATGTATTGTTCTGGGGTATATCAATGTTCAGTTTTCGGTTCATATTTCGTCGACCAATCCTTCCTAATTCACATCTTTGTTGAAAGAATTTCTTTTGTAATTCCTTATATAAGGATTCAGAAAATACCGGATCGCCACCTACACAAGCAAATTGCTGATAAAACTCCATAATGGAATTTTCTTTTGACCCAATTTTTTTCTCTCCTTATCATTCAGAAAAGACAAAAAAAATTTCAGGATAGCAAACATTCTCTAGAATTTCTCTTAGATTCAAACCCATAGCTGATGATAGAACTAGAATAGATATTTTTTGTTTCCTACTTACACGAGCCCATATCCTTGCTTTTCTATCAATTTCTAATTCTGATCTTCCTCCCCAATCTGATATTATGGTACCGTATAGACTGAAATTCCGTTATGGTCCAGTTCTGATCGGTAATAAATATCGAAACTTTGCAATATTTGATTGATCACAATTCTATATATTCCATTGATTATAGAAGTTCCCAGGGAATTCATTAGAGGAATGTTTCCGATAAAAATTGTTTGTTCTTGCATATCCCTACTGTTTTTCCAAATTAATCCCGCAGATACATATAATTCAGAAGAATATGTGAGTGATTCATACATAGCATCTCTTTCCTTTATTAAGGGTTCGACCAATTGATATATTTCCACAAATAATTGAAATTCAATTTCTTGATCTGTATCTTCAATTTTTGGAAACTTATAAAGTTCTTCCGTCAAGCCTTGATCAATGAACCTACAAAATCCTTCAAATTATATCTGATTAAATCCAGGCATTGTAGATATTTCCTCATTTCCATCCCCGAGCATTTTAAATTTCCCATTTAGCAAAAACTCCCACTATTGGTTCATTCTGCATCTAATTAGATAAATTAGATAAATGATCTAGCAATGATGGCATTTCTATTTTGTTTACCGAATCACATGAAATTTTAGCCAACTCCATATCTGGAATGTATGAAATACGTATGAACGGAAGAAGAAAGAGAATTTTCTACTTGAATTGAATTGATTGGAATTTTCAACAGATACAAATGGAAAGAAATTGATAAAACATCCCTAGAAACCGACTTCTGCTACTTAGACTTATTAATTAAGTTATAGGATTTTGTATAGAATATAAAAAGAAAAATGATTCCATTTCTACCATTATTATGATAATACATATTCCAACCTGCTTGAATACCAGAAAAATAAATGGATTGGACATTTGATCTTTTTGCTGAGATAAAGGCATAAAAATCAGAAAGAATATATAGAATTAGAATTGGTTTTTTAGCATTTAACCCCCCCTTATGTTATGGATTTCGTTGTTCAAAACAAAAAAGGATTCGCAGATAAGATAGCATTGCTATTTTCTATCTTTAGATCTAAGAAGGGTCTAGCTGTTGGAATAATGGTATCCATTGCTATTTGAGCCCTTGTTGTTAGTAAAATTGGTGAATTAAGCGAAGGTACGGAAAGAGAGGGATTCGAACCCTCGGTAAACAAAAGCCTACATAGCAATTCCAATGCTACGCCTTGAACCACTCGGCCATCTCTCCTACATAATGATTATGACCCTAAAACCGAGTGAATAGCGAGTCAGTCACCTAAACTAGAACTTAATTTAGCGGCTCTTTCCAAAAGGCGTGAATGCAAATAAAAAACATCTCCTGGATAAGCTTCACGACCGGGCGGTCTTTGTAATAGAAGAGACATTTGGCGATAAGCTTGCGCTTGTTTGGAGAGATCATCATAAATGATTAAAGTGTGTCGTTCACGATACATAAAATATTCAGCCAGAGCTACTCCTGTATAAGGAGCAAGATATTGTAATGTAGCAGGGGAATCTGCCGTTTTGGCTACCACAACAGTGTATTCCATCGCTCCCCTTTCCTGTAAAGTAGTTACTACCTGGGCCACAGAAGACGCTTTTTGCCCAATAGCTACATAAACACATATTACATTTTGACCTTGTTGATTGAGAATCGTATCTGTGGCTACTGTTATTTTACCGGTCTATCTGTCCCTAATAATTAATTCTCGTTGACCACGTCCTATAGGGATCATCGAATCAATAGTAATAAGCCCAGTTTGAAGAGGCTCATATACGAAACGGCGCGAAATATTACCCGGGGCGGCAGATTCAATTAATCGAAATTCAGAAGCTGAAATTTCACCTCTACCATCAATAGGTTTAGCCAAGGCATTTATAACACGGCCCAAATAAGCCTCACTCACAGGTATCTGAGCAATTCTTCCCGTTGCTTTTATAGAACTTCCTTCTTGTATCAACAAACCGTTGCCCATTAATACAACACCAACATTATTTGATTCCAAATTCAGAGCAATGCCTATTGTACCCTCTTCAAATTCTACTAATTCACCCGACATTACTTCATCAAGACCGTGAATACGAGCAATGCCATCGCCTACTTGAAGTACAAGACCGGTATTTACAATCTCTATTTCTCTATTATATTGTTCAATACGTTCACGGATAATATTACTAATTTTGTCAGCTCGAATGGTTACCATGATTCTTTCTTTAGTCTTTTTTGAAAGAAAAAAATAATACCTACAGTAGAAAGACTAATCTGTTATTTCTTTCATTGTTCCCAACATGCCAATATTTGCACTAATGGTACGTAATGTAACTCGTTGTTCAAACAACTATTCAGAGTTCCTAGAGCTCCTCGTAAGGCTTGTTGGAAAACCCGTTGTCGGACTTGATTAATTGCCCTTTGTTGTTCAAACTGAATCGTTTCGTTTTTGTAATTTTCTAATTGTTCCAAAGTCTTATAAGTTGAATTAATCAAACTCAATTTTTCTCGTTCTATCTCAGAGTATCCATTCACTCGAAACTGCTCGGCTTCGGTTTCTACTTTCCGTAAGCGAGAACGAGCTTTTTTGAGTTGTTCAATAGCCCCCCCCCCCCCCCACGCAGTTCCTCTCAATTTTGAATAGTATTCAAGATCCTCTGTTTTCGATTATCTAATAAATCACTTAATGAAAGTAGATTATTTTTCCATTCCTTTCCAAAATTCCATAATCCCTTCCGGAACCAAACATGAATCTTTCGATTCATTTGACTCTCACGCTCAATTACTTAATTACTTAAGGTAAATTCTCATATCTTTTTTTTATAAATGTAATGAGCCTATCTTCTCTTCTTTGTTCATATTACAAAAAGATATTGAAACTAACGTAAGACCAAAATATTCGAAGGATTCTTCTGACAAACTCAAAAATATGTAATTGTCAGCAAAGTTGTTTCTTTTTTTTTTCAAATTCAAAAAGTTCTTCTTACTTAGAATAGGTCGTCGATTCAGCATTAGATAAAGGGGGTAAAATCTCCGTTTTTACAATTTACAATAAGCGGTTAAAATCATTTTATCAATATGAGTATCCTATATCGATAAAATATTTATTTTGAAACTACCTCTATATTAACATAGTGGTAGAAAGCGTACCATGCTGTGTCTAGACTTCAAACAGTTTGTTTTAACCACGTTAATAGTTCCACATAATTGGTTAATAGAGAATCAAAATAGATTTACCAATGAATCGCGAAATGCTATGGTTCTTACATATAATTTCTGAATTTATACAGAAGTAATTCGCGAGATCATGCACCTCTCTTTCCTACTTATAACGGAAAAGGGTACAGTTGGTTGGTCCAACCTATTCTTGAAATAAATAACCCGCACACACTCCCTTTCCAAAATAAATCAATACACCAAGCACTATACTTAGATTTATTGGATTTGTTGCTAAAATATCGGTATTAAACCCGAAACTCCCGGCAGATGGCCAGTGGCCCAAAGAAACGAAAGAATCGGTTACGTTTTTCAAATGATGTCCTCTTATAGATAGACTTAAAAATCGAGCAGAGTTCTTTTTGTAGCACTTCGCCCCTCTTTTTATTTATTCTTTTATTTTTTCTGAAATTGAGTAAAAAAATAAAAAATATTCGAGTTAGTTATAAATTATGAACTAATGAACTAGCCCTTTTATTGGTTATTGGAACACTACTACATACTAAAAAGAGTTTCCCTTGGTCTATGAACGGGAAGGATGAAAGCGAGTCAGTATGCTAATTCCTCATCCGCAAATCAGCCCTTCCCGTAGGTTCTTTTCTCAAAGAATAAAGAATGGGAGGAGGGAAATCTTGATAGAATTTGAAAAAGCAAACGACAAGTCGAAGGCAATAAAATAGGAAAAATAAATACATTTTTCCTATTTCTAAGCTAAGATTAAACAAAAGGATTTGCAAATAAAAGTGCTAATGCTACAACCAGTCCATAAATTGTTAAAGCTTTCATAAAAGCTAGACTAAGCAATAGCGTACCTCGTATTTTTCCCTCTGCCTCAGGCTGTCTCACGATACCCTCTGCAGCTTGACCCACAGCAGTCCCTTGACCAACTCCAGGTCCAATAGAAGCAAGCCCTACGGCCAATCCAGCAGCAATAACGAAGCAGCAGAAATCAGTGGATTCATGATAAATTCCTCGTACCAAAAAAAGAAATGGTTAATGATACAATCAACCAATGAATTATGACTTAATTATTCCCTCACTAGGACTCATCCAGTCGAAGTAACTAAGACCTTCAGATTGAAGTAATAAGATTATTGAATCATCAAAACTACTTCGATATATCTTTTTTACTTTTTAGCCACAGAGTCTTTGTGAACCCATACGACTTTTGTTCTTCCATTTCTTGTTCTTGGTTCGAACTGTTAGTTGAATTATTTCTTGATTTCATCCGTTCACAGTCACAAGGGACCGGAAGGACTTCTAGTCTATTAGAATCCCCTAGAGTAGTAAAATAATATCCTTTAGTTCTTTTCATATATAACTAGCACTAGGCAATATCTAATATCACATATACATGTCTTTCTTCCATAACGTAAACCAAGCATTCATCTTAGATTCAATCCTATTCGAGAATCAAGCGCCGAAACATTTAGAAGGGTTCACTTATAGTTATTCAAGTACAGATACCTCCCGCTCCTAACCGAACCTTTCTAAAATACTAAAAAAAAAACCTTTTTCAAAATTCTTTTGAATCTTACCTTTTCTTATTATTCCACCTAGAGAAATTTAAATGGACAAATTGATTAGGACGATTAATTCCATATGTATAGAAATATCACTATTTGATTGATCTAAGTTCATGCAATTTATTAATAAAACTGAATAAAAAAATTATTCATTTTTAGTATTTATTTATTATTAATATTTTGGTCAATTGTTGAATAAAATCAACTGAAAGGGAAATCATTTCGCCCTTTTTATTTAATTACTTTAATTACACGTCGTAAACCTATACAACAAGAATTATTGACAAAAATTCTTATATTCAAATTGTTTTAACAATGAATTAATAATGAGATGGACTAAGCAATCTAAAGTGAATATTCATTGAGATGAAGTATGATATTAAGTGAAGGAAAGGGGAATTTTAGGAAAAAGATCTTTTTTTTGAGATCTTTTTCCCCTTACTCTTTAATATCATCGTAATTTTTTTGCTATCACTCTAGATCGTATATAACATAGTTGTATATTTAGATTCCCCTATTCTATTCCGTAAGTTAAATAATTCTCTTGAGCCACCCACCATATATTATACATTGCTGTGGGCTAAGCTAAAAAATACTATTTCAATGATGGCCCTCCATGGATTCACCTATATAAGCCGCGGCTAAAGTTGCAAAAATAAGAGCTTGAATACCACTTGTAAATAATCCAAGGAGCATGACAGGTGTAGGAACTACTAAGGGTACTAAAGAAACAAGAACAACAACTACTAATTCATCAGCTAAGATATTCTTGAAAAGTCGAAAACTAAGTGATAAAGGTTTTGTGAAATCTTCTAGGATGTTAATGGGTAAAAGGATTGGGGTTGGTTGAATATATTTTCCGAAATAACCTAATCCCCTTTTTGTAAGACCCGCATAGAAATATGCCATGGATGTGAGTAAAGCCAAAGCAACAGTAGGATTTATATCATTCGTGGGTGCGGCTAACTCCCCATGAGGTAATTATATGATTTTCCAAGGTAAAAGAGCTCCTGACCAATTAGAAACAAAAATAAATAAAAACATAGTGCCAATAAAAGGAACCCAGGGCCCATATTCTTCTCCAATTTGAGTTTTACTCACATCTCGAATAAATTAAAGAACATATTCGAAGAAATTCTGACCACCGGTCGGAATGGTTTGTGGGTTCCGAACAACTATAGTGGCTGAACCTAATAAGATAGCAATTACAACCCAAGAAGTAATAAGTACTTGGCCATGTACTTGGAAACCCCCTATTTGCCAATAGAAATGTTGGCCTACTTCCACACCAGATATATCTTATAACCCCTTTAGAGTATTGATGGAACATGATAGAACATTCATATTGCCTTGCCCTATGAAAAAATCGAAACATAATTTTTTGATTCAACCATCTCTTTGTCTACTTGAATCGGATATTTGGAATACCAACTAAGATTTATAATACTAATAAATCACATAATATCCCCAGTTATTTTTATCTATTTTTTGAAATTCAGAAATAGTAAGCGATTCCATAAGGGATTTCTAGGGATTTCTAAAGTAAGTTATTTATCTTATTATGTTATTATTAATCAAGGATTTCTTATATAGCTAGAACGACCCTCACAAATTGCGAATACTAATTTGTTAAGAATTAATCGGATTGAGGATATGGCGTCATCATTCGCTAGAATTGAAATATCTGCGAGATAGGGGTCACAATTTGTATCGGTTAAACAAATTGTTGGAATTCCTAAAGTAATACACTCTCGCAGGGTCGTATATTCTTCGTGCTGATCAACGATGATTACAATATCGGGTACCCCTGTCATATATTTAATCCCGCCCAGATATGTTTGCAAGCGAGATAATTGTCTTTTCAACATAGCTGCATCTCTTTTCGGGAGACGGTTGAGTCTCCCTGTTTTTTGTTCCATTCTCAAGTCCCTGAACTTATGAAGTCTTGTTTCTGTAGTGGACCAATTCGTTAACATACCGCCAAGCCATTTTTTATTAACACAATGACACCGGGCTCTTATTGCAGCCCACTCTACTGAATCAGCTGCTTTATTTTTGGTACCAACAATTAAGAATTGTTTCCCCCTACTTGCTGCGTCAAAAACTAAATCACAAGCTTCTGATAAAAAATCAGCAGTTCTAGTAAGATTTGTAATATGAATACCCTTACGCTTTGCAGAGATATAAGGCGCCATTTTAGGATTCTATTTCCTAGTACCATGACCAAAATGAACTCCTGCCTCCATCATCTCTTCCAAATTTATGTTCCAATATCTTCTTGTCATTTCTCCCCACAACCTCCCTCCTTTTTTTATTCTTTTTCAAAAAAAAAAAGAGACGAGGAACCCTGAACTGAAATAAATAATTGTTCCGATGGAACCTTCTTTTCTACCGTAGATTGGACGTAGATACACGACCCAAACCATTATTCTTTTCTATTCATTTTCTATTCATTATTCTTTTTATTACAAAAGCAAATAACCATACCAAATGCAGATAGCAAAGGAGATGACTCCGTTGTTAGCAATGATTAAATCCTATAAACGATTTAAATGATTGTTTGGGTATGTCATGGAATTTTTTTGAAAGACAAGAATCAAATAATTTTCTGTGGTGGAACAAAATATCTCTCATCTCCCCCTCGAATAGATTCATTTTTTTTTGTTTCCAAAGGAATGTTGTTATGTTGTTTTGAAGGGTGCACTAATCCCTTGAATCCAGTACCAACGGGTATCACCCCCCCCCCCCCCAAAACAATGTTCTCTTTCAGGCCTTTCAACCAATCGATACGACCTCGGAGAGCCGCTTTTGCTAAAACTCGAGCAGTTTCTTGAAAACTTGCTTCAGATATGAAACTTTGAGTATTGAGAGATGCTCTTGTTATTCCCAATAAGACGACTCGATAACAGATCGCTTCTTCCAAAGCGCGCCCCGTTTGTTCTGCTTGCAACAATCCAATAAGTTCTCCGTGTGAAAAAACATTATTCCATCTTCTGAAATCAACACTTTTGATGTTATTTGACGTACAATAATTTCTATATGCCTATTATGAATCTGCACCCCCTGGGAGCGATAAACCTGTTGGATTTTATTAACCAAAGAGATTCGGCTTTGCGCTATAGTTAGCTCAGCACCAATCAAGAATCCCCAAGGAATTCCAAGAATTCTTGGTATACATTTGTTCCAACCCTCAACCCTCTTTTCTAGATTCATGGATATTGAATCAATCGAACGCACTTCTAGCACCTGTTCTACTTTTAGAAGACCCTGTGTTATATCACCAGATCTCGATTTTTCATATATAAATGTAACTAATGTATCTCCTTCATAAAGGGTTTCCCCGTAATGGCCATGAACAGTTGCTCCGAGGGTGGCCAAATAAGGCTTAGCTGATCGTATCACTATCGAGTCAACTTGAACAAGTATAACTTGACCCGATTTGAGGGGATATCCATTTTTGGCTATACATACATTTTCACAAATAAACTGTCCAAGACTAATTATTTTAGATGTCTCTGCACAATAATTGTGATGGAGAAAAAACCAATTCAAATTGAATGGATTTAAAATAATGTTACGGCATGGATCGGGATTAAAATTTTTTTCATTTTCATCCATTAAATAATATTTCAATTTAATCACTTGAAAAGTCTGTTTTAAATTGTCAAGTTGCAAATATTTAGTTACTAAGATCTGATTATGAGTTATTAAATGGTAAGATGAATAAAAATTCTCAATTGGAAGGCATGTTCCTAAAGGGCCCAATGAATTCCTAATTGGAATTAGGGGATTTTTTTAATTGATTCTTTTATCACACTGTGATATTTTACATCCTTGAATGGCTCCATTCGAGAACAATTGGCTGCTAGGTTTGATCGGGGAGCTCAATTCACTGCAAAGTTTTGGAAATCCTTCCAAAGGAGCTTAGGGACACAAGTGAATTTAAGTACAACTTTCCACCCTCAAACGGATGGTCAAGCAGAGCGCACTATTCAAACACTTGAAGATATGCGAGCTTGTGCATTGGACTTCAAAGGTAGTTGGGTGGACCGTCTACCGCTTATTGAATTTGCCTATAATAATAGCTACCATTCAAGCATCAAGATGGCACCTTATGAAGCTTTTGTATGGAAGGAAATGTAGGTCACCAATCGGACGGTTCAAAGTGGGTAAATCCACCTTGTTTGGTCCAGATCTAGTCTAACAAGCCATGGAAAAAGTCAAAGTAATACGATAGCGGCTAGAAACAGCCCAAAGTCATCACAAATCATATACGGATGCTAGGAGGAGAGGTGGAATGTTTAAACTTATTATGTTGTCAAAAGTTTGTTTACATGAAAGTTTAAACTTATGTGACCTATCCCATTTATGCTAACATTCGGGGATGAATGTTCCTAAGGGGGGGAGGATGTAACTCCCCACATCTTACATGTACTAGACCTATGTATATGAAACATGATACGGCGGGGTCAAATCAGCACACATTTTTAAGAGTGCTTAAATTTCAGATTAGAGGGCTATATGTACATCTAACACTCAAGAGGACGGAGTGCATATACGTTTTAAGTCAAATTGAGGAGACCGCGGCCTCATGAAGAGGAAGAAATGAGGTGCTTGTGGGACTTAGGAAGCTAGCAGGTAAGTCACCTATGTACTTAGCTTAAATAGGCTAGGTAGACAGGGACGAGATCCGACACCGAATTTGTTCAAGTCCGATAAAGAATAAATCCCAAGTTAAGGATGTCATTTGGGCCCATGGTTTGGCATCATAAAGAAACAACATTTTCAGCCCAAGATGAATATGAAAAGGGCCAAATTAAATTCACAACCCAATTCACAAATAGGGCCCAAACTAAGTGGGTGTAAAAGAGAAATATTTGCAGCAAAACCCATCCAATTGAAGCCCAATAAGGCCCAAGTGAAAGGGCCAAGTTGCTGCATCACCACCTTAATAAAATAAGGCTTGAAATGCAAAAGAAAGTCGGCCAAAAGTGGCCCTTTAAAAGGGATTAAAAACCAGAAATTTTAAGTCATTTTTACTTAGCCAAAAATCAAATTTCATTCCAAGTTTCTCCTTGCTGTCTCTTCACTTTGTAAAGCAGCCAAGGCACACCTTTAGGGTTCTTGAAGAGCACCTGATCCTTGAGAGCTAAGGTAAGTAAAAATACCTATGGTTTAGTATTATTTTTCCATGAAAATCATGAAGAGTATGCTCATTGTACTTTGTGCAGGAATTTCGGACAGCATGTGTTTCAAAGATTTTTGTACACTTTCTTGTTTATTAAGAGGCTTTTACCTTGTTGGATGGCTGGATTAGGTAGTAATATTTATGTTTTTGACAAGGTTTGGTTCTTTAGTGATGTAAGAAGGCTGCTGGAACATTTTTATCTTCTGCAAAAATGAGTTCTTATATGCTATCTTAATTCCGCTCTTAGTAGGAATTCGTGGACTGAATATTGGGAAATGTTGTCTCATGTTTTCCATCTATTTGGGGACTGTTTTAGGACTTTTTTTGTGTGTAAATATGCTGAGGACAGTTTGGTTGAGGTTGAAACAGATTTCGAATGGTTGACGCCAAAATATAGTGAAAGGACGTAATGTTACGTTGCATACTTGCATGTTGTGTAGAGTTGTTGTATGTTGTACTTGATGAGCTGTTGTAAGCCTGTTGTGTGACTAAACAGGCTGCATGTAACATGTACATGACAATGTGTGGTAAAAGAAATATGATTAGAGATGGAAAGGTTGAAAGAATACTCGTGGATTGATAGTTAAAAACTTGCTGCGCGAGTGTTTGTTTTTATGAGATTGGACTGCCAAGATGTGGTTATTAGCTGCTAATACTAGTTTTATCACCTACTATATTGTAAATAAGTATTTGGAGGAAAAGGATACTACTCCAAGGTAATAAAGACATAGTACAACGAGGTATGTAAGGCTACTTGATTTCCTATAACTTGGCATGAAATCTAGGTTCTTCCTTGGTACATAAAGGCACTTACCAACTCCGACATAGCTAATAATTGTGTCTCCACTCCTTACCATGTTCATATGTTCCCATACATAGCCATTGTCAAATCTGCATACGTACTTGGGTACCAAAGATACATGCATTCCATTTTACCAAATAAAGTCCATGTGTTGTTTAATCTCCTACACGTTTCGTTAGTTGTGTAACTCTTTTTACATTGTGGTATTATCTTGTGTGGTTGTTTATAAGTCATATGTCATGTCTATGTTCCTACAACTATAAATGTTATGACCACCAAAAGAATCATCTCAAAAGTAAATAAAAGATTAATTGACGTTTCTTATTAATGCGTGGTATCCTAGGGGTGGAAGATTCACCTAGCGTGGGTCGATCCCATATTACGGGGGGTATCCCAGGGGTGAAAGGAAAACCTAGCATGGGTCGATCCCAAAATTGATTTACCACTGATCAGCTGGTCATTTACATGATATATTGTGCATGATTCCACAGTATGATTAAAGGTGGTATTCAATATATTATCTCGTACTGACGTCCCTTACGGGGGACCTGCATTTCATGCTACAGGTATAGGAGCTACAAAATCTCCCCAGTAGGAGTACAGTAGTTCCAACTGCTGTTATTGAGCTCCAGATTGCTTCGGGGCTTTGTGTGCTTAGAGCTTATGTTTTGTATTGTATAGTTGGTCATGAGGTGGGGCCTGTCCCAACCCATATAGATATTGTTCCTTACCTAGAGGCTTTGAAGACTATGTAAAGTAAATTGTGGTTAAATATCGTACTTCAGACATCGTGCCTCCAACGGCCCAGTCTTATGCATCTCCTTTTGTCTTGTTAATACTATTTTTTAAAGCATGTTGAGTATGGAAACCTCTTATAATGCTCATAGAAAGTGTATGGTTATATATTGGTTCTCCCGAGCCTTGTCGGCAATGGGTGCCAGTCCGCCTTAATGTGTGACACCTTGAGAATGTGTACTGACTATCGGTAATTGAATAGGGTGACAATGAAGAACAAATACCCCCTCATCAGGATTGATGATTTATTTGATCAATTATAGGGTGCCAAATGCTTTTCAAAAATTCATTTGAGATCAGGTGATTGATGGTGAAGGAGAAAGATATATTCAAGACAGCCTTTAGGACACGCTATGGCCACTTTGAATTTTTTGTTATGTCATTTGGGCTGACAAACGCGCCAGCACTTTGTATGGATTTAATGAATAGGGTATTCAAGCCATTCTTGGATGTATTTGTGATAGTATTTATAGATGATATTTTGGTATATTCAAGATCAGAAGAGGACCATGCAAATCATTTACGACAGGTATTACAAGTTCTTCGTGATTGACAATTGTATGCCAAGTTTTCGAAATGTAAATTTCGGTTAAAATCAATGGCATTCTTAGGTTATATTGTATCTATGAAGGAATAAGGGTTGATTCACAAAAGATAGAGGCGGTGAAAGATTGGCCAAGGCCAACAATATCCACAGAAGTTCGAAGCTTCCTAGGGTTGGTAGGTTTGTTGAGAGTTTTTCTTCTATTTCTGCACCTCTAACAAAGTTGACACATAAAGCGACCAAGTTTCAATGGAATGATGTATGTGAAAGGAGTTTCCAAAAGTTGAAAAGTAGGCTAACTTCTGCACCTGTGCTAGTGCTTCCAGAAGGCACGGAGGGGTATGCGGTGTATTGTGATGCTTCAGGAGTTAGCTTAGGGTGTGTACTAACACAACATGGTAGGGTAATTTCTTATGCCTAAAGTCAACTGCAACCGCATGAGAAAAAACACCCAACACATGACCTTGAGCTAGAAGCTATTGTGTCTACCTTGAAAGTATGGTGCCACTATTTGTATGGGGTTCATATTGACATATATACTTATCATAAGAGCCTATAATACATCTTTAAACAGAAAGACCTAAATTTAAGATAGCGCAGATGGCTAGAGCTAATAAAGGATTACGATGTTGATATACTATACTATCTAGGGAAAGGAAATATGGTAGTTGATGCTATGAGTCATAAGGCAATTATGAATATTGGTGATCAGACCGTGGTAAGTCATGGAGTGGCTAAGGATCTACGTCAACTAGCTAATTTAGGAGTTGACCTCCTTGAAACTCCAAAGAAAGGGGTTATTGTGCATAATGTTGCAAAGTCTTCATTGGTAATGGAGGTAAGAGAAACGCAGTTCAAGGATCCTGTCCTACGACGACTTAAGGAGAAGGTGAGTGAAGGTATGATGAAGAGCTTTGAACTTACACAAAATGGAGTACTTTATTGCCAAAATATATTATGTGTTCCTAATATTAATGGGCTAAGAAGGAGGATAATGGAAGAAGCCCATCATTCAAGATATTCAATCCATTCAGGATCATTTAAGATGTATCATGACCTGAAGGGAATGTTTTGGTAGGGAAGCATGAAAAATGACCTTGCAGAATTTGTGGCTCGATGTGCAAATTGCCAACAAGTAAAAGTAGAGAACCAAAAGCCTGGAGGATATATGCAATGCATAGATCTTCGAATATGGAAGTGGGATATGATTATTATGGATTTTGTTACTGGTTTGCCTTGCTCATTTTAGAAGTTTGACTTCATATGGGTGATAGTTTATAGGCTCACAAAGTCAGCACACTTCTTGCCAGTTAAGAGTGATTATACAACTGAAGAGTATGAAAAGCTATACCTCAAAGAGATAGTTAGGGTACATGGGGTCCCAATCTCCATTATATCTGATCGGGGAGCTCAATTCACTGCAAAGTTTTGGAAATCCTTCCAAAGGAGCTTAGGGAAACAAGTTAATTTAAGTAAAGCTTTCCACCCTCGGATGGATGGTCAAGAAGAACGCACCATTCAAACACTTGAAGATATGTTGCGGGCTTGTGCATTAGACTTCAAAGGTAGTTGGGTTGACCATTTGCCACTTTTTGAATTTGCCTATAATAATAGCCACCATTCAAGCATCAAGATGGCACCTTATGAAGCTTTGTATGGAAGGAATTGTAGATCACCAATAGGATAGTTTGAAGTGGCTGAAACCACCTTGCTTGGTCCAGATCTAGTCCAACAAGTCATGAAAAAAGTCGAGGTAATACGACAACGGCTAGAAACAACCCAAAGTCATCACGAATCATATGCGGATGCTAGGAGAAGAGGAGCGGAATTCTCAGTCGAAGATTGGGTATTCTTAAAGGTGTCCCTAATGAAAGGAGTTATGAGATTCGATAAGAAAGGAAAACTAAGTCCACGTTACATAGGGCCATATAAGATTATTAAAAGGTTTGGACAGGTTGCGTATGAATTAAAGCTACCCCAGGAGCTCTCAATTGTTCATCTAGTTTTTCATGTCTCAATGCTTCGAAAATGCATAGGTGACCTATTGCTATCCTAGATCGTCAAGTTAGAAAGCTAAGGAATAAGGAAATACCTTCAGTAAAGGTACTTTTGAGGAACCACCAAGTAGAGGAGATGGTGTGGGAGGCTGAGGAAGCAATGAGATGGAAATACCCTTATTTATTTTAAGCTAAAGAGGAAGTCCAAGATGTAGAGTTAGGGAATTAGTAGGTAAGTGAGTTTGAATTCTTATCATGTTGTCAAAAGTTTTAAATGAACGTTTAAACTTATTTAACCTATCCAATCGTGCCAACATTCGGGGACAAATGTTCCCGAAGGGTGGAGGGGGTGGGGAGGATGTAACACCCCACCTTTTACGTATACTAGTCCTATGCGTATGAAACATGATATAATTCGATAAAAGGGGCACCAACTTTAAAAAAGTGCCTAAAGCTTAGATTAGAGGGCTATATTTACGCCTAATTCTTAAGATTAGCGAGTGTGTATAAGTGTCGAGTTGAATTAAGGAGATCACGATACTAAATGAAGTGAAAGGAAATGAGGTGCTTGTAGGACTTAGGAAGCTAACACATGAGTCACGTACGTGCTTAGCTTAAATTGTCTACATAGATGGAGAAGATTAATTCATACATGAGTGAACACACTTGAGGCCTAAAGTTAAGTAGAATGAAAAGGACGCGAAGACGAGGCCCAACGCCGAATCTATTCAAGTCCGATAAAGAATAAAGTCCAAGTTAAGGATGTCATTTTAGCCCATGGTTTGGCATTATAAAGGGACAATATAGACAGCCCAAGATGAATAGGAAAAGGGCCAAAGTAAATTTACTACACATTTCACAAATAGGGCCCAAACTAAGTGGATGTAAAAGAGAAATATTTGCAACAAAGCCCATCTAATTAAAACCCAATAAGGCCCAAGTGAAAGGGCCGACTAGGTGCATCACCACCTTGAAAAAATTTGGCTGAAAACACAAGAGAAAGTTGGTTAAGTGGCCCTTTAAAAGTGATTAAGAACCAACAACATTAAATCATTTTAACATAGCCAAAAATAAGATTTTTTCAAAGTTTCTCCTTGCTCTCTCTTTCCATTAAAAAGCAGCCACAACAAAACCATAGGGTTCTTGGAGTAAGCCCAACATCTTGGAGGTTAAGGTAAGTAAGAATACCTATGTGTTTAGTGCAATATTTCCATGAAAAAATGAGGAGTATGCTGGTTATACTTGTGCCGGAATTTTGGACAGCATGTGTTCCAAGGGTTATAAACTTTTCTTGTCTAGTAAGAGACTTTTCTCTTCTTGGTTCACTGGATTATGAAGTAATATTTATGTTTTAAACAAGGTTTAGTTCTGTAAAGATGAAAGAAGGTTGCTGCACCATTTTTATCTTCCGCATAAATGAATTCTTATATGATATCTTAATTGCGCTCTTAGTAGAAATTTGTGGACTGATAATTGAGAATTGTTGTTGGACGTCCTACATCTACTTGGGAACTATTTTTGGACTATTTTTGGGACTGTTTTTGTGTGCAAATATGTTGGAGACAGTTTGGTCGAAGTTGAAATGGATTTGGATTTGTTAGCTTAGAAACGTAGCGAGAAGATGTAATGTTATAGCAGCCTACTTATGTGTCGTGTAGAATTCTAAGTGTTGTGCTTTGTGAGCTCTTCTAACACTGTTATGGGACTAAAACAAGCTTTATATGACACGTATATGAGAATATGTATTAGAAAATACGATTAGGAGCGGAAAGGTTGAAAGAATACTTTTTGGTTGATAATTATGAGCTTGCTGCCCGAAAATTATTTTTGGGTGGAATTGGACTATCAAGATGTGTTTATTAGCTTCTAACACTAGTTTTATCACATACTCTATTGTAGATAATATTACGAGGAAAAGGAGGTTACTTTGAGGTAATAATGAGGTCTTACCACGAGGTATGTAAGGCTACTAATTTTCATATTATTTGGCATGAATCTAGGTTATTCCTTGGAACATAAAGGAACTTACAAACTCCGACATGGCTAATAACCATGTCTGCACTCTTTAACATGTTCATATGCTCCTACACATGGTAATTGTCAATTCTGCATACATACTTTGGATGCAAAGATACATGAGTTCCTTTTGTTGCTAATAAAATCCACATGTTATTTCATCTCCTACGTAATTCATTAGTTGTGTGTATCTTACTCTTTTCTTTATGGTACTATCTCGTATGATTGTTACATGTCACATGTTATGTCTATAGTCTTACAGCTCTAAATGTTATGGTCACCAAACGAATCAACTCAAAAGTAAATAGAAGATTAATTGAAGTTGCTTAATGATGGGTGGTATTCCAGGGATGAAAGAATCACCCAGCATGGGTCGATCCCATATTACAGGGGGGTTCCCAGGGGTGAAAGGAAAGCCTAGCATGGGTCAATCCCGATATTGATTCACCACTGATCAGTTGGTCATTTACATGATATATTGTGCACAGATTATACAGGAGAAAGGTAATGTAATAAAAAGGACATAAGGTACATGATTCCACAGTATGATTAAAGGTGGTCTGTTATCCGTACACACTAGTTTATGATTTCATTTGAGTTCTTATTTCATATACAAGACTTTTTGCCTTACATATTCAGTACATTATCTCGTACTGACGTCCCTTACAAGGAACCTGCATTTCACGTTTTAGGTACAGAAGCTAGTAGATGTAAGAGTACAGGATATCCAGCTGTTGTTACTAAGCTCTAGGTTGCTTTGGGGCTTTGTGTCTCTAGAACTTATATTTTTGTACTGTATGGTTGGTCATGAGGTGGTGCCTGTCCCGATCCTTAATGAATACAGTTTCTTATCTAGAGGCTTTGTAGACTATGTAAAGTAAAGTGTGGTCATGTATCGTACTTCAGGCATCGTGGCTCCAACGACCTAGTCATATGCATATCCTTTTGGCTTGTTATTATTGTCTACTTTCTTTAAAGCATGTTGAATTTGGAAACCCCTTATAATGCTCATAGAAAGTGTATGGTTATATGTTGGTTCTCCCGACCCTTGTCGGCAACGGGTGCTAGTCCACCTTAATGGGACTTAGGGCGTAACAAATGTTGTATCAGAGCAGGTCATCCTAGGGAGTCTACAAGGTCGTGTCTATGTAGAGGCTTGTTTATGGATGTGTTGTGCACCACATTTATAAGTAGGAGGTTACGTGGCATTTAGGAGTTGTCACTTTCATTTCATTCTTTAGATTGTTCCATAGAGTTAAGTGTTGTAGGTGTGTTGTTTCTAACCTTTAAATTATTTTGTCCAGCGAGTATGCCAGAAACAAGGAAAAGCAAAGGGAAGGAACTAGAAGTGGTAGTTGGTGTACCCTGTCGGGTGGGACAACAAAATGAGGCCCAAGATGAGTCTTTGTCACAAACATCTCCAACTCCTCTAGCTCCTGATGAACCAGGAAGTAGTGAAACTACCCCAGAACCACCTATCGATGCTACCGTGCAGGATCTGAGAAATGCGGTCCTCTTATTAACTCGTATAGTCAAGGTCAAAGACAAGAAGGTCTAGTTAGGGTTGGAGGTGGTGCGAATAGGGTAGCTACCACGAGGATACGTGACTTTCATAATTTGAACCCTCCATCTTTTACCAGGTCAGATCATAATGATGATCCAGAAGACTTCATCGATCAGATCCAACGCTCTTTGGATGTTATGCACGTAAGCGGTACAAAAGCTTTGGAGCTGGAAACATAGAGATGCACCTCCAACTACCTGGAAGGAGTTTAAGGAGGTATTTCTTGACCATTACTTACCATTAGAGATCCGAGAAGCCCGTGCAAATCAATTTCTGAATCTACACCAAGGGAATATGAGCGTGAGGGAGTATAGTTTTCAATTTAATTCCCTGGCAAGGTATGCTTCTAATGTAGCTGCTATTATGGCAGATAGAGTTCATTGATATGTGGATAGGTTTCATTCGTATCTTGTTAGAGACTGTACCATTGCTTCTTTGAATAAAGACATGGATATAGCGATGATGCAAGCATTTGTAAAAAACTGAAGGATCAGAGGAAAAAGAAAAAGGACACAAGAGTTAGAAAGGGGGAAGTCCAAGAGGGCCAGATCTACGGGGCAGTTTATACAATCCCAAGGTGAGTTTAGTCCTCGGTTTTCTAATAAACCACATAGGCCATCATCCTCCAGCTTTGTAGTTAGTGCTCAACCACAACTTCAAGGGTCTAAAGGTAATCAGTTTAGTCAAAGAAGTGAGGGTCAAGGTGCACAGACAACAGGATATTTGGCAAGCCAGCAAATTCCTCCTATGCATCCTTGCAAATAATGTGGGAGGAGTCATTAAGATACATGTCGTGTTGGGAAAGATGCTTGTTATTGGTGTGGTGTACCTAGGCATATGATGAGAGATTGCCCGAGAAGACATATGGGTGATACAACACAACCTACTGGGTCAGCTCTTGCATCATCATCATTAGTTCCTCCATTAGGTAGGGGTCAGCAAACACCTGCACGTCATTGTAGAGGTAGTAGAGGGGCTATTAGCTCTAGCAGATCCCAGAATCGCACTTATGCTTTGGGGAGTCGACAAAATTTTGAAGCTTCACCCGAGTTGGTCACAAGTACATTGTCCATCTTTTCACATAATGTGTATGCATTAATTGACCCTGGTTTTACATTATCAAATATCATTCCACTAGTTTCTGGGAAGCTTAAGAGGACACCTAAATTATTGAACAAGCCATTTGAGGTGTCTACACTAACCGATGAATCTATTGTAGTTAGAAGGGTCTATTATAACTGTGCAGTAACTATTTGTGACCGTGACACATTAGCTAACCTTGTTGAGCTATAAATGGTGGAACTTGATGTTATAATGGGTATGGATTTGTTAGCTTCTTGTTATGCCACTGTGGATTGCCGAACTAAAAGGGTGTATTTCCACTTTCCAAATGAGGAGACATTTGAATGGGAAGGCAATGTTGGGGCATCAAAGGGTAAGTTTGTTTCTTATTTTAAGGCAAGGAAGATGATGTCAAAGGGATATATATGTTATCTAGTTAGAGTGAGGCATATGGAGGCAGAACAACCAACGCTTCAATCTATTCCAATTTATTTGATCAGTTACAGGGTGCCAAATGCTTTTCAAAAATTGATTTGAGATCAGGTTATCACCAGGTGAGGGTGAAGGAGAAAGATATATCCAAGACAACCTTTAGGACACGCTATGATCACTTTGAATTTCTTCTTATTTCATTTGGGCTAACAAATGCACCAACAATTTGTATGGATTTCATGAACAGGGTATTCAAGCCATTCTTGGATGTAATCGTGATAGTATTTATAGATGATATTTTGGTGTATTCAAGATCAGAAAAGGACCATGCAAATCACTTACAACAGGTATTACAAGTTCTTTATGATCGGCAATTGTACACCGTGTTTTCCAAATGTGAATTTTGGTTAAAATCAATGGCATTCTTTGGTCATATTGTATCTGATGAAGGAATAAGAGTTGATTCATAGAAGATAGATGCTGTGAAAGAAAGGCAAAGGCCAACAACACCCACGGCTGTTCGAAGCTTTCAAGGATTGGCATGTTAATACAGGAGGTTTGTTGAGGGTTTTTCTTCTATTTCTCACCTCTAACAAAGTTGACACATAAGGCAACCAAGTTTCAATGGAATGATGCATGTGAAATGAACTTTAAAGAGTTGAAAAGCAGGCTAACTTTTGCACTTGTGCTAGTAGTGCTCCAAAGGGCACGGAGGGGTATGTGGCATATTTTTTTCTTCAAGAGTTGGCTTAGGGTGTATATTGACACAACATGGTAGGGTAATTGCTTATGCCTTGAAACAACTGCGACCACACGAGGAAAACTACCGAACATATGACCTTGAGCTAGCAGATGTTGTGTTTACCTTGAAAATATGGCGTCATTATTTGTATGGGTTTTACGTTGACATATATATTGATCATAAGAGCCTACAGTACATCTTCAAGAAGAAAGATCTATATTTAAGACAGCGGAGGTGGCTAGAGCTAATAAAGTATTACAACGTTTATATACTATACCATCCAGGGAAACAAATGTGGTAATTGATGCTCTGAGTCATGAGCCAATCATGAATATTGGTGATCAGACCATGGTAAGTCAAGGAGTGGCTAAGGATCTATGCCAACTAGCAAATTTGGGAGTTTGCCTCCTGGAAACTCCAAGGAAGGGGTTGTTGTGCATAATGTTGCCGAGTCTTCATTGGTAATGGAGGTAAGAGAAAAGCAATTCAAGGATCCTGTTCTACGATGACTTAAGGAAAAGGTGAGTCAAGGTACGATGAAGGACTTTAAGCTTACACAAAATAGAGTACTTTATTGCCAAAATAGATTATGTGTTCCTAATATTAATGGACTAAGAAGGAGGATAATGGAAGAAGCCCATCATTAACGATATTCCATCCATCCAAGATCAAATATGATGTATCATGACCTGAAGGGAATGTTTTGGTGGGCAGGTATGAAAATGGACCTTGCAGAATTTGTGGCTCAATGTCCAAATTGCCAACTAGTCAAGGGAGATCACCAAACGCTAGAAGGTTATATGCAATGTATAGAGCTTCCAACATGGAAGTGGGATATGATTAATATAGATTTTGTTACAGGGTTGCCTCGCTCATCTCAGAAGTTTGACTCCATATGGGTGATAGTTGATAGACTCACGAAGTCAGCACACTTCATGCCAGTTAAGAGTGATTATACAGCTGAAGAGTATGCAAAGTTATACCTCAAAGAGATAGTTAGGCTACATAGGGTCACAATCTCCATTATATCTGATCGGGGAGCTCAATTCACTGCAATGTTTTGGAAGTCCTTCCAAAGGATCTTAGGGACACAAGTGAATTAAAGTACAACTTTCCACCCTCAAACAGATGGTCAAGCAGAACGCACCATTCAAACACTTGAAGATATGTTGCGGGCTTGTGAATTGGACTTTAAAGGTAGTTTGGTGGACCATTTGCCACTTATTGAATTTGCCTATAATAATAGTTACCATTCAAGCATCAAGATGACACCTTATAAAGCTTTGTATGGAAAGAAATGTAGGTCGCCAATCGGATGGTTCAAAGTGGGTGAAACGACCTTGCGTGGACAAGATCTAGTCCAACAAGCCATGGAAAAAGTCAAGGTAATACGACAACGGCTAAAAACAGCCCAAAGTCATCACAAATCATACGTGGATGCAAGAAGGAGAGGATTGGAATTCTCAGTAGGAGATTGGGTATTCTTAAAAGTGTCCCCAATGAAAGGTATTATAAGATTTTGTAAGAAATGAAAACTAAGCCCATATTAAAGGTGACAGCACACTTCTTGCCAGTTAAGAGTGATTATACAGCTGAAAAGTATACAAAGTTATACCTCAAAGAGATAGTTAGGCTACATGGAGTCACAATCTCCATTATATCTGATCGGGGAGCTCAATTCACTGCATTGTTTTGGAAGTCCTTCCAAAGGATCTTAGGGACACAAGTAAATTTAAGTACAACTTTCCACCTTCAAACAGTTGTTTAAGCAGAACGCACCATTCAAACACTTGAAGATATGTTGTGGGCTTGTGCATTGGACTTTAAAAGTAGTTGGGTGGACCATTTGCCACTTATTGAATTTGCCTATAATAATAGTTACCATTCAAGTATCAAGATGGCACCTTATGAAGCTTTGTATGGAAGGAAATATAGGCCGCCCATCGGATGGTTCAAAGTGGGTGAAACCACCTTGCGTGGACGAGATGTAGTCCAACAAGCCATGGAAAAAGTCAAAATATGACAACGGCTCGAAACAGCCCAAAGTCGTCACAAATCATACGTGGATGCTAGAAGGAGAGGATTGGAATTCTCAGTAGGAGATTGGGTATTCTTAAAGGTGTCCCCAATGAAAGGTATTATAAGATTTTGTAAGAAAGGAAAACTAAGACCATGTTACATAGGACCATATAAGATTATTAAAAGGTTTGGACAGGTTGCGTATGAATTTGAGCTACCGCAAGAGCTTTCAATGGTTCATCCAGTTTTTCATGTCTCAATGCTCCAAAAATGCATAGGCGACCCATCTCGTATCACTCTTATTGAAGATGTGCAGGTTACGGAAGATCTCACCTATGAAGACGTACCTATTACTATCCTAGATCGTCAAGTTAGGAAGCGAAGGAATAAAGAAATACCTTCAGTAAAGGTACTTCGGAGGAACCAGCGAGTAGAAGAAGCGATGAGATCGAAGTATCCCTATTTATTTGAAGCTAAAGAGGAATTCCAAGATGTAGATTCGAGGGGTTAATAGGAAAGTGAGTTTGAATACTTATTGTATCATAAAAAGTTTGTTTAAATGTAGGGTTAAACTTGCTTAATCTATCCAATTATGCTAACATTCGGGAACTAATGTTCCTAAGGGGGGAGGATGTAACACCTTCACATCTTTGGTGAACTAGTCCTATGTATATGGAACATGATATGATTAGGTAGAAGGAGCACCAACTTTAAAAGTGCCTGAAGGATAGACTAGAGGACTATATTTGCGTCTAATGCTTAGGACGAGTGAGTGTATATAAGTTCTAAGACAAATTGAGGAGATCGCGTCCTTAAAAAAGTGAAAGAAAGTGAGGTCCTTGTAGGACTTAGGAAGCTAACAGGTGAGTCACCTATGTGCTTAGCTTAAATAGGCTAGGTAGACGGAGATGAAGCCCAACACCAAATCTGTTCAAGTTCGATAATGGATAAAAAGCCCAAGTTAGGGATGTAATTTTAGACCATCGCTTGGAATTATAAAGGGACAATATAGGAAGCCCAAGATGAATAGGAAAAGGGCCAAAGTACATTTACCACACACTTCACATATAGGGCCCAAACTAAGTGAAAGTAAAAGGAAAAATCGGCAGCAAAGCCCATCAAATTGAAGCCCAATAAGGCCCAAGTGGAAGGGCCAAGTTACGACATCACGACCTTAATAAAATAAGGCTTAAAGCGAAAAAGAACGTCGGCCAAGAGTGGTCCTTTAAATGGGATTAAAAACCAGCATTTCAAGTCATTTTAATTTTAGAAAAATTTCAGCTTTCACAAGTTCATTTGTTGCTTTCTCTTGACTTTGCAAAGAAGCCAAAGCATACGTTTAGGGTTCCTAAAGAAGACCTCAACCTTGAAGGTAAAGGTAAGTAAAGATACTTGCCTATTTAGTATGTTTTTTCATGAAAAACAAGAGAAATAGGTCGGTTACACTTGTGCTGGAATTTCGGACAGCATGTGTTCAAAGGATTGTTGTACACTTTTCTTGTTTATTAAGAGGCTTTTCTCTTCTTGGTTAGCTAGATTATGAAGTAATATTGATGTTTTTAACAAGGTTTAGTTCTGTAGTTATGTAAGACGGCTGCTGCACCATTTTTATCTTCCACAAAAAAGAGTTCTTGTATAATATATTAATTGCGCTCTTAGTAGGAACTTGTGGATCGGTAATTAGAATTAGTTGTTGCACGTCCTCCTTCTACTTAGGGACTGTTTTTGGACTTTTTAAAGGACCTTTTTATTTATAAATATGTTGGAGACAGTTTGGGTGATGTGGAAATTGGTTTGGGATTGTTGACTTCGTAATGCAGCGAGAAGACCTAATGTTATGTTTTCTACTTGCGTGTTGTGTAGAATTATTATGTTTTGTTCTTTGTGAGCTGTTGTAACACTGTTATGGGACTAAAACAAGTTGTATATGATATGTATACGAGAATGTGTATTAGAAAATACGATTAGAGGTGGAAAGATTGAAAGAATACTCTTGGATTGACAATCACAAGCTTGCTGCCCGAGCATTATTTGTTTTATGAGATTGGATTGCGAAGAAGTGTTTATTAGCTGCTAATACTAGTTTTATCACCTACTATATAATAGATCAATATTTGGACGAAAAGGATATTACTTCGAGGTAATAACAACGTAGTACAATGAGGTATATAAGGCTACTCGATTCCCTATTATTTGGCATGAAATCTAGGTTCTTCCTTGGCACATAAAGGCGCTTACCAACTCCGACATAACTAATAACCGTGTCTCCACTCTTTACCATGTGCATATGCTCCCAAACATAGCCATTGTCAATTCCGCATACTTACTTTGGATACAAAAATACATGAGTTCCTTTTGTTGCTAAATAAAGTCCACATGTCGTTTCATCTCCTACGCATTTCATAGTTGTCTAACTCTCTTTTCATTGTGGTGTTGCCTTGCATGATTGTTTATATGTCACATGTTATGTCCATAACGCTACATCTCTAAATGTAATGACTACCAAAAGAATCATCTCAAAAGTAAATAAAAGAGAACTCAAATTTGCTTATTAATGGGTGGTATCCCATGGGTGGAAGAATCACCTAACATGGGACGATCCCATAATACGGGGGTTATCCTAGGGGTGAAAGGAAAGCCAAGCATGGGTCGATCCTGATATTGATTTACCACTAATTAGCTGGTCATTTATATGATATATTATGAACAGATTATACAGTAAAGAAAGGTAAAGTAATAAAAAGGACATAAAGACATGATTCCATAGTATGACTAAAGGTGGTCCTTTATACACAGTGTGTAATTCATTTGAGTTCCTACTTCATATACAATACTTCCTGCCTTACATATTTAGTACATTATCTCGTACTGATGTTCCTTACGGGGACCTGCATTTCATGCTACAGGTACAAGAGCTACTAGATCTCCCAAGTAGGAGTACAGGACACCCACCTGTTGTTACTGAGCTCTAAGTTGCTTCGAGGCTTTGTGTGTCTAGAGCTTGTATTTTTGTATTGTGTAGTTGTTCATGAGGCGGGGCCTGTCCCGATCCATATAGATATTGTTCCTCATCTAGAGGCTTTGTAAACTATATATGGTCATGTATCGTACTTTAGATATTGTAGCTCCAACGGCTTAGTTATATGCATTTTCTTTTGGCTTGTTATTACTGTCTACTATCTTGAAAGCATGTTGAATGTGGAAAATCCTTTATAATGTTCATAGAAAGTGAATGGGTATAAGTTGGTTCTCCCAAGCCTTGTCGGCAATGGGTGTAAGTCCGCCTTAATGGGACTTTGGGCGTGACAAAACCCTAGGTTACATCACAATAAAATTGATCATTTATAGGAGAATTGTGAACATGAACTACAATTTCATCATGAACTAAGTCATTCATAACAAGGGTTAAGCATATGTAAAACAAGGATTCATTCAAGAAAAAATACTAGTCAGCTAGACTTGTAAGAACCAGCACAACAATAACAAGTTGAATCAAGCAACCCATCAAGAATTCAAGTAACCTTATGGTTATAAACAGTAAATTCCATAATACCAAGCGGACCAAGTATCTATGGAACCCCAATTTTACACTCACATAGCTGATAGTTACAAAACTAATGAAGAAAAAATAAATATGAAGTGAACATGCCTTCCATGATGAGATGATGAGAGAAATGATGAAAGCGACTATATAATTGAAAGAGAATTGATGAAGATTAATATTTTGATGAGATTAGAATAGAATAAACACCTATATGTGGAGAAAAAGCAAGTTAAAAGAAGGAAATAATAAGAAAAGGAGAGGCCTCGAACACATTTAGCAATGTGCCAAAGGTGTTCTAGCCTATTCAAACTACCAGTGTCTATAGGTGAGAATTAATTCCAAATTGCAGGATTAAAGGACTTGCATATCATGGTCCAAGATTTGTTGATTGTGACTTTGAGTCTTTGAATCTTAAGCTAAATTCCCCTCTTCAAATGGCAAACATGGTCGAGCCAACATATTACAATCTGCAATGTGTTGTATGGGCTTGAGCTTATTGAATTTCAACTTTTCTCAATTCTATTTAGTAATCTGCACACCCGACACATGTTATTTGAAAAAAAACTAATAACTTGTGTTGCCTCCTAAGTAGTTCCTTATTTAATATAATAGCACAATGATGGCGATTGTCATATGGCCTCCACATATACAGTATCAACTACTCTCACGCTTGCTGGCTCCTAAACTACAACTTCAGACACTGAACATTTACAATGAAATGTTCACCTGTCTTGTTCTCAATCTCAAAAGCACCACTAGCATAGACATGAATAAATTTGAATGGTCCAGACCACTTGGATATCCTTTTTCCCTTAAACAACCTTAACCTTAAATTGCAAAGAAACATTGGATCCCTAAACATTGAATTCACAATGCAATAAAGTTGAATCATGCGACTTCTTCATCTTTTTATTCATATAATGCCGAACTTTCATAAGCTCTCCAAAAGAATCCCCCTATTTCATGCAATCGATTCATTCTTTCATTTGATGCATCAGCGTAATCAAGATTCAATTTCTTTAATGACCATATTGCTTTGTGCTCAAAGTCAAGGTTGATAGAAATTTTTTTAGAAATCTTATTGGCATAGCGACATCTGAATTGGAATCGTAAAAGCAGTGTGGTAGGCAATACATCATCGAGTTTCATAGATCAATTAGTTCTATTATAATAAACTGTCATAGTTGTAATGCCCTTGATTTCTCTATTGAAACTATAACAACCTGAGCTGGGGGAATAGTTGTCACACAATGAATGAGATATCCGAAGGTACTTCATCAAGCCATCTAAGCATCTCAAGCATTCATTGGCATTAAATAGAAACATTTTGCTGAAAAATATATGAGAAAGGGTCTGTAGGCCATCTTATGCAATGAAGCAACACTAAAAAGTAGAGAAATGAGAAAATATCATTTGTTCATAAGCACACCTGTAATACATAATAAACGGAACTGGTATGGTCAGTTTCCATTAAACAAGAAGAACATTCATAATAGACAACATAGGAAGTAAAAGTCTTAGAAGGGCTATAAATACATTGTCTAAAAACAAAAGTATATAGTGGAGTGGAAAGTAGTTGGAGTCCCAAAGTAAGGGCTCACCACAATAATAAGCTAGTCTCGAATGTCAACTACTAGCCACAAGCTGATGGAGGAGTACCTGTCCCTATATTGTTAAATCACGTGGGTAAATATGCGTTATTATGTTTGAGTGTACTATGTCTGCGAAATGCAATTTGTTGAAATAGTAATGCCATCATTATTGAACATAACATAGGGACATATATAAGATAATGAATCATGAGATAAGATTAAACATGCACAATGAATAGGGTCAGGTCAATATGAGACCAGCATAAGGAAACACTTAAAGTAAGGACGTATCATAAGATCATGTAAACTTGTGCAAAAGGACCATAACCGATAGTAAGACCATGTGAACTACTACATACAATCTAATGAACTCTTTCCATTGAGAAAAACTTTATGAACTCCTTCCATTAGTAAAAAAGCAGTCTACTTTCCAATATAAATATCCAAAATTTAATAACTTTGCTACTGAATCTTTCATAACTTTTGGGCCTACGTAGATCTACTAGCCTTGCCTATTAGGATCTTATGGTGGTACATAGTTAGGGACATTGAGATTTAACTTTAAGGTATCATGCCTAATCTTATGGGATGAGTCCCAATCTTTGGTCCTCTTGGAACAGTCATCCCACAAAATCTTTTAAATCATACCTATAGAATTATAAGTAGCAATCATAATAGTAACTCGAACTTCAGAATCTTTATTAAACATCTTTTAGGGCAATAATCATCTTACATATATCTTTGGTAAACTTTAACATTGAAGCTCTTCATAAATTCCCCAGTCAAAGTCATAATTCATGAAAAACTTTAACTAAAAAGAAGATGAGCTTAATTGATGCATGGAACAATCATAAGTCATAAAAGTCTTAAGAAATTTCTTTAAAAAGGGACATTGAAGTCACCCATACTTAACCATATAAAAAACCAACATAGAATCAACATCATACTTCAAATATGTAGATATTAACTTAGCAAAAAGGTCATTTAACTTTATGAGCATCATATAATAACATAAGGAACATGAAATCATCGTAAGCATGCACTTGGAATTGAGGAACTTAAAGAAAAGGTGAAATGCTTAGTAGGAAACTCTATGGGTGAAAAGATATCCATAAATTAACTCACATATCCGGGGAACGAGAGAGAAATGGAATTGCAACCTTTGGGGAAGAAGCTTGGAAATTCTAACCTTGTTCTTTGGAACTCTTGCCTTAGAAATTTGAAATTTAATGAATGAGAAAATGAGAGATTTTTCTAGGGCTTGAAGACTACTATAGGTCTCCCTTTTCATCCCTCAAATGATGTCGTATAGGCATAGATATGCGGGAAATGACCAAATTGTCCTTTATGAAAAACTATCGGAAGTAACTTATGGAACCCGAATCACAGACCGTAGATTGACTTATGGGTTGTAAGTCCCTTCGTCTTCCAGCACACTTGAGAATCTTTAAATTTAACTTTCACTTAATTGAAAACCTTGATTAATAGTACTGATAATGGAATTACTTACGGGCCATGGTTGGACTTGTGGAGTCATTCGACACTTATCCAAATTTTAACCTTCTTCCTGACCTTATTCCACGAAATTGTATGCGGGTCGTATCCTAGTACTTGGGTCATCTAATAAATCATAAGTCACCTTTCTAAAAACTCCAAATTTATTTCATGTCTGGGATTGCATTCACGAACCTATCTATGAGTTGTAAGTTTTCCTATGGGTCATAACTTTGTCCGGGGGTTAGCCCACACATGGAAACTTTTCCCTTTCCTAAAGTTCTATATGTAAGAACCAATCCTTCGGGTCGTATAATAACTTATAGGTCATCAGTTATCCCATAAAACAGGTAACAAGTTATATTTCACACCAACGTTATTACACTCTGAGCTCCTAAGCTGGGGGTCATTTTTACATCTCTGCCATGAGAACGTTCGTCCCCGAATATACATAAAGGCACGCTCTAAAGAGTAAACTAGCAATTAATAACACAGTATGCATGCAATTCAAGCATCATTCGTTAAACATTTCTGATTTCATACTCTTAAGACATGTCTTAAAACAGTTCATAAACACATCAAAATAAATGCATACATCATGAGAAGCTAAAATTCATGGAACTTGAGGTTTTGGGTGAATTTCCTTAGTACTGTAGGCTTGTGTTGAGTGGAATAGATATGGGTACCACTTCATCATATCAACTTCCACTTCCCATGTAGCACCCTTGACTTGTTGAATTCTCCAAAGTACCTAGAAGGATGCAACTTCCTTGTTCCTTAGCTTCTTCACCCGTCGATCTAGGATTTCAACCGATATCTCTTAATAATTCAAATCCTCATCAATGTCCACATCATGAAAGGGAACTATGCAACTTGGATCACCCATGAATTTCATCAACATCGATACATGGAAGTCGGATGAATCAAGTGCATCTCATTGGGTAGATCCAACTCATACACTACTTACCCCACTCTTGACACATCCATGTAAAGTCCCACATATCTAGGATTTGATTTCCTTTTTTTACCGAACCAGAGAATACCATTCATTGGAGATACCTTCAAATAGACCCAAGCACTAACTTTGAATTCAAGTTCCCGTCTTCTTATGTAAGAGTAGGACTTTTTGCTGGGTTTGGGCTGTTTGCAATTTCTCCCTTATGCTTTTCATTTTCTCCAAAGAATCCATCATCAAGTCCAATCCTTTTAATGCCACCTCTACGATTTTGAATCATCGAATGGGTGTTCCACATCATCTACCATAGAACGCTTCGAATGGTGCCACCTAATACTTGCATGAAAGCTATTGTTGTAGGCAAAATCAATAAGAGGCAAATGTTCATCCCAACTTCCCTTGAATTCCACCATGCAAGCACTCAACATAACTTCCAACATCTAAATAGTCTATTCTATTTGCCCGTAAGTTTGAGGATGAAAAGTCGTACTCAACTTCACCCTAGTATCAAGTCCTCTTTTGAAGGACTTCCAAAACTGAGAAATGAATTGAACTCCACGACTTGATATGATGGACAAAGGAATTCAATGCAACCTCAAAACATCTCAAACAAACAAGGGGGCATAGTCCTCGGCACCGAATGTGGTTTTGAACGACAAGAAAATGAGAGGATTTCATCATGTGGTCAACTATCACCCATCTGGAGTCAAAGCATTTTTTGTCTATAGAAACACAACTACAAAGTCCATGTTGAACTTATCCCACTTTTCAAGGAGGAATATCAATGTCTTGGGCTAGGCCACCTGGCCTTTGGTGTTCAACCTTTACTTGCTGGCAGTTGGCACATTCGGACACAAATTGAGCAACGTACTTCTTAATCCCATTCCACCAATAAATCTCCCTCAAGTATCTATACATCGTGGTAGTGCCGGGATGAATGGATTATAAAGAGTTATGGACTTCTTCCATGATCAACTTCTTCAACTCCCCATCATTAGGTACACATAGCATCCCTTGATATTGGAGTACACCATCTCCCCCCTTGTGAGAAAACCATAACATTTCCATCTTTCACCAAGTTTTTCAACTCAACTAGGGTAGGATTGAGATATTGCTTGACCTTCACCTCATCAATCAAAGAAGATGCTGACCCATGAAAAACCATTGCGTCACCACTTTCGAACTTATTCAATCTTACTCCTAGTCTCACCAACTTATGATCATCTTTAGCCAACTCCATTTCCTTATAATTTTTATATGGTACACACTGCCCATGGAAATCCTACTTAGGGCGTCAACTACCACATTGGCTTTTTTGGGGTGGTACTTCATGCTCACATCATAATCGTTGAATAGCTCTAACCACCACTATTACCTCAAGTTGATATCATTCTGGATGGACACACATTGGAGACTCACAGTCAATGAAAACATCAACATGAACTACATATAAGTAATGTCTCCAAATATTTAAGGCGAACATTGTCTTCATGAGCTTAAGGTAATGAGTGGGGTAATCCTTCTCATGCACTTTCAACTGCCTTAAATAATAGGCTATCACTTGACTATTTTTCATTTGCTCACAACCCAACCAAATGAAGATGCATCAAAATACACGAACCCTTATGGCAATGTCAATATAGGGGCTAAAGTCAACTGATCCTTAATTGTCTGAAAACTCCTCTTGTATTCATCCATCCACACTAACTTAGCCTTCTTCTGCATTAACTTAGTAAGTGGAGATGAAATTATGGAGAAGTCTTGCACAAACTGTCTATAGTAACTTATTATACCCAAGAATCAACTTATGTCAATATTAGTCAATGGCCTTCGCATGTTTCTTACCATCGCTTCTTTCTAGAATCAACTTTGATTCCGCTCTAGATACGATATGCCCAAGGAAGGTAACCTCATCTAGGCAACACTCACCCTTATCAAACATTGCATAGAGCTTCTGTTTCATTAGGGTCTATAATATTACCTTCTAGTGCTTCATGTGCTCTTGCTCACCTCGAGAATACATAAGAATATCATTAGTAAACACCACGACGAACATGTCGAGGTAAGGCTTGAACACCATATTTATGAGGTCTATAAATATTGTTGGTGTGCTAGTGAGGCCAAATGACATCACTACAAATTCAAAATGACCGAAAAGCCATCATAGGGATGTCACTTTCTCTCACCCTCAATTGGTGATAATCGGATCTCAAGTGAATCTTGGAGAAATGAGTGGCCACTTGTAGTTGATAAAACAAATCATCTATCCTTGAGAGAGGATAGTTATTCTTCATGATGACCTTATTGAGATTTTAGTAGTCAATGCACGTAGAGAGTAATCCATCCTTTTATTTTTGATATAACACTAGGACACCCGATGGAGATCAACTAGGTCTTGTGAAAACATTCTCAAATAAAACCTTCAGTTGCTCCTTTATCTCCTTCAATTCTGTTAGAGCCATTCAATAGGCAGGGATTGAGATGGGTTGCGTATTATGCAAAAGATAAATAGCAAAGTCTATCACCTTTTTGGGAGGGACACCCAGTAACTCATATGGGAAGACATTAGGGAACTCACTTACAACAAGGACTGACTCAAGAGAAGGAACTTTGGAAGTGATATATTTGAACCTCACCAAATGGTAGATACATTGCTTAAAAATAATCTTGCAGGCCTTAATAAAAGAAATGAAACTTCCCTACATGAAGAGTTGCTAGCCTCCCATTCAAGAATTGGCTCATTAGGGAATTGAAATTCAACCCTATGGGTTCTATATAAATGGAGGCATAGGAAGCATACAACAAATTCATCCCCAAGTTTACATCTAAGTCTACCATGGAGAGCTTAACTAAATCACATGGAATCACTCTATGCAGAATCGAAATAGAATAACCCCTATAGAATCTTTGAGCTATGATAGACTCACCCATATGGATACTCACCTTATAGGGTTCATGGAGGACTTCGGGACATGCATGGAATTTCTATACAACGAATAGCCACAAAGGAAAATTTTGCTCTTAGATCTAAAGTGCATGTGCATTAGAATAAAAACTCGTAACATACCGGTGACTAAATTTGGGGCTTTCTCAACATCTTGGTTACCGCGAAGGTCATAGAACCAATTGGTCCTTGGGGAACCTTGAGCTTGACCCCTCCAGCCCTGGGCTCTTGTGCCTCCACTTCTATAGTGTTTGGAATGGTTACCAAGCTTTCCACAAGTAAAGGAAGCATTGGACCCAGCTAGGCATTCCCCTTTATGGGGTCTTTCACACTTAGGGCAATTTGGATATTGGATCTTTAGGACACCCCCTTTGTCCTTTGTTGGAGGAAAAGTGTTGGTGGATCCTTGTCTTGGGTCAGCATGAGATTCGTATCCAGAACTCCTTTGGTGAGAATAGTTTCCACCATCCACACGAGGCCGCTTGGACTCCCTTGCCCTTGCTTGGAGCTTCTCCTCTTTAACTTGTTCTGCATAAGTCATTCGGTGGAAAACGTCCATCTTCTTGACCAACATCACCATCTTGCATCTTTTGGAGACCAACTTGGAGACACCCAAAATATATTTGCTCATGCGAGCCCTCGGATCCGCGACCATGAATGGAGTGCACTTGGACAATTTGGTGAATTTGAGTGCATACTCCATCAAACTCATGCTCTTTTGCTTCAAGTTGATAAATTCTTGGTCGTAGCCTCCCTAAGCTCAACGGGGAAGAATCGGTCTAGGAAAGTACACTTGAATCCTGAATCTACGCAAGCTCTGATACCACAAATGTTGGAAGAAAGATCTCAAGAACAAAATATTAGAAACGAAAAAAGAAACTAGCAGGGATGTAAAGTTGAAAGCTGCAGGGATTTGTCTAGAATTGAAACTGTTTTTTCGCTTAGCATTCATCATTGAAAATGCCTTATAAATAGGCTTACAACTCAACTAAAAAGGCAGAATTAAAAGTGCACTAACTCAGGAGTGCTAGCAACTAAAATGAGAAACTTAAGGACCACATAATAACTATTTTAGACTAAGTCAAAATGCAGTAAATACTAAAGTAAGGCAGCAGTAACTTCTTTTCTTTTTGTGAATCACTTATTCAACATCAAGTAACTTAGATGAAGATTTGTCCCTCTAAATTTCTTTTGTGAAAATATTTTTCTACTCACTACCTCCCTCCTGGGCAAGCGAAGAATACAAGTAGATTCTCAATGCTTACGCTCATCAAAAAGTGTTTTAGACAATGAAAATCACAATACATGCAAGGCACCTAATGAAAATCACCCTACACATTTGCCTATATTATTTTGTCATGATTCCCATAACACTAGTTATGAGCTTAGCTTATCATGATTGTATGTAATCAATAAGAATTGGTGGAGGATTCCTGAATTACTACTTACTTGGATGAAGAAATAAACCTTGAACCTCACAAACGAATCATGAATAAGGAATTAAAACCTAAATTATATTTCAAGAATTAGTCTTAAGAAGTAGTTGAGTATATATGTTCCCTCACATTCACAATAAACTGGAAAATAATAATAAAGCTTGTTAAAATAAAATATGGTTTGTTATTTGTATTATTACAATGACCTAGTCCTAAACAAAGTAGAAAAATTAGCTCAGTACCACTTCATGAGTGCCTCGACGAGGCATGGTGTTGGCAATGAGTCATGAAGGGATCCACGATAGTTTCCTTGGTTTCCTGCATTGTCGGGTTTCTTTTCCCTCAATGTGCTCCTTCACGGGTCATAGTGGGCTCCACGGACCATGGTAGACCTCAAAGAGTCCCTAAAGCTCTTTCATTTTTTGACTTCAAGCCCATGCCTTCAACATGCCTTTTCACGAGGTATGCTGGATCCCCCAAATGTTGATCGATCTCTTGGGGTCACATTGGGCAAAATATCGTTGGGCTTTTAGTGGTGTCCATAAACGGGTGCCCACCACGAGGTGTGATGAGCTTCACAACCCATGTGGAGTTTGTGCAGTAGCACCTTTCAGCATAACTCCTTAAAACATAAAAAACTCCCGCCTAAACTCAATTTTTGCACATGAGCACAAAACACTCATCATATTTTAAAAACATACTTGAGATTCATAATCATTCACTATTTTGGACATGAAATATGTCATGAATATGCGATACATCAGTCTCCACCAATAGGATATTGACTAACAAGGTCTTCCACATTGACAAAAAGTTTATGACCTTCATATCTTTATTAACTTTTTAAACCTTTGTGAGAACGAAGGGTTAATTGTAACCTTTGGAGGTGGTTCAGGAGAAGTCCTATTGCTTGATGTCACATTGCTTGATGACATGACTTTACTTGAAGAATACCTCTCCTCCACATTTAAAGTGCATTGACTCCTAGGATTGCCAAGGGTTTGAGCAGCCACATCTTGATCAATATCATCAACCTCCACCTGTAGAACATCATTAATCAATTATGCTTTGAATTTTTTACTTGACTCCCCCTTTTCTTTGAGTACTTCTTGACCAACTTGCTTAGCACTCCTCATAATCCATGCATTGAGGAGTGCCATTCTTCAGGTTCATCTCAATGTACTTAATCATGCCTTCGCTACTTGTAGCATTACTATCTTGATAGCTCATATTATTACCTAAAATTAATAAAGAAGCAACGAAAAGAATGTACAGGTAAGTGCACTCAACTACAAAATACTATTTCAACAAAACTCTATCTACGCAGAATCCATACATCATTCCCCAGCAATGATGTCATTTGTTGATTGTCTCTCAACAATACATGTACATGTTTGTAGAGTAAGTGATCTTCAACTAATATATACCCAACAATTTGTTGGGGTCGATCCCTGAGGACATGAAAACCATAAATTTATAGCCTGAAAGTAAAATTGTGATCCAAATTTCTGCAGGGTGGGGTAAGTAAAAACTATTGTAACAAAAATGGTTAAACAAGAATTTAGAATAGTATTAAAATTGTCAAACACTTAGAATTGCTATTCACGCTTAGAATTAATTCAATTAGGGGATAATACCCTGGGAATGAATATATTTGAACAATGATTGAAAAGTATTGGTCTATGTTATTAATTAAAATTGTATTTTATCTATGGGTAAGCTGGAGTTGCTAACTATTCAATCAAATGCTGCATTTCACATGGATTCTCTCGAATTACATGCACATTGACAAAGAAGAATTATGTTAAGACTATCATAAATCTCTTCCACTTTGATGTACAAATTAGTGCAACAATTAAAGATCTAAGATAGATCTGAGTTTGCAACATCAAACCACAGATAGATAGATAGATAGATAGATAGATAGATAAAGAAAAATATGAACTCATACAAAATTAACAAAGATTACATCAATTAACAAGGATCCATAATAAAAATCACAGTCAATTACGTAATAAACCCCTAAGCAATGGGGGTATTAGCCAAATATAGTAAATGGAAATGAAATTTACCTATATTATCATTCGTGATTATAGGAAATCAGAGAATAGAAAATGATATAGTGAATTCCTCACTCCCAACTCAAAAACCCCACGCTCGAGTACAAATGCAAAGAGCAATATAAAGGTACTACGCTACATAGAAAGCAAAAAACTGAAGAGTAAAAAGTGTACTTCATTCCCTACATGGTTTCCCTTTTATAGTACATGAAATCAAATGCTTTAGAACAACACATGTGCACTTTAGCAAAGTATGTTGGCCTTCATCGACCTTACTCGGCGATGCATTAAGTGGTTACTTCATTGCCTTATTGCTCATGGGTATTCCTCGGTCACATTTGGAATATTCGCCAGAGACTTATTAGCCGACATACTTGATCTAGCTATGTACTAGATCTTTCCCTTCATCGCTGACTTGACTTGATGTTTTGAATTTTATTGTCAGGCTTCTATGACTTTTGGTGATCTCGATTAATCTTACTAAACACCCTTGGCAATACGCCAAGTAATTCTTTCATCGCTGACCTAGAATTATTATTTGACGTTTGGATGGTGTAACATTAGGATATCATCTATCCTATTTGGAGATCTTCTGATTTGCTTTCGTGATATGATTTTGTCTTCCTTTTGCACTTTTTCGCTCACTTTAACGTTTTTCTTCTTCAATTGTCTTGTTCATTTTCTGGTTACTCAACCCTGAGTTTCAAGCATAAAATGATTAGTTTTTAAGGATAATAATGCATTGAGGACATTTTTATGCACTTTAAGCCCATCTTGAGTCTGACACTTGGACTCATCAATCTCTGAATGTACTCTACGAGAAGTCTTTTACCATCGTAAAATCTAGTGCAAGCCATAAATCTCTTTTTTGGTTATGAAGCTTGAGATGCCAAAACCCCCCACTTGATCCCATGAGCAGCCTTTATGTCCTATGGATCCATTTATGACTCGTGAAAAGGGCTCTTTGTCCTTGCACCATTAGCTTTCTGAACTTTTTCTTTTTAATTTGGATTTCCAAGTTCTATGGTATTACAATATCTTCTTTCAGGAAAGATTCATCCTTGAATTGAATTAAATCCAGAAAAAATAGGGTAGAAAGATGGTCTAATAGTCCAACATGAACACAAATCATATCTAAATACATGAAACTAAGGAGTAATCAACCCAAAATTAAAGCATGATCCTTAAAACTAATTTCATAAGTAAGCATGCATATGGATACACGAGGATAATGGTAATTCATGGATGTAAAAGGAGACACAAGGAGAAACCAAAACCTCAAACCAAATTGTAACTAAAAATTCGGGTATGTAATACCCCAAATGTTGAAAAGTTAGAATACAGAAGGAGAGTGCAGATCTGTGCCTGGTGTAAAGGACTGCGATCCTAATCTACATCACATATATGCTTCTACGGGTCATAGACATAGTCTCCTAGATAACGCTAACACTTATAATTATTTTAGAACTTAGAATTTAATGTATGAACTATTTTTATGAGTAGTAAATGGATTGACAGATCATTGTTTGTAGTCGTGCTTCAGATTCAAAAACTTAAAGTTGAGGATTAACAGGACAAGACCTTCATATAGATCATAGTTCGATTGATGGGTCATTAATAGTGTCTCATGGTTTTGATCAACGATGGTGAAATTGATTAGGTGTTGGTGGGATTTATGAAAGGTGTTCTATGACTCGTATAATGAATTATGATTTGTAAATTTGAGTTCATGGTTATTGGCCCCAAATTCATGTTTTTGAAGTTTTTATATGAACATATAGGATGAGCTATAAATAGAACTACGGGTCATAATTTTCCTTCGTGGTTTGAGATCCTAAAACACTAGATGTATACGCTTTGTACAAAAGTCGCTATCAATGGCCGCAGGATGAATATGATCCGTAGATCCCTTTTTATAGACCCTTCTTGGTAATTTTAATGAAGGGACTTTTAGTTATTTCATCCTTTTTTAAGTCCTAAACTACGTCATTTTAAGCCTATAATTGACTATATCCATCCCTAACCAATTCCATATTACTCATTCTCTTCCAAATACTCAAGTCACTCAAATTTCTCAACTTTCAACGTCATTACGGTTCCATTGAAGGTCACAAAGTAGGGTTTTAGGATTTCCATTTCAATTTCAGGTTTCTTCAACCAGTTTTATCAAGGTATGTGGGCCTTCATCCTTATGTAATCCTTCCTTTTCACTCAAAGTTCAATGAAGGCGTTTTAGGGTTTTTGATTTCAACTCAAGTCCTATGTAAATTGTTGTATATCATAATTTCCTATCTGATTATCTATGAATCATGTTAAATTGAATGAATTATATTACTTTAAAGTGATTTAGTCAATATGCTATCTAGAATTTTATGAAATTGTAAAATGGGTTCCTTTACTTTAACTCAAAGAGTCTCAAATTATATGATTATGCAGGTTTTACTTTGTTGATATAATTTTAAGCTTATTGATGGTGATCCCAAGCTTTTACCCCAAATTTTATGACAAGTTATGATTAAGGAGGTTTCCGGTATCTAAGTACATTAATTTATAGGGTTAACTAAGACCCTAAATTGATATGACTTATAATGGTGAAAGGCGTACACGAGCATTACAAGTATGATTATGAAAAAAAGCTACTCCATTAATATAATTATATGAAATGTATTTATTTACTTGACTTACCTTTCCACTATGATAAGTTACAAACGATGACTAGTGTGAATTATGATTTTATGACAAGTATTGCCTATGTTTAATATATGTATTCCATGGGATTGGATTAAGAACTAAATGAGGCTTGTGGTTGGGCTTCGACCCATGGGATCCTTATATATAGTCGCTAAACTCATAATTACATTTCTACAATAGGTTTTATGTTTCCAATATGACTTGATTAGTGGATCGACATATAGAACTATGATTCTGATACTCGCTTAGCATGGAGGAGTAATACCTTGGCAAGTAAGGCTCCTTATTCTTTGACATATGAGTAGATATCGAGATTTCATGTGATAACTCACATGGCGTTATTGTTAGTTATGGTTACTTCCTACATATGTATGTTTTATGTTATACATTATATGATATCACCCTATGATTCATATTAAATTTACCACTTACATATTTATGCTTTCATGTCTTATACTCTAGTATGTTCTTGACTTGGTCACTATAGTTCATGCTTTATATTTCACACATAGCATACATGCTTGCTATATTCAAATATACTAACACACAATCTATTCCTAATTATATCACAATATAGAGATAGGCCACCATGTTCTTCTTCAGACTCTTGGCTAAATTTGGATTCCAACTTTGAAGATTCAGTGAGTCCTCATGCTTCAGGAACAAACCTTTACATTCTAGCTTTGCCTTTGTTATTTGAGACATTATGAGACTACTTTTGTTCTACATCACTAAGAGTGAGCTAGGAACATGTCTTATCCCTTGCTCCATCCAGAAGTTAGAGGTATTGATTAATAAAATGTGTAGATTCTATAAGTCTTTATCCATTTAATTATGATATTGTCATTAGACATTTTATTAGAAGTTTCCTTCCACTTGACTACTTATTGATCCATGTGACAACGCAAAATGGGATTGCAACAAAAGAAAAATAAGATAAATGGAAACAAACCCATATAACATAAGAAATCTCCCAAAACATGGAGTCATGAGTACAAGAGCATCTAAGGTAGATGATAGAATATATACAATTTTTTAAATGAAATAGAAAGTTTTGTCATAATATCTGATACAATATCAAATAAAAGAACATCTTAAGGACCTATGGTGACTCAAAGTCTTAGCCTCACTACTAAGATCTGAGGTAGATAGAGGAAAGCTCCGGTAGAAAAATATAAACTACCCTAGTAGGGTCTCTATACTCTATTTGTAGGGAGGAAACAAAGTAATGGTGAGCACATTGAAATGTACCCAGTAGGTTCAACTGACTAGGTAAAAGAAATCGATAAAGTATGCAATAATGAAGATTACTCACACCTGCATCAAAAACTGATAGTGCATAATAAATATACATAATTAAAATACCATCTTGATGATCACAAATGACATATTACATTGAGAGATATGGTCACAATTCTTAGATCTCATCAAGCCACAAACCAAGTGTCTCTCAACCTTGCCACCTACTCATGGTCAAGAAATGTCACAATGTTTCAATATTGTCACCTGCTCGTGGTCAAGGAATATCATAAGGTGTCATTTTTTGTCACCTGCCCGGGATTATGAAGGATAGATTTCACCTTTGCCTTTTACCCGGGTCAAGGGGTTGTAAAAATGTAGAGCATAATACCCTTGTCTCCTACACGGGTCAAGGGATAACACAAAGCAATCATTACATAGATGCAAATTAATAATAAAACGAAGATATGCATATCGACATGTAAAATGGCTTCATAACAAGAATACTAATACATAAATCTCATATGGTCACTTAATCTTAAAGAAAAATACCAAGTGTCACAGCTAGTGCCCAAACTATTAACATGTCTCATAACATCATAATTATAACAACAGTTAAGAGCATCAACAATGCCAGTCCTCACTCGTTCCTGAAATACATGTGTAATACTATACCGGACCTCACTCGTCCCAAATATACAAGCATAGGCCATACCAGACCTCACCCATCCCAAATTATACATAATTACTCAGAAGTGTCTCATTATTCCTCAATTATCACTACAATTATCCACATAATATCACAAAGTCTCATATTATTGCATCAATATCCCAACTTGTCTCAATTCATAATATTTCACCTTAATTTATCAAAAGGATCACAATTTACTCATAATTTGGCTAAACCAGAAATATATTACCATTGTTATTCCATTATATCGGCACAATTACCTATGAATAAGTCTAGATATTACAATTATCACATAAGCATGATCAATAACTCAAATCATGTCCCAAAATGATTAGCAGAACCTATCCCGAAGCTGAAACCGCACATGGTCAAGCTTTCAATCAACTCAAATCCTCTAAATTATCCTTGAATTAATCAACCACCATCAAAAATAGATACCACGTATCAAGAGGAGTATTTTGATACCTATATTGACATAAATTAGGCTTAGGGGAAAAATGATCAAATTTAGGACTAAATTCAATGTTCCCGAATCTGAAAATTGACTTTAAAATCAGGTTCCACATGAAAAATGGAGACCGTAGGTGAAAATAACACTAAAATCAAGCTTCAATTGAATGGGAAATTAACATTTAAATCTTGGAAATTATAGCCTGAAAATCCCCAATTTTGGACATTCAAATTCATGAGATTAAGGAAAAATCAAGATTAAACTTATAGAAAATGATTAACATAATGTTAAAAATACTTACCCAACAAAATCCTTCGAAAATCTTCTTTCAAAATCGCCCAAAAAGCCTTACAAGTTCGAAAATGGACTAAAGCTGGTGTCTCTCAGGTTTTAAAAACTGGTTAATAAAAATACTCTCCGCGAATGCAGAGTAAAAAGGGGAGAATCACAACATAGCAATCCATGAGGGTGGGGCCCATTCAAGAAATGCAGAGCACAACATCACCAAGTCCTTCGTGAACACAAAGGCTTCTCCGCGAATATGGAGAAGAGATGCACTTGCGCCACATATCAAATAAACCTGCAATGCCCCAGTCCAACCCTTACTTGAAATGGACCCTTGGAGCTCATCCGAACTTAGAATTTACAAAACGACTATGTATTCATATCAGAAATAGTGATCTAGACTAAATGAGATAATCAGCATTCAATTTTGACGTCTCCATGATACATTTACCAATGAAACTTGATAAACTAGTTTAAAACTCTAAATACAAAAACGGCCCTCAACAAACCCAAAAATTATGACGAGAAAATTGCTAGAGTTAGATTTACCATCTAGAAATACTGAAACTGTCAGAATTCTGATTTGAGCTTTCGATCTCTGAATGTAGACCAAAGTAAAACTTTGATTTCATAAATAACTAAAGACACCACTTTGGGCCTAAAAACCTCATTTTAACATTGAATATAGTTCTATAACTTCTCATAGACCATTTTAATGTTCCGGAGGTAATGGAATTGACGGATCTCTGATCAGACACCCGAAACTCAGAATGGTAAAATAATTCACTTTTTCAACAACTTAAGCTTCCAAAAATGCCAAAACTCGTATTTTCAACTATTAAAACTCAAGTTTTCAGTTCCAATAGTACAAATATTTCAAATTAAGCCCAAAGAATCTTATGAAAGGGTAAAATAGTAATTTCAATAAATAAGCTGAAAAATGACCAACTAGGTCAGTACAATCCATTACCACTGAATGCTTATGATATGAGAGGAAGGCAATGTTGGAATTCCTTCGAGAGTCTTAATCACCGTGTCAAGCCAAGTGCCTAGCTTTGGTCATGACAAGCTTAGTATCAGAGCTCGAGGTTTTGAAGTGTCCTAGGGAGTCAAACATGTCGCATCATGTAGACTCTTATTCATCAGTGTGAATCATGCAACATCCATGATTAAGTAGCTACGAGGCGTTTAGGAAAAACTTCATTATTTTCATAATCGACATAGTTCCTTAGAGTAACTTAAGACTTCTCTTTTCTAATGATAGTTGCCTGCACTTTTTGGACTATTCCTCTAAGAAGAGCATTGCTGCAATAAGGAATTAATGACAATAAGGATTGAGCTCCCTAGTCCCCTAAGCTCCTTATGGTCCCAAAGAGGAGCTGACAAATGAGAAATTTTGAGTCACTCTCACAATCAAGCAATTATAAAAATCAAGACAAATAATGTGTGGTTGTTCCTCACAATGCTCAAATCCAAGCTTCTAAAGTGAGGAACTTCACTAGAATGAACCCTCTAATATTATATGGTTCCAACGTTGACAAGGATCCACAAGCGTCTCTATCAATGAGGTATATAAGGTGTCGACTATCATGAGGGTATCTTTTGAATAAGAAGCATAGTTGGTAGTTTACAGCTCAAAGGGGTAGAATATGTGTGGCTTACCCAATAGAAGGCTGAGAAAGTTAACGATGGTCATATTGCTTGGGAAGTGTTCAAAGTTGGAATCCTTGACCATGTCATCTCACTTGAGAAAAGGGAAGAAAAGATGATGAAGTCCATATATTTCAAACAACAGAGCCATGAGTGTGAGGGAGTATGCTATTATGTTTGCTGGGATATTTCAAACAACAGAGCATGAGTGTGAGGGAGTATGCTATTATGTTTGCTGGGATATCCAAATTTCCTTCTTCGCTGCTCGTCTCGAGGATAGAATGAGAAAGTTTATTTTGGTAATGTCCCATTTGGTGGTGAAAGATCCAAACTACCATGATCATAAGGGAGATGGATATTTCTTGGTTCATTACTTACAACGAGAAACAAAGGATTGATAAGCATAAGGAAAATATGGCTAGAGAGTCCAAGAGAGCTTAGTTTGAAAGTGGGTTCTCCAATGCAAAATTTGGCAGTAGTAGTGAAAGGCCCCGAATCATGACGTCGCTTTGAGGCTCACAGGTTTGCCCGGAAATCTGCCAGGTACCATCCCACGGATGGACCTACACAGTCTGTGTGAAGCCATACGGTCCGTGTGGCCTCCCGTGGGTTGACACCTGGGAGGTGTGGGGGAAAACGGACCACCACACGGTCCGTGTGGCATGTATACAGATGGGGGTCATGGTCCGTGTGACCCTAGGCGGTTCGTTTACCGGACTGTGTTGTGGCACTTAGTCCAGGAAATCTCGCCTTTGAAAAATTTAAGTCTAGGGCCACGGCACCGTAAACGGTCCGTGTGACGCTAGACGGACCAAATTTCTGGTCCGTTTTAGTAATGGCATTTTTGAAATATTGGCTTATTCCAATGAAAAGTTGGTCTTTTCCCACCCCTCCTAAGCCCCTATATAAGCCATACTTCCCCATTTTCCTCCCATTTTCACATATCTCTCTAAGAAAGTGTTCTCTCAAGCTCTCCAAACATCTCACAAGGACTTCTCAAGCTAAGGCCTTCAATTTGAGTCCATTTCCTCCTCAAGATCATCTCCAACCAGGTATGTGGGGTTTGATTATTGGTTCCTTTCAACCAAGAAGTCCCAAAGTCCCTTTTTAACTAGTTTATGAACTTTGTCTACTTTAAACATGTGAATTTTACTACTTGTTCTTGGTAGCTTAAGCCATGCATGTGTTATTTAAGACTCCAATTCTTGGGTTATGGTAGTTTTATCGTAATGAACTATTTGGATCATGAACTTATGAACATGCATGTCTCCTTAAATATGTTATTATGCATGGGTGATTTATTCTATTATTTTCAAAAGAATTTTATTGTGAATTCCCTAGACTTCATATTATATTGCTAATTTTACTACCATTTCTATAAATTTTATTGAATTTCCTAGTCTTACTTTATACTATGTTTTAGATATACTCTACATTGCCCAGGCCATTCCTACATTATGCATTGCATCACATTTGTGACATTGGTACATGGAAATCTTGGAAACGTGGGATTAAGTCCATTTTTGTCCTAAAAGGGAATTTTGATATGAATTTCGGAAAGACATGGGATATAACAAGAAGGTGATCACCGGTATGTCTAATTATGGCTCTTGGAGCATCTTGGGTGCTTGCACCATCTTGTACTTGTAGATGAGCTATTCCTTGCATTGACATCTTGCATATGATCTCGAATTTTGGCGTTGAGCATAAATGTGCCTTAAACACTTTGAAACTTGCACTTGACTCTCTTGAAAGCATACGTATGTATATGAGTATTCTTGTGGGATGTGTAAGACTTAGCACCGATGGATTAGGGGTCCTCCCCTTTTCCTTGAACTATGTGCCAGCATAGGGACGGATTCGTCTACTTGTTTATGATACATCATGTCTTGATATGATTCTTGCAAATCCTTCCTAAATGGGGGACCCATAAGGAAGGTAACCATCCACCAAAATGGGGGTTCCGTAAGGTGTGATGTAGGTTACCCTTGGCAAGTAATCTTCTCCCTACCGGTGGGAGGTCCCAATCGGTCCAATTCGTGCAATAGCTCGCATAGATTTGGTTTTTCAGTTATAGTCCATCCTCGTTATATAGGAAGACTATCGCATTACACGCATCACACATTCCATGACATTTTGTATATTATATTCCTTTGATTATATGATTCTTGTATAGTAACACCCTTGCCATCTAACAGGATTATGCAGGTCTGGTAAGTCATGTGCATTGCATAAGGCATACTTAGTACATTCAAAGTACTAACGCATACTCTATGCCTGCATGATTTTACCATGCAGTGACCGAGCAATTTGAGCATTATCCGCAGGACGAATAGTCCCTCTTTGCAGCTTTTGTTGTGGTGAGCCCCGTCTTCCAAGGGCAAACTTTATTTCTTGTGCTCCTTATGTACATTTGTCTTGCTGAGGGTGAGCCCGGAACTTGTCCTGGCCCCCGTCCCTTACTTAGAGGCATACGTTGGGCGTTTTTGTAAAAACATTGTTATTTTGTTAAACTAAAGAAATGCTCTTTTCATGGACTTGAATCTCTGTTGTTTATTTATTCGTTTTAATAGCTCTTGATTTAAGCTGTGTAAACTCTGGGATTTTGAGGCTTGTTTGGGGGCTTTTGGGTCCCCATTCGCGTGTCACATTTAGGCGCTGACCCCGGGTCGTGGCAAAAAGGTGGTATCAGAGCCCTAGGTTTATAATGGTCCTTGGAGCCCAACGTGCCGCGTTGAGTAGAGTCCTATTCATGGGTGTGAAGTGCACCATACCTATGAGTGGGAGGCTACGAAGACGTATTAGGAAATTCTTCCCTTCTTTGTGTCCTGTATCGTGCTATGGTTAGTTTATGAATCTCTCTACTTATTGGTATCGTTAATCCTTTTTCAGTAAATGCCTCGAGGAAGACCTCCACTACCTAGGCCGGCTCCGGCTGCTGAGGATCAGGCCCCTCCCGAGCCTATAGAGGAGCCTATCTCCAACGGTGAATTTTGTACCGCCTGCGCCATGCTTGCACAGGTGGTGACCGCTCAAGCAAGGCAAGTCAATTTGCCATGGGATCCCACACCCACTTCCATTGTAAGGAATTTCACCCGGATGAATCCTCCAGAGTTCTACGGGTCAAGGGTTGATAAAGATGCTCAGGAGTTCATTGATGAACTCTCAAAAATACTGAACATTATGGGTGTCTCTTCTAAGGAAAAGGCTGGGTTGACTGCTTACCAGTTGAAGGATGTAGCTCAGGTATGGTATACGCAGTGGGCTATGGAGAGGGTTTGTGATGGGGATGTTAAGTGGGAAGAGTTTAAATCTGCCTTCCTTGACTGCTTTTTCCCACTTGAGCCGAGGGAGGTCAAGATGATCGAGTTTATTAATCTCAAGTAGGGGAATATGAGTGTGAGGGATTATGCCCTCAAGTTTACTATGCTCTCTAAATATGCCCTGTCCCTGGTGGCCGACCCCCTTGCGAGGATGCACAAATTTGTTTTAGGTATTTTCGACTTGCTGGTGAAAGAATGTTGGACTGCTATGCTAATTGGGGACATGGATATTGCTGGACTTATGGTGTATGCTGAGCAAATTGAGGGGGGAGAAACTCAAGGAGAAGAGGGCACACGATCCCAAGAGGGCTCGCTTTGATGGCAGGTTCTCTGGTACTAGAAATGTGGGCTTTGGTCGTTTCCAGCAGGGCCACGGGTGGCTAATGCTCGGGCACCCCCTCCTGGGGTACAGACGGGTGGCGGACCCGAATATATCTTGTGTGACAACTGTGGGAAGTCCCACACAGGTGCCTGCTGAAGGGATTTGGGGCTTTGCTTCGGATGTGGAAGTAAAGACCATAAGGTTGCTGATTGCCCGAGGAATGCACGCGGAGGTTGAGGTCAGGTAGCCCAAGGCGGGCAGGGTCAGCAGAAAGGTCCTCCAGGTGTTGCCCCGAGAAACAACAGGTTTTATGCACTTCATGCTCGCCAGGATGTTGAGGAGGCTCCAGATGTTGTGATGGGTATGTTAAAAGTTTTCGATTTTGATGCTTATGTTTTGCTTGACCCAAGTGCAAACTTGTCCTTTGTGACTCCGCTGTTGGCTGTTAAGTTTGGTTTGAGACCGCAGATTTTAAGAGAGCCTTTCTCGGTCTACACCCCCGTGGGTGAATCTATTGTTGCTCAAAGAGTCTATTATGGGTGTCTTGTTGATGTGTTGCATAAAATCTTTCCATGTGATCTTGTGGAACTTGAAATGTTTGATTTTGATATGATTCTTGGAATGGACTAGCTGCATGCATCTTACGCCTCCATAGATTGTAGAACCCGGAAAGTCCAGTTTCAACCTCCCGGTGAGCCAGTTCTTGAATGGAAGGGTAGTGATTCCTCTGTTAAAGGTAGGTTTATTTCCTACCTTAAGGCGCAAAAAATGATTTTTAAGGGGTGCATCTACCATATGGTGAGGGTCAGGGATGCAGATTCTGAGGTGCCTACTCTCGAGTCTGTTCCCGTGGTGAATGAATTTGCGGATGTGTTCCCCAAGGACTTACCAGGCATTCCTCTGGATAGAGAGGTAGATTTCGGCATAGACCTTCTTCCAGATACTCAGCCTATTTCTATTCCCCCGTACCAGAAGGCCCTTGCGGAGTTGAAAGAATTGAAGGAGCAGTTGAAGGACCTACTAGAGAAGGGTTTCATTCGGCCTAGTACTTCACCGTGGGGCGCTCCTGTGTTATTTGTAAGGAAGAAGGACGGGTCTCTCCGGATGTGTATTGATTACAGGCAGCTGAATAAAGTAACAGTTAAGAACAAGTACCCGTTGCGGATTGATGATTTGTTCGACCAGCTACAAGGTGCCACTCACTTCTCAAAAATTGATCTCCACTTCGGATACCATCAGTTGAAGGTTAGGGAGTGTGATATCCCCAAAACAGTTTTTCGGACAAGGTATGGGAATTTCGAATTTGTGGTGATGTCGTTTGGTCTAACTAATGCTCCGGCCGCATTTATGGATTTGATGAACAAAATGTTTAAGCCTTTCCTGGACAGCTTTGTGGTGGTATTTATTGACGATATCCTCGTTTACTCCCGAAGTGAACAAGAGCACGGGAATCATTTGAGGATGGCCCTCCAAACTTTGAGGGAAAAGAAGTTATATGCCAAATTTAACAAGTGCGAATTCTGGTTGGGGGAAGTGGCATTTCTCGGGCATGTGGTGTCCGGGGATGGTATCAAAGTAGATCCGAGAAAGACAGAGGTCTTGAAAAATTGGCCTAGACCGTTGACTCCTTCGGATATCCGCAATTTTCTTGGGTTGGCCGGGTACTACAGAAGGTTTGTAGAAGGTTTCTCATGTATTGCATCCCCGTTGACCAAGTTGACCCAGAAGCAGGCTAAGTTTATATGGTCAGATGAATGCGAGAAGAGTTTCTAGACCCTGAAAAATCGGCTTACATCAGCTTCCGTCTTGACCTTGCCAAGTGGTTCAGAAGGGTTCATGGTGTATTGTGATGCCTCGAGGGTTGGATTGGGTTGTATGCTTATGCAGAATGGTAAGGTGATAGCCTACGCATCAAGACAGTTGAAGGTGCATAAACGAAACTATCCCACACACGACCTTGAATTGGCAGAGTTTGCCTTGAAAATTTGGAGGCATTATTTGTATGGGGTCCATGTTGATGTATTCACCGATCACAAAAGCTTGCAATATGTTTTCACCCAGAGGGATCTCAATCTCAGGCAAAGGAGGTGCTTGGAGTTTCTAAAAGATTACGACATGAGTGTGTTGTATCATCCGGGCTGGCCAATGTCGTAGCCAATGCTCTTAGCAGGTTGTCTATGGGGAGTGTGGCGCATGTTGAAAATGAGGGAAAGGAGTTGGCCAGGGATATTCACCAGTTGGCTAGGTTAGGTGTCAGGTTGACTGATTCTAGCGCGAGTGGTATTCGGGTTCAGAATGGGTTAGAATCTTCTGTGGTGAATGAAGTGAAAGCTAAGCAGGATCTAGATATGTCGTTATGTGAGTTGAAGAAATTGGTTGCCGCAAAAGAGATCGAGGCTTTCTCCCAAGGGGGAGATGGAGTGCTTCGGTATCAAAACCGGCCTTGTGTTCCCAACGTGGATGACCTTAGGAAGGTGATTATGAGTGAGGCCCACAACTCTCACTACTCTATTCACCCGGGGTCTATTAAGATGTACCGGGATCTGAGAGAGGTTTATTAGTGGCATGGTATGAAGAGAGATATTGCCAAGTTCGTGTCGGAATGCCCGAGTTGTCAGCAGGTGAAGGTAGAACATCAAAGGCCCGGTGGTTTGGCCCAAGACATTGAAAGTCCCACATGGAAGTGGGAGGATGTGAATATGGACTTTGTGGTTAGGTTGCCTTAGACCCGAGGGCAATTCGACTCCATTTGGCTTATTGTAGATCGAATGACGAAATCAGCTCATTTTCTACCAGTCAAGACCACTTTCAGTGCCGAGGATTATGCGAGGTTATACATTCAGGAGTAGGTGAGGTTGCATGGTGTACCTAGGTCTATCATATCGGATCATGGTACTCAATTCACTTCCCACTTCTAGAAGTCTTTTATGAAGGGCCTTGGGACCAAAATTAAGCTGAGTTCCGCTTTCCATCCTCAAACCGATGGCCAAGCGGAGTGGACTATTCAAACTTTGGAGGACATGATGAGAGCATGTGTGTAAGATTTTAAGGGGAATTGGGATGATCATCTTCCGCTCATCAAGTTTGCTTATAATAATAGCTTCCATGCTAGTATTGGCATGGCGCCATTTGAAGCCTTGTATGGGAGAAGATGTAGATCCCCGGTGGGGTGGTTTGAAGTGGGGGAAATGGCCTTGGTTGGCCCGGATTTAGTGCTGGATGCTATGGAGAAGGTAAAAGTGATTAGCGAGAGATTGAAAGCGGCCCAAAGTCACCAAAAGTCCATCCCCATTATATAGGAGTACTATCGCATTGCACGCATCACGCATTCCATGGCATCTTGTATATTAAATTCCTTTGATTATATGATACTTGTATAATATGTGCCCTTGCCATCTAATAGGATTATGCAGGTCTGGTAACTCACGTGCATTGAATACCCGCATACTTAGTACATTCAAAGTACTAACGCATACTCTATGCCTGCATGATTTTACCATGCAGGGACCGAGCAGTTTGAGCATTATCCGCAGGACGAATAGTCCCTCTTTGCAGCTTTTGTTGTGGTGAGCCCCGTCTTTCCAGGGCAAACTTTATTTCTTGTGCTCCTTATGTACATTTGTCTTGCTGAGGGTGAGCCCGGAACTTGTCCTAGCCCCTGTCCCTTACTTAGAGGTATACGTTGGGTGTTTTTGTAAAAACCTTGTTATTTTGTTAAACTAAAGAAATGCTCTTTTCTTGGACTTGAATCTCCGTTGTTTATTTATTCGTTTTAATAGCTCTTGATTTAAGCCGCGTAAACGCTGGGATTTTGAGGCTTGTTTGGGGGCTTTCGGATCCCTATTCGCCGTGTCACATCTAGGCCCCGACCCCAGGTCGTGACAAGTAGTGGCAGTTTACAACAAGGCCAAAGGTTTCAAGGTCAAGGATTATCCCAAGCATAAGATCAAAGGTTTGTTAAGTATAAGGTTACTCACACTAAACATCATGGTAGTAGACCTTTTCCTAAATGTGCTAAGTGTGGAAGGAATAATATAGGCAAGTGTTTGATGGGTCATGTGCTTTCTATGGTTATGTTAAAATGGGCCACATGCTCTCTTAATGACAAGACTTTCTGATAGGGGAAAGGAAGGTGGTCATCAAGCTCATGTTACTCAAGTAGTACAAGTGCAACAAGGAGCTTAACAAGGTGGTACTCAATTAAACAAATGATTTTATGCCCTTTGTGCTATGCAAGAAGTGGAAGAGGCTCAATATTTTCTTATTGGTACATTTAAGGTTATTAACTATGATGTGTATGGATTGCTTAATCTGAGTGCCAACTTGTCATTTTCTACTCCCTTTCTTTCTACAAGATTTGATGTGTACCGCAAAATCTTGTTTGATCCTTTTTTGGTATATAATCTTGATAGTGAGTTTGGTTTTGGCCAAAAGAGTTTATAGAATTGTCCCTTATTAGTCTTACAAAAGTTATTCCTTGTGATCTTGTTGAAGATGACATGGTTTATTTGATTTCATTCTTTGTATAGATTGGTTGCATGCTACATTTGCTTCTATCTATTATAGCTCCCGTAGGGTCACATTTTAATTTCCTAGTGAGCTAGTTCTTAAATTGAAGCGTAGTAATTTTGTATTTAGGAGTTGATTCATTTCTCTTTCAAAGCCCAAAGGATGATTGTTAAAGGGTGTATCTATCATATTGTGAGGGTTAGGAATGTCAATTTTGAAGTTCCCTTTCATGAGTCAGTCATTATTGTAAATGAGTTCCCTGATGTTCTTTTGAGAAAATTACTCAATCTTCTTCTCGAAAGGGAAATATAATTCAGCAAGCTATTTCGATTCCTCATTATCACATGGCCCTGATGGACCTAAAGGACTTAAAGTAATAATTGAAGGATTTGTTTAGAAGGGATTCATTAGGCAAAGAATGTCACAATGGGGTGCCTCTGTGTTGTTTGTTAGGAAGAGATGGATCACTAGAATGTGTATAGACTACCGATGATTGAACTCAACAACCATAAATAACAAGTGTCCAGTTTCAAGGATAAGGAAGTTGATGAGTCTGAGATATGGACCTTCGATGTGGCTTTCATCAATTAAGGGTAAGAAAGTTGATGAGTTCGAGATATTGACTCATATTCAGCCCTAAATAGAGTGTAATAGTATCCTCAATGCATTATTTTACCTTAGAAACTAACTTAATATGGTGTCGAATGATAGGTCCAGTGGTCAAGGAGGAGACAAGGGCATTTGAGAGTAAAACAAGGCAAAAATAGACAAAATGCACAAAAAGGGAGTTAAAAGTGCAACACTATCATAATTTTAGCATATCGTCGAATAGGCACGAGCATCACTTAAATGCTCAGCACATAATGGACAATTGTAGGTCAGTGATCAAAGGACAACTTAGTGCATCACTAAATATTTTACGCGAGCTAATCGGAACCTACAAGAAGTGCCAGGACAAGACAAGAAGAAGACTGAAAGTTATGTGTCAATTTGATGATGATGGTGGACACTCAATGCATCATTGAGTGAAGTCTGCGAGCTTAGTAAACTTCACTTAAAGTTCAATTCATGGCTTGGTCAAAATCAAAGTTGAAGTGCATAATTTGGTGACAGTCATGCATTGCCAAACATTTAAATGATGGCCGACATACTCTACTGAGTTGCATCCTAGGGTAAAATTGGAGATAGTATGTAAGCAATTTGAAAGGAAATTTTCAGTACACTTTACAAAAAAATACTTTAAGCTTGTACTTTTTCTTGTTAGAAGGGCATGATGGATGATAATCTGAGCATAATTTCTTATTTCTTTGCTATGAGAGGCTAAAAAAAACCCATGCTTGGGGTGTGCAATGTAGTTGGATGATAAATTTATGAATGGATATCTGAATTATTGACTATTTATGTATTAATTTGTGTAGATTTATATTTTCCACCATGTATAATTGAAAACCAAAGGTTGCAAACTTTATATGTTGTAAAATTTTGAGTATTCGTGTGGATAGATTGCATAATTGGTGTGGGTAATTGTGATTTGGGATGCAGTTTAATCTGGGTTTAGCTAACTATGTTTTTAGATTGATTTACTATCTAGTTGCATAAATTCCCAACTGTCTTTTTATGTGATTCAAGTGTGAGATCGTTGTAGATTTACATAGAGATGTAACTTTCGATGCATGAATGATTATAGATACAAGCTATCTAGCCTACTCACGTATGATTAATACTAATTTTCAATACTCATGACCCATTTATGTTCAGCTATGCATACCCCCAGCATGTTTCCTTCTACTAAGTTAAAGTTAAGCATTCAACCTGCAATTTCAGTTAATTAGTTCCAAATCTTACTAAATTAACTTGTTATTACATTTTCTACACCTATAATTGATTAGATCAAATCTTACTTCAAACAATAAATCATTACAACATTCCTCGTGAGATCGACCTTGATTCTTTTGTTGAGTAAATTATATTGCTAGCGACCATTGTACTCTTCAATTGTGTTGGTGTATATTTGAGCAATATGAAAATGGTGTCATTGCTCAAAAATGGTATATCGGTTCTAGTTTAGAAGTATTTTCATAAATTAATTTCTTGTAGTGGAATTTACTTACTTGTTTTTCTTTTATTTTTGGTTGTTGACCACGGGTAAAGATATGAGTGTACAAGGAAGTGTGGTTGGTAATGTCATTGGTAACTTAAACGACGTCATTTTGGATCGATTGGAGAGTAGCAATGGAATCAGATTGCCTCCCATTATGGGCAATGCAGTATTCCATATCACAAGTACCATGCTTTAATTGTTGCAGCTGACAGGATTCTTTGGAGGCGTCGCTAGTGAGGTGTAATGACCCAAAATTTTGTACGACCACAATGGAGCATGAAATTTTGGTTTCAGAAAAGTTTTGGACCAAGGTGACACTTCATGGGAGCCTCCATGGAGTGGCCCTTGGCCCATGGAGGATGTTTGGCCCTTAAACGTGGTGTTTTAAACTAAGGCACACCACACTTGGATCCCTCACGATCTGTGTGACACTTCACGGACTATGTGGGGGGCCGTATGGTGGCCTTGGCTTGAAATCGCACAATTTTAGGACTAAGTTCATGGCTCGTGTGGTGTGTCACAGCCCGTGTGGCCATCCGTAAGGCTTCCGGAGTGAAATTATTCTAAGTATGAGATCTTCAAGATCAAGCTATGTGCACTTTCAATCCTTCAATTCAGGCTTAATTATGTTTTTTAAGGCCATCATGGGTCTCCTACATCAAGTCAAGTTCAAAGGAATACCATTCGCTATGTTTTTCATAGGTACCAATAAAAGGGTCGTCTTTAAATAGTCATATATCTTAGCACAAAAAAATTGAGTGGCCCACGACCTATCCGATTGAAGCTCTTTGAATTGTCTTTCCAACGCATCTAGTCTCACCTCATTTCGAGTTTGGCGCAAGAAGTTATGCCCTTTTTCGTAGAATCTATTTGGGTAGACAGATAGGAGGCCTTCAAGGACCGTGAAGAGCTTCACGGATCGTGAAGAGCTTCACGGATCGTGAAGCCAACCGTGACAAGTTCAGATAAAAATTTATAGCGGCATTTTATTGAGGTATTTTTGATATTTTGACCCATCTCCGAGGCTTTTAAGACCTTTTTAACCCCTCTTTATATTCCTAAACTTCTCCTACACTAATTCTAAACCCTCATTCAAGACAAACACTTAGTTTTTAGAATTAGACTCTTAAAATTCTCTCCATGTCTCTCATCTTCAAGATTCAATCTAAGAAACAATTCGGGCTTCAAATTCAAGATAAATTCTTCTCAAATTCATCGTCCTAATCAAGGTATGTGGGATTGATTCTTGGTCCCTTTCAACCAAGAAGATCAAAAATTCCTTTCAATTGATTTCATATATTTTAATTCTTTTTAAATACGGGGTATCATTATGTGATTTTATTAAATCCAATTGATGTTTGGGCTGTACATTTTCTATTAAATCCAATTGATGTTTATTTTAACTTGACTATATATTACCCATGCTATCCTCACATCATGCATTGCATTTGCATTCATGAACATTGGTATCTGGAAATTATGAAGTGGGCTAAGCCCAATTATGTTATTATGAAATGATTTTAATATGATTTTTTTTAGGCATTGGTTATGACAAGAATGTGATCACATACATGTCCTATGATTATGGCTCTTTGACCATCTCGGGTGCTTGCACCATCTCGTATATGTGAATGAGCTATTCCTTGCATAAGTATCATGATTAAGACTTATGATTTGACATTTGAGCCCAAGTGTGCATTGGATTGTTTTGAAATGAATATTGTATCTTTTGAAAGCACGTATATGTATAAGTATTGATGTGGGATGTTGTTGACTTAGCACCGATGGATTCGGGGTGTTAGGTCATCCCCAAGGGCTCTCTCCCTTTCCTTGAACTATGTGCCAATGTAGGAACATTAGCCATTTACCAAAAAGACCAGGTCGTAAGGAATGATTAATCATTTGTTTTGTTTAGGATATGATATGATATGATAATGGAAAATCCTTCTGAAAAGCGTAGTCGTAAGGAAGGTGACCATCTACCAAAAAGTGTGGTTATAAGATATGATGTAGATTACTTTTGGCAAGTAAATTTATCCTACCAATGGGAGGTCTCTATCGGACTAATTCATATAATAGCTCACATGAGTTTGAGTTGTCAATTATAGTCCATCCCTACTATATATGAGCATTGTTGCATTTCTTGCATCATGACTTTTATGGCATCTTGTATATTTCTCCCTTGGATATATGATTCTTTCTATATTATGTGCCCTTGTTATCTAACATTGAAATGCAGGTTGATAAGTCATATACATTGCATGCTCGCATACTTAGTAAATTCAAAATGTACTAACCCATACTCTATGCCTACATGATTTTACCATGTAGGAAACGTGTGTTATGACCATCTACCGCTTGACGGGTAGCTCGAATTCAGAGAGTTGATATTGTGGTGAGTCCTATCTTCCAAGGACAAACCTTCCTTTCTACCTATGTTATTTTCGATTTATCTTCTTAATTGAGGGTGAGCACGGGACCTGTCTTGGGCCCCGTTCTATCATATGATTGGGGGCATTATTGGATATCTTGTAGACTCTCGTAGATTATATATGTTATGTGTTGTATTTGAAGCTTATAATTTCGATTATATATTAGATATGGCTATTATGGATTGACTATGGGAATTATGATATGAATGTATGTTTGAGGTGGAAATGTGGCAGATCCTAAGTCCCTTGTTTGAGGTGGAAATGTGGCAGATCCTAAGTCCTGTATTTCCCCCAAAGAGTGAGTCATACTCACCCGCCCCTTAGTTCTTATGTGCTATGTGCTATGTGCTATGTGAATCCATGTAAATCCCTTTTCCTTTGATATCCCTATAGAATGAGTCCTAATTTCCCATCCCTTAGAGTATATGTTTACCATTTGATTGCGGCTCCTAACCGATGATGTGAATTTGGATACTTTGAGGCTTGTTTGGGGACTCTTGGGTTCTCATTCACCATGTCACTTCTAGGCCCTAGGTCTAGGTCATGACATGAGGACCCTTAAGACTATATTCACAACTTCTCACAAAAGTCTATAAGGCTGAGGTTATTTCCATTTTCCCTAGTGGGAGAAGTTTAATGGTTGGTAATAAGGGATTCGGGAGAGTGACCGAACCTTTCTTTGAGAGGCTTTTCCCTCCATCCAAATGCTTAAACTTTGTGATAGCATAAAATATTTCAAGCGTATTGAGGGGGAGAAACTTCATGAAACTTGATTGAGGTTTCAAAAGTGGTTGGTCCAATGTCCTAATCATGCGTTGGGAGACCATTTGTTGCTACAATATTTCTGTTAGAATCTTAGATACAGTGAATAAGGATATTGTAAATCAACTTTTTCTTGGAGGTATTATTAGGCAAGGATTTACAGCTACTTCGACTTTGCTTAATAAATGATGAAAATCAATCGGGCTTAGTATATGAGTGATGACTTGGTTACTCCACTCACCTTGGGCAAGACCAAGGAGTAAATTGACAAAGATCATGTGTGGGAGGAAAGCATGTTTTTGGTAGTGGCAGGAAAAGTGTCAATGATATTAGTGCTAGTGGGAGTGTAAGTCTTGATGATGCTAACCTTGAGGTTATGTGTAAATGTAGAAGTTTAATTTATTAGTAAAGTGCTAGTGGGAGTGTAAGTCTTGATGATGCTAACCTTGAGGTTATGTGTGACATAGAAGTTTAATTTATTGGTAACTCAGTGGAAGATTCTCGGCATACTTTTTAAAGGCAAGCTAGGAATCAAGATTTGGCAAATGATCATGATGGGAATTGGCATGATCTTGATTGGAGATATAGGAATAGAGGGCGACATGATCCTGACAGGTATGTGCCACTTATGATCATGCTAAACCAAAGATCCTATTATCAATTTGAAACGTTTTTTGTCTAAAGATATGATTGCTGCATTCTCAACAAAGATGAAGGAACTGACAAGGTGATCAGAAAATTAAAGTCGGATTTCTCTTCCTTGACTAAACTAGTGACTTATCCCTAAGCCTCAATTAGTCATTTTGAACTCAACATAGGAATATCTCAGCTCATGTAAATCAAAGGAAAAAGGGAGGTTTGCCAAGTGATATCGTAGCAAACCCAAAGAACGACCCTTCGCAATGCATAGCTAACTACTAGAAATGGTAAAGTTGTGGGTGATAAGAAGCCCATAAATGTAGTAGAGGATAATGCTAAAGAAAAAGGCCTCTATATCTATTGATAATGATGCATCCGTAGATGATGATGATGATGTGCAACATGTGGAAGTTCCTACCCTAGGAAATCCCTGTGGTGAATGAAAGCTAAAAGTGGGGGAGAGGTCTATAAGCAAGACCATGCCTTCCAAAACTCCTGCTCCTAAGATGAACACTCAACAAGTCACAATCAACCTACCTTTTCCTCGAAGGTTGAGGAACAAAAAGGATGATCCTAAAGTTCCAAAGTTCTTATGGATGTTTAACACTCTCTCAATCAACATTCCATTGGTGGAAGCCGTCCTTGAAATTCTATGCTATGCGGTTTATGAAAGAATTGGTTACAAAGAATACAAACATGGAGTTTGAATCCATTTAAGTATCACATAATTGCAGTGCTATCATGTCAAACAACTTGGTTGTAAAGAAGAAAGACATGGGAGCTTTCACAATCCTATGTACAATTGGTGTGTCTCAATTTGTCAAAGCCTTATGTGATCTTGGGGCAATCATCAACCTGTGCCCCTTGCTATATTCAAGAAACTATTATTGGGAGTTCCATCACAAACTACCATATGACTTCTCATGGTGGATCAGTCAATCAAGAAGCCCATGGGAATTTTCTATGATGTTTTGGTAAAAGTTGACAAGTTTATCATTCTCGTAGATTCAATTGTACTTGACGTGAGTTAGATATTGAGATGCCAATCATCTTGGGAAGTCTATTCTTCGCTACTGGTAGGGAGTTAGTGGATGGTGTGGGGAACTCAAATTTAGGGTGAACAATGAGAAAGTGACTTTCAATGTGTGCAAGTCCATGAAACTACCTAAGGAATACCAACTAGTCTCCTACATTGATGTTGCTGAAGAAGTTGTTCCTAATGTTGAAGAAATGTTTAGTGTTGGTGAATCTCTTGCCGCTTTGCGTTATTATGATAGGGAAGTGATTCATGATTATTTTGAAGTTGTAGCTACTATTGATGGTGTGGGTTCATGCTAGAGGAACCCCAAGAAGCAAGACAATAACTTGCAAAATAGGGAGACTTCTCCGGCTGAACCATTGAGTAGCCCCAAGTTAGTGCTCAAGGATATTCCCCCTCATTTGAAGTATGTATTCTTGGGGAGTGGAAAAACACCTCCGGTGAATGTGGCGTTCGACTTATCGGACCACCATATGGTTGGATTGACTAGTATTTTGTTGAAATTCATCAAATCAATTGGTGAACCATTGCCGATATAATTAGGTTATATCTGGGATTAAATTTTACCAAGGATTGCAAGCCTAATATTGAGAATCAATAAAGGGAAAATCCTCTTGTGAAAGAAGTGGTGAAGAAAGAGATAAAGTGCTTGGATTAGAGTTATCTATCCAAAATCGAATAGTAGTTGGGTAAGTCTAAGGTAATGTGTACCAGAGAAGGGTGATCTCATGGAGCTGCAAAATGAGAAGAATCAACTTGTCTTGACTAGACCATTAACAGGTTGGGGTGTGTATGCATTATCGGTGTTTGAATTCGTGGAGAGAAAAGGCCATTTTTCTATGCAGTTCGTGGACAAAATATTGGATCGACTTTCTGGTGGAGGGTTGTAGTACTTTTTGGATGGTTATTTAGGATACAATCAAATTTGTATACCCCTGGTGGACTAATAGAAGATCATATTCACGTGTCCTTATGACATGCTTGCCTACAAAAGGATGCCTATCAATTTATGTAATGCACCAATAACCTTCCAAATGTGTATGCTCTCTATCTTTGCTAGTAGTATGGTGGACGGTTCTCTAGAGGTTTTCAGGGAAGACTCGTCCATGTTTGTTCACTCATTTGATGAATTCCTTGTTCAACTTGAAATGATACTGTAAAGATGTGTTGAGACAAATTTGGTACTCAATTAAAAAAAAGTCATTTTATGGTTGAGGAAGTTATTATGCTCATCCCTGTGATCTCGAGAGAAGCATTGCAAGTGGAACAAGAAAAAATTGAGGTAATTTCTAGGCTTTCTCCTCGTATTGCTATTAAGGGTTAGAGAAGTTTCCTTGGACATGCTGGGTTCTGTAGACATTTTATCAAGAATTTCACTAAAATTGCTCACCCCTTATGCAAATTGCTTATGAAGGATATACTTAAGCTTTTGATGGGTCTTTTCTAATAGTATATGAGTATCTTAGAGAAAAGGTTGTCTCAGCTCCTATTATTGTGGCTCCCAATTTGAGTTTGTCTTTAAAGGTAATGTTTGTTGCAAGTAAAGTTGGGTTAGTTTTTTTTTGGGCCAATGAAAGGAGAAGTTCTTCCTTCTGGTGTATTATGCATTGAAATAAATAAACATAGCCGAAAGAATTACACTGTGACTGAACAAGAACTCCTCGCGATTTGCATTTGAGAAATTTTGAACATACCTACTTGGGTCCAAAAATATAATTCATACAAACAATGCTATTATTAGGTACTTGATGGCCAAAATGGAGGTGAAGCCAAGGTTGGTTAGGTGGATATTATTGCTACAAGAATTTTACTTTGAGGTAGAAGACTAGAAAGAGTGTGAAAAACAAGTTTCCAATCACCTTTCCCCTTGAATTGAAAGTTGTGGATATTGGGGAGAATGATGTTGACGCGTGTTTTACAAATGGGCTTTTGATGGATGTGTCCCATATCCAAAGTCCAAGTTATGCTTATTTTGTGAACTAAATTGTGTATAGCGTTATACTGGAAACATTGAATCATCGTCAAAGGAGAAAATTCTTATTTGATGTGAAACGTTACTGTTAAGATGAGCGCTATTTGTTCTGGGAATGTGAGGATAATATCATAAGGAGGCATGTCATGGAATCATTGATGAAAGAGATCTTGGAGGAGTGTCATGTATCATCCATGGGTGTTCATCGTGGGAAAATTCGTACAACATCAAAGGTGCTAAAACGCACTTATTTTTGCCTTGTTTACATCATGATGCTCGTCCCATTGTCAAGGCATAGCCTTGATGCCAATTGCAAGGTAATATTTTCAGAAAGCATGAATTTCCTCTCACTCTCATTTTTTATATGGAATTATTTGATGCATGGAGCGTTGATTTTATGGGATCATTGTAAGTTCCCGTAGGAATTGTTATATCTTTGTAAGGGTTTATTATGTATCATAGGTGGTTGAAGAAGTTGCACTACCTATGAATGATGGAAAGTATGTCATCAATTTCTTGAACATGAACATATTGACTGGATTTGTCACACCTCGTGCCATAATCAATAATAGATGGTTATATTTTTGCAACATAATATTTGGCTCTTATCTTAGAATGTATAGGGCGATGAACTGAGTGGCAACCCCATACAATCCTTAAAGAAATAGCCAAGTAGAGGTGTCGAATAGGAATATCAAAAGCATACTTGTCAAGATGACGAATTGGAACTGAATTGATTGATCAAGGAAACTTGAAGATGACTTTCCTATCATAAGGCATGCAAGAATCCTATTAGAATGTGACCATACCAACTTTTGTTTGGCAAAACATTCCATCAACCTGTGGAACTTGAACATTAAGCCTTGCGGGCATTTAAGAGGTTGAACTTTGATAATGAAGATTCTATAGACGCACGCTTATGCCAACTTTATTTGATGGATGAGTTCAGATTGGGGGACTATGCGAGTTCAGCCTGCACAAAGAGAAAATTAAAATATGGCACAACTTAAAAGGTTTTTCAATGAGACCTCAAAGTTGGAGACCTAGTCTTATTATACAATTTACGAGTAAGGTTATTTTTTAGTAAGTTGAAATCTATTTGGTTTGGGACATTCAATGTTAGCCAACTCTTTAAATGGTGGAACTATGGAAGTTGAGATTGCAAGGGGTAAATGATTGAAGGTGAATGGTCAGCAGTTGAGGAAGTATTTTGGAAAACCATCAAGTCTATGGGTGGTAGAGGTTTGTATGTTGATAAAGCTTGATTGTGACGGACTACATCGTGCCACGATATTAAATAAAGCACTTTCTGAGAGACAATCCAAGATTTACTAGTTTTTCAATGTCACCAACACATGCTTGGGCCTACTTGTAACATAAGGAATGAGGAACTCAAAGGTACCTGACCCAAGCCTCTTAGCATACAAAGCAAACATTAGAAGAATAACATAAGCAGAAATAATACTTAGCATAACTCAAAGGTATAAGTGTAATACAACACATGATGGTATATAAGACTAAAATCTAAATCAATACATACAATCAATGTCTCTAACACATAGTAAACGATGGTGAGCTCAGACTAGCCCTAACTCACCCTCAACATAAAGAAAGATAGTCTTAATACATGAAATGACATAAGAATGGATGGAAGGATTTGTCCTAATGTATGAGAACTCACCCAATCTGAATCGTCAAGTAACCTAGATCTACCCACGAGGATGGACAAGTGGATCATCTGCACCTACATTGTGATATAATGTCAGCATAGATTATGTGTTAGTACATTTGAATGTACTGAGTATATGAGCATGCAATGTAATATAAATATATAGTGATAACATGTATTGTAATTTTACATGAACAAGAGGATATATATATAGAAGTAAAGTAAAGAAGTAATCATCATATCAAGATGCCACGAACGCCATGATGCATGAATTCCGTAGAGCATCAAAATATGTGGGGATGTAACCGTAATTGACATGTAAGACCACCAACTTATGACATAAAATTCTAATGTTGCCTCTACACAGGAGAAAGGATAGTCTACTAGCCAAGGTAGACTATATCCCACTTGGTGGGTCATGAAACATACTCATCCATATTGGGGATAAGAATATAAACCTACATGGCACATAGTTATGAAGATGAGTAGGCTTTAAATAAGGGCCCTTAGGGATAACTCATTTAAAACTTATATATGGTGGTGTATTCACACACTTGAATGTTTAAATCCATGTCATAATCATAATCATAATCATGTCATAGTCATATTCGTCTCAAAATTTTGTTCATATCCTTAATGTAACCATGTTCAAAACCAAAGCCTCATGTTTTAGCCTTGTAATGCATGATCATGTGATGAGAGGTGAAAGTATAGCATGGGTACATACTGATCAAGTTCAAATCATGATAATTAAGTAAAAACATGCATAATCCATGAATATATGAACATCTGAATCATAGTTTAGATTACACATGCATGATTGCTTGTATCACAAAGTCATGTATGTTCAAATCTCATGAAAGCCATGTAACTTAAGAGAAAAAACTCAATTCATGTTTAAATCATATTTTAAATAAGACCCATATCATAATTCTAACATTTGAACAACAAATCATGAAAACCCAACTTGTATCATAACTTGAAATGCAATGAAATTAGATTAAAGTAGATTGGGATGAATGATTGAAAGGAAATCATCGATGAATCCCACATACCTAATCTTAGATTAACGAATTTGAAGAGAATTTAGCTTGAAACGTGGATCATTGATCAACCCTTTCCTTGAACTTGAGAGGAGGAAGTAGAGGGTGTTTTTGAGAGATGGAATTTGAGACTCAGTGTTTAAGGCCTGCATGGGATGTTATGAAAGGCTTGGGGGCTGAGATAGGACCTATAGGGATCATTAAACGTCCCTTAGGAGCTTTGAGTTAGGAGAAACAACCAAAAGAACCTTACTAAAACCACCCTTGAAATGTAACCTAGGCACCTTCACAATGTACTTCACGAGCCATGAAGTACATCAAGTCTTTTGGTGTCATCCTTGTTGTGGTGCCTTGGTCAAAATAGTTGGGGCCATTTGAAGGGTGCCCTTCATGAGCTACACCATGGCCTGTGGTGTAGACCATGATTAGTGCCTTTCATGTGGGTAGACCATGTAGATAGCAAACGAAAAAGTGGTTAAGGACTCTTTTATGGGCATTTGATGGATAATGGTTAGGTCTGTGCTCCTTAGTGGGACACCTTGGCCAATAACTCTCAGAATCTTGATTTTGAGCCTCATTAAAGTTTTACAAAATCTAGGACCTTACGTAAATCTCCTCTTGGGATCATTAGTACTCTAATGAGACAAAACATAGCTTGAACAGATTGAAATGAACATGGAACATCCAAAACATAAGTACATAATGTAAATCTAACATCTACAACTGCGAAATCTTCAAATCCTTGCCAAAAGGATCATTTAAATCAGTTTCATGAGCATGCATATACGTTATTCTGCTTCCCACATAGCAGTTTCAACATGTTAGTTCTTTCAAAGGACCTTAATCAACGCAATATCCTTGTTACAAAGCCTCTTCACTTGCTGGTCTAAGATCTCAACTGGAACCTCTTTATAAGTCAAGTTTTCTCAACCTCATCACCTCTTCCAAAGACACAAGAGTATGTGGATCCCCAACCAACATCCCTAACATGAATACATGGAACACCAGATGAATGGAACTCATATCCGAAGGCGAATTCCAACCTATAAGCGACAGTGCCAATTAATTCCAACCCCTTACATGGACATACATCCTACAGACTCAACTTATTTTTGCCAAAATGTATCATACCCTTCTTGGATGAAATCATCACACACACCCAATCCCAAGCGTAGAATTCAATATCTCTCCTCCTAACCTCCAAAGATGACTGTTGATGACTTTGAGCCATTTTCAACTTCCCCCTGTACAACTTTACCTTTCCCATAACATCTAACACCAAGTCAAGGCTAAGCAATGCCAACCCACCTATTTCAAACCTACCCACTATTACCTACATCTCCTCCTATATAAAGCCTTAAATAGTGCCACCTCAATGCTAGCATGGTGACTATTACTATAAGACAATTTAAAAAAACAGTAGATGATTATCCTAATTACACTTGAACTCCAACACAGAAGCCATAAACATGTATTCTACGGTATAAAGTGTCCCTTTGAACATCAATAGCTAGAACACACAACCGGCCTTGATATCAAAGCACACCATCACCCTCTTAGGAGAAAACCTCTATCTTCTTTTCGGCGACAAACTTCTTCGACTCAACCAATGATGGGTCTAAGTCCTGTTTTGCCTCGACATAAAGTGTGAAGATTTAGCCCCATTATGAAACTGGATACCACCATCATTAGAACCACTTAATACTATCCTCCAATCTTTGTCAAATGGCGCACATCCTTCACCAACTCCTTTTTGGCCTAATCCACATGGACCACACTAACCATAGATAGACTAAGAAGAGCATTTATTATGACATTTGCCTTTTTGGATGGTATGGTAGTCCTAATGTGACTCTTCCCTATCAAATCTTTCAACTGGTCATTCTATTCCTATAATTTGTTGGGGCCATTCGATATGATGGAATGGAGATGGGTTGTGTATCACAAGAAGGTCTATACCAAAGTCTATTCCACTAGAAAACCTATCACGGACCTTAAGATGAGGATGAATCGACCATTTAAAGATGAGACACTACCTACCTACTCAAGAACACGCTCATCCGAGAATTAAAATTTGAACTTTTGGCTCATTAAATCCATTAATGCATAGGAAACATGTAATCAATCCATCCCGATAATGACATCAAATTCAACCATTTCAAGCTCAACAGGATAACAAGGAGTGAATTTATTTAAGATTAACACAGGGAGTATAAATTGAGAATGGCTCCCTAAAGATTCCAAGACTAATACAAAACTTAATAGCTAAGAAAGAGTGTAAAAAGATAATTCTTTACCTGGATCAAGCAAAGCATACGCATCAAAATCAAAGACTTCCAACATACCGGTCACGACATTGGGAGTCTCCTCCACCTCTATAAAACATGTTATTGTAAGGAGCATGACATTGTGAAGCCCTTTGTTTCCTTTGACGACCCGAGACAATTTATCCTTGGGTATGGCATTCTTGACCCCTTTTTTGAACATGAGGACAATTTGCAAGATTGTATCCCATCTTTCCATACCCATAGCAAGAACTTTCTCAAGAATCTACTCGAATGATTTTTCCCACATCTAGCAGATTGCCTGGACCACCTTCACCTTGTCCATGGTGTAAGGCACTCTAACGTTAGTAACCCTCTTATTTAGAGTTTGATTTGTACCTTGTCCTTGGAACATTTGTCCTAATTAAGGACGACCCTTTCAACCACTACCACTATTAGAATTTGGTAAAACACAAACCAGCCCCTCTTAGACACTCTCATTCTTCTTTGATTAAGTTTTTCTCCCTCAATTTGCTAGGTATAAGTCATAAGCCAAGAAATGTCCATCTCTTTTACTAGCATTGTAATACGACATTCTTTTACCACCAAATCTGAGATCCCTGAAATGAATTTATGCATTCTAACACAGGGATAGGCAACAAAAGTAGGAGCATATTTGGAAAGCTTGTTGAATTTTGAGGGCATACACCCTCACACTCATACCCTCTTTCTAAAGGTTGATGAATTTAATCAACTTTGCCTCCCGAGAAACGATCGAAGAAAGCATATTTGAACTCCTCCCAACCAAGTTAACCCTCAACCCCTCTTTTAGACACCCATTAGATAAACCACACTTGGGCCACCCCTTTTAATTACTAAGCACCCAACTTACACTTCATCTATAAACTCTTGGGTATCCTTGTCAACCTTAGAACCATAAAATTCTGGAGGATTCATTCAAGAAAGGCCTCTCACCCTAGAAGCTAAGTTAGGCATAAAAGGAAGAGGAGCTATATCTTGACTAGCCTAGGAAGCCATAACCCGGGCCATCATAGCAATCATGGTCCAAAACTCAACACTTGTGACTGTCTCTACCATATGATCCTGAGGGACCTAACCCTTATTAGCAAAGGCCTCTCTAGCATGAGGTGCTCTTCATTGAGGCATTGTCTTAAAATGTAACAAAGAACATTCTTAGAATTAGAAAATCATAGGACACATTTTGAATATGACTCTACTTGACGAGACATGTTAGACTCGGAGGACCATTTCGAAACTTTAGTGCTATGATATTAAGTTTATTACATCCCAAGCCAAAGGCCAAGTTGTGATACGGAGAATGAGGAACCCAAAGATACCTCACCTCAGCCTCACAACATATATCACGAATATAAGAAAAATTTTTAATTAAAAAAAAGACATAAGTGGAATTAATACTAATTCAAAGATATAGGGGTTACAAATACCAGGAATGTATACAAGACTAAAATCTGAATCAATACAGAAGTTTAACAAAGCCCTCTAGCTCATAGTCATAAATAGTGGCATCAAATAGGCATTGGATCACTCTCAACATAAAGAAAAGACTGTCTCAATGAATGACTTGACATAATATTAAGGATATAATGATTTATCTCTGAATCATGAGGACTCAAGTAATTTGGATCGTTTAGTAATCTGAATCTAGACACGACTTGATGGACAAGAGGATCACCTGCACTTATATTCTTATATAATGTGGGCATAGAGTATGTGTTAGTTAATTTGAATATATAAAGTATGCGAGTATGCAATGTAATATAGATATATAATTATAACTTGCATTGCAATGTTATATGAACAAGGGCATATATATAGAAGTAAAGTATAGAACACATCGTTATATCAAGATTCCATGAATGCCATGATGCATGAAAGCCATAGTGCATAACATATGTGGGGATGTAACTGTTACCAACATGTAAGACCATGCAAGTTATTACATAAAATTTTAATATTGTCTCTACATCAGGCAAAGAGTATTCTACTTACTAAGATAGACTATACCCCACTTGGTGGGTAATGAAACATAATCATTCATATTGAGAACAAAAATATGAACCTAAGGTGGAGTTCCCCACTTCAAATATCAGTCAATGCTAAGTCAACATCCCATGGAATATATAGTATAAACATATAGCCTTGTTTGTCATAAATCATCAGAAGTCATGGTGAAAATCATCATCATTAATATTTGGGCTCAAAATCAAATCATAGCTCAAAGCATAATTTTATGTATAGGAATATCTCACTCATAACTTATACATGGTGGTGTATTCACACTCTTGAATGACTAAATTTGTATTATAATAATCAACATAATCATAATTATTTCATAGTCGTATTCATATTAAAATATTGTTAATATCCTTAATCGTAACCATGTTATTAATGAAAGCCTCATATAAAAGTCTTGTACATGCATGATCATGTAATAAGAAGTGGAAGTAAAGCATGGATACATAATAATAAAGTTCAAATAATGATAATTAAGTGAAAACATGCATAATCCATATATATGTATATATTTGAATCATAATAAAGATTATTCAGGCATGATTGCTTAGATCATCAAGTCGTGTAAGTTCAAATTCGTGAAAGTCGTGTAACTTGAGAGAACAAACTCAATCCATGTTTAAATCATAGTTTAAATATGATACATATCATAATTTTAACATTTGTAGAACAAATTATTAAAACCCAACTTAGATAATAAAATGAAATTAAGTGAAATTAGATGAGTTTAGATTGGGCTCAATGATTGAAAGGAATTAATAGATTAATTCGATATACCAAAGCTTAGATGATGAATTTGTTGATAGTTTTTCTTGAAACTTGTAGTCTTGATGAATTCTTGCCTTGAACTTGAAAGGAAGAATTAAAGGGTGTTTTTAGGAGATTGAATTTGAGACTAAGTGTTTAAGGCATGTGTGGAATGTTATGAAAGTTTTAAGGGCTGACTTAGGAGGGTATAGGGGTCATTAAATGTCCCATTGGAGCTTAGAGTTAGGGGAAACTACTAAAACAACCTTACTAATACGGACCTGGAAATGTCACCTGGGAACCTTTACGATGAACTTCACAAGCCAAGAATTGCAGCACGGCTCGTGGTGCCATCCATGGTGTGTTTCCTTGGTAAAATAATGTGTTCCAAGTGAGGGAACCCTCCATGACCCACACCATGACCTAGGGTGTGGGCCTTTATCTATGGTGCCCCTATATAATAACGTTCAAATATAGTTCCTTATACAAATATGGACTATCATAGCAGATTATTTACCCAATTTAGAGTCGAGTTCGATCCTACAAGGATTAGGTTGAAACAACCCTATTAGTTATTCTATTTTAGTCGTTGGTTCTATTTCTCAAAAACAAACAAATACGGAAAGGAAAAATTGATGGTTTAAATAAAAATCCCAACTACAAGTACGTGTACGAATAAAATAAACTAAAGCTTAGGCAGTTTGATGGCTTACTAGTGTTGTGGTCCCCATGGGGTATAACTAGTAAACATTTAACGTAGGGTATATTGTCTGTTATATTGCATGTAAAATCTAGAGAGTTAGATAACCTCTAGTTTACCTCCCGATCCTTCCTAAAAGCATGTCCTTCATCTCCTCCTGATCTCAGAGTGTTTTCAATACTAACCCTTGCTCTAGATTTAAGAGAACTGTCACCTCTTGGTCCAAAGCTCTTAGACGAAGTTTTCATCTTTAAATTTATGTTGTGATATTCTTTTCCTAACAACTACCCCCTACTAGGCCAGCAATAAATATGGGAAAGTTCTTAATGCGTGCACTCATCAATAAAAACTTTTGACCAAAGAAAATCACAATATGTACCATACAAGTCCCAATAAAACCCTATGTTTTTCCAATCTTATTAGATCATCATGGTTCTCAAAACTCTAGTTGTGTGCCTAAACTATCAAGCTTGAAAGCGTTAGAACAAGAATCATGTTGAAATTCGTCTTTAACTTACATGCAATAAAGACCAAATAAATTATTGAAGTCACACGAGGAATCCAGAGTGGAAAACTTGATTTAGTAACTTCAAATGATAGTCGAATGCGCAACTACAATTGTTGGAACCTTTCTTACTGTCCAGCTGTGTAGATTACGAACAAAATCTGGAAAATAAATTGATTAAGTCATGTAAGAGCAGCACCAAAATGTCGGGAATAAGTTGTTCGAAACAATAACTAAACTACTATTTATACTTCATAAAACCGAGCCCATAGTAATTAGGAAAACTAATCTAGTTGGACTAAAAAAACATAAACACATCTGGACACGTTTCTTCTTCACGGGACAGACCACGGATCATGGTCAGTTTCACATCCCTTGAAACTATTCTGTGATGTCATCCTTCGGCTAGAAATTGTCAAAAATTTCACGAGCTCTTTCACGACTCATGAAGGTGTTCACGAGTTATGAAAGGCAGCCCTGATGTGCGCCTTCACGACTTGGGATTTCCCAGTGCCTTGGCGCCTTTCATGAACTGTACCATGACTCATGGTTCTTTTGAAAATCATCCACGCCCTTTCATGGTGCCTCCCTTGGTTTTAAAACATTCCACACGCTAGCTCCTCTTCACAAACACCTTCATGACGCGTCACTCAAAGACAGTCTTGCACTTTTCCTTGAAATTTCTTGCTTCTCCACTGTCTTGGTGCATTTCATGAGCACCTTCACGGCTCGTGGAGTGAACCATAAGTCGTGCAAGGGCTTGTGGTTAGGCCTTCGGAGACGTTCCTGGCAGCCACAGCCTGGACTGGCAGTTTCATGACTAGTCAAGCTCACAACAGGTCGTGAAACCCCTCGTGGTATGCTCCTTTGCTCATTTTTGTTCCCTTTTGCCTCAATTGCACCTGGAAAGTTTAGCTACTGATTCTCATCAACATCCCACCATCAAATGAGTTGTACCAATGGACATTGGCAGTAGCAACTCCCCATCACAATATTAACAATGCATCTTGATCATTTTTCCGAGATAGCTTGTGAGTGTGCGTTTTAACTTTTGTTGCTGCTTTGTTGTTATTTTCTAGCCTAACACTGGACCCTTGTGTTTGTAAAAACATGATCACAGCCTGATGATAGTCCATTTCCTCATAAATTAGCTCAACATCCATAATATCCATGTCATTCTCATTTTCCTACAAAACAAACATACAACGCGTATTAAACTAACAAATTCACTTAAGAACTCACAATAATTATATGTTTTAGGCGGAGTATAAGTTGACTCATCAACACCCTCAACTTAGAACCATTGCTTGTCTCCAAGAGTGACCAAAAACAAAACATAACGACGTGTAAATACAAGTGTTCCACAAGAATCATACAATAACCCTTCCATCACCACACAAATGCCAAGAAAGTAAGCTTACAACGTACTCACACACAAACTCACATAGATCCAGTCAAGCCTTATACCACACACACTTGGCCTAAATAAGCTAAAGAACAAAGATGAACCAGTTAGTTTAGCAACCACATAGTGCAAGGATAGTTCCCTGACTATAATGAAGTCTCAAACATTATATGTAAATGCAAAACAGAGACTGGAATGTAGACACTCATGCTCACAAAAGATTTTCAAATGACATAGAAGTATAGACCATATGCTTGCCCTTATTTTCACCACCTTGACTCTCGAATGACCTTTTTAGGATCACTTTTGGACTTGCATCTTGTAACGCAGGCTCAGGCTAGGGTAAGGTACATTTAGGATCAAAGTGGCTAATTTGTACCTCCAGGATACTACTTTTGCTTAGTCATCTACTTTTGGCCCCCAAACTCTTATTGCCAATATTTGTCCAACTTTCGTTGCCGTTAGGAGTTATTTCCATTTTCATTGCCTTATTTTCTATCTTATCATTTTTGCTCTTTTGTTTTACTCACAGTCACACCCCAACTTTTCTTCTCCTTTTATCACTTGACTTTTTTCGACTCTTACCTTTTCTGCTTTTCCTACGGTAGCCACCCTCAACTTAGGCTTTTAGCATTGGTTGAGGTACAAATGTCTTTTAAAAGGATCAAGGCTAGCATAAGCCACTCGTAGCTTAGGGTTTTAGAATGGGTTGAGCTTCACAATATTCTTGGAGAGACTAGGCGAAAGTAAAGATCTCTTTAGAGATAAGGAAGGTGAGTGGGGTGAATACAAAGAAAAGGTCTATTCATGCGCAACTTTTGGTTCAAAGGTAACAATTTCAACTGGTTGGTCAATTATTAGGCCAAATGACTTCACAAAACAATGGCCTGAGATGCTATCCTAATTAAATCATTCCATTGTTTTAGTGGGACTAACAAGGCATGTTCTAGCTTACAAGTGCGTCAGTCAAATTAGACGAATAAGTTCACACGCACATGGCATATATCCTACACTATTTAGTACTAACCAAAATAGCCTTGCTTCATTCATCAAGATGCTAACTAGAAAATGCATACAATTATTCACAAGGGTCACAAAAGTTAGGTAATGGGATGCATGCACATACAAGCTCTTTGAAAATTTTCAATTTGGGCTTTTTTCACACAAAAAATTATAAGTTGCTATAGACTCCTATAAACACCTATATTTACATAAACAAAACAACCTAAACATGTCATTCTACTAGATAATACTACTTTAGAGAAAAGAAACATGGCAAGATAACTCCTCAGGGTTCAAGATGGCCTATCCCCTACCAAAATTGTACGCATTGTCCCCGATGCATGTCAAAGCAATGTATAAAAAAAGGGAAGTGATCATACTTGTGATGTCTTGGGTATCAGTAGTAGTGTACCTGATTACTCAATCATCATCAAGTATCATCATGGGTTGCCTCCCATGCAGTGCTTGCTTTATTGTCACGGCACGACATACAAAAAACTGCACTTACTTTTCAGCCTGAGGATTTTGAACAGTGTCACTGGGTAGTGCAGCATTCTTCCTCTGATTTACGGCTGCTTAAAATTAGCCTATTTGTTGTTCCAAGTGTTTGATTGAAGTAAAGTGTGACTCAATCACTTGATTCATTCTTGACACATTAATCCTCAACCTTTTGACTCCATCTTTAGCCTAATCAACCTTTTGAAGTGCCTTGTTACCATCTCCTCCAGCCTTGAGTTGCTTGACCTTGCTCTGACCTATCTCTTTTTTCGGGATGTATATATGCATCGTTTCTATCAGATTTGTATTTGTCTCTTTGCTTCCAGTTTTCGTGATCACAGTTGTCCCCTTTGTCATAGTATCCATCCCATTGACAAGTCCAACCTTGGTTCCCAGAGTTGTATGTTTGGAAATCCATTGTTTGCAAACTTGGCATCCTCATGAAGGTCAAAGGTGTGATCATCATATGAATTTGCACTTTCTGTAGCCTTGACCCTTTCAAGATCTCCATTCAATAATCACTTTGTCAAATGTCAATGTGGGTCTTGATGTGAGCCATGTCGAGGTCTCTCTCCTCTTTTCTCCATTTCTAATCTGCTGATATTTCAAAAATGAATCTAGTGCTATCAAAATACCTTTTGTAAGATGCCTAATTGTTCTTCGAGACTTGATCCAGAATCGTTGTGGCTTCTTGGAACGTTATGTCCATGAAGGATCCTCCACAGGCTGCATTAACAATTTGTTTAGCGACAAAGTTGTAGAATCTATAAAATACCTCTTTTAGAAGGCCATCCGTGAGGTTGGGCTTTGGGCACTGTTTCAACTTTTGTCTAAACATTTCACAACCCGAACTTTCATGTCATGATGGTGCTTGTTAGATCCACCTACAAGCAAGCCAACCCAAAACCCTCGGAACCTGTTGTAATAGCTAGGCATAACGATAGCTAGAGACATAAAAAATAACTTAACAACAACCTTTCGCTGGGTCTGTAAGTCACCTGTACAGAGAAACTATAGACTCAAAATAAAATATACATGTCTACAAACATAATCAAAATAACAATCTACACATACAAATCCAAACTACATATATAAAGTCAGTGTCTATGTGAAAAAATTACAGTCCAAATAGGAGACTACAAAATATCCCGAGTTGTTGATGCACACAAATGTCTCCTAAATTGTCTACAAACCCTTGAGTCAATCACTGCGGCTATTACCTGGACCTACACCATGGGAGGATGCAGAAATGTGAGGGTATGAAGCAGTAATAAGCACCCAGTAGGCATCATTGGCCGACTGAGTGAAGTACTATAGATATAGAAGGCTCAATTATAGAGACCTGCAATAAATATAGCAAATCAAAACTCTGATCAAGGAGTAAGCATGTCTAGAGAAACACCAAACAACAACTGAACAAACACAAGTTGTGCGCAATGATACTAAGGGATTAAACATGAGAAGGCCCAAACTACTATGGTCGCCGGACTAAGACATAATGTTGTATGCAGGTGCAAGGCCCTATTATCTATGCATGTACAGACTGGGACCCCATATACCCAAAAGGTACACCCACGCATTATCTAACTGATAGGATTACCTTGAAACCACGGAACAACCACGAAACCCAACTTCCAATGTCACATGATCCAAGAGTCAGTTGTACATGGGTGTAAGACCCTAGTGTCTAAGCCTAGATGCCCCTTGAGCGCCAATGAATCCAGAGCGTACACCTACTCACAATGAGGGTGTGTATAGGTATGTGGATCCATAGGTAATCAACTGAGCCCTCGACCTATCTAGTAACAAGTATCACATGGGGCCTTGAACCCTATAATATCAAAAGAGGACTCAAACCCCCTTCCCGACCTGGCCTCTAGTGTGGAACTAGCAAAGGCCAAATGGTTTGAATACATAATGGTAGGACATATCTCCCGATGGAGAAAAAAATCCCTCTAATATAATTAATAGGACCTCAAACCTAAAATGTCAATCTGCAACATAATCAACAAGGCCTCAAACTCGAAATATTAACCAGCAACATAAACAATAGAGCCTCAAACCTGAAATATCAATCAGTGGGACCTAGCCCTAAGCATGTAATCAACGGAGTCTCAGACAAAACTATAACCAAAAGGGTCCAAGACGCAAAGCATTAAATGGTGCCCGGTTCTCAAAATCAGCATCTGTAACTTGAACTCACAGTAGATAGTAAGTACTATAGTCATAAGCATGCTCAGCATCAAACAATAGTTCTTGTTGCCTCAGTTAATAAAAAATATAATAACCCATCAATAAGCAACCGAGAATCAGTATAACAATCTATAAGGGATTCTTGAAGATGAACCTGTCAGCTCATCAACTTAACTCACTAACAAATACGAGGACATCAACAGGCTAAATATATGTGCCTTCGCCATACTAGCCGATACCCAACCAACCACAGTTATCCCTAACTATAGCCATATTCCACATATATATAACTTACTTTGTTTCTCATTCTCTTATGCAAGATATCCTTATAGCTTAACCCCAGGTGGCTTCCCGGCTCACTGATGCTAACATAGTTATAGAAAATAGCTAATGTAATCATGTGGTAAATATTCAAAACATCATCCCAATATAACAGATTATCGACATAACACCCATTGGCGGCAACCTTAAAATGGCAGCAAATATTCAGGAGTGGAATAATTAATTAACTTACTAGTCACTCGCACTCTCAATAGCCATGAAATCTTCACACATATAGCGGATACTCCAATGTACTAATCACTGGAAAACTCCCTATACATTCTTCCACATATATGTATATATTATAATCTTAGTTACGGTCCTCAAAAGCTATCATCATCCGGCCATAACAAACATACCACAAGTAAGGAAGATAAACAATATTAATCACAAACTTGTTAGCCCCAGAAGTAGTTAATTAGAATTATAGAAAATCAATGTTATATAGCTCATAGCCAACCTCCCTAATCCAATCTGACAAATATCGTCCCAATTGCCTAAGATCCAGTTGTTCCAACACCTAATAGATCAACCATAGTAATATAGTACTCAATAAACTAATCCTTCACAAGTAGGGGCCTCAATAGGTCAACCATAATAATGCGATTGGTACACATAAGTCATTAGATCCGTACACATAATAGAGGCATTAATCAATCCAACAACATAACCAGAATCTTATAATAGCCATACAGGGTCTAGATGCAATTTTCTAGGATATCCTCCGCCCTGGTCTTAATAACAATAATCTAATCTTTGTAGCAACACAACATCCCTGTCTGGCGGCAATCTAGGCGAATCAATAAAAGACATACCTGGCAACTTATAGCTACTTGAAACGGCTCTGCCATAGAAGTCTCAATTATCACATCACCATCCTGAAGAGTCACTACACTCGATCCCCTAATAGTAGAAAGGACCTTTCATTACCTTGATACCTTACCTGGGATAAAAGAAGCTTAGAACCCATGGTCATGTAGGCAATAAACTAAGCAATGCAGCTAACAATGTAGACCCATAACTCAAGTACAAGGCAACTCGAGAAAATGATCAACACCCCTACTCATAAGCATAGCAAGGAATCCAGGCAACACAATCCCAGCCAACTGACAATTATAACAAGTCCTCAAGGAAGAGTGGATGATAGCTTAGCTGATAACGCAATAACATCCCATGTAGCAATAGACAACCCAATTAAGCCCACAGGCATAGTATTTGTGTCACAATCAAGTCAACAAGAAATTAGGAGAGTTGTAATCAATAGAATCATCACAACGAGATCATAACCATAGAGACACAAGGTGTAGCCAGGGGTATAACTGACAGTGGGCTCCTTAAATACTATTTAACTCTCGTATCAGAGTACCCACTCCAGTAGTCAAGTATTATAGGTCACCGTGTTTTAGCTTACATTTAGCCCCTAGCAGGGTACAGTCGTAGAATAAGTGATGGTGACTCAGAATCTAATCAAGTATAGCATACTCATCTGGATAGGGAAACCCAACGAGTCAAAATAGTGGTCAAATTATCAAATACGGATAAACAAAGAGCATCAATGCTTAGAATTACCTCCGTCACATCCTCTCCTGCCTATATAACCTTTATTAGAAGTATTCACAGCCCACACAATCGTTAAACACAGCAAACATACAAGCATCGGTGTTTATACACAATCACCGCCAAACAAGTAATGGATTAAGAAGCATATCCCTAAGGCTCCCATAATCTCAATGCTTGTAGTCTTCCTATCCAACTGCCAAAACATGGGGGCATCCTATCTCTGCTCAACAGTCTCTGGGCTACTCTCTATTTGGGACTGACAATGCAGTACTACCCCTGCCTAGAGTTTGCGCAATATGTAGCATAGGCAAGAAAGGGTAAATCAAATCAAATTTCAAGAAGTCGATGGACTATGTATGATATCACATGACCAGAGTCAATAATACAATAAGTTTCTTGAACATCTTATAGCCTCCTTGAAATAAGTTCTAAACGTCTCTACATCCATCTATAAGACTCTACTAGACGGTAGCTCTGTATAAATGAGACCAACAAACCTGAGGCTCATATACCACCTTATCACAACCCAATCATTTAGGTCATGATGGTTGACTCAAAAAAGCAATCTACTCATACAAAAAAGCAATCTACTCATACAAATTCAAACTATATATACAATGTCAGTGTCTGAATACAAAAGATGGCCATCAAAATAGAAGGAGATGGCAGAATATCCAAAGCTACTGATGCTCACTAGTGTCTCCTAAATTGTATGCAAACCCCTAACTCCGCGATTGCGGCTAGTACCAACGCCTTCACTATGGGAAGATGCAGAAATATAGGGGTAAGTACCGATAACAGGCACCAGTAGGCATCATCGATCGACTGAGTCAACTACTGTAGATATAGAAGGCTCAAATATAAAGAATTGTATTAAATGTAGCAAATCGAAACTAAGTAACAAAACATGAGAAGGCCAAAATTGCAACTGCCATCAGACTGAGACATAGTGTTGTACAAGGGTGCAAGGCCCTAATAGCTATACTGTATGTTGACTGGGCCCCCATAAACCCACAGGGTACTCCCACACACAACCTAACTTACAGAATCACTACAGAATCCAACTCACAATATCACATAATCCAAGGGTAAGTTGTACATGGGTGTAAGGCCCTAGTCTCTAAGCATGGACGCCTCCTGAGCCCCCATAAGCCCAGAGGGTACACCCACGCATAATCAGGGTGGGTATAGGTATGTGGATCCATAGGTAATCAATCGGGTCCTCCACCTATCTAGTTACAAGTATCCCATGGGACCTCTAACCCCTATAATATCAAATGAGGCCTCAAAACCCTTTCCCGAACTGGCATCCGATCGGGGCAGTCATCCAGGGGCGATGGTCTTACAATATCATAACGGTGGAACGTATCCCCTTAGGGAGAAATAATCCCCCTAATATAATCTATAGGTACTCAAACACAAAATGTCAGCCAGTAACATAATAAACAAGGCCTCAAACCCTAAATATCATCAACGACATAATCAACAGGGCCTCAAACCCAAAATATAAATTAGCGGGGCCTAGCCCAAAACATGTAATCAATAGGACCTCAGCCCTAAAATTTAAACTACAGGGTCCCAGACCCAAATCATCGATTGGTACTTAGACCTTAGAATCGACATTCGTAACTAGGCATCTCAGTCGGGGCCAACAAAGGCTCAAACCACGGGGAGCGTCACTGGAATCTAAGACACTCAAACGTGGCCACTAGAGCTCGAAGCAAGGAAAGCGTCATTGATGTATCCCAAGTTACACCTTGTTTTATAGGATAAAGATGTCATTGTCAAGAAATAGAATCTCAAAAAGGCTAGGGTCGAACCCACAGGAAATACGTATACTCTAGAGAATTCAATGATCGCAATTCAAATGGATAACTGACTTACTTCCCCGAAGAGGAGCTAGGGTTCATGCAATGATCGATGAAAAATATAACTAAACTAACTAACACAAGAGAGAATTTAATAGGGAGAGAAAGTAGGGCATTTTGTTACCCATGATTCCCAACTCCGTATCACCAGATAACCTAACTCTTTTCTAGTGTATAGCATGCAGGATGGTAAGTTATGTTCACCAAGATCTTTGGTCAAAGGTGAGAGGTGAATTTCACTATGTGACTTGGCCCATCTCCATATTGTACATTACTAACCCTTACCTATTAGTCCCAGTACAACTTCGCCTTGGCCCTGTTTAGTTGATTAGACGAGAATACAACAATTGAATCTTGTTAATTAATCTCTTTTCTTATTCATTAATACGTTAGTCCAGTTAGTAACACTAGACGAGTTTTAATGTTTGCCACCATCAGAAGACATGCAAAACGAAGAGAGTTAATTAATACATGCATATACACCTTTCAAGAATTATGAGTTATCCAATTTTACTTTGTAAGTTCTTCATGGTTCCCACACCCCTAGTTATGCATTTAGCTACTCATACTTTGTGTAGATCTAAGAATTATGGATTGAGAAAACATAATTACACACTTACACAATAGTATTAAGAACAAACAAATCCAACTTCTGCAAGAATCACAAGCTTAAAGATGAAATTCAAGCACAAGTGTTCTCTAAGACTCTCCAATATGATCTCACAATTTTCTCTCCCTAATTACCGAGTTCACTGAGTACTAGGCAAAAAACTCTTGAAAAAAAACCTAAAAACCTATTTATAATAAGTAAAATACAAGTCCTAAACAAAATAGGAGAACTGGTTGGCACGCCATACGAAATGGGTTTACGGGACATATTGGATTCCACGGCCAGTAATCGAGGTTGTGTACTCCACTATTGGAATTTCGAACGTCAACTCTACAACACCCCTTTATGAATCGTAAAGTGGTTTACGACTAGTAAAGTGGGTTTCATGTGATAAACTTCAGAAAGTCTCAATCTCTATGCCTCAGGGCACGAACCATCTTCTATGACTCGTTAAACCTTCTATGGCTCGACTACATATTTGTAGAATAAACTTCAGAAAATAGCCTCTCACTAGATTTATTCACGAAACTACCCTACAGCTCGTAGAATAATCTACAGTTCGTAAAGAGTCTCGTATAATTGCAAAAATCAACAACTTCTGCACTTTTTACCAAAATCAAGGCCAACTTCTAATCCTGCAAATATAAACACAAAAACACATAAAATCAACTAACATCGCAGTGGGAACACAAAAAAATTGCAAGTTTTAAGCATCAAAAGTGTTGTATTTTTGCAGCACATCAACACCCTCAACTTAAAATTTTAGCTTGTCCTCAAGCGACGGACTCTATCTATATAGATAATACAGTAACATACGTACCTCAACCCCATAGCATACATCACATAAATCTTAAACTCAGTTACCCACACCAACCTTTAAAAACAAGATCAGATAGCTATCTAGCAAACCAATACAAACTAGTGCATGTGACAACACAACTATGACAAGCGAGGTAGTATCAACAATCCACAATCACTGAACAAGTCTAGTGCTATCAATGCAATGCATGCCCTTGCAAGAAGAAGTCCCATATCTTACACTCAATGATGTTTTCATGTATAACCTTGGGACTATGTAAAATCACTCACTCTCACAAAAGGTATTCATGCATCAATCCTAATACCATATACACTATCGAGTCTGTATGAGATGACTCGAGGATCCTCATAGATGGAGCGGGCTAGCTTGCCCCAATCTGTCGGTTGCACTCCCTCTACAAATATCTGATGCATGCCCTCGACGCACTATCGGCTAGCAAGGACGTTTGGTGTAGATGGTGATGATCGGGGTGCAGGGGAAGACTCTGTCTCTGATCTGCCTTGAGATCTTCCCTCAGAGATAAACTACTCTCTAGATGAAGTCATTTGTGGTAGACTAATCTCATCGCTCCCTCCCTCCTAAAACTAGGGAGTGCGAACAGTGAGAGACTGAGTCAAGCCAGCTCTGGCAGCGCCTCTGGTCTGTGGTCGAGCCACATCTAGATCTGGGCTAACGTCCAACACCTCTAGTGAGCCAATCAATGTAGCGGCCTGCTCATCATCCAAAGGCTCATCTCTGAGCCTCCTCTATAGGGCCTGATCTCATTGCGTTTGGCTTTTGGGGCCATAGTACCTGAAACATGAACATATACGCATCGTGGTTAGCCTATAGATTGAAAATTGGAATGAAAAATTATCTGAATTAAGTTGCCTAAAGGTTTTATGAAAGCATCATTACGGGTCGTAGTGGATACTACGAGCCATAAAGAACATTTGTAAAGCAGTGGTTCAAAGTTTTGTCACCGGTAAAGTCTGTGAGATAAGGTACAACTCGTAAAGTGGTTTTCGAAACCTAGATTGGATCATAGATATTTCCAGTGAGTGCATCTAGTTTAGGCAAAGGTCTACGAGACCTATCTATGACCCGTAAAGTGATCTACGACTCGTAGAAGGTCTTGCTTGATTGATACTCAAAAATATCAAGTTTTTGGGATCCTGCACAAGGGGCACTTACGACTCGTGGAATAATCTACGGGCTGTAAAAGTCACATTTGGACAAGAAGACTTATTTATCTGTATTTCTAAGCCCATCACATGGACCTCAAACAACTTACTATTTTTTGACAATCATATTAATAGCATCTAAGAAAAAACACACACATTCACATGATTTTCACTCCACACCCAATGCCCACAACATGTTCTACAACACATATACCTAATCGAAAGTGATTAAGCATGATTACCCTACAATTCTGACCATATGCTCAAATTTCAACAAGATTACACACCTATGTCATCGCCCACCAATTCACACACAAAATATATTAATCACACATGGTGGTTGTGCACTAACAACTATTTAGCACATGAAATAAGACAATGACACCCAATTCTTGATTTAGACCATAATTTAAACATGGGCAACCCAATTTTAAGTGACACGAATTAAATTCAAACATGGATATTATGTCTAAATACCATTCCCAACATAATTTCCAATTCAATCATCCAAATAAAGGCAAAATAAAGAGTTTAATTTAACTGAAAACTTATCAAGATTTGTGATTAAGTTGAAGAAGATGAAGGGGGTGAAGGGGAGCTAAACCCTAGGTTGCCAAAAAATCACCGAAAAATGGGGTCTTTGTTGTCGTCGGTGGTCGGATTTATGAGGAGGCGGGGGGGGGGGGGGAGGGGGGATGGTCGTGTCAATTCGGTATACTAGGTTAAGAATGGGGTTGAAATAATTTAACCCCATATTTTTACCTTAACTGGATAGACTGAAAGTTAATGGGCCTGGATTCTACGAAACCCCAATTACGGGTCGTAGAGGGATTTATGGTTGGTGAACCATGGTTTCGTAGAACATCCAAACCCTAAATTTCAGGACTGGGTTTCACTAACCCGTCTACGAGTCATAAAGTAATTTATAGTTCATAGAGTTGGTCCTAGAGACCTCAATACTTAGAAAAATTTTCAAGAAACATACGTGGGGTCCATGATCCCTATTCACAGCGCGTGTATTGATCTACCGATCATAAAGTTGGCTCATGGAATGGAGTGCATAATATTTTTGCTCACTGGAAATCTTTACGAGCTGGGATACAAGTCATAAATTGTTTTACGGCCAGTAAACCCAGTCGTAGAGATACTTCCTAATGCTTTTCTCAACCAAAATGGTTGATTTAGTCATGTACCTGTGTACTCTTTATAGAACGCACTGTTATCCTATATGCAACCAGCCCCATGTCCAAAATTACAATCAAAATATAGGAAATCAAACTGCCTATGAATACAAAAAAATGAAAACTTAAGCCTATAATTATACTATTACATCAAGAACCTTGGGTTGCCTTCTAATTAGTGCCTGATTTATTATCGCGGCATGACTTGGACAAATTGGTTAATCAGACTTCACTAATTTTCCATACTTCACTCTTCAAATCATCTAGACGTTTCATGGACTGACAGATATTAAAGAAACCCTCTTTGTCATTTAATCTAAACCTGAGTTGACCGGCTTCTATATCCGCTAGGAATGGTCTTCCCAAGATGATTGGGACATCAAAGATAACTTTGCAATCTAGTATCACAAAGTGTATAGGCAATATGAACATTTCAACTTTGACTAGCACATCATATAGTATCCCCACAGGCTTCTTCACCATACAATCCGCCATTAAGAACCACATGCTAGTTGGAGTAGGGGCTCCCACTCCAAGCTTCTTGTAGACCGCAAGGGGCATCAAGTTAATGCTGGAACCTATATCACATAGTGCCCTTGTGACTCCACATCTCCAATGGTGCAGGGTATGGTGAAAGCACCTTGATCTTCTCGCTTCTGAACCGTGGACCTCGTAGCAATAGCACTGCAATGTTGAAGATCTTGGGAGAGCTTCTGATCACAGTGAGCTTTTTAGTGACCAAGTCCTTCATGTACTTAGCATACTCCGGTATCTTATCCAATGCCTCAATGAGGGGGATGTTAATGCAGAGTTGTTTCAGCATGGAGATAAAGTGTTTTAATTTTCCTTCCTTCTCTCTCTTTTTGATTCTTTGATTAAAAGGAGGAGGAGGCTAAGAATGGGCTTAAACTTTTGTGGCACATCAGCGGCTTCACTTACCTCATCCTTGCCACGATCATCTCCTATCTCTGTATCCTTGACCACATCCATCTCCTCTTGAACATCTTTCTCATCAACTGGCATGGGAGGATAAATGGTGCTCCTACCACCCCGAGTAGTAACTGCCATACATTTCCCTTCATTTTTAAGATTTTGAACTGTGTTACTACGTAATGTACCTCTCGACGCCGATTTGGTTGAGTCGACACTTGACCAAACTGTTGTTCATGTTTTTTGATAGCCACAGAGTAGGACTCTATTTTATGATTTGTACTTTAAATCTCTGATTTCATGCTCCTCAGAGTCTCATTCTGTATCTCAACTTTCTTCTAAGCTAATCAAACATCTCCTCAATTCAGGAACTGCCTTCACCTGCGTCACATTTATGTGGTAGCACATAAGGACCATTTCTTAAGCCTTCTCTACGGCCCCAATCTACATCTCTATCTGGACAACTGTTTTTGTCATAGTAATCTTCGTGGTTGTCCCTGTAAGCTCCATCTCTGTTAATATTCCGACCTTGGTTTCTTTGACCTCGGCTCCAATAGTCCTAATTGGACCCTTGGTTATTGGTTCGAAAACCACTTGTCTGATTAGCAACAAAACATGCGTCCTTATCATAATATGGCTCATCATACATAGGTTTATGTGGAGGTTGATGAACCACTGCATTAACTCACTCTTAGTTCTGCTTCATCATCACCTTCACACTTATGCGAATCTGGGCAAGCTGTTGCATGATTTATTCATTGATCTTTGCTTGCTCTGGACCAACACTTACAACGCATGAACTTTTGGTAGATGCTCTGTTTGTCTGCCCCCATGCACGATTCGTCTTGAACACTCTTTCGATTCGCTCTACGATCCCTACAAATGGTTTATCTAAGAACATGCCTCCAATGATAGTGTTAGCACAGGCTTGACTGTTCTCATCAAGGGCACTGTAGAAGATCTTGTGGTCAGGGACGATCCTCAGACATTTGGTGAACCGCTCACAAGTAGTACTGGTCAAATCACAAGGAAGTTGCTCAAAGTTGTTGATCTGGTCCTTAAGCTTCTTCGATCTAGGGAGGTAAGTCTCCAAAAAGGCCTACTACAAGTTTGCCCAACTGGTGATCGAACATTGCAGGAGCTCAGATATTTATAATGCTACATTTCTCGTAAGAGACAATGGGAAGACAGGAAATCCCACAGCATCAATAGACAGAATTTGTTTTCCCATTACACTATTAAAAATGAATGTCGCATTGTGTAGATGCCTATGAGGATCCTCCAAAGGTAAGCTCGCAAATAGCCCATGGTTTTGCAGCATCTGAAGTAACCCACTCGACACTATGATCTTTGTATCTATCGGTAGTTGTGGCAACACAATAGCTCCATTCACCTCCATAGCCATAGGATTCAGCTTGTAATGATTCCCCTGGTAAGCATTGGCATTGAAATCTAAGGATGTGGAGCAATGTCCTCTAGAAGAGGTGGGTTCTCATTCTCAGCATCCTCATTATTATTCCTATTCAGAGCTGCATTGGCCGCGTTATTGGCATTATCTTAGGCAATTCTCCTTAACATTCTGTAGATCTTTGGGTCAAAAGAAATTAAGGGATTGCTTGGATTCCGGGTATTGGGCATACACTACACTTACACTCATAAAAAGAATAAACACAACAAGCAAATATAAAATAAGGGAGCTAACAGTTAGCACCCGAATTACTTATGAATTCACTAAGTCTAGCTATATTCCGCGGCAACGACGCAAAAATCTTGATGTCACCCAAGGTAAACCTCCTTTTTAGAGGATAAGGCGGTCACTGTCAAGAAATAGAACCTAAGAAAAGTTAGGGTTTAACCCACAGGGACTAGGCAGACTCAAGAGAATTCAATGATCGCAATTCGAATGGTTTACAAACTTACTTCCACGAAGGGGGTTGCTTGCAATAATTGATGATAAATATAACTAAATTAACTAACAAAAGAGAAAAGCCAATATGGAGAGAAACTAGGGTATTGTGTTCCCCATGATTCCCCCACTCAATATCACCGGATAACCTAATTCTTTTCTAGTGTAATGTGGGACGGTAAATTATGTTCACCAAGTCCTTTGGTCAAAGGTGAGAGGTGAATTTCACTGTGTGACTTGGCCCATCTCCATAGTGTGAATTACTAACTCTTTCCTATTAGTCCTAGTACAACCTCCCCTTGGCCCAGTATGGTTTATTAGACGATAACACATCAATCGAATCATGTTAATTAATCGCTTTTTCTATTCATTACTACCTTGGTCCAGTCAGTAATATACTAGGTAGGTTCTAATGTTGTCCACCGTCAGAAAACATGTGAAACGAAGAGAGTTTATTAGTACATGCATATACACCTTTTAAGAATTATGAATTATTCGATTTTACGTTGTTAGTTCTTTATGCTTCCCACAACCGTAGTTGTGGATTTTGCTACTCATACTTTGTGTAGATGAAAGAATTATTGATTGAGAGAACAAAACATAACACTTATACTATAGAATTAAGAACAAGCAAATCCAACTTCAACAAGAACCACAAGCTTAAAGATGAAATTCAAAAACAAGTGTTCTGAAATACTCTCCAATATGATCTCACAATTTTCTCTCTCTAATACTGAGTTCACTAAGTATTGGGCGAAAAAGCTCTCTAAAAAATAACCTAAAAACCTATTTATAATATGTAATATACATGTCCTAAACAAAATAGGAGAACTGGTTGGCATGCCATACCAAAGGGGTTTACCGGGACGTATTGCATTCCACGACCCCTAATCGGGCTCTCGTATCCGCTGCTAAAGTTTTGGACTTCAACTCTATGACACCCCTCTACTACTCGTAAAGCGGTTTACGTCCGTAAAGGCGGTTTCATTTGATGAACTTTAGAAAGTTCAATCTCTGATCCTTAGGGAATGAAGTATCTTCTACGACTCATAAAATCTTCTATGGCTTGTTTGCATGTACGTAAAATAAACATGAAACGTTGGTCGATCCTAGAAATGGAAGCAATGGTGCGAAGAGTTAACGACCGGACGTACTGCAACCTAGGGAGGTAAGTCTTTTCTCCTTTCACTTTGTC